>OZ010718.1:18471450-19071450 GCA_963932345.1 Ophion ventricosus | reverse complement strand
GGACTTGTGCGGCGAGGAATTTAAATACTTCCTCAAATATTCAGCAAGTACTTGGCTACCAGCGAGATCGTTAGTCAAAGAGGCTGTTGCCAAGAGATTCGAAGTAAGTCTCGATAAGGATATTTGAAGAAAAAAAAACAAATACTCATCGAATATCACTAGTCTTCCAATTCCGGTTGCTTTTCGATCGAAGCTTCTTCGATAAAAAGGATGGTTCGAATAGTTCGTTCAATGATTAGAATTTCCGCTGCATCGTTCGTATGCCAAAGTGCGCTTCTTTCACTTTCGCAAGGTTGATCCTAGCGGAGAAATACTCGAGTTGGTAAAAGCGGTACCCTGGAAGGAAACACTCTTCGAATTAGATGCTGAAACTACGATCGAACCCCCCATCAAGTATGTAATCTTCGAGGACAATACGTACAGAGTTCAGGCAGTGCCGGTCGAGTTGGGAAGTTTCGTATGCAGGTAAAGAAACGATAAAATTACGAAGCAAAAAATTCTGCGCACTTCTACACCTATTATCATCATCCGCTAAAATTAAACCGCGAGTTTGTAATATTTTTAAGGATGTTCCTGCCGAAAGCTTGGGCCGGTTTGAGGGACGAGGAATTGTCTCGCGTGGCTGGAATTGAGGGCTGTATTTTTTGCCACACAGTTCGTTTCATCGGTGGACACAAGACGCGAGATGGCGCTCTCGCTATGGCTCGCAAGGCTCTTGAAATCGGCAGATTGCAAAATAAATGAAACTATTTCGCCGATGGAAAAGCGTGTTATTAAGCACTGAAATTCCAACTAACTCTAATTTAGATCAACTAAAGAAGATATTTAAAAAAAAAAGTAGCAACTCATTATTTTCAATACCAAATATACAGCAGCGGTCGTCAACAGACGGACCGCGGTCCGGATCCGGACCCGGACCCCGTATGTATGTATATGACCTGTGTAAAGTATTTGTTTTTTCTTTTTTTTTTTATTGGTTTGTTCCAGCCGTACAGGGTCTTCCCCTTTTTTACGTGCCCTAACTCACCTCAACTTCGTTCTACCTCCCATTCCACAATTCCCCCGTCTACCTACCTCCCCATCCACAATTCTCCCGTCTACCTCCCATCCCCCATCCTGCGGTCACAGCCGACTTTCCCCCGCTGTATCGTAATCAACATGACATGTCTGCCATGAGCATAGGGAAACTGCGGAAAACCTATACCGATACAGCCGGTCCCAAGTTCGTTTCCCAGTCGAGGAACTAGTCGTCTTTCGCCGAGAAATTTCGAAGAAAAACATTTCACGACGAAAGTGACACGCGACTGGGATTTGAACCTGCGACCTCCCCCGATTCGTTGGCCAGTACGCTAACCACTAGACCAATGCACCGGTTCACCTATGTAAACTATATTATTTTTGAGAGAAAAAATAAGAACCAATGATGTGTTTTTATAAGCCACATTTTTTTTTAAGATAAAATAATACACCTGGGCCTCAATAAAAAATTTCAAAAGTATCCGGACCCCATTGTCAAATACTTGCCGACTTGCCGAAAATCAACACCATAGGTTTCGATATGAACCGACCCCCATACATTTCATACACAAAAAAAATGTAACAAACTTAAATATTTTCACTGAAGTGAGCATGTTTTTCAAGTAAATCCGGAAACGACGACATTCATCTGAAACGTTGAAAGAAAGTGAGGCTTTTATCTTGTTTTGGTACGAACATATTTATTACAATCCGCGATATGAAAAAGATCGCACTAACACAACGTCGGTATGAAAAAAAAACAGAGTGGAGTTCCTTAATCTATCTCTCTCTCTCTTTCTCCCTCGGTTCTTGCTCACGGACATTAATGATTCAAGGCGAATGAGGATCCGGGACGTAACAATTTTCTTCGCGTTATTAAGGGAAAACAAAAATTGTATATATTTTAATGACTGGCGGCGGCGTGAGCGGCAGCGTGAGCTGCCTTTGCGTGGGCGACTTCCGGTGTGTCGACCACACGACCGTCGTGACCTAGTGGCGCTGCGGATGGATAACCGTATGCGTAGATAGGTGAATGCGCGTAAGCTAGAGCTCCGTATCCGCCAGTTTTCGCGGCCTCCTAAATAAATGAAATTCATGAAATAAATAGAACAATATCCAATGATTAAAAATTTATAAATATCGATTTGTCTTCGGTAATAAAGAATTTTCCAATAATTCGCTTAAATTTGTACAGTAATGAGTGACTTATTCATATTTTAGATTCGTTACAATAATAAATAATGTTTTATCGAACGGTTGGATTTTTTGTAATAATTTTGTGTGCAATTTATCTTTTTCACAAGCGTGATCATCGACAAACCTGTGCGTGAGCTGCGAGATGAGCGGCTTTGGCATGAGCAACCTCGGGAGTGTCGATGACCCGTCCGTCAGCGGCGAGGGGTGCAGGTTGAGAATATCCGTGTACAGGGTAGCTAATGTAAGGGGCTGGTGCGTAGGCGAGCGCTGGTCCATAACCATATCCGTAAGTGTTTCTCGCTGCTTCGCTGGCGTGGGCAGCGAAATGAATTGCCTTTGCGTGCTGGACTTCCGGTGTGTCGACGACACGGCCATCGTGGCCAATCGGTGCCGCCGAATGATAACCGTAATGAGCCAGATATCCCGGGGTGGCGACTGCCACGGCCGCGAGGGCGGAAAGTACAATCTGAAATTGTATCCGTACGCGGAGAGAATTAAAAAGTAATTTTTGTCGTGAATTTCACGGTAAAAATTACCGTGATATATTTCAATGTGGTGACAAGTGAGAAAAGCATAATTCATATGCGACAAGTGTTTTTTAACTCACGTTACAGAAAATTTCAAATACGTAGCTAAAATTTTACTATTCAAGAAGGGTAGCGCGCACGATAATTTTTACCGCGAGCACAATACATTTTCCTATAACACTCATTAAATTTTACAATAAATCTTAAAATAACTGTTATAGAGACGATACTTTTTTATAGACATTTTTGAAAGGCAAAATAATAAAATGCACAGTAAAATTTCGCTGATATATATTTTTTATATTTAAGTTTTGCTTATTTTGTTACACATCAAAATTTACTAGAAAATCTGGTAAAATGTTCTATCTGAAGAAGAAATTTTATTTTATTTTCGTGAAAATCTGTGCTTTACTCAGTAATAATAAGCGAAGTTTCAGGTTTGTCATCTGGTTACCGTTACTGCACGGTAATTTTTAACATTTAATTCTCTCCGTGTACGTGTATTGATTACGTGTAAAATTGATTTGGCATTTGCGGCGATTTTTATTTGAAACGATGCTTAAGAAAAAAAGCACGTGATTTTTAATTGTTATTTTCTTGTTTGTAAATTTCCGTTGAGTGTCCTTGCGGGCTTTTACGATTCCATCCTGTTCACTTACCCCGCGCGAGACACTTGACTGTTTTCAGTTCTTTACAGACCTGCTAAAGCGTGTTGCCCGCTACTACCGTCGATTTATTATTTATGTTATCTTATTTATTCTTTTATATTATATAGTATAGTATAGTTCTTTATTTACAAGTATATCCTTGCGGGTTTCTACACAATTCTCCTCTCTGTACATTGACACCCTTTTACACGTTTCCTTCGCTTTTCTCGATTATGCTTCCCTTCTTACCATGCATTCGAACATTCTCACATACTCGCACAATTCTTTGATCGGTTTCCTTTTCATTCCTTTATTAATTTTTTTCCTCTAGTGTCTCCCCCTTGTAGCCTCTTTGACACTTTTCCAAACCATCAACCACTTCGTTTCAATTGATTTTCTCTTTCATTTTCCCGCCTTTAAATATATGTATCAAACTTTCTTCTTCCTTTCTACAACACCAGCATAGAGTATCTGCGTATTCCATTTTACCTCCTTTTCCTATATTTTCGCAACCCAACCTGGCCCATGTTCCTTTAGTTCTTACCTCTATGCCCTTCTTTTCCCAATCCTCTTCCATTTCTATACGTTGTTTTCCAAACCATCAGCCACTTCGTTATTCATTTTCTCTTTTATTTTCCCGCATTCAAGTATGTGTTTCAAACTTTTTTCTTCCTTTCTACAACACTGACTGAGACTATTTGCGTATCTCATTTTACCTCCTTTTCCTATATTTTCGCAACTTAACCTGGCCCATGTTCTTACCTCTTTCTTACCTCTATGCCCTTCTCTTCCCAATACTTTTAAATTTCTATACGTTGTTTTCGATTTTTGTACTTTCTACAATACGTCGTCTTCTCAGTTTCATTCCAATCTTCTTGTATTTCCTGGTCCGTTTTTATTCGCATAGTTCTTTCGATTATTTTTCATACTCCGTCCATATATTCGTCTCTTAATCCTTTGTCACATTGCTCTTACTTCTACCTTCTTCATGGCTCTCTTCATTTCCAGTCATTATCTCACATCGGTAGTTTTCTGCTCTTTTCCATGCTTCTGTTCTTATGCCCCTTATTACCACCACCGTTTTCCATACGTAGCTAGGCCTATTGTCATTTATACCGATTGCCATTTTTGAATATATTTTATATATTTATTAGGGTGGTCATTATTTGGGGTCAAAATTAATTTTACCCTTTCCGCCCCCTAAATCGGTTCGAAATACGTAAAAAGTAACGCTGTAATTTTTTCAGATTAAAAAAAAAAATTACCGCGTTACTTTTTACGTATTTCGAACCGATTTAGGGGGCGGAAAGGGTAAAATTAATTTTGACCCCAAATAATGACCACCCTAATATTTATATCATTTTATAAATATCGTTAGTTCTTTTATTTGATTTTTTTACATTTATTTTATGTTTACAATGACTTATCGTACTTATATTATCTCGTGTGTTTCATTATTTTTATATTCATATTTATATTTACTCATTTCTCGCCCGTTTTGCTCGAGTTTATAGAATGTTTAGTTTTTGTTGGATGTTTTTTTTTTTTTATATCAGATGCGCTAATGCACTGTAGGTCAGGATCTTCGATATCGAAATAGTTCTTCCTCGCGTCTGCTCATAAATCGTATGCAAAGATTACGATGATGCAGCGTGGGCAGATAGTCACGCTGGAATAAAATTTATAGTGCGTGACGTGAATAATTTCTCGACTGTTCACTGCGCAACGAGAAATAATCGTGCCAGAACTTGCATCGCCACAATAATGCATTTCACTTTCGTTGTTTATGTTTTGTCTCTCTCTATCTCGTTCTCTTTCTCTTTGTCTGTTTCTCTCTCTCTCTCTCTCTCTCTCTCTCTCTCTCTCTCTCTCTCTCTCTCTCTCTCTCTCTCTCTCTCTCTCTCATTCCATCTATAATGGTGTTGAAGTTTGATTCTTTCGAATGCAGCCAAAATTCTTTTTATTTTTATTACCAAAAACACGATTTGCAGACTTAACTTGGAGATTTCTTATAAGAATCCCAAAAAATTCTTGAGTTATTCTCGTAACTCAAATGTGCCAAAAAACTTTGGGCAATATGAAAAAATTCATTTTCATTGTATTAGAAAAATGCAAAATCGACATCATTATCAATCTCTCATTTTCGTTTTTTCTTCTTTCGTAACGCGGCTTTATTGAGTGTTTTTTTCCTGTAATTCAATGTATTTTCCTCGCAATTTATCGTGCTTATATTGTAGTAAAAAATTGTAACGTCTCCGTGGAAAAAAAAGAGAAAGAATACACTGCAACTTGTGTGTGTGTGTGTGTTTTTTTTTCATACTCGTGCAACTTGATCGATTTACACATTCGTAAGGAGAATTGCTTTCACGGTGAAAGTCACGTGCTTGTGAAGAAACACTTTTTTTTTTATCGCGACTCGTGACGAGTGTTTGCAGCGTTCTATTAATTTTTTTGAATTAAATCCGTGAATGATATAATCGAAATATTGTATTACGTGAATGCGCCGACAATATAGTAGCGCTCTCAAATAAAATTGAAAGAAGAATAGGTTGTGTCAAAAACGATACCTATTTTTTTTTTTAGATGAGTACCGAGTTCCGATAATGATACGGATAATGTTCGCAAATTTTTTCCCTCCAAAAACCGGCTAGCAAAGAAGGCGATTAAACGTCGAGAAATTTTTTTTTCGCAAATTCTCCTTACTCGTTTTCTCCGATGCGCATAATTTTCATTGAGCAACGCCGAAAAATACATTTTTTTATGTTGAAAAATTAGTTTTCTCAAAACGTCCTCCAAAATTCCGAAAATAATTTGTTGAACAAATCTTTTCCAAAGTTCATAGAATTTTTACCAATTTGATGTTTTCAATTTTTTTTTCTATTTAACGAGAGACGAAAAACTTGGGCAATGAGTTTCGAATGTATGGATGACAATTTGTAAACTTCGTGCAAAATCGGCTTGAGAATTATTGACTTCTATGCAACAATTACAGCGAGCAATAATTTTTTTTTCTCGATCGATGCTGATCCCAGTGGAAATGTACAAATAATTGATATAAACGGAATGAAAAAATTCGTTCGAAATTGATGTTTCGCCGTGTACTTACGAAGGTCTGCATGATTTCGGTGAAGTGAGTTTTTTAGCGCTGCTGGAATTCCAGTACTCGCTGACAGACTTGGAGTGTTTATGCTGTACCAAGTTGTCGGTAGACCTTTTATACATGAGAAATCGAGTAGGGAGTCGTTGCATTTGTTCCCGAGTGGGGATACCTTCGAATACCCTCAAGCCTACTAATATTCATGAAATGAAAAAAAGGAGTCCCAAAGTACGAGAGACCAATGACATTGACATTACTGGTACGTTTACGATCGTCACTGCCATATGACGATACGAAGCGTGGATCAACTATACAGCCGCGAGACATAAGGGTTTCTCTATCTCACTCGGAACTACGTGAATTGGCTTAAAATCATTTTTTTTTCCTTCCGTGTAATTTTCTGTCGCTCGCTGCACTCCCTGACACAATTCCATTCCATTTCATGGTTTGCCAAACCGTGTTTCTCATCTTTCTTGTCCATTTCACTTATGGTCAGTAACCGAGGTCACGAGATCGTGCCTGCTGTCCGTAAAATATAATTGCCCTACTCCCTTTCAAGCCCAAACAAACCTCGAAGAAATTCTCATCCACAGCGAAGCGAAAATTGAGCATTTTTTTTTGTTTAGCTTCAGTCGTCAATTTCGTAGATCATTCGCAGTCAGGTGGTGTTGAACTTTGCCTCGTTGGAATGTAGCGAAAATTCTTAATTCTTTATACTCTTCATTGTCACTGCTAATTAAAATCTTTCTTTGCCTATACAGGTGGTAGATATATAGAAAGGATTAAAAAAAACTATTACAGCAAGTCTTGTCACCCAAAGCCAACAAAATGTTGTTAATCCGATACAATTCACATTCATTGCATTCCATGGATGAAAACTTCAATATCATCTACACAATTCCGTAGAATTGCTGGAAAAACACAGGTTTATCGAAGCACAGAAGATTTTCCCTTGTTTGCAAAATATGAACGTTATTTAACAATTAAAAAAAAAGTTGCTGCGATGGACGGGAAGGTTGTCCTTCCTCAGGACATTTTTTCTTCGTGGATTATTTGTGTATATCATTGACATCGAAGTTTTACTTTGCGCAAACGCCACGCCGTTATCGCAGCAACACAAATTGTGGTCGGATTTCATTTACAAAACTTTGTAAGAAGGTTTAACAAATTACCTCCGACTCCATCGGTATCCAATTGTCATTGATTGGTTTTATATTTCGATGATAATGAACTAAAATACTTGCGCTCCAGCTGTTAGATTTATTGATATGAAAAATCGAGAAAAAAGAAACGAGATCGTTTCGTTTTTCGAGGTTAACGAATTCCGATGTAACTTCGTGCTTGGATACAAGTTTGCCTGTATCGATAACACATTGTAAAATGAACACGCTGCGCAAGCATAATAGCGAGGGTACATGCTCGGTGATCATATGACAGCTTCTCCTCCTACACACCTTCGAACTTTCGAAAAATATCGCTGCAAAAAGTCAAAAGATCGAGATCATATTCAAAAAATTCTACAATTATATAAAAATGAGAAAGATTATTTTCGTTTGAATGTAAATTTTGATAAAATTTATCAAAATGGGACAAAATAAGTTTCGAAAAGATTTGAAGAAATATAATTGAACTTATTGGAATAGAGCAAAAATAATTTCACTCACCGGAAACTCTCGTAAACGAATGGCGTAGATGCAGAAATTAATTGTAGAAAGTTGCAGAGTTATTTCATTTAATCTCTGACGATATTGGCGTAGTATCTTCGGCCCTTCAATTGCAGGGTCAAACGAGGGCTCGAAACAATAGTAAAGAAACTTTGTTGATTTAAAAAAAGAGTTCAACCCTTTAGCCTATATGCACAGGTTGGGCTATGAATAGTAATCCATTGAGTTTAATCGAGAGTCAGACATTGCACGTAACATCGCTACGTGTCGTACTTTTCAGCGCGTCTATATATATTGAATGTGTAGGCCAAATAAACTTTAGCTTATTCGTCGTTCACAATTTTCACAATCTTAACTAAAAATGTGTTTTTTTTTTGTAAATATTTCTGCATTCTGTCAATTGTAATTTTCACTTTTCCACATACTTTTAAATACGATGAAATATCGACGAAAAATTGTAAAACAACTGTCTAGAAGTTTGGTTTTTAACACCTCGCTCTAGGACTCTAGGCTGCAGAAAAGTTACTATATTGCGGATACTTTATATACTTATTTTCTTTTTAGTAGGGAAAATCGAAATATTCTATTCTAATATCGAAATTCTAATATCGAAATATTCTCTTTCAGGAGTTTTCAACTTTGTGAAATTGATCGATTACAAAAGAAATTAGCGTTTTATTTTGTGGACTTCTCTCTTTTTTCTTTTCAGTATTACTTTTGCGTTTCAATTTCATTTTTTCTCCAAATTCTATGAACCTAATGAGAGTTGTACTAAGGTTTGTCATTATTCTGCAAGAATTTACAAAATTATTTGTTACTGATTTATTTATGCGATATTTTATGTAACTGATTGGAGTTTTATTGAAATTCATTAATCTTCTACAAAAAGCTGGCCGAATTGAAAATTCCATTGCAGAGTGAATATTCTGTGGAATTCTGGACCACAGCTTACTCTTCCACGATCACAATTTCCTCAAATTCAGTCATTCATTAACATGGAAAAAAATGTTAAGTTTTATTCCCCATTAAAACAATAAACCCTGAAAAAATAGAATTGGAAGTGAAAATAATAAATTTCTCAACATACGCGACACATCGATACGATGAGTGTTCTTCCTTTGACTACAAAACCTTCAGAGTTACCATGTTTCTCGAAATAAAACGGCGGTCGTTGTTTAATGAAATTTTTGTTATGAAAAGAAATATGATACGTTTCGTTGATTTTATGCTCCAGAAAAGAATTAATTTGTTCAGTCCGAGGGAAGATTAGAGGGAGAGAGACAGAGAGAGAGAGAGAGAGAGAGAGAGAGAGAGAGAGAGAGAGAGAGAGAAAGGGGCAGGAAAAAGAATATTAAAAAAAGGATAATCAAAGTAAATGTATCTTGTAAAAGGTGAATAGAGCGACAGGTTGTACCGGTGAGGCAAGGTCGTGAAAGACTGGTACCCAGCAGTAAAGGCCCTCGTCCTCGACAGTCCAGACCATTTTTTCCTTAAATGAGGACTGTTCTCTTCGAACGCAGCCTCAACCGACAATACGAAATAGCAATTGCCGCAATAGGCCGACAAAAAAGGGCGCTCGTACGATCTAATTTAAATATCTCCGTATGGAAATTCTATAGAGAACCTCTACGGTTTTTTTTGTACCGTAACAGAAAATCAACATAAGTTTGAGAACGATCGTTTGGATTATAAAATCATTCATTATCATGATTCGGAATTCTTTCTAAAAAAGATTATGATTTATTATTCGAGAGAGTTTTTTATTACCTCACCCTACAAAGTTCTCCAAAAAGTACTCCTAAAACTACTATGCTTTTTATTGTTATGAAATCATTGTTTGGGTTTGATTTCTTCATCAATTTATTCTGAACGATTGGTTGGAATTAATAATAAATTAATAAAGGAGGTGACAACTTCGATCCTCGATTCTATTCTATGGTTTTATGTATTAAAAAACTATGTTTCTTAAAAATTATTATGGAGTCGTTGGTTGGATTTTTTTTTCTGAATGATTGATTGGAATTGATAATAGAATTCTTTCTGAAAAAGATCATGATTTATTATTCGAGACAGTTTTTTATTACCTCACCCTACAAAGTTCTCCAAAAAGTACTCCCAAAACTACTATGCTTTTTATTGTTATGAAATCATTGTTTGGGTTTGATTTCTTCATCAATTTATTCTGAACGATTGGTTGGAATTAATAATAAATTAATAAAGGAGGTGACAACTTCGATCCTCGATTCTATTCTATGGTTTTATGTATTAAAAAACTATGTTTTTTTAAAATTATTATGGAGTCGTTGGTTGGATTTTTTTTCTGAATGATTGATTGGAATTGATAATAGAATTCTTTCTGAAAAAGATTATGATTTATTATTCGAGACAGTTTTTTATTACCTCACCCTACAAAGTTCTCCAAAAAGTACTCCCAAAACTACTATGTTTTTTATTGTTATGAAATCATTGTTTGGGTTTGATTTCTTCATCAATTTATTCTGAACGATTGGTTGGAATTAATAATAAATTAATAAAGAAGGTGACAACTTCGATCCTCGATTCTCTTTTATGGTTTTATGTATTAAAAAACTATGTTTCTTAAAAATTATTATGGAGTCGTTGGTTGGATTTTTTTTTCTGAATGATTGATTGGAATTGATAATAGAATTAATAAAGAATATGATAACTTCGATCGTCGATTCTATTCTAAGTTTAAAAATGCTAAAATTGATATTGGAATTTATTTCTGGCAATTGATCGTCGTGATGTTAGCTTGGTTATTTAAAAAAGTATAATCGTATTCGCACCTGATTACGGATTATAAAATTAATAATCGATAATGAATGTACACATTCTTGAACCGTTAGCGAAATGAATCATTCTCAAAAGAAAAGAAAAACGCAAGCAACGGATTACGAGTAGAGAAAAAAAAACAGTTGCGTGCTGTGCTGTTCCATTAATCTCCATTTGCCGTCGAATGAAGCGTCACGCACACCTGTTAACTGGTTTTTATTTGCATCTCTCAGATTTTAATAAAACTTTGCAGAATTTTAAAGTGGGTCAAAGTATTCGGCACCTCATTTCTTTGTTTTTGCGTGAACCCATTTTTTAGGGATAACACCCACCTGCAAAATCCGGATTTTTTTTTTCGTTGTATAGCTTGAAAACCGGGCGATATATAAATAAATAAAAATGACAAAAATACAAATGTCGCCGGCAAAAAGCTGTTTTTTTATTTTTCGATATCTTACATCTTTGATGTATTCGAAAAGAGTTCTGGCTCCTAACTATTATCAAATAATTGTAAAAAAATGTTATCTCCATCCTAACTATGCAATTGTGATCTGCAGATGGATAGGCGTTAGTTCTAGGTACTTTCTGTGTAGAATGATATGGTATTTGTATTGTGCGATGTATTCGAAAAGAGTTCTGGCTCCTAACTATCATCAAATAATTGTAAAAAAAATTTATCAGCATCTTAACTACGCAAGTATGATCTGCTGATGGATAGGCGTTAGTTCTAGGTACTTTCTGGGTAGAATGCTATGGTATTTGTATTGCTTGATGTATACGAAAAGAGTTCTGGCTCCTAACTGTTGTCAAATAATTGTAAAAAAATTTTATCAGCATCTTAACTATGCAAGTATGATCTGCTGATGGATAGGCGTTAGTTCTAGGTACTTTCTGGGTAGGATACTATGGTATTTGTATTATTTCATGTATTCGAAAAGAGTTCTGGCTCCTAACTTCTATCAAATAATTGTAAAAAAAATTTATCAGCATTTTAACTATGCAAGTGTGATCTGCTGATGCATAGGCGTTAGTTCTGGGTACTGTCTGGGTAGAATGCTATTGTATTTGTATAGTTTGATGTATTCGAAAAGAGTTCTGGCTCTTAACTGTGGTCAAATAATTGTAAAAAAATTGTATCTGCATCTTAACCATGCAAGTATGATCTGCTGATGGATAGGCGTTAGTTCTGGGTACTTTCTGGGTAGAATGCTATGGTATTTGTATAGTTTGATGTATTCGAAAAGAGTTCTGGCTCCTAACTGTGGTCAAATAATTGTAAAAAAATTTTATCCGCATTTTAACTATGCAAGTGTGATCTACTGATGGATAGGCGTTAGTTCTCGGTACTTTCTGGGTAGAATGATATGGTATTTGTATTGTGCAATGTATTCGAAAAGAGTTCTGGCTCATAACTATTATCAAATAATTGTAAAAAAATTTTATCAGCATATTAACTATGCAAGTATGATCTGCTGATGGATAGGCGTTAGTTCTAGGTACTTTCTGGGTAGAATGCTATGGTATTTGTATTGCTTGATGTATACGAAAAGAGTTCTGGCTCCTAACTGTTGTCAAATAATTGTAAAAAAATTTCATCAGCATTTTAACTATGCAAGTGTGATCTGCTGATGGATAGGCGTTAGTTCTCGGTACTTTCTGGGTGGAATGCTATGGTATTTGTATTGTTTGATGTATTCGAAAAGAGTTCTGGCTACTAACTGTGGTCAACTAATTATACAAAAATGTTATCAGCATCTTAACTATGCAAGTATGATCTGCTGATGGATAGGCGTTAGTTCTGGGTACTTTCTGGGTAGAATGCTATGGTATTTGTATAGTTTGATGTATTCGAAAAGAGTTCTGGCTCCTAACTGTGGTCAAATAATTGTACAAAAATTTTATCTGCATCTTAACCATGCAAGTATGATCTGCTGGTGGATATGCGTTAGTTCTATGTACTTTCGGGGTAGGATACTATGGTATTTGTATTATTTGATGTATTCGAAAAGAGATCTGGCTCCTAACTATTATCAAATAATTGTAAAAAAATGTTATCAGCATTTTAACTATGCAAGTGTGATCTGCTGATGGATAGGCGTTAGTTCTAGGTACTTTCTGGGTAGAATGCTATGGTATTTGTATTGCTTGATGTATACGAAAAGAGTTCTGGCTCCTAACTGTTGTCAAATAATTGTAAAAAAAATTTATCAGCATCTTAACTATGCAAGTATGATCTGCTGATGGATAGGCGTTAGTTCTAGGTACTTTCTGGGTAGGATACTATGGTATTTGTATTATTTGATGTATTCGAAAAGAGTTCTGGCTCCTAACTTCTATCAAATAATTGTAAAAAAATTTTATCAGCATTTTAACTATGCACGTGTGATCTGCTGATGGATAGGCGTTAGTTCTTGGATAGGCATGCTGATGGATAGGCATTCTACCCAGAAAGTACCTAGAACTAACGCCTATCCATCAGCAGATCACACTTGCATAGTTAAAATGCTGATAAAATTTTTTTACAATTATTTGATAGAAGTTAGGAGCCAGAACTCTTTTCGTATACATCAAGCAATATAAATACCATAGCATTCTACCCAGAAAGTACCTAGAACTAACGCCTATCCATCTGCAGATCACAATTGCATAGTTAAGATGCAGATAAATTTTTTTTACAATTATTTGATAATAGTTAGGAGCCAGAACTCTTTTTGAATACATCAAACTATACAAATACCATAGCATTCTACCCAGAAAGTACCTAGAACTAACGCCTATCCATCAGCAGATCACACTTGCATAGTTAAGATGCTGATAACATTTTTTTACAATTATTTGATAATAGTTAGAAGCCAGAACGCTTTTCGAATACATCAAACAATACAAATACCATAGCATTCTACCCAGAAAGTACCGAGAACTAACGCCTATCCATCAGCAGATCACACTTGCATAGTTAAAATGCTGATAAAATTTTTTTACAATTATTTGATAGAAGTTAGGAGCCAGAACTCTTTTCGAATACATCAAATAATACAAATACCATAGTATCCTACCCAGAAAGTACCTAGAACTAACGCCTATCCATCAGCAGAACATACTTGCATAGTTAAGATGCTGATGACATTTTTTTACAATTATTTGACAACAGTTAGGAGCCAGAACTCTTTTCGTATACATCAAGCAATACAAATACCATAGCATTCTACCCAGAAAGTACCTAGAACTAACGCCTATCCATCAGCAGATCATACTTGCATAGTTAAGATGCTGATAAATTTTTTTTACAATTATTTGATAATAGTTAGGAACCAGAACTCTTTTCGAATACATTGCACAATACAAATACCATATCATTCTACCCAGAAAGTACCGAGAACCAACGCCTATTCATCAGCAGATCACACTTGCATAGTTAAAATGCGGATAAAATTTTTTTACAATTATTTGACCACAGTTAGGAGCCAGAACTCTTTTCGAATACATCAAACTATACAAATACCATAGCATTCTACCCAGAAAGTACCCAGAACTAACGCCTATCCATCAGCAGATCATACTTGCATGGTTAAGATGCAGATACAATTTTTTTTACAATTATTTGACCACAGTTAAGAGCCAGAACTCTTTTCGAATACATCAAACTATACAAATACAATAGCATTCTACCCAGAAAGTACCCAGAACTAAAGCCTATGCATCAGCAGATCACACTTGCATAGTTAAAATGCTGATAAATTTTTTTTACAATTATTTGATAGAAGTTAGGAGCCAGAACTCTTTTCGAATACATGAAATAATACAAATACCATAGTATCCTACCCAGAAAGTACCTAGAACTGACGCCTATCCATCAGCAGATCATACTTGCATAGTTAAGATGCTGATAAAATTTTTTTACAATTATTGGATAATAGTTAGGAGCCAGAACTCTTTTCGAATACATTGCACAATATAAATACCATGTCATTCTACCCAGAAAGTACCGAGAACTAACGCCTATCCATCAGCAGATCACACTTGCATAGTTAAAATGCTGATAAATTTTTTTTACAATTATTTGACCACAGTTAGGAGCCAGAACTCTGTTCGAATACATCAATCTATACAAATACCATAGCATTCTACCCAGAAAGTACCCAGAACTAACGCCTATCCATCAGCAGATCATACTTGCATGGTTAAGATGCAGATACAATTTTTTTTACAATTATTTGACCACAGTTAAGAGCCAGAACTCTTTTCGAATACATCAAACTATACAAATACAATAGCATTCTACCCAGAAAGTACCCAGAACTAAAGCCTATGCATCAGCAGATCACACTTGCATAGTTCAAATGCTGATAAATTTTTTTTACAATTATTTGATAGAAGTTAGGAGCCAGAACTCTTTTCGAATACATGAAATAATACAAATACCATAGTATCCTACCCAGAAAGTACCTAGAACTGACGCCTATCCATCAGCAGATCATACTTGCATAGTTAAGATGCTGATAACATTTTTTTACAATTATTTGACAACAGTTAGGAGCCAGAACTCTTTTCGTATACATCAAGCAATACAAATACCATAGCATTCTACCCAGAAAGTACCTAGAACTAACGCCTATCCATCAGCAGATCATACTTGCGTAGTTAAGATGCTGATAAAATTTTTTTACAATTATTTGATAATAGTTAGGAGCCAGAACTCTTTTCGAATACATTGCACAATACAAATACCATGTCATTCTACCCAGAAAGTACCGAGAACTAACGCCTATCCATCAGCAGATCACACTTGCATAGTTAAAATGCTGATAAAATTTTTTTACAATTATTTGACCACAGTTAGGAGCCAGAACTCTGTTCGAATACATCAAACTATACAAATACCATAGCATTCTACCCAGAAAGTACCCAGAACTAACGCCTATCCATCAGCAGATCATACTTGCATGGTTAAGATGCAGATACAATTATTTTACAATTATTTGACCACAGTTAGGAGCCAGAACTCTTTTCGAATACATCAAACTATACAAATACAATAGCATTCTACCCAGAAAGTACCCAGAACTAACGCCTATGCATCAGCAGATCGCACTTGCATAGTTAAAATGCTGATAAATTTTTTTTACAATTATTTGATAGAAGTTAGGAGCCAGAACTCTTTTCGAATACATGAAATAATACAAATACCATAGTATCCTACCCAGAAAGTACCTAGAACTAACGCCTATCCATCAGCAGATCATACTTGCATAGTTAAGATGCTGATAACATTTTTTTACAATTATTTGATGATAGTTAGGAGCCAGAACTCTTTTCGAATACATCGCACAATACAAATACCATATCATTCTACCCAGAAAGTACCTAGAACTAACGCCTATCCATCTGCAGATCACAATTGCATAGTTAGGATGCAGATAAAAGTTTTTTTACAATTATTTGACCACAGTTAGGAGCCAGAACTCTTTTCGTATACATCAAACTATACAAATACCATAGCATTCTACCCAGAAAGTACCCAGAACTAACGCCTATCCATCAGCAGATCATACTTGCATAGTTAAGATGCTGATAAAATTTTTGTATAATTAGTTAACCACAGTTAGTAGCCAGAACTCTTTTCGAATACATCAAACAATACAAATACCATAGCATTCCACCCAGAAAGTACCGAGAACTAACGCCTATCCATCAGCAGATCACACTTGCATAGTTAAAATGCTGATAAAATTTTTTTACAATTATTTGATAGGAGTTAGGAGCCAGAACTCTTTTCGAATACATCAAATAATACAAATACCATAGTATCCTACCCAGAAAGTACCTAGAACTAACGCCTATCCATCAGCAGATCATACTTGCATAGTTAAGATGCTGATAAAATTTTTTTACAATTATTTGACAACAGTTAGGAGCCAGAACTCTTTTCGTATACATCAAGCAATACAAATACCATAGCATTCTACCCAGAAAGTACCTAGAGGTTACAATAGAGGGGTAACAACAACCCTTAATTTTTTCGTTAATATTGGAGCAGACAAAGAACTTTTTCGATATCCAATCAATTTTGTATTCCTTCAAACAGTTGAATCATAATTGTTTATTTTCGTGAAAGCATTTCTTTTCAACCCTATGAGGGATATTACCCTAAAAAATTACAGGATTTTCGGATTTTTACCATAATTCCTGAGAGTAGCGGCACGGAAACAGTTCATACAACAAAAATATTAGTTTTTACGTATACCGTACAATTGCGATTGGAATAATTGAAAAATCAACTTTAAATAATGTTTTTCGGAATCGAATTGAGACAAATTTACAGAATATGTAGAAGAATTAGATTACGTATATGAGAGCTATAAATTACGGAAGGTCAAGAATAAATCACGTCAGGAATTAAAAAAACGATCATATCTCAAATTAAAATTCGGGAAAGTCTCGTCAGTGGAGCAAATAGAAAAATTGCACTAAATGTTAAAATTCCGGTCGTTTTATTTTTACATTAATGCTCCTATACCATGTATATATGACAGCGTTTGTGAGCCGTGCAGAGAAAAATTGCTTGTACGTAAGTAACTTAAGGCCTTAGGCCAGTCTAGAGGCCAAGAAAGGACATATTTCATATTTTGTGATTTTTTTTTCAGTGAAACCATAAAATAAATCGGAATTACAAAATAGGGGTTTTATTATACACGTAATTAACTATACAAAATTATTTTTGCACAGCGATACATGTCAAAATGGTGACGGTGCAGCATTTTTCCGATGACGCCTTTATATCTGGAAGGTCTACGGCAGGACCAACAGCTCCTATAATTTTTGAGTTATGATGAGGCACTAAAGTTTTTTCAAATCTATATAAGAATAGCTATAGATGTACGTAGGATTTTCTTGATATATTGTTTTTTGTCAAAATGGCACATTTCTAAAACAAAAAGTATAAAATGCCATGAGAAAATCGTCCGAAAATTGTTTATAAAAAAGGAACTATGCAATATAATAAAAAAAATCCTACGTAGTGCCTCAGAAAATGTAATTCTAAATATACAGTTAATATTTCAAGTCGGTTGAAATTTGTTTGAGTTATGAGTCCGGCCAACTTGAAAAATATAGTTTTGAGATAAACGCGTTTAAAGTTAGTAGAAAGTCACGAAATGAATCAAGAGGGGTTGCGCTAGAATTCGAAAATCCAGTACTTAGAGATTTTTCACACCCATCATCTTTTGGAATATAATTTTATAGGTACTAAGGTACATTTTTAACAAAAAAAAAAATCGATTTTTGGAAAATCCTAGAGTAGCCTAAGGCCTTAACAACATTGTCTCTGAGCTACAGATCGACAACGCAGTTTTCGAAATGCAGCTCGACATTTACCGTTTCAAAAATCCAGTAGCATTTTCAACTGTTTGCACGAAAACGAAATTGGGCGCATATAGAAAAAGTTTTACTTGTGTGTCTATGTAGCGAAAAATTGAAAGTCGTTTCTTATCCCTTCATTGTGGGATACTAATGAAATAGGAAAGCATCGACTGGTTTTCCACTCTCTACACACCTACAAAGTTACGTTCCAGTTAAATAAAGAACCTTCGTAGATCTCAATAAGAAGCTAAATTATAAAAACTGGCATCTGCGAAAATGAAAAGTAGGCTTTGAATATTTTTATCCACTCTACAAATTTACAAAGTTTTATTTAACTGTTCGACTTGCACACTGGGTCGTTTTGATCCCAGTCTTTTTCGTGCAAGTACGATATTGTTCACTGCGCACATCCCACTTTAAAATAATGTTTGGGCGTTTAATTCTTGTTTTTCTTAAAAAAATACATTTTGTGCCATAAAATAAGGATCGTTGACTAGAAAAAACGTCTGTACAAAAAAAAAATGCACATTTATCGAAATACAACGATCTGAAAAACGTCTGGGGTCTGATCGACCCCACACGCAGTCAAAGGTTCGTGGCGGAAGTGTGCAGTCGAAGGGTTACATTTAAAGGGGACACGCCACGTGGTTTCCGACATTTAAGTACTTAGGTACGAGAACTAGAAAAATCATGTACATACGGAGAAAATCATTTACTCATCTTTAATCATTGTTCAAATAACAATGTTTGAAATTTTGTGAAAGTGAAGATTTTTCGTTGTCACAAATGAAACTCAAGATTTCTTAACGTTTGAGACTTTTTTGTTAGTTTATCTTATCTTGAATGATTATTTTAATGATAATATTAAAATAGTGGATAAAATTGAGTACTGAGAAAATAATTTACTACACTTCAATTATTGTTCAAATAACGATAATTAAAATTTGGTCACAGTAGCTGAACATTATTGTCGACACAGATAAGATTAGAAAATTGTTAACATTGACGACTTTTTTTTTAAGTTCATACAAAAGTGAATGAGGTCCATATTTTTTGTGATTTTCGAACAAATTCTTTTTCCAATTATGTTTAATTTTCCTTTATTTACAAACTACGCTATCTGCTCCGTAGGAAGGTTCATCGGAGATCGATTAAAATGCAATTCGGATGAATTATTTTCATGCTATATCGTGTTGAAAATACGGCGGGGGGGTCGTGTCCACCTCAACCCCCCTGGTTGAGTCAATGGCAATCTATACGTATATGAGTGCCACTCATACAAGCTGAGGAGTATAATACTGTGAGACATTGCTGAAAAACAAAGTCTGAATAGTTGAGTATTCCTCGATGCTTGGGCAGATAACGCGTGCGTTATCGAAAGATCCGGTAGCCCACGAGATCGTTACGCACGCATGATTCAAAGCGCATTTACTCGCATATATATGTTATTATTTCTGATCGAAACAATATTTAATTCTTCCTTCTACCTCCCCTACATAGTTGGCCGCTTTCCTTCTTTCTTCTCTCTCTCTCTCTCTCTCTCTCTCTCTCTCTCTCATCCCTATTATTATTTGTCACGACCCTTACTCGAATATATAT
The DNA here is from genome assembly GCA_963932345.1 of Ophion ventricosus. Taxonomy (NCBI): domain Eukaryota; kingdom Metazoa; phylum Arthropoda; class Insecta; order Hymenoptera; family Ichneumonidae; genus Ophion; species Ophion ventricosus. The sequence continues at coordinate 19,051,550 of OZ010718.1, read as the reverse complement.
AATATTTTTTCAGATTGAAACGTTTTCCTACCTCTTTTTTATTCCCAAAATAATGGTTTTCTTCTTCCTTTCTCTCTCTCTCTCTCTCTCTCTCTCTCTCTCTCTCTCTCTCTCTCTCTCTCTCTCTCTCTCTCTCTCTCTCTCTCCCCCCCCTTACTCTCACTCCTGTTGTTATTTGTCACTACTCTTACGTTGTCACCGCAATTATTCGGTTATAATTTTATCTTATTACTTATTTTCTTACGTACTTTATTTATTGCGGGCTATATTGATTATGACTCGTAATTATTATCCTATTTTTGCTTATTTCTTATTTTGTGCTATAATCGTGTATAACTAGAATTTTTAATTGCCTTGAGTCATAGCAAATCTTCGCCGATTAAAACTAATCTAATCTCATCTGACGTTATCTTACATAATCTTTGTCCCGTTCTCTCTCTCTCTCTCTCTCTCTCTCTCTCTCTCTCTCTCTCTCTCTCTCTCTCTCTCTCTCTCTCTCTCTCGTCGAATACGAATTCCTATTGTTTTTTAAAATAATTTTCTCTTTTCGTCTCTCGAAAGTCGTGTTTATTATTTATAGGAAAGGTGTATGTATTTGTATGTGATGCAATGACAAACGAATTGCGTGGTCGATTTACTACGGGCGAGTCTGGTGGGTGTTATAATGTTGCCATATTCACAAATGTTTGTTGCGTCGCTCTAAAAAAAAAAAAAAAACTTTTAGTTTACAAGATGCAATACGTTCAATTCTTCCTTAAGTAACCCGATCTCTGGTGGTACCGAGGTTGTCATTCACGCGACCAAATACCAATAAGGCTCACTTTTCTTTCTCTTTATAAACTCGCTATACGAACGTGCCGATCAATTGCAGATGTTGGATAAGCGTTTATGGAACGCACGCTCACAGAACTGTCAGATCTGTCATCTATTTTTCGTCGAGTGTTGATAATACTATCACGAATGGTAAAACTATAATTAATGCAACTATTGTTATTGTCAAGCGATCAGGTTATCATACTGATCAAATTTATTGGCTATCATCATTATTAAATGATCATGATCGATCGTTTATGAAATTGACATACATTCCAATGCGGAGCTTACAGCTCTTAGGGCAAACTCTTCAATGTGGTAGATTGCAATTTCTACATTTTTTACACATACAAGTTTTTTTTGGCACACAGAAAAAATAATTTTTTTAAATCTTCGCATACTTTGATTCATTATACAACACCTTTTTTTTCAACAGTGCAGAGCAACTTATTATTTCGGCAAGATTTTTTATTTACACGACTTGTCGTCTCGTTTACACGTGGCATTCAATGTTGAATATTCTTTACAATTTTTGGAAACATGTTCAATGTTTTCGAGCTTCAAATTGCGAAAGAGTAGTTTCTACGTGCACAAAAGAATAACTGATGAACGCGAAAGAGAATACGCTCGTGCGTTCTATAAGTATTGTATATCCGTGATTGGTAGTATTCGCGAAACGTGTGGGTGTTTTAATGATAGATCTTACGATAAAATGCATTGCTCGCTGGTAATGAGGGCCCCTGGGCCCAGCTATTACTACACTTATTACGATATATGATGGCGAAACAAAGTATCTTTGGAATTCCAAACTAGGATATTCCGGCACGCCCGATTCACCAGCCTCGCGTTTCATTGTTCAAGCCCCCGAATGTCCCCTTTGCTCTCCCTATTTATAAACGATCATTATACCGCGATCATTAGACAATCGTATTAGCCCTCACACGAATAAAGATTCAGTCTCGACTTAGTCTTAGTCATCAATCGGATCAATTCTTTCCAATTAATCGTTGTTTCCATTTTTTTTTCTAACGTGGATTATTATTATTGTATTTTTTTCAGTAGATTTTGTACTCTCCGCTGATTGTGACATTTCGAATTGAGTAAAAGAGCTGGGACGATTATCATCATTCGCATTTACTAATTTGCAAACTAATTGTTGTTTTTTTTTTCGGACCATTATATATCGATTCATAGCAAATCATTTTTCAAAATTTGTATCAATTTACGCGATGTTCAACCCTTCGTGGTCACACTTCCAAATTCAATCGCGGTGGTCACACTTGAGTCGATTCTACCCAGTCAGTTTTCAAAAAAGTCTTCTGATCAAACTATCCGTCCGAAGTGGTTAAAAAAATTACGGAACACGCTTTGAACTTTCTAGATGATGTACGAAAAATTTACTTATAAGAAATAAAATGGCGACATGTTAAAAAAAAATCATAAAGAGGTGAAAGCGCAAAAAAGACACTTTTTTTGCTAAAAAAATCATAGTTCCGTGAATTTTCAACATTTTTACCTAAAATTCGGACGTGATATTCCTTAGACATGCTATTTTTGGGAAAAAATAGTAGCATAGTGCGCGTTCCGAAAAAGATATTTATTTCGACATGTGAAGAGGGTCAATTTTATGGTATGGGGATACTTCAAACTCCAGGTAAGATGGTGAACACAGTTCCACTCGAAGCCAGGAACTATTATATATTTACGCCAAAAATTGATCGACGGGTCGATCTACCTGTGACCACGAAGGGTTAAAAATATTATTTCTTTTCAATTTAAAAAGGAAATGTGTTGAAAAAATGTTACATTTGAAAAAAAAAATCTTTTCCAATCTTTCTTTCCTGATGGTCTTCTATTGCTTTAGTTCTCAATTCACCTTTTTTTTTCCTTCTTCTCTTTATCCTTTATTCCCCAAATTCTTTCTCACCCTCTTTTCTTCTCCACAATTGTGGAATATTTATCTGCAGTTTAGTCCTTGAGATTGAAGGCAATAAAAATATCGTTGCTTTTGAAAATCGAAGATCTCGTGAAAAATTCAGTAAAAATCGATTCTTTCGTAAGATTATTCGTTTAATACGCGATTATTGAAATCGATTATTTCATAAGAATATTTTCCAACTATTTGTCCATCTCGCACCTATCATTGCAGCGGGTATCTTAAAATTATCTTTGAAAATTCAATAATCGATGTTGAACCCGCAATTTCAATAAAAATCTAACGTTGGATCGATGAACAAAAGCTGGTCTGGGTTCATTTACGCATACGTCAGCACTGGTATACAAAATTAACCGCGTATATTGTGGATTTGTCGCGAATCCATATAGGCAGGGGCGACAAGGAAGGTGTGCCCCCGATATTTGTCTGTGCGACGACAGAGGCGGATATATATCTCGGGAATGCCTATTGTAAAGCTTTTATATCGACTCGCACACGCGTATCTGTTATACATAATAACACTGCGCGTTTATATCTTTTATAGCCTCGTAATGTATTATCGAGTTCACGCGAGGAGACATTCGATACGGTGAATGATAAATTCCTTATTGTCAAAGTCCGGGGAGGCGCCCTCTGGCCTGTCGATACACCAACAACCTCCTTGTTTGAACCTTTTCAACGGTTCCCCGATCACCTTTCAATCGACCCACGCGACGCTCCCGATACTTTTCCTTCCTCCAATCAACTTTTCGCGACTTCCTGTGCCTTTTTCACCTCGATAAAATCGGGGCACATTGCTCATTGTGTTTTTGTTTCCATTCGCAGAACTACTTGGGCTCGTTTTGGAATATGATGGTTTACTTTGACAATCGAGGAGAGTGCGTTTTGAAAATATGCGGTCCGTCTTAATCTTAGAAAATCGATTCGAAAATGAATTACGAGCAACGATGGTCGGGATAAAATGATTGATAAATGCACGTTTCCATGCTTGATTTATTGTTAGAGAAACAATTAAAAATGATTTTAATTTTGGCAACTTGTTTTTGTTTCTTTCGTAAGCGCATCTTGCACTGATCGATATAATTTATCGGTTGATCTCGGTGTGCCGATAATTGAAGATCGATTCTCTTTAGCCAATATACAGGGTAGACCGTTTAACGTGACCACCCCAAATATCTCCGTTGCCTTTAGAGAGTCGTTGGATTCGTCTGAATATCAGCTACAACGTTTTGATAAAAAAAAAAACATGTTTCCATTTGAAAAACCATTGATGACCTTGAGAACGCAAAAACTATGACCTTGACAAAAATGAATTTTTCACCACTGTATCAGCCCTTCGAAATCAATCAAATTACCTCCTAAAATTTTTTTCGTCACTCTAAAGGCAACGGAAATATTTGGGGTGGTCACGTTAAATGGTCCACTCTGTATAATAGTGATTACTGGAGTAATTAATTTATGTATAGAATGAGTATTTCATAGAATAGAATCGTTATTTGGCCACACGCAATAAGTAATGGATTTGTGGATAATATACTGAGTGTATTAATTTGTACGTGTTTCTTGTCTACACGGAGAGAATTAAATGTTAAAAATTACCGTGCAGTAACGGTAACCAGATGAAATCGCGGAAACTTCGTTTATTATTACTGAGTAAACACACAGATTTTCACGAAAATAAAATAAAATTTCTTCTTCAGATAGAAAAATTTTACCAGATTTTCTAGTAAATTTTGATGTGTAACAAAATACGAAAAAATTACATTTAAAAAATATATAATATCAGCGAAATTTTACTGTGCATTTTATTATTTTGTGCCTTTCAAAAATGTCTATAAAAAAGTATCGTCTTTATGACAGTTATTTTAAGATTTATTATAAAATTTAATGAGTGTCATAGGAAAATGTATTGTGTTCTCGGTAAAAATTATCGTGAGCGCTACCCTTCTTGTATAGTAAAATTTTAGCTACGTATTTGAAATTTTCTGTAACGTGAGTTAAAAAAAACTTGTCGCATACGAATTATTATGCTTTTCTCACTTGTCACCACATTAAAATATATCACGGTAATTTTTACCGTGAAATTCACGACAAAAATTATTTTTTAATTCTCTCCGTCTACTTTCGTAGACTACCGCATTAGTGCGAAATAAAAAAGGAAAGAAATTAACCATCAAAACAGCCTGATCGATGGTCACGCTTGTGATTCGACGAATGTGGTAAGAAACGGATATCTCAGATTTGTCGTATTTGTACGCGACCGCAGGAGAGGGTTGCGCCAATTTTAAAAGATTTCGATACTAAACGCTTACGAGCACAATGCGAGATCTTATTTCGACGGTATAGTGTCCATTCGTGGCGAGCAAGGCACGGCAAATTTATTTCGAAAGCAAACTCGAAGGACTACAGGCGTGCTATATTATTTGCCATAGCTTCACGTAAACGCGTGCGCTTTCGTGACGTAACGAGGCTCGGAGTTAATCTCTGGGGGGGGGGGGGGGGGGGGGGACAAGTGCTTAGGGAACGAAAATGGAAAAGGATAAATTATACCTAAGTACTGGAGAGACAAGACATTTCACATCGATTTATCAGTATATAAAAAAAAATATCAATCTTCTCCACAGATTGATAGACAGATTTTTCATCTGTTCTTCCCTTTTTACATTATAATACTTTTTTTCCGTCTGTTCCTCCCTTTTGGGATCACCATACTTTTTTTTTACTACATCCATTCGGCTATTTATTACCATCCATTCTTTTACTACATCCAATCTTCTTTATAGATAATTTTGCGTGCTTTTTAGAGTCTTTAAATTTTTCACTGTGTCCTTCGTGGTTTTTTCTAGACATAGGCACTAATTGGTTAACAAATAATTGAGAGAATTAAAAAATAATTTTTGTCGTGAATTTAACGGTAAAAATTACCGTGATATATTTCAATGTGGTGACAAGTGAGAAAAACATAATAATTCGTATGCGACAAGTTTTTTTTTAACTCACGTTACAGAAAATTTCAAATACGTAGCTAAAATTTTACTATACAAGAAGGGTAGCGCGCACGATAATTTTTACCGAGAGCACAATACATTTTCCTATAACACTCATTAAATTTTATAATAAATCTTAAAATAACTGTTATAAAGGCGATACTTTTTTATAGAAGATTTTTGAAAGGCATAAAATAATAAAATGCACAGTAAAATTTCGCTGATATTATATATTTTTTAAATTTAAGTTTTGCTTATTTTGTTACACATCAAAAGTTACTAGAAAATCTGGTAAAATTTTCTATCTGAAGACGAAATGTTATTTTATTTTCGTGAAAATCTGTATTTTACTCAGTAATAATAACCGAAGTTTCAGGGTTGTCATCGGGTTACCGTTACTGCACGGTAATTTTTAACATTTAATTCTTTCCGTGTATGTGAAATTCGAGCATTGCGATAAAATATTTTGATAATCAGTATAATGGAGCGATCGAGGGGGTTTTCAAATCTTTAGGCTGATTTGTCATCAATTAATTTGTCGTGATTTTTTTTATTGTACCTTTTGAGGGTTCCGAAGCATCGCATCAATTGCTGTACTATTAAAATCTTGTGTCTGATTTTTCATAAAAGTATTTATTGTTGTGGCACATCTTTTACGCTTTTCGACCTTTTGAAAAGCACCGAAATAACCAGAGTAGTGTTAAAATCATTGAGTCGATTTTGTATCCAATTTGTAGGCGGATTCGTCATCAATCGTGGATGAACTCGCAACGGACGAGAACTTTACGACGATGATGGTGTGCGAATTCTGATAAAATCCTTATCTTTCGATTTTTCTATAGACTCGAGGGCATTGCAGTAGCCCGGGCTGGGGTGGGTACGCCCCTCCATCAGAAATCCCGGTGACCCCCCTCAAGAAAAAATTGATAAAAAGTCAAATAAACGATTGATTTTATTCGAGTTTCACTAAAGCAAGTATGAAGAAATAATTTACAATTTCATAATTTGTAAAAAAAAGTAGCTATTTCATTGCGTAAATTAAATGAATATTTAAATTTCGCAATTAAGTCAACTATGGGCAAAAGCAATATATTAGATTTGCTGTCCGATACACAATCAGAAAAATACTGGAAGATTAACATATACTACCAAGTAGTAAATAATATCATTGGAAATTTAAAATGCTGATTTGAGAATCTACCGTTAGCACATGCAGTTGATTAATTTTTGAAATTGAATATGAAGAAAGGAGAGGATTTCATCGATAATTATAGAAAAATCTTAATAATTGATACGTCAGCCTTGGAAGCTGAAGCGATGGTCATGAAAAACATACTTCAATGTAAAAATGATTTAGCTCCCCTAACTTATTCATAAACTCTTCCAAGCAGCTGTAGTGGCATAACAGCACAATACACGGAGAGAATTAAATATTAAAAATTACCGTGCAGTAACGGTAAATAGATGACAACCCTGAAACTTCGCTTATTATTACTGAGTAAAACACAGATTTTCACGAAAATAAAATAAAATTTCTTCTTCAGATAGAAAATTTTACCAGATTTTCTAGTAAATTTTCATGTGTAACAAAATACGCAAAACTTAAATTTAAAAAATATATAATATCAGCGAAATTTTACTGTGCATTTTATTATTTTATGCCTTTCAAAAATGTCTATAAAAAAGTATCGTCTTTATAACAGTTATTTTAAGATTTATTATAAAATTTAATGAGTGTTATAGAAAAATGTATTGTGCTCTCGGTAAAAATTATCGTGCGCGCTACCCTTCTTGTATAGTAAAATTTTACCTGCGCATTTAAAATTTTCCGTAACGTGAGTTAAAAAAAACTTGTCGCATACGAATTATTATGCTTTTCTCACTTGTCACCACATTGAAATATATCACGGTAATTTTTACCGTGAAATTCACGACAAAAATTACTTTTTAATTCTCTCCGTGTACTTCAGGAACGATACTCTCATATGTCACTGCTGAACATAGAAAATGACAATGTTAAAAAAAATTCCAGCTGAAAAAGTGTTGGGCCGACTTGCAGAAAAAAATCGATAATTAAGACTTACTTAATTGAGTACTTACTGAAACTAAGGTTTAAAGACTGGTAACTGGATTAAAGAACGGTGAAAAATTAGTTGATTATTTTTTAAGGTATTGAACGAGTCTGATATTAATGTTAATATGAATGTGCGATTGAAGCAAGTGTCGTATTTTATGTGTTACATGATTATCGACTATTATATAAATTTTATTAAAAAACAAAATAATTATGAACAAAACCAGTTCTTGTCAGGCCGGTCATTCCTGCCCCCCCTGCCCAAGAAAGAAGCTGGCTACGGCAATGTTCGAGGGTGCGAAAGGGATCCAGGCGATCCAGGCAACTCTTCGGTGACACCGCGTATTCGAGAAACAGTTTTAGACATTTGGAAATAATCATAAAACGCAGGAGAATTATTCCAGATATTAAAAAGAAAAATTCTTACGTGTTGAAGGATGCGTAGGACACGAATAATCTGAGAACGTGAATGAGATGAATGGCAGCGCAGTCACCTTTAAACAAAAACAACATCCACCAGGTCAGAGACCCAACCTCATATATTCGCTGATTAAGGCCAAAGGCTCTTCTGACTTTCAACACCTTTTATCGAGTATCGGCAAATGGATGACCCAGTCTTGATTACCATTCTTTCACCGTCTATCATGAAGTGTCCATCTGCTTTGACGTTGGCCGTTGCCACGTCAAGTTTGGAAAAATAAAAAGAAAACTTGATCGACGTAATGATGGTACGCTATAATGATATGTTGCATGGCGAAAAGAAAACTAGGTAATTACATTGGGTATTGATGTAACCATTGAGTCAAATTCATTAATTTTGCAAAATGTTGCTTGTACAGTTTAGACAACATGTTGTAACGCGATGATTTTTCTTAGATTTGCTTTTAAATAAATCATAATTCAGTTGCATGAGGGACAAAGCATTGTTGTAGGCGTAGTAACGGATCGAAGTTCTAAAGTCATAATTAAAATACAATAAAATAATTGGCAATTTATAAAAAAATTGTGAAATTCCCAATAATACTATTTATTACCTACGATTCTGATTATTACGTTAAATTACTATCATTCTTACGATTTGAAAAGCGTATTTTTGCAAACAAACGCATCGCTGCTTCAATTGATTCAAAGCACTACTCACAAATTAAAAATCGAAAAAATTACGCAATATAATTGTTATACGGAAAATTACTTTTAGAACACACGAACGTATTTTTTTTAAGAATAACATTTTCTCATTTTCGTTGTTGCATAACAACTTTAATTTTCATTCTATATTGAATCGGTCAATTTGTTCGAGAAACCGTTTTTCCATGTGCGTTCAGACGAATCTGTTTGGTGCCGCAACGACCTTGTATTTCGAAATGGCTTTGACGCTATGGAAAGTGATCGATCGTTTTTGAGCGACGGGAGGAGCAACGATCAACCTACGGGTGCTCGTTCCAAAAGAGTGGCCAAGATCGATATTCCGTTTTGTTACTCGGGGCGCTTATACTTTACGACAGGAACCCGATGCCTACGCAGAAAAGAAATTGTACAACTTCTCGGTGTTCTCACGCGTACGAAAAATTTCACAATGAATCTAAATTCCACCGGATTCTGCGGCTGAGCAGTCTTTTGTACTTCTCGCGTGTCCTTCCAACCGACGCAATCTACATTGTGCTTACGACATTTATTGTACCAATGCAGTGAGAATGCGATGAGATTCGTCGGGTTTGCTGAGTGAGGCACGCAATGAGCCACTTTTTTTTTTTAATCCAATCGTATAATCTTACCAGAATATTACCATAAAGACGCATCGTTCTTAATCGATTATTATATAGACGTTTAGGTATACGATAAAACTTAAATAATTACTGAAGAGGTACACAGATATTGAAATTATTTTTTTGCAATACTTTCAATTTGGTATATGATCTGATTGATTTTTCGTAAATGTATAACACCACAAGTTTAATTGAAAATAAACGACTTATGGTATTTTTATTTTAACCCTTGTGTTGCCACCCGGGTACCCGGGTACCCATCGGCGTACGTTTTGTTGAATAATATTTTTTCCAAATAAGATTGGCCAATACCTTCTCGAATCCCCATGATTTGACCGATTCTCTATCGAAATATGCATTCTACATATTTTTAAAAAAATGTTAACTTAAAAAAATTTGCATTTGAAAAAAAAATACGTATGAGCCACCCGGGTACCCGAGTACCCCGATAGAAAAAGCATGATTTTCGTATAGTATATCAGTAAAAAAAGTTTGTTGTAAAAATATAATAAGTAAATATGGATTAATATAAACATAATAAAAAAATATATTTATTTCAAATTGTTTATTTATTGAATGTACTGTATATAATAATAATAACTATCACGTTTTGCAATGTGATTGTTGGACAAAAATCATGGAGTTTTCGTTTTTTGCACAGTAATATACAAATACTGTATGAAAAATTACAAAAAAATAATTAAATTTCAATCTTTTACACAGATATATTAGAAATCAATGATTACAATTAAAACATTTTATGATTTTTGCTGTGCGCTGATCACAAACGGGCTTATTACAGTCAACGCAAGACTTCCTTGTCTTTCGTATATCGTATTTGAACCCGAACATTCCCGTTCTGCGGCAGGCAACCTACCAATTCGACCAACGTTTTCTGTTTCTGATTGATCGTTGTACGTCGAACGGATTGGTGCACGGTCCCAGCGCCTGGCTACTTTAAAAGTGAACCTTTTAATTAATTCGTAATTAAATACGTTTCATCATAATCATAGCGAGAAATTTACCAACCCGACTATCTTTTCTTCGTAGCAATGATATGCCAAATGTGTTTCTTATCGTTGTAGCACCTGGCAGACTGAAAAAAGTATCTTTCAATGTTATAAACAAAAATGATTTAACAATAAATTCACTTGCATATTAATTAATCGTGGTCATTATCCGACAAGAAAAAAAAAAAAAATTGAAAAATTTCACCTGCCCGAACGTGGCTTCGAACCCGCGCTGGCGATAGCTCCGACGCCGAAACTACTGTGCCATTGTTTACTCGCGTCGAGTTTTACTCGTGAATATCTCGGCCAATTTTTGTCGCACGACATTTTTAAAAAAAGGGTTTTGCTCGGAAAGAGACACCCTGTATGCCCACGAACGGAAAACTAGTAGTTGAGATATACACCCTGTAACGGAAAACTAGTAGTTGAGATACGTTTTATACCTGCTTTAGGACTCCCAAGGTCACTGTACATAATTTAATTGTTACATTCAGGTAGGAAAACCTTCCTAGAATATGAATAATTAAATATTGATCGAATGCATATAATTATTTTTAGTTACAATGGACTTTTACCAAGAATTTCGTAGGCGGGATACCCGGGTACCCGGGTGGCAGATACTGTGAGTTTTTTTGGGTGGCAACACAAGGGTTAAATAAAATAATTCATAATCATTTAATGAATTATGTTTATATGAATGTGGGGGTGCGTGTGTGTGTGTGTGCGCGTTAGCTTAAAGGGCGCGTAGAGGTGCAATAAGAAAGGATTCACTTCTCGCATGGTCAACCATATGTGGACTTTTCGAGAGTATCGAGCGTCCAAAACTTGAATGTGCGCTTGCCGAAGACCATATATCATACAGGATGTCCGATGGCAGATTTCAAACTTTAAATGATCATAACTTTAAAACGCGAGGTGCAAGAGGAGTGCGGGGCGGGTAGCTGAGGTCGCGTGCGTTGCGGATTTTTTAGTCACCATGGAGCGTTGGTCTGGAGAGCAACGTGCTTTCGCTGTGGAGGCGTATTTAATTAGTCGTTTTTCCCTTACTTTGGCGCGGCGTAAATTCTGTAACCGCTACAACATTCGCCGAATAAGTGACGCGCCATCGATAAATTTGATCCAAAGTTGGGTAGCAAGATTTAGAGCTTCAGCCTCGGCTGTAAACAGGCATCACCAAAATCAAGCAGCCTCTGTATCAACTCCGGAAAACATCCAACGTGTGAGTGATTCTCTTTTAGAAAATCCACGAATGTCATTGAGAGTGCGTTCGTCTGTTTTGGGTATTCCAAAATCGACACTGCATGAAATTATGAAGAAAAAAATCAAATTTCATCCGTATAAAATGCAAATAATTTAAAAATTGAACGACAGTGACTATCCTACAAGAATAACTTATGCTCAAAAGATGCTGGTGACTTTTTCCACCGAAACACGACTAAGAAACATTTTTTATAGCGACGAAGCACATTTCCATCTTGGAGGTTATGTCAAGAAGCAAAATTTTCGTTACTCGAGTCTCCAAAATCCAAGAGAAGTACATGAGCAGCCAGTGCATATTGAAAAGGTCACTGTTTGGTGCGCTATTTCGGAGAACGGAATCATCGGGCCCTATTTTTTTTTAAATCATCGTGGCCAGACGGTGACGGTCAATTCAAAAATTGAAATCCGCATTTGATTTCTTTTCATTTTAATAAATATTTTTTAATTACTTTGTTTATTCATTTTTTTACGAATTTTTTAAGTTTGAAATCTGCCATCGGACACCCTGTACAATGTTGTCTACAGAAGTATATTGCAAAGCCATATATTTCTGTGGACAACAATGACATTGTATGATACTGGAATTGAAGGTTGGCACTTTTATACTACTATTTCATTAATTACCAACCCTTAACTCAGTCAGTCGGTCTATCACCGTGCCGGTCGAATATGACACCTTCATTCTGTAATTTCTTACTTTTTCTCTCTCCCTTTGGAGCCCTCTCTCTCTCTGGATCGAATCCTAATGTCCACGCGGACGAAGTCGCGGGCAAAAGCTAGTATAACATATGGAGCAGGGCGACACAACAATGAGAACGACTTCGGGCGTATACGTTTACCGCACTGTAATGTAAAAAATGTTTGCAATGTGCATATATGCGAGGCAAGAGCAGAGTGCAACGTGCGACCTGGTCGGCGAACCAGGACGCAGGTTACGGAGCATTTTACCAACACAGCGTCAACAGGACAGTCGAGCGTGTTAAAGCGTTATGAAATCGTCGACACATCGAATCAGCAGTAAATACAGGGAATGTCTCGCTCGTTGCTCTTGCGGGTCTGTCAATGTATAATTTTTTATTGTTCTCTATCGCTGATCAAGCCGATGGCAGATCAGTGGCGGGGGCGGGAAGAAGACGGGAGAGGAGGAAAGAGTAAGAGATGCATGTATACTGCTCAATTTTCAATGCAACAGGTGTATATTTTTTTCCATTTGATAATTCTCAGATTATTCTTACAATTATATTTATGGCACACCCCCGACCAGTCGGTGCATTGACGACCGGATCGAGCAAAGTGCGGTACTAATTTTTTCGGGTTATTACGGTCTGTTTGACAAAAGCGTGCATGGCTACATTTTTTCCTGGAAACCGTTAGAGGGTCAATTCGAACACGAGCATGTAGCGGTACTCTTTCTTCAAGAAGCTTTGTATAGAAAGCGTCAGTTGTCGTCCCATCGTGGTCACCGACGAATCGCTATTGTCCGAAAAACACGTCGAAAAAAGCCTCACTTGGGCGAAAGAAAGTTTGTACCGCGATTGGGATAAAGTAATCTTTTGGGACGAAGCTTCCCTTTGGGCACGTTCTCCCATCAATCTTGCCTGGTCTATCTACGCCAATAGACACCCAAGATCTGGAACGTCAATCAATTATTTCAACAGATTCGACTCAATTGAGGTCTTTGTTACCATATCATGTCATGAAATTAGTGAAAAGTATGTCTCGGAGGTGCCAGGCGATTATTGATAGTGCCCGTGCAGAAATGTTGTCATGGATACAGCCCGATTCGGACTAGGATCCTGGTTTCTCAATCGGGACCCAGTCGGACATCGGATCGGATCCGGGAGCGAAATGTAACGGTCGCAAATCGGATTTCAGCCAGGATGCTAATCCGGAAAACTATTAAGGACCCTAGTCAGAATCCAAATAAAAACTTTGCATAGGATCTAGGCTAGAATCCCGAACTTGTAGAACAAGATCTAGTTCGATATCGAATCGGATCCCAGGGATGAATGTAAAAATCACCAGGAGATACCGATCCGTATCAGCTGGAGACGCCGGACGTTTTCTGAAATCTTTTATTCAAGGATCTGAAAAACGAATAGGTAAAAATTGGTGCTACAGTATAACTGTCAAAACTTATATATTCCAATAACAGAATTTCGAACAAAATTCTTTACATATATTTAAAAATTTCGGAAGAACAATATATAGACGTTGAAAGACTTATATTTCCTGGAGAAAAGTGATATAGGTTATTTATTCTAAGTAATTATATTTAAGGCGGGCAACCACTTTAGGAGACCGAAAATTAGATGATTTTTTGGATTTTTTTTATTGTGAAAAAAAAAACGGAAATTTCCGCAACTCTGACAATAATTTATTCATATTTTCATACATCTCTGATAATTTTTTCAAGTTATTTCATGCATTTATTAAGGTGTAGTCCGCTGTGTCCCTTGGCGTGTCCTCATCGTCGTTGTCGATTTGCGGGAATTGTGCAGCTCGCAATTCGCATCTGAAATAGTCCAACAAATTTTTATACATTCTTGAGATGTTTTTTAAGAACATGAACCTAAATTTTGAAAAAAAAATCGAGAGTTGAATGTTGGAACGTGATTGAAAAAAAAATGATCGATTTTTAGCATTTTTTTCCCGGCATTTTGCAATAATAAATATGTTTTAAACAATCTAATTTTTCCAAATTTAGGTTCATATTTCAATAAATTATATTATGTAAACGTGTTCAAAATTTGAAGATGATCCATCAATTAGTTTTGGAGTTATGATTCCCGCAATTTGAAAAAATGTCGTTTCGAGAAAAACACGTTTAAAGTTTCACAAACGAAAAACTCAAAGTCAAATGTGTTTAATCAAACGATAAAGTGCCTTACCGATTAATCAGCAATTCCAGCACCATACAGTAATCCTTCCTCTTCCTCATGCAATTCATTTGAAGCTTGCATTTCCTTTTTACGAGCTTTTCGAGCTTCTTTTGTCTCTAATAAACTTTTTCTATTTTGCCGAGCCGCGCGCATCTGATCCATTTGCTCGGAATATCCGAAGCTCTGCCTGCCAACTACGATTTGTAGTTCATTCATAACCATGAGTAGGGCTGAATTTCCTTCATTGAATAAAATAGCAGCAAGACATGACGCTATCTCGATTATTTTGTACCCAGAATGGAGATGTTTTGGAGCTAATTGCAAACGGTCGAGTTTGGATTTGTTTGGGTTATGAAAACCCAAACAAACTATCTAACTGAGCGCTCATGGATACCTGAGCGCGCTTGGCATTCGAGCGGAGAGTCTTTATCATTTATATACGTACCGTTAGAAGGAATGCGAATATCGTTTTGAAATTGTCAGGATGTATTAAGATATTTTGCTAACGATTTATGACATTAGGAAAAATTGATTTTTTGAAGCATCTAAAGTGGTTGCCCGCCTTAAATTAATTGCAGATCGTTCGAACTAAGAAAATATGTATTTAATTTTCTAAGAAAAATGTATTTAATACGTATTTCAAATTCTTGCCACCACGTCTCCGCCTTGTGCTACGTAGTGGGCGTCATCAGAACCCGCATCATATCCCGATCGGGTTCTGATCCGAATTTAGGTATGCCGAAGAAATTTCTGCACGGGTGGAGGCGACTGGACCACCTGATAATAAAGCATCACGGGTTATATCATATGCAGTGCGAGTGTATTTTTTTTTTCAATGCCTTTTACCAAATAGTTTTTGAGTCTCGTCGTACACGCCCTTGTCAAACAGACTGTATTTATCAGGCGATTAATTTACCGACCGACTGGAAAAGTGTAATCTGAAGCTAATTGACACGCGAGTACTCGACCGAGACAATTCACTAATTATTACAATAACAAACAATAACGAAATTATTAATTTCGTTATGATCAGTGATAGCCTAGGGTATTCGTTTTAATCCTTTTTAATAACTATTCTGTACGTCAATCTAACGAGCCTTTGGATTTCCATAAAGAAAGGTTTTTTCTTATGATACAAAATAAAAACTACTAATCCCGAATTAACTTCCCTTCCTTCCTGTTATTCTTAAAATTTCCTATTCTCTATTCTCTCGAACTCCATTCTGATTTTCGTAAAACGAAGGCTAAGGGCTTTTACATCTTTATCATTAATTTCTTTTTAAGCTTGCATTGTTGGAATGCAATAAAAGTTGATTTTTTTTTCGAACTGCCCAAATCTTTTATTGTCGAATTCAGGTTACGCAAATTACATAAACGTTTTACAGGAACCTCATTAGATATCTACAACTCGAATCATCAAAAAATATGTTTTCTAATAATGAAATTAATGAAAATTTAACAGAAGTTTCGTTGCACTTCGACAATGCAAACTTCAATGCCATTCATGAGTAGAGGAGAATCTGAGGTCGATTTTTCTGGTTTTACACTCGGGAATGCGGTACTGTGCGTGATATGAGATCGAGAGTGCGCGACCATGCATCTGTTTACTCATTTCGTCTCCTCACTAGATCACGATCGCGTACGATTTTTCTGTCGGGCGCTGCGATCGTTACTCCGGTTTTCCCGCTATAATCTTCCAAGGTCGATTGCCCGCGCGCACGTGGGAAGTGGTCTAACGGCTTCGAGGGACACGTACGATAAAACGCAATTATTTCAAACGAGACCAACGGTTCCGGTCTTCCTTATTGCGTGAATGCATGTAGCTCATTATCCACCACGCATAGGAAGATGCATTGCGGTGCTCTCGATTTTTATTTTCCACCCTAAGGAAAAGTGAAGCGTGTATCCGCCACCTAACTTTTGATTTTTAAAAGTGGTTCAACTTGAATTGCCAAAAATTAATAAGAAAACGTGAACCTCTTCAGAATTCAGTGAGATAGGTATTTAATTTACAAGATTGTAGCAAAATACCAAATCGCACAGCGTAGATCGAGGTAGAGCTTGATGGTTTTCGCCTCCCTGAAGTATAAACTATCTTTGCAAATAGTTAATCCGAAATTTTTATCTTCAATTCGGAAGCGTTGTAATCGGATAAAGGATGTCCTTGGAGATAAAGATCGTTACTTAGGCCGGGTGCTAAATCATTGTTCTATTAATTTATTTATTTTCTAAATTTCCGAAAATCTCTGATGTACACTAATTTTGTACCGACAATAAAAATGATCGTACCCGTGCAGAAATATTGTCATGGGTACAGTCCGATTCGGACTAGGATCCTGGTTTCTCATTCGGGATCCAGTCAGATATCGGATCGGATCCGATATCTGATCTGACAACCAGGATCTTAATCCGGAACTATTAAGGACTCTAGTATCCAAATAAAAACTTTGCATAGGATCCAGGCTAGAATCCTGAACGTCTAGAACAAGATCTAGTTCGATATCGAATCAGATCCCAGGGATGAATGTAAAAATCACCAGGGGATACCGATCCGTATCAGCTGGAGACGCTGGACGTTTTTTGAAATAATTTATTCAAGGATCTGAAAAACGATTAGGCAAAAATTGGTGCTACAGTACAACTGTCAAAACTTATATATTTTAATAACAGAATTTTGAAGAAAATTCTTTACGTTCAATAAAAAATTTCGAAAAAAATATATAGACCTTGAAAGACTTATATTTCTTGGAGAAAAGTGATATAGCTTAATTATTCTAAGTAATTATATTTAAATTAATCGGAGATCGTTCGAACTGAGAAAATATATATTTAATTTGCTAATAAAAATATATTTAATACGTATTTGAAATACGTATTTCAAATTCTCGCCATCACGTCTCCGTCTTGTGTTACGTAGTGGGTGCCATCTGAATTCCGACGAGGGATACGAATTTCCTTCTAGGGAATCCGTATCATATCCCGATCGGGATCCGATCGGCACTTAGGTATCCCTAAGAAATTTCTGCACGGGCATAAGTAGTTTATTTCTAATTAATTCCGAAACTTTTGATGGAGTCGAAGTGAAAATGATTTTTTTTCTTGTATGGCTCTTTTTTTGTCAGATTTTAGTTACAAAAAACATTCAAAAAAATTGTAGGATCCTCATCAGCGATCTACAATCCAAATCTGCGAAAGAAGATCTCGGATAACAATAAGAATTTAAAAAAAAAACTAAAAAAACGAATTTTCGTTGGATTCCAATAATGCAAATTCCAACATCATAAAATTCTTCGATTTTTCGGAAGCTACCGCAATGTATTCAGTTCACTCGTTTTTCGTCCAGTCGAAATTTATCTGGATATATTTCACTCACAGCACCAAATTTGTCCAAAACCCCAAAACATTTAATCTCCATCTCAATATGTGACCGCGACATGTGGCTTATAATTATTTTCTCCTCCTCAATTTGACAGCGACATAGTGCAGCAATCTCATCAACGTGATTTCGTACATGAAAACGAGCATATGCTTGCTGGAATTTCTCGTCGAAATGTCAATGCTAATGAACGCCCCGGGTGAGTCTTTGGATACGTGACGGATAGATCCCCTGTCGACGACGTTGTCGCGCCACACAGGATACGCGTTTACAAGTGGGAATGATCAGGCACGCGCCCAGGGATCGAAGTGCAAAGTTGTGCACACGCATACGCAATGCCAAGTTCCGTACACTATATATGTGTCGCGGAACGCCGTGGACAATGTGAGCTCGTGGAGTGTGCGGGTAGTAAAGGCGCGTTAAATGTTACGGGGTAGGGCTCAAACAACATGTATATATATATATATATATATATATATATATATATATATATATTTATGAAAGAGTAGCTATATAGACATAGGAAAAGAGCATTTTCTTGGGTGTGTCGCGTTGTTCTCGCTTCTTGTTAAGCTCCATTCAAAGGGGTGGGGACACCTAGAGTCTCTCTCTCTCTCTCTCGCATCTGATTGTGCAGCGAATCTCTATAAATTGGACGTATCTTGCAACTAGAAGTCATGCAGACTCGTTGCACCGGAAGATCAGCATCGACAGCACAGCAAACGTCAAGGATAATCCAATTTTCATTGACCACCGGGATGATCAGAACTGTGAGTTACATCGGAAAACGTATAACTGTCCGTATCGCTTTCTTTTTGGTGCCCTTTGGTGAGCGATAGCCACTTCCGGCGCTTACGTCGCACACGTCGTGGTCAATTCAACAGATTTTTAGGTTAGGAAACGTTCAGATTGAATCACCGTATGGCGGTGGCGTTCCGAGTTATAGGAAATTTGAAAATTGCTCGGGGGTTGTGTTAAGGAGGTACGATCATTAAGAAGAATCGAACTTTCGGGCATGAAATTTTTATATGATGTTGATGAATAAGTTATGCACCCTTTGGACAAATTTGAGCCATATTGACGGTTTAGTTTTTTTTCGTAATAAAATTGCAAAGTCGAGCTCTTTGAGCTAGTGAAGCACGTCGTGTTATTGGAACAGTCGACCGGAAGTGCGTTGATCACGATTTTGCTGCTCACGTATCCAACTGAGGTTGCTGAAAAACTGAAATTTTATGAATTAGACATAATAGATATTGTAAAAAAATCGAAAATTCGAACTTCACCGTGTCATTCAAGCACTACATTATAAAACGGTTTCAACTTCTGGTTGAATATTATCATAATGACGAGCACCCATAGACTTGCCAACGTCGGGCATAACAGCTGATTCGTTTGGCGAGCGAGATTTTATTATAGGTAAAATTTTGCGAAAATGCAAAATTTTACCTATAATAAAGTAATTCGGGGCTATTTAAATAAGATTCCGATAGATGTGGTGCAACTTTTTTTTAGTCTGTTTTTATGGTGAAACTGTCATCGTGAATATGACGGAGACTGCTCCAGAGTCGTTGAGGATCTAATTTTTCAGTTTTTATTAGTAAATATGCAATAAATAAAATATTTAACACAAATTTGGAACTTTAGGATCGACAATACGAATATTCAACATAAGTTAATATAAATCAGAACACCCGTGGGGTAACATAAATTCATTCTCTTTGTTGACCCTGAAGAACAAGTGGTATCTTCTTAAACGATTGGATTTTCAAAAAGTAATTGATATAGTGATCCCTACGGGGGTGTATTTATTCTTTGATGTTAGGTGGAACTTTTTGGTTTTCTTCTCCAGCCTACGGGTTTACTCGACCAGGATTTTCCGACCAATGATGCAGGAACGAAGTTAGGATCGTTGGAAGAAGACAAGAAGTCTTTTTTTTTCACATTTTCACTAATGCGAAAATTTTTCATCATCGTTTAAAATCCTTTATTTTGTAGATTTTTGTTGCGCATCCTTTGTAAGGATCTTTATATATAGTTGATTAATTTTCGTAGCATTAATCTGCCAATATATAGACATGTGCAATTCGATAACAAATTAATTGCATTCCAGTACTGCAAAAGTCAACGTGGTTCAATTATACAATATGACATTACATGTTACTTAAGATTTTTTTTAGTTGGATGAACATCCTACGCAATCGTTCAAACAAATTAATCGTAAGATCTCAGGATTCGGGTTAATAAAATTGAATGAAATCCCCTGAAGGGGATCCCAATGATGGGGCCCTTTGACATATTAGTAGATTACAGTGGCGCTTAATAAAAATAAGTTACAATCAATTATTATACGAAAGGATGAAGTGGAATAAAAAAATTCGGATAAATTTGGTAGATTTAGATATTTTTACATTTCCTTTGACAATGAAAAGTTGCAGTAAGGAAACTTCTTCTGCTAGGCACATTTTTCTCAGTTTTATCATTAATATTTTCTTTAAAGATTCGGTAACCTACTGTTCTTATTGTCGTTACGGAATCTTTAGAATTTTTTACATGCTCAGTGCAGATTATATCAGACATCTAGAGTTATTTAGCATATAAGTTATCGATAATAAATGTGGCTAGCATGTCATCTTCATAAAGTGCTGCATAAATTAGATGATTTTTTAAGACGTCATTTTTTTGTTAAAAGTTCGTTAACTTGGATTCAAATTTTACCAGTGTACTGGGATGTATTTTTACTCGATTGTAGATGAAAATCAGTTAATTGAATATTTAGGTTCGTGGAAAGAAAATCTTTAAAAAGGCGAAATGATCGGGTCAGAATGCGTGGGTGGTTTCGAATCACGGCTTGGAAAAAATTAATTATATTAGATAAATGCAGCGCTTGACAAGTGGTTTGCACAGTGACACCAGTAGTATAAATCAACGCTAGGATCGCCAATACGTTTAAAAAATAATAATTTTTCATCATGTTTGTCGTCACTGTGACATTGACCGTACCGTAAAGCAATTTTACATTAAACGAAAAATTATTATCTTAAATTAATCATTAATAAAGGAAAACATAGAAATTCATGTAATTAGTAATCAATGTAGCCGTTTCGTCGGAGAATACCGACGAATAACTCGACTTTAAATCTATTTAGGAAATTTCGTCGTGTTTGGATGGAAAATATATTGCTATTTTTCAATGTTTTTCCGCACTCGTTAGATTTTCTTGTCGGCCATAATCGCCACGGCTTTGGCAGAGCCGCAATGGTACGGTGGAGCGGGTTACGGTGCACCAGCAGGCTACGGTGGAGCTGCACCACTCGGAGCGGATGGTCGAGTCGTTGATACACCGGAAGTAGCTCAACTCAAATCGGCCCATCTCGCTGCACTCGCTGACGCTAACGCCCGTGCACCGAAGGGCCCGAGTCCCGATGGTGCTTGGAATCCTGTCAGTCCAGCCAATTATGCCTCGCCAAGCTATGGTTCTCATTACAGGTACGGATTGCGTTATCTTTCCTCACCTTGCTGCCGTTATTTCCTCACCTTGATTATTATCCGATTAACTCAATTGATTATCAGCCAGTCATTGGTACGCTATTATCCTTGCTCTTGCGATATGCTTGCCAGGTTAGTTTCCAAATGCAGCGAACTGTTGCGAAAAAAACCATGCTCGAACAATATTCTTTTTTAACTTGGCAGATGTAGTAAATCATAAACGTTCGCTTTTCATCTTGAACACAAAATAATGGCAAGATTTATTTTTTCGTTCCCTTAAGTTCCGAAATATAGGTGGTTCGATTTATTGATTGTGCGTAATTGTTTATTGAATAAAATGTGCCTACTTGAACAGTAGTCTCCGACATTGGCTTCTGCACGGAGAGAATTAAAAAGTAATTTTTGTCGTGAATTTCACGGTAAAAATTACCGTGATATATTTCAATGTGGTGACAAGTGAGAAAAGCATAATAATTCTTATGCGACAAGTTTTTTTTAACTCACGTTACAGAAAATTTCAAATACGTAGCTAAAATTTTACTATACAAGAAAGGTAGCGCGCACGATAATTTTTACCGAGAGCACAATACATTTTCCTATAACACTCATTAAATTTTATAATAAATCTTAAAATAACTGTTATAAAGACGATACTTTTTTTATAGACATTTTTGAAAGGCATAAAATAATAAAATGCACAGTAAAATTTCGCTGATATATATTTTTTAAATTTACGTTTTGCGTATTTTGTTACACATCAAAATTTACTAGAAAATCTGGTAAAATTTTCTATCTGAAGAAGAAATTTTATTTTATTTTCATGAAAATCTGTGTTTTACTCAGTAATAATAAGCGAAGTTTCAGGGTTGTCATCTGGTTACCGTTACTGCACGGTAATTTTTAACATTTAATTCTCTCCGTGTGTTTATGAATCGAAATAAAAATTGCAGTAGGCCACTGGCATAGAAGATCCACTGGTGAATTTAAGGGCATACGCCGCCTTGGGGCTCGAAAAAATAGGTATCAAAATAATAAAAAAAATGTTGACGCGACTATTAAATATATAAAATAATTTTTATTTTCCACCAATACATTTATGCAAAAATTAAAAAAAAAAGGAATTAAATAACATTTAATGGCGGAGATATAAGCCGTCTAGTAGGATCCATTTTCAAAAATCCTTGCCGATGGTGGAATGTTTGTCTCTGTTAGGCATTGTCTGAAATGCAAAGTGTAGCATAGGAAAAAAAAATTTACATTTTTTTTAATAGAAATGACAGCTGTTTGCAAAAACTCTGACTTTTACCAAAAATTCGAGTTTTAAAAATTAATAAAAAAACGCGGCATCCAATTTAAAAAATCGTATGCTACATCCTAGATAATATTATGAAGAATATATGGTATAAATTTCGTCAAAATCGGTTGAGCAGATCTCGGGATATTTTGTCCACCATTTTGAAAAGCGGGTCCTACTAGTCGACTTATATCGCCGCCATTAAAAAAAAAAAGTCTATTCGTTTCTTTAATTCATTTATAAAACTATAATATATTGGTGAAAAATAAAAATTATTTACTACATTTAAAACTCGCGTCAAATTTTTTTTTATACCTATTTTCCCAAGTGAAAATTTCCCCCTTAAAAAATGTTTTTTTTTGTCCATGCTAAATTTCTTAATAATCGGCATATCAATGTATTAATCGTACTCGCCCACAATCGTAATGGCCCACCGGCATAAAAAACCCATTAGCCAATATTAGGTAATGTTTTTGTAGTGTTGATTTTTTTTTTCATATTTTGAATATCAATAGCTCAATCGAGCAAAAAATATCGCAGTTGCCTAAGGGCATGAAAGATAAATACTTTTGAAAAAACAAGAGAATATTTTTCGAAATTTATTTGGAATATCAATGGATTGATCGAACGAAAAAAAAAAATGGTAGTGGACCGCCAGCACCATTGGGATCTGATGGTCGAGTGGTCGATACGCCTGAGGTGCAACAAGCCAAGGCTGTACACTTCTCATTGTACAACGCACAAGCTCAGCGAGCACCTGCCGGTCCGGCTGACGCAGATTCGGGAGCCTGGAATCCAGCGTGGAACGGTGGCTGGAACGGCGCCTGGAATAATCAATACTGATTATCGAGATATTTGAGGAAAAAAAATTAACCTTCAACACGAACGCACGTATATCCATCGCACCGAACAAAAGTCAAACATTATATATTCACGATTGTATTTTCGAGCAGGATCTGAGCAGAACAAATTTTCGCTTTTCATATTCATCCCGATTCAGCAACGATACGTAGAATACTAATAATTAAAAAAAAAAAAAATCCTCGTCCTCTCGTGCCTCAACGAAATTGCCTGATCTACCTCATCGAGAGAGACAAGAATTTTTTTTTTCCCCCACGGAATTCTATTAATTCTTAGACTTTTTCAAATACCTTGTTTTTTTTTCTCCGCTTTGATGTACTTTCGAAACGCACAAAAATTGATCTCACGCGAGTTCTGGAATTGACCAACGATTGATGCAAATGCACTCACATAAACCCGAGCAAAAAGTGATCGATTGCAATAGTAGTCTCGTAGTCCCCTTTCTTCTCTGTGCACAGCAATACTCCAGAAAACAAACAAAAAACATATACTTTTTATACTTTTTTGCGTAGCTTTAATATCTACATTCACGCCGATGAAATTGCTCGATCGATACCAAGCTCATTATTCTTCAATGTTATAAGCTAAGCATTTTATTTCCTATCTTATTTGATATATTGTGATCGGACTGAGAATAAAAATACGCTCAATTATATAGTACTTTTTGTCATTATATTTCGTCTTATGAATGATTTTTGACAGTTTGCCAAATATAATATCAAGAACTGGAAGGTCGTGAACGTGGTGGGGGGGCGGAAAAAACCCTCGAAAATATAAACATTCGAACAATTATGTCGCCAATTTTACAGCTCTATCTGCTGTGTTTCTCGTTGCCATTTAAAGTTCGATATCTTGTCATATATCTCATTTTTTTTCACGCATGCATTTCTCGGACAAAGGAGAGGACTCAATTAAGAGTCAGGATCGATATGCAAATGCTGTATATCGCTTCTCTCCTCGCTCTGCTCCACTTTCATTTCCTCGATCTCCGCAAAGATCGAGACGGCCGTCAGACAAGAATGATCGAGCATGAAAACCGGTTCTGTTATCTCGCAACCACGCACCGCGGTAGCTCGTGTTCCGCAACTTGTGCAAGGCCGCGTCTGCTCGAGCCTGACGAGGAATGCGAAAATAGGAGAGCGCTAATGTTTATTGCAAAGGGTGGATCGCTCGTTTGTCAGGATTATGTCACGACATTCACGTTGTAAGTACACAGAGGAGCGTCTCACTCGTTACGCTGACAAACGACTGTCGTACGTTTGGTTCCTATTAGTAGTCAGGAGCCCTTTTAGTTCCGTGCTCGTGTATCGCGCGAATACCCCGCGCGCATGCGCACGTGCCTCTGCGATCTATCACGCATGCGTGCGTGACCCTGCAGCTTAAGCCACGCGACCCTACGATCTACGGCGCATGCCTGATAGCTTCAGTAATCTACTGCGCATGTGCGCGTGGTTCTTCGTCCCGCGGCGATTGCACGCGTGCTCGCCTTTTCCATGTGGGATTTACGCACGTATAACCCTCGATAGACGATTTACGAGATCGACTCGGAGCCGCCTCGCGATTCTTCTCGCTTACACTTTCAACTCTTTCTGTCTTAACGCCTACTTCGTCCGGTCGACCAGTAATCTGGAATTATGTACACGTACCATCTTAAAGTTTTTTTTTTTAATAAAAGGACGATAAATATATCACAGATCGTGTGACAAAAGCGTTTTTTTTTTCAATGCCTTCTGCCAAATAGTTTTCGAGTTTCGCCGTACACGCTCTTGTCAAACAGACTGTACCTTCGACTCACTGTATGAATCGACGATCGTGAAGAAGAAGAATATACAATGGTCTCAAGTTCAACGTACCCTGTACCTTTCGCAACAAATATTTTATTGCCTCCTTTACATTTCCTTTAGTCATTATGTTTGTTTGTTTAACGATGAGGGTAGGTGGTAAGTTGGTATAAAAATCCACAACGACACGATATGCAAAATGAGGTCACGAATCTTTATTCCCACGCGATATAGTCAACAGGCGAAGCGAGCTCTTATCGGCCCTCGTGTCTGGTCGATAGACCGAACGTTGTTGCGAAAATAGCCAGAGAGTACTCCAGGTGCGATATCGCATCAACTCGAGGCCCAGCTGAACAATGGGAGTGCTCTTCCTTTCCATTTCTCATATTGGCCGACCCGCGCCTACCTTTTACCTACCTTCCAAGCAAGTTCTACCAGACACCCATCTCTCCCGTATTTTAAACGGTGACTAAGCCGCATACCTTGGTTGGTCGCGAACGGTGTAGGACGACCGAATGGGTTCACGTAGTCGACCCGCGAACTCGACAAGCTAATCTTTTGCTACGGTACAATCTTTATGCCACGTATGTGCACACGTGGAGTTTCGCCAATACATGTGTATATATACACGGTGGTCCAAAAGTCGTGGATCAAACGAAGTCTGGAAGCACTCAAGATCGTTTTTACCCAAAAAGGTCATATCACATGTTCTTCCGTTTCTCAACGATTCCAAAGCTATGATTTTCATTCCAATATTTTTGACAAATAGGTTCCCAGCTGTACAAAAAATGAATTAAAATAGAACTACATACCATATGCGGGTTTTTTTTTGGATGTAGCCTGATGATGTAGCTTTCGCGTGATAATGTGGTTTTCATAATTATCATCATTAGTTCTTAGAATAAAATGAATTTTTAATAACTTCTTGGATCATAATTTCTCTCCCTAGGTTCATTCGTCATTGATTTAGAAAGAAAAATCGTCTACTGAAACTTGCCTCTTTAATAGGAAAATTGGTCCACCTTATGAGGATTTAAAAAAAATACAACTCATAGTCCTGACCGTCGAAAGTTTTTTACCATCAATTTTTATTCACTGCAAGGTTTTGACTAGGAAGTCAAATTTAGCGCCAAGCAAATTGAAGATGTTTATTTGCATTGGGAATGCGTTCTTTGAATGCGCAGAGCATTTATGGCGAGTGCGTAGAGGGAGGCGGTACTAGTAAGACCGGTCCTCTGGGGAACCGGAAATGGGAAGCATTGTTTCAAAAATATTGAAAAAAAACAATTATAACTTTGGAATCGTAGAGAAACGGACTTGTATGTAACCTTTTTGGTTGGAAATGATCTTGGCTACCTCTCCACGTCGTTTGATCCACGACTGTTGGACCATCCTGTATATATATACACACACATATATATTTTGTTTTCATAGAAATACGTCAAACGTGTCGTTATTACACGAACTGAATGTACTGTGATACAAAATACTTGATTACTCTTGTTTTGATTTTTCCCATCGATAATTTCCATCTCTGACGATCTTTCTTTCTCTTATTCCCTATCACAAATAATTCTTACGATACGATGGATCACGATATTACGTCGATTGGTGCTAATTACAGAATATGACAACGTTATTTACATTCAAGAAGAGTTGAACTTCCGGTTAGTTTTCTCGAGGAAAGTTTGGAGTGACTGGGATACATTTTCGAAGACATGTCAGGCTGTGCCGTTAGATGAGACACTTCATTCATAATTGATAATGAAGTTCGGCCTCTCGATGGGCCGTTAGAGCCGCGGCGTGAGCGTGAGCTCGAAGATGAGCCTCCGTCGCTTTGATGACATCTGGGGTGTCCAGAACGCGACCGTCCGGTGCAAGCGGAGCCGGCGGACCTCGGTATAACGCTGGTAAATGATGATGGACGTAAGCCATGCGAATCGGCTGATCGATCGCATAAATGTGCTGGTTACCTCGATCGTCCCAAATCCCGTTGGCCAACTCGCGATAGTCGTAATCGGGCGATGCTTTTGCCGTAGCTTGTGCGTGGGCGGCTAAATGAGCAGCCTTTGCTTGGGCCACCTAAATATTTATTTTCAATTGACAATTCAGAATATTGCTATTCGTTTGGTCGTGCTTATTCCATAAATATTACTTTTTGTATCATTCCCGTTCCTCTCTCTCTCTCTCTCTCTCTCTCTCTCTCTCTCTCTCTCTCTCTCTCTCTCTCTCTCTCTCTCTGTCTCTTTCGCTCTTTCTGAAGGCAATTAATGCAAAGCTATTGTCATTTGAAATTGACAATAAATTTATTCAAAGAATAATTGTTAACGCTGTAGTACGAGGTGTCTTTTTTCAACATTAAGCAGATCGAAAAAAACGACAGTAACACCTTTTTCGAATTCATTTAGGAGTCATTTTTTTAAACTGTCGATTTTATGATGGAGTAGGGGAAGGTGGGGCACAGTGTGTCACTTTTTTCTATCGAATTTTTACTCTTACCAAAGCAGTCTGATTAGAAAAAAAGGTCATAACTGATTTTATAGACCTTTTGGCATACTGTGCCCCGTGACACGTTGTGCCCCACTCTGCCCTATTTTGGCTAAGTTTTTCCCCGTACGTAATTATTTTCTGTCTTCTTTACAATATTATCTTTCTTGTTTCTGCTGGGGAATAAATTTCATCTTACTGAATGTTCGATGTTGCGAACATGTTTTGATCGCTCTTGAGCCCAGAACACACGAATTAGCTTTAAACAAGAGAGACATTATGGAATGAATAGGGATTGTTAACTACTAACCAGATAAATTAAATATAGAAATTACAATTTTTTAAATTGTTCATAGATGTAATGTCTTAAAAAAAAAATCGAAACTCAAAATCCTCGAAAGTTCATTGAAATAACAGGTCCCTTGAAGTGCTACATAAACTAAACTATTTTTAAGGTCGTAATTTTTTGTTGAAAGTTCGGTAAGTTAGCTTGAAATTTTACCAGTACACTGGAACGTGTTTATACTTAATTGTTGACGGAAATCAGTTAATTGTCAAATATTCGGCTTCTTGAAAAGAATACCTTCAATTGAGTAGGCTTGGAAGAACTGTTCCCATCTGATTTAATCTTAGCACCCATGATCTATTTTTTTTTTTACCATCTAACACTTCATCGGAATGGATACCAATCCAGCGTTTTTTTCGTTTATAAAATCATTCCTACAGAGACGAAGGCACTTAGGTAGTACATGAAAATCTTCATTTTTTGTTAGAGCGGAGAGAATGTTACACAGGAAATGTCATTCAATCGAAATCTTTATGAATTCTTCGTTTAAAGGCCGGTGGAACGCAAAAGCTCATTTCATCCAAAATTACCTCTGGCCATATGAGTACGATGCTCGACGTTCAGCAGTGTGAATACTCAATGGTAATGCGTAAGATATTTGACAACGTTACCTCGGCAGTATCGACGACGCGTCCATCGTGGCCGAGGGGTGCGAACGGTCCGCGATAAATCTGCTGATGGATATCACGAGGTTTTGCCTCGTAGCTGTTAACCGTATTCCCGTTGGGTTCCTCCCAACCATCGGGTTGTGGCACGCGTCTCACCATCGCGATGATTTCCGCGTGTGTCGCAAGATGAGCCGCCTTGGCATGAGCGACTTCCGGTGTGTCCATGACTCGGCCGTCGCGGCTCAACGGTGCCGGTGGTCCCCGATAACCATAATACTCGTCGCTACTTAGCCACTTGTGTTCAGCTACCCCGAGACTGGCTAACAGGCTCGAGGCGATCAGATGGATGAACTACACAGTTGTAAAAATGAAAATTCCTTCGTTTTTGTTCACTGTCAGATTTGCCAACTAATCCTCGTGGTGGGACTCGATGGTTTTTTGCCAGTTGAATCAGCGGAAGACTCGATCGCGTATTCATAAGTATGGTCACGCGTTAAAGATAGGCACGAAAATAACAACCCCTGTACATTTGAGGAGAGTTGCATGGAACTCGGCTACGGGTGATGACGATTGCGAATGAAAACGTGTGAGGATTCGTAATTGTCCAACTTTTTCGCCAGATTTTCTGACAGTAGAATTTTCTAATGTTAAGGTATTCCTTTCGCAGAGGGCCATATTTTATGGGCACATGAGTAGGACACTTTGGAATCATTAGTAAATTATATAAAGTGATTATAAAGATTGTAAATAAATAAAATTATTATAAAGTGGACTTAAAAATGTCACATAAATTTTGTAGATTTAGACATTTTCTATGAAAATTCGCGTTTAAGAAATATCTTTTGCTACTCACATTTTTCTAAGGGTTGTCATTATTTTCTTTAAACGTTCGGCGACTCCTTGTTTTATGGTCGGTACGGAATGTTTAGAATTCTTTAGATGAGTAGAGCAGTTTATATCACATATCTAGAGTTATTGAGTATATAAATGAGATAGCAATGTGCCCAGCATGTCATTTCATAATGTGCCGTATAAATTAGACGATTTTGACAATGTCGTGATTTTTTGTGTAAGTTTGGTAGCTTGACTTGAAATTTTACACGGAGAGAATTAAAAAGTAATTTTTGTCGTGAATTTCACGGTAAAAATTACCGTGATATATTTCAATGTGGTGACAAGTGAGAAAAGCATAATAATTCGTATGCGACAAGTTTTTTTTTAACCCACGTTACAGAAAATTTCAAATACGTAGCTAAAATTTTACTATACAAGAAAGGTAGCGCGCACGATAATTTTTACCGAGTGCACAATACATTTTCCTATAACACTCATTAAATTTTATAATAAATCTTAAAATAACTGTTATAAAGACGATACATTTTTATAGACATTTTTGAAAGGCATAAAATAATAAAATGCACAGTAAAATTTCGCTGATATTATATATTTTTTAAATTTACGTTTTGCGTATTTTGTTACACATGAAAATTCACTAGAAAATCTGGTAAAATTTTCTATCTGAAGAAGAAATTTTATTTTATTTTCGTGAAAATCTGTGTTTTACTCAGTAATAATAAGCGAAGTTTCAGGGTTGTCATCTGGTTACCGTTACTGCACGGTAATTTTTAACATTTAATTCTCTCCGTGTACCAGTATACTGGGATGTATTTTTATTTAAATGTAGACAAAAATTAGTTTTTTTTTTGTTAAATATACGAGTTCGTGATAGGAATACCTTAACAAGTTCCAAAATACTGTTCGAGCTGTTCTTTTATTTTCCCACAGTATCGTTCCCTCTATTCGTTATTCAGAAGTTTCTCTATTTTTCATACGCACTCGTCATTCACAATTAGTTTTAATATTTCTTTTCCGACCATGCCCCGTTCCTCTCGATGCTCTTGACTTTTAGCTCTAAACAGTCATATACTATATTGACACTTACAAAAAATTGCATCGTTGTTATACGTCTTTTCGGAGCGTTTTTTTAATGCTTTTTTTTCTTTCTAATTCGTATTTTTCGTGTTTAAAAGAACGTCGCTGTTTATGAACGTAGTGGAAGTTTTGGATGCCTCCTTCGGGCTGGAAGTGCACCGCGGGTGACGGTGAGAATGGCTTTTATAGTGAGGTGTCTGGTCTGACGTTCAAGCTCTCAACAACCATCTGCCCTGTCTTTTTCCATATCTGTTCTCGTTGTATGCGTTTTCATACGTGTATACGTGCGGTTCGCGTCGCCACACCCAGTACGGCAAAAGAATATACTCTAATTACTCCCTTTGCCAATGCTATGCTCGCGGTACTCGTCGTCTCTTCTCTCATTACCCCTTTCACGGGGTCCTGCACATTGCGACCTTAGAATTACAACTGAAGGTGCGTTCACGTGTGTTTGACGACCGACAGATTTTTTCCACGAAGAATTTTTCGATCTTCCTCTCGAATTTATTATTCAGTGTGTCGGTTACATGAAATGTTTGAATTATTGAGGTAATTATTATTGATCTCTACACATTTTAGTTTAAATTTTAATAAACACATCGATCTAGAAAACTTTATCAACGGCGCTATATGTTTCAATTTACATTTCCATTGTCGTATACAAACTATATATTTTACATATTTCAGGTGACAGACAAACATTAAGTAAGATATATATATTTTTTTCGCCGGAATACTCAATATATAAGGATAAAGTGATTTTTATGAACAGTTGTATGCAATGAATCTTATTGATGGGTTTGTATTCATACTGAAACACTTTCCACGTGTATATGCATATGTGTTTACAAATATGGAAAATGTTTTAGTCTGAATGCAAGTACTCGTCAGTAAATTCGCTGCAGTTATTGTTTGCATATATCATATTTTTCATATATTATTTCAATAATTATCATATATATTGACTCTGGGCTATTGCCATTAATGCTTATTTAAAAAAAATTCATAACAATACTTGATCTTTGTCATTAATACGTAATCATTAATGACATTGGTCAATCTCACCTATAACTATTCGTAATAATCGTCGGGAATCTTTTTGCATCAGAATATAAAACATAGATACTTTGAAATTAGATACGTGACGTTGCGGGATTATTCATATAAATGATTTGTACATTATTCATATGTTTAATCGATTATATATATGGTGCATGCATTTTAATCCCATTTATTACGCATACACTTGGAAAATATTTAATCCTCCGCGGTCACCCGGGGTCAAAATGACCCCAAGCGCAACTTTAAGCCAACTTTTATAAAAAATCGCTCATTTTTCATCATTATCGTTTTTTATTTCACTCCGAAAAGGATCTTCAGATGTAAGAATAAATACCTTTTTTGAAACTTTCACTATGGAGCTATTTTTTGTTCCTTAAACTATCGTATCTCAAGAGTAATCCTAAAATTTGATGAACAAAAATTGAAAATTGTAAGTGTTATGATTTTTTTTAATTAAAAAAGGGCTTTTTTTACGCATTGACATCGTGCTGATTTGTTTTGCGTCATTTTAAAATTCGATTAAAATGTAATACCGATAATGCCACATTGTAGAATATTCAAACAATCTTGAATTTTTATGAGTCATGCGGAACGATACGGTCAACGCGGCAATCGTTTAAACATGGCTGGGGTCATTGCGACCCCCCCCTGTGACGAGAGTGTTATAGCCAGAACCCGTGACCGTGAAGGAACATACATTTAATACAATTTTTCACTAATGCCACGGTGCGATGAAAGCGGGAAAACTTTAAAAATAAAAGAATGTTTCGACATCTTTTGATAATCGATATCTCAATATTTGTCCCGTTATTGAACTCTCTGATCTCTGATAAATCCAAAGAAGCGTTCAAGCCACATAACAATCTGTTCGTATATCGTTAAAAATACTTTTGCATACCGAAAACTATTACTAATTTTTCATTGC
Organism: Ophion ventricosus; assembly: GCA_963932345.1. Taxonomy (NCBI): domain Eukaryota; kingdom Metazoa; phylum Arthropoda; class Insecta; order Hymenoptera; family Ichneumonidae; genus Ophion; species Ophion ventricosus. The sequence goes on along the minus strand of OZ010718.1, from coordinate 19,018,664 downwards.
CCTCTATGTTGCAAACACTATTTAAGCATGCATACTAATTACTACAATATACTTATTTGATGATCGATTTTATTTGTAAAGCTGTATTCCTAACATGTATCCAGGTCGGAATTTGGTTGATTTGCGTTAAAAAGAGGAAAAAAAAACATATCACGGCCTTCGTCACAACGACAAAAAGAAGTACAAGGGCTACGAGAAACATCGATCCCTCGGTTTTTTATTCTGTACTTTCTTGCCGCAAACTTAGCGGTACACGCACTGCACCGTTAACCATCGACTGTGTATCGTCGGTTTAAGTCTTTTAATCGTTTCCATTGCGGTTTCATTTGGATTCATGGACGACTAGATGAATATAATGTAAAACGGTCATCAGACATGGATCCGAGGATTCCTTGATCCTGTGGTTTCTCCTCAAGGTTGCCCTCTTTCCAAAGTGCGGGTTTTATGGAATTCTGTATAAATCATATCGACGCTCATTGGTCCTTGGATCGCATATTTTCACTCGAGAGGTAACCCTTTCGTGAAAAAATATATTTCATTATTTAGCCTTTCATTTTTCCTCGATTCGTTCCTATTCCTTATATGTATCCTTGTACATATGTATAATGCGGTTTTTTTTTCAGTTTTCTACCGAACAAACGCAAATCTTACATAATTTCGTTTGCTCGAGCAACAAAACGATGTAGTGCGAGCAGAGTTTCTTAATTTATTGTTTCCCAAAGCCTCTTAATCATTTGCGACACACCTAATTATTGGAACTTTTCATCACGTGCGTGAAGGCAATGAAGAAAAGAAGAAAAAAAAAAAAAACGAAACGGAAAAGAAAAAGGCAGTAATAATTTTATCCGGATTGGCCGACGAATTGCGGAATTCATGTACGCGTTGAATTTTCATTTATGCGATTATCATCGCGCATTCGTGACGATCGCTATGAATTTAGCGAAGCATACATTACGACTGAAACACGTTTTTTTTTTTCATGCTATATCACGCGAAGACTTCCCCCATCGGAGATCGGGTATCTTCATGCTCCCTGGTGAAAACTGGGAAGTCGCATTATTTCTTTTTTGCGAACTCGTAGAACAAGAGCTGAAGGAGAATGCAACGAGACAATCTATGACTTGAGTCACGGTAGCACGCGCGCGACGATCTATATCGATAATCATCGTTCAAATCTGTTCGTACAAGGAAATCTCTTTCGTCATTTTCTTTCTCGTGACTTTCATGCGAATTGATGTTCCCCCATTTTTCATATCTTATACGCCCGAACGTTTTTTCGATTCGATCGACAACGTTATTTCAAGACGAAGAATTTGTTTCATTTTATTTATTTGCATGATTAATTATGAGTCAATTTTTCTTCTGGGCTCCGATTTTAACGATAAAATCTATTATTTCGCTACCTCGATGATTCGCCACTGAATTAGTTGAGGGGTCACACCACCGTGAGATTAAAAAAATCGATTTTTTCCTGTTAGATTTATTAGATTATTTAGATAGATTTAGATTGAAGGTAATATAAAAAAATATTTGATTTTAAGACGCTGACGCGGTACTTTCTTTTTCTTTTGCGTTTTTCTCGAAACTACTTTTTTTCAAACCGGTAGACAAAATATCTTTAGATCTACTCAACCGATTTTGATGAAATTTTTAAGGCATATTCTTTATAATTTTATCTATTTATATAGCACACGATTTTTTAAATTGTATGCTGCTTTCATTCTTTATTAATTTTTAAACCTTAACATTGTGGTAACAATTTGAGTTTTTTTTTCAATAGCTGCTATTTCTACAAGAAATGAAATTACAAAAATTCCCTACGCTACACTTTAGCTATTGCGCTTCTATGCAAGGATTTTTTTTTTATTTTTCAGACGATGCATCACAGAGAAAAATATTTTCACCATCGGCAAAGATTTTCAAAAGAGGGTCCTAATCGACGACATATATCTCCGCCATAAAAATTTTTGTTTCATTCGTTTTTTTTTTATTTGTTCATAAAACTGTAATGTATTCGTGAAAAATAAAAATGATTTTATATATTCAATAGTCGCGGCAATTTATTTATTTTTATACCTATTTTTCCGGTCCGCCAAGTTGGTGTGACTCCTTAATGATAAAGATTCCGAGAAATAACCAGAAAGATCCTGAATAAAAAATAATTCTTCATAAAGTAATAAAAAACGAAAAAAGTGGTATTTGCTGATTGAAAATGTAACTGAATGATTGAAATAAGTTGGTGCACTTTCAAATTTAATGGGATTTTTACACGAATCAAAAGTTCTCTATTTTTTCCCTATGAGAGAGACATAAGTGGATGAAAGTAAAGGTACAGTGAAGGAAATGAAATAAACGAATGTAAAATCGGTAATTGTTATATTTGTTGATTCTTTGATAATAATTTATCATCTATAAAACATATTTTTTTCGCATATTCATACTTTATCAACTGCAAATTTTTCTATCAGTTAAAACCTAAAAGGATTCCGTCATTTTTTCTACAGGATATGGAATAAGCGCCTTAGATACTTCGTATTCCCCTTACGAAGAACAATACACGGTCTCGAATACCAAAACACGGGCGAAAAGAAAAAGAGGTTTACGTATAGAAAGAACTTGCGCAAGGGTCGCGGGGCTTGCTCATACTCTTCAATGTATATATATATATATATATATATATATATATATATATATATATATATATATATCTATATATATATATATATATATATATATATATATATATATATATATATCTATATATATATATATATATATATATATATATATATATATATATATAGACGCAACGAGAATACGGTCGAGAATAGCGTGGCGATCGCGTAACGCGTATATAATTCGCTGGTTAAACAGAGTCACGTAACGAGTGAGACCGCGCGAGACTATACCGATTCTTCACCCGTACAGGATCGCGATATGGATCGATGGTCGAATCCAAGCAAATAATAATAAAAACGCTGCACCGAAATGTAAGAAAGAAAGCAAAGACTTGGTTACAAAAATCGAGCAAACAAAGGAAAAATAATGGCGTGTCGTCGATCAGGTATCGTAGATTAAGATGCACGTGACTGCCAGCCACGTGTAAACTAGTGCATTGAATTACAAGTCGGAGTTGGTCAAATAGATTTCAATCTTTTTCTGGACGATAGATTCAGATTTTATTTATAATGAAAATGCCCAAACGAACGTCTGATGTAATCACTTGAAGAGGTTCCCTGTGTACAAATTCACATCGAGAATTAATAATATTTCAAGCACCATTTGCTTATGAAATTAACTTTTTAACGATTTTAACGATTAGTTGTAATCGAAAAAATGTCAATAAGATGTCAAAATGTCAATAAGATCGGTGCATTAGTTTTTGTGAAATCGTGTCCACCGACTTAAAAAAATAGTGTTTTGAAAAAAATGCGTATACCTGCGTCGCTCCCGGCCGATCTTTCCCAACGGGGGGAACTCCCAAAGGCTCTCTCATCTAGACTTTTACTCCGATTGACTTAAAACTTTGGGAGAATATTCTAGACATATTAGATAATAAAATTAAAAAAAAAATGAATTTTTTTACATTTTCAAACCCACGTAACCCCTTAAGAAGGCTCTCCATGAAAAACGTTGGTATTCTATTACAAACGTCCGTTCAAGAAACGTCTAATAAGCTGATACGAATGCAAACATTCCTACGATCCACGGCATTCAATTCGCAAACGTTTTTTCCTCTCGAATGACGATCCGAAATAATTTCCACCTCTGATTGTTCTCTTCGTAACGAGGTTAATCGCAAATAATGTTAGTGAGTCAACTCGACTACCGGAGAATCCGATGCAACGGTGTATTTTCCGATTATTTTTTCACCGCAATAAAATACCGCATCTCTCGACGCTTCACGATTTCGCCCATACATGTATACGAATATACATACCCGTGCATCGTTGGATGGATCCTTACAAATGACCAGTTGTATCGAATCCTCCGACAGTAGCAGGATATCGTTGAATTTGTGGTATCAAACGAAATTATAGTCGTCGCAGTGCGCGGAAAGGCAAACAAAAAGCTTCTTGCCACGTAATTTCTGCGTGACTACCCGCGAGAGCAAATTGTTTTACATGCGGTGCAATCGATAATAAACGCCCTGAAAAATATCGATTGTTCACTTTTTCAGCCGGTCTGACAATCAACCAGAAAATTTAACAATCCGTGTAATATGCAGCCTGCAGAGAACACACGACGAGACGCTACGATAAACTGCACGTAGCGATTATATCTCGCATAACGCGAAAAGTCAAATCTATATACACAATATATATATATCCTCTCGTACTATAAATTCTCATCATAGATTAATATATCTGTATATAGGTGAAAATATGTATTTGTATGTGTTAAAACGTGTTCCATGTATGTGTAAATATATATATATATACATCGAACGTGCTATAATACACATAAATACATATATATTTATGTATGATGCGAAAAGACGGTAAATCGAGAGCACCGGGTCTGTAGAACGGTTCCTGACCTTTCCTGCTACGTTTAACTGCTCTCCGTATACCTCACAAATATAAGCCCCAAGAAGAGTTTCTCCGTCTCTTCTTATCCCGCAAATAGGAATATCATGATGCTTGCTCGAGTTTGTTATATATTTCTTTTCCGTTCTCCGGCCAGACGTTTCTTCCAATTCTCACGTGGTCACGGATGACCTATGTTGCAATCAAATATTGTTTCTCTACGTATCCTTATATGCACGAGATTCCAAGTTTCATCCTTTCAGCCCTTATCTATCTCACCCGTTCTCGTATTTATATGGTGACTATACATATTTCTCACTTGCGATTTTCACACGAAGAATAAACGGTCGTCGAAACGGTTCGCTCTGAAAGAAACATGCGATATATCTGTCATCGCTGATGCAGCGAAGACCCTGGAAAATGATCAATGCTCGGTGAATTTGTTGAAATTAAATCTTTTATTATTATTTAATATTTGTTTAACTTAATGATTTTGTTATAAGGCGAAAAAATTGTTATACAATTGTTTTTATTAAAATTTAACAAACATATATTGTTGCTGTACCACTAGTATTAAATAAAATGTCGTTTTCAGGAAATTAGCATAATTTTTAAGACCAGCTTCGAGGGTATAACTCACAATATTTATTTCCAACCTCAAACTCAATCTAAGGGAACACTGTTTGTATCTGGTAAACGCGTCAGGGACGTGGAAGACTTAAGGACAAAACATGGCCCAAGTTTAATCATTCAAGCTCGTCTCGTAAGGCAAACCTTATAATACTTACTTTTTCCCTCTAACTGCAGCTATCCATTTGTCGCGTTGTTCTAACTTCCAATTTGCCATAGGGAATCGATGTATTTTGCATTTACTATTTCTTCTGGTGTTTTTGCAATTTATTACACAGCGACTCTCGTGGCTCATTTTTAATAAAACAATATTTCAAATTTGATTGCAAAAATTTCGTATTACGCTCATACAGATTTGACAGATAAATAGACGAGTTTATTGCAATTTTTATCCACTTCGGACGCTGCATTCGAATTCATTATCTCCACCCTTTACTCCGCACGGAGCCAATACAACAATCTCGGAAATCCTATTTGAATCGTTCATTAATCGGCATTTAACATTTCGCACCTTGTTTTCGCATTAAGAAATAAAATTTTATTCTTAAATAATAAACACATAATGATAAATACAAACCGATCGATCCAATAAATAAATGTGTGAAGAACACGGTTTCTTCGACAGTGCGTGAGAAGGTGAAAACATCGACAAACCATTGTTGATAATTCGCAAGAAGAATTCACTGTGAATGGCGGCTCGAAAAGTTGCGCGATAATGATCGTTGCGGTTTGAAGGAAATTTGTACGATATGATCGACGAAGCGTTTTTACGTGGGTAGAAGAGACAAACCGCAAGGAGAACGGTTTACTTTCCTTCTTCGAGACGGGGGGGGGGGGGGGGGGGGGGGATTTGTATATCGACGCAATAATCGAGACGGTCGTGCGTCTGCGTCATCGAAGAATGTTACGATAAACAATCGGGTTTGCTTAATGTCAGCTATATACAGACAACAAATCGACATGTCCGTGATAACGTATCGTCACGTTGACAGAGGTTTGATCGGTCGACTACCAGTACGTATGGTGGTCACCCTCTTGTGGTCACGCAACGACCTCGCGATCACTCACCCGCGAGGATTGATGATCTCTCGAACGAGATGCACCTCGCTTCTAATCTTCTGTTACCACCGTATACACGAACGTGTCGTAATTAATCGGTAACCAAGCGCGAATCTAGGCTGCGGTTGACAGACGCGGCACTGACAAATAAGATACTATGATCGATCGAGCTTCCACTTTTTCGCCAGTCTACGCAAAAAAAAACTCATTATTTCTCGATGCGGTGTAAAAAAAGGTTCAGGTAGAAATATTCGCCAGCTATGCGATGCAATATAAAAATTTAAGATTTTCTTTTCACGAACCCGAACGTTTAACAATTTCCCGATGTTTGTCTACAATGAAGTAAAAATACACTCCAGCATGCTGGACAAGTTTCAAGCCAAGTTATCGAACTTTAAACGAAAAATGACGACTCAATAAATCGTCTAATTTATACGGCTCTTTATGAAAATGACACGCTGGCCACATTTATATCTAATAATTTATATTTTATATGATTCTAGATGTCCGATATAAACTTCTCAACGCTTGTACAAAATTCGGACGATCCCGGAACGGAACGAAAACAGGATGTCACCGAATGTTTAATGAAAGTATTTATAATTAAATCTGGAAAAATGTGACAAGCAGAAGAATCTTCGTAACCGCGACTTTTAAGAGAAAATATAAAAATGTCTAAATCTACAAAATTTAAGAGAAATTTTTAATTCTAATTTATGTTGGGTATAATAATCGATTGTAACTTATTTTTATTAAGCGTCACTTTAATTTACTCATGATTGGAAAGGGTGCTAATGTGCCCACAAAATACGGCCCTCCGTGAGAGGAATACCTTAAAGTTGCTGTATTCAACGAGATTACTTTGACATGATTGAATATTTACGTTTCATTTATTTAATTTTATTTAATTAATATTTAATTTGACATTACGCGTATTATTTCCTGGTCGGAGATTCTTTGCCGTTCTATTGTTGCAAATGCCGATTTTATACATATACGGCAGTATAATGAGACTTCGATTGCTTTAAATCGATAGGAATAGTGGAATATATTCGCGGAGTGACATGAGACGTACGTATCGTAGAAAAGAATTTATTCGCCTAAAATATTTACAGGATTTCAAAAGTCGTGTACGCGTTTCGTGCGATGATGATTCGTAGGTGGTGATTAGGAATGTTCCTTGCGGATCTAGTAAGATTGATAACCATGCTGCTGATAATTCTGCGGCGCTGGTTGGAACGCTTTTCCATAGGGTATACCCTGAGCCGGGAAAGCCTGTTGGGATGACGCGTAAGCTGAAAGTCCTGCGTGTTGTTGAGGACCGAAGCCACGCGAGCCACCGTAATGGCCATTAACTAGACCTGGACCAGCCTGGTGTCCTGCATAAGCTAGAAACATTTTGAATATTTTGTTCAATATTGAGTGATCTGTTTTGGAATATTAAAAAAAAAGATAACAAGTGTATCTGAAATAAGCTTTGAAAGGTTAAATATAAGGATCATAAAGATGGATCACGCTTCGGATCACGCGGAACTGAATATTGTCATTTGCGATCACCATGAAATGGTGTCAGGCTTAATCGATTTAATAGTGCTGGTGATTTAGAATCGCATTGTCATATTTAGCGTGCCAAGGAAACCGGTTCTCCTCGCGTGCCCTCGCTTCACTATCGGTTTAATGATTGGCGAGACACCCATAAGTACCGCGGATATAGAGCTGTCCAGCGAGCCCGAGATCATCGAGATTCCGTCGGTGTAGAATTAATAACGGTAGGTCTAGTCGATTAAAAAAAATACCTAAGCGATTTCCATATGTCTGGGCCAAAATTGCTGATGATCTTAATACCCGCAAAAAATTGACTGTTCAAGAAATGGACACAATTAACATCCGAGCAAGTGTTGATAGTTCTAGAAATAAACCCGTCACGATTTATTCATTTGGTAGCTTTTGAAACTCATAAGTTTACCAGATCGAAGGTATTTTCCCTACCCGTAGTTTAGCAATGAAAATGAATCGCTCCAATTACGTTCCTTCCATATGAAATCTACCAAATATGAAACCGCCAAGTATGCACGATACTACATTTGCCCGCAAAGTTCAACAAGCTGCCAAAATTAACTACGTTATTTCGCTCCTGTACCAACAACCAACTATTCGAAGGAATACTAACCTTGACCCTCGTACTCTTCGGGACTGGCTTTGTAAGCCCTAGCCTCAGCATCAGCGAGTTCGGCAAGACGTGCAGCCTTGAGTGCAGCGACTTCCGGCGTATCGATGACAGTGCCGTCTTCGGCAAGTGGAGCTGGTTGGAACGGGACTTTGTTGGGATAGCTGGCGGGTGCTGGTTGTTCGTAGTGCTTCGGAGCTTGGTAGGTAGGTTGGTAGTGCGCGGATGCGGAAGGTCCAACTGGGACAGCGGTTGCGTAGATCGGTGCGGGCGCCGCGTAAGCCTGACGAATCGGATACGATGCTTGTGTGGGTTGGGGTTGTGGACGATAAGCGTAAGCCGCCTGATGACCTTCGTGCCCGTAGCTCGGTCCTCCCTGGGACTTTTCTTCCGCGGCTCGTGCTGCGGCACGCGCGAACTCGGCGAAATGGGCTGCTTTGGCCTGAGCTACTTCCGGTGTGTCGATCACATTACCATCGTGTCCAACTGGCGCGGGTGGCGCGAATTTTTGAGGATTCTTGTAGGCTTGTTGATGATAAGCTGCGCCATTTGGGTCAGCGTAATCCGGTGAGCCGAGGTAACCGGCGTTCGCCACAGCTGCGATGGTCAACGCAATGATCTGACAACCAGAAGGAGAAAACCATTTAGACTATGGATTGCGTCCATCCTCGAAGATTCTGGGCAACTCAATGGGAAAAAACTGACGAATGAAGATATTACAGAAGCAAGACATAGGAGTGAGCTTGGACGCGGCCACTGTCAACGCTTGGCAGATTCGATACAAGAACACGAACCTCCCAATGGAGAGCCTCATAGACCGAATAACAATGCTGCAATGTTCCTGGGAACTGCAGGAACCCAAACAAGAGCCCCGACGACGCCCAACATCGCGCTGCGCTTCGTCATATACCTTTCTCCTTGGCTAATCTTCTCACGAGGAGAGAGATCTCGAAGAACGCGGGGTTCGAGAGCACCAGAGCGGGAGAATCTCGCTAGGGGGCGGGAGAGGCGGGCATTCAACAAAGGTCGCGTGGGGCTTACGTTGCGCAATGAGTCCCCTTGGGTACTTGCTAATCATGCATTCGGCAGACATTACAAAACAATGGCGGTATCTCTTGCGTAAGAATTGAATTGTTACGGTTACGATATTGATGCGCCTAAACGAGATTAGATGGAAAATCGGTTGCAGTGGCTGTGATGATTCTGGGATGATGTAAAGTTGAATTGGCAATATTCTCATACGTATATACGTACACTAGTGGAATTAGTTTTGGATGCTTAATGTTTTTTTAATTCGTACTCGTCGATTCGTACTAATTAATGTTGACATTTACAAGACTAATGTGCAAATGTGAAGTAGAAGCATTATAGATTGAAATAAAAACATTACAGTATCATTCTGGCGTAGCGTTTTTTTCTGCGTAAGGGTAAAAAAAGCTAATTTCTATCAAAAGTGTCCAGAATTAATCCCACTAGTATACATAGTATGTTACTTGAGATTTCTTCCGCGTGACCCCAGAAAGCGTCGTATTCTTTTGTTCCCTTATCTCGATCCACATGTCGCGAATACATGTTTTTCATGAAAGGGCGACTTGTCGCTCCTTTGGGTGGTAAAAGTCCTGAGACATTATTCCTAGCCAGATGAAATTTCGTAAAAACGACGAGATACGCTCTGTGCGTCTTTTCACGGATTGGAAGGCGAGTCTCTTTTTTTTTTCCGAAATATGAGTCGTTCAGGAGAAAAACTTCGAATTGGCAAAACGGCTTGCCCTCCCTCGTGCTCTCGCACTTATAGTGGTTCGTTCGATGCGCTTCTCAGTCGCAAAGGACTCGATAGCTTCTAAAACGTTTATTCTCGTTCAAAGTTATCAACTCACCAAGCGATTCATGTTGAATATTCCCTTGCTCGATAATATTTTCCTCAATCAATGTCCGTTCCCCGTGAGTCTTGTTTTGTCGCGTGATTCAAGCGCTGCTGGATTACCAGTACTCGCCTAAGTACCTTTCCTATTGGGGTGGGACTCAAGGGACTCCACTCGTATTTTTATCTAGTCACGAGGGACGCCCGGTTCCGTTTGTGTTCCTGGCGAAGGTGGCACGAGCCTTTTATATAGCGAGGGAACCCACGATGACCCCCGGACGTCCCTTTCCCCACTCCGCGGTATACTCACTTACTTCGTTATATTCCCCGTAAGAGACCCCACGTACAAACGCAACACACAATCCTGCAACGGTTGGCGCTTATGGAGAGGGAGAGGTACAACGGAGGCCGGAGGAGATCGGTAAACTCCCGCGAGTTTATAACACCGTGTCGGTTATGGCGCATGAAAAGAGTTTACTTTACTGTAACGCGCTTTGAGCACCCAGCCAATCTGAGCTCTGCTCTACCACACCCCACGCTTTCTTCCGATAGTCGACGACTCACGTTGGCCCCGTTTGACCTTGACATTTCATCGGGTACCTGCATACGTACGAGGCAACGAGCGACAACCGAGCGCAATTATCCTTTCTTGTATACTTTGACAGCGGCTATCGAATCGTTGCAGACTCGATCGTTGATTTTCGTAACAGTGATGGCTCTCGGGACTTCAAGCACTTTAACCCTTCGTGGTCAACCTGGGTAGAATTGACCGGTCGATCAATTTTTGGCGTAAATATATAATAGTTTTCGGCTTCGAATGGAACTGTATTCACCATCTTACCTGGAGTTCGAAGTGTCCTCATACCATCAAATTTACCCTCTTCACATGACGGAATAAATTTTTTTTTTTCGAACGCGCACTATGCTACTATTTTTTTCCCAAAAGTAGCATATCTAAGGAGTGTCACGTCCAAATTTAAGGTAAACATGTTGAAAATTCACGGAACTATGATTTTGTGAGCGAAAAAGTGTTTTTTTTTGCGTTTTCACCTCTTTATGATTTTTTTTCAACATGTCGCCATATCATTTATCATAAATAAATTTTTCGTACATCATCTAGAAAGTTCAAAGCATATTCCGCAATTTTTTGAACCACTTCGGACGGATAGTTTGGTCACAATACTTTTTTGAAAACTGACTGGGTAGAATCGAGCCAAGTGTGACCACCGCGATTGAATTTGGAAGTGAGACCACGAAGGGTTAAGGCCTTATATACGCGATTTCGCCGATTTTCGAAGGTACTTTTCTAGACGCGGTTAAAAAAAAATGACGCATATATTGATAACATTTTTTTTTACAGATCATTTACGCATATGGTTAAGTATATGTAAAAAAAAATCAGAAATATTAACAAATGGCGGAGATATAACATAATAAAGCAATGTATTTTTTTTGCACGCGCGTTGATGGTGAAAGTTCTCGGCATCGATGTGGGTGTCTGAAAAAAAAATGAACATATTTATAATTGCATAATGAATGTATCTTCAGTGTGAACCAACAATATTATTAAAAAAAATTATTATAATAAAAATTCGAAACTTAAAATTTTTTTACTCAATTTTCTGTCGGCATTTTATTTTTTATATTTTTTTGTGTCATTAAAATTTTTGTTTCTGTGGTTCACACGATAGGTGATGATACTAAGAATATGTTGTACAAATTTTAAAACGATCTGAACCTTCGTTCAAGAGTTAGAACTTTCACAAGGTTCAAAAAAGTGAATCGTGGAAAAACGGCTTTGAAGTTGGCGGTCGGGCGCGCCGCGCGGTATCTATTTTACGCTCTGAATGCTGTAACTTTAACAATTTTTGGAATTTTTCAATTCTGTAAAGCTTAAAATATTCCTGACCGTTCAGGCTAATGGAATCAAAAATAATAAAAAATGAAAAATTTCGAAATTTTTCGCGTATAAAAGGCCTTAAGGAAGCATCTGCGTGGAATGTTTACGTAGACCTTTGAGCCTTTCGGCTACATATATATTGGACAAAGTAATACAAATAACATTGTAATTAGATTGTATGTACAGTCGAACCTCGATATAACGAGCCTCGATATAACGAAATCCTTGATATAACGAAGATTTGTCCATTCCCTTCCGATAGACACTCGAAACCTTGATGCAACGATGAAAAACTATAGATCTAACGAATTTATTTTCAGGGCCCTCAACCTCTATACAAGGAATTTTTGTGAACAAAACCTCTGTATAACGAAGCGTTTGGTAAACGAACTCCCTTCCTTTCGTTCCATTCTCCCCCTCTCTGCTTCTACGGAGCCTGTCTAGACGTGCACATTTTTAAAATTAAACAAAATATTTGTTTACTTTAAAAATAATCCGCTTTTAAAAATTGCTCTAATTTAAACCTTTCTTTCTTCAAAAAATATCCCTCTATTTATAGTACTAATATATTTTTTTTTTAAAGAAAGAAAGGTTTAAATTAGAGCAATTATTTGTGCTTATTATTAAAATCTCAATATAACGAATTTTTTGGAACATTACCTCGATATAACGAAACCTTAATATAAAGAAAACTCGATATAACGAACTTTTTTGCTCTTCCCTAGAAATTCGCTATATCGAGGTCCGTCTGTATATTAACAGTTTATCAAAATAATACGTTTGATTGCGTTATATAACCCCAATAAAGTGTGATCGAAATGAAACTCGATCTTGAAGGGGAAATAGACGTAGACGACGAAAAAACGCCAATTTCGATCTGTTTTTTTTTTAAAGGAAAAAGAACATTTTACATTTATGGAACTTTAGGTATTATTTAATGCATAATCAAACTGTCTGAACAAATGTTTGCATTAAAAAATATTGCGAAATGACGATGGTATGGCGTGGTCTTCCAGGAAGGTTTTGGCGGTAGTGCTTCATTTGTAGGAAATCCAACGACTGCGATATGGATAAAAAAAAATATGAGCTAACATTTTTAAGTGTTTTAACATCCAAATGCTGAAGTTATATCTAAGAAACATTTTTAAAGTCTGAAATTTAAAAAATGGGACACCATTATAAAAAAATTGAAATTATTCACAAAATCTTCGTTTTTTTGCCATAAAAAAGGACTTTTCAAAAGAGATTTTCATAAAGAAGTAGATATAAGTTCAAGGCAATATTGTTGTTCAGTTGTGTCTATTGTTGTTGACTTGTATGTACAAATTCAGTACGATCAGTCAATTCGACTCAAAGTTATGTTTCCCGCAAACTTAAAAAATGTAGTTTTGAGAAAAACGTTTTTAAAGTTTCGAATTACGAAAGCTCAAAGATTTCAGTAACTTACCGGCTAGTTACTTACTTTATCGCCATATTCTAGAGATCTTTGACTAAGATTTTACGTAAAAAATCGGTTTTTTGTCCTCCTTAAGGAAATAACACACATAACTACACTGCAACCTCTCTAATCGGCACAGTAGTGGGATAGGCTCCGCATTGCACTTGCGAATATAGAGGTTGCGCACGATCTACTCAATCCGCGTCTGCGCAGCTGACGTAGCGGATAGCAATACCCCTCCAATCTCACTCTTATTGCCTAGCATGCTTCGAGCCTGCCGCTAAGGGCTTGGCGCTTCTCCCACCATGCGCTACACCGATCGATATCCGGCACCTGGTGGGGGGCTGATTTCATTTATGGAGGTGCCGTTCAGAGAGCTTGTAGTGTATGTTAAAATTATCCGCTTCGAATGAGCAGTGAATATATGTAATGTATAATAGAATTATTTGGAAAGTGCAAATACCAGTACCTCGTAATGAACGAATGGTCTCGAAATTTAATTTTCTTCATTCGAGCACTTCGATTCGAATGTTCAGTGGCCTTCCGATAATTGATATGCGACCAATGTGTCTTGAGAATTCTGACATGCGTGCGGTCAAAGTTAGGATTGATCATGGGGAATCCAATGCGAAGACATCCACTTTTTTTTCTGGCATAGCATAACACACGTACACTTGTAAGAAAAGACAGCACCGTCGAATTATTACATACGAACACGACGAAATTGCATCCGTGATCGTATCGCATTGCGCAGGATGAAATGATTTTATCATTTATAGACATTCAAGGTGGCACATGAGAGATGAAATTTTTTCAAAACATTATTCCTACTCAAGGATAAAGCGTCGATGATTTATAAGTTTATTTTTATTTTCGTATCAGGTACAAGTTGCGAATGCTTTTCGCGTATATACGTTACTCCACGAATATTTATGCTCAGGATTTTGTCTTTTTTTTTTTTCTTTCTTTCTCGTAGTGTGGAGCAAGTTCGACGTCTGCTCCGATAAACTGCCCACGACAGGGACGATAATGACGAGAGGATCGTTCGCACGAAGGCGTTTTCTTCGATTCTACAGACCTCACGTGTATTTAGTCGATATATTTAGCCAAGTTATTGCTTGTATGTACGTACGCGGAGGTCGATGTGATGGCGGACCACTATTTTTATTTTAGCAGACCCGGCAGTACTCGCACCTACGTTTTTTGTAGCGATGAATAAGAAATGTATAACAACTGCTCCCGGATCACTCGCATTGAGTGCAAATACTATTGGGATCCCGATATTACGATCTTGAATGTGTTTTTAATTAATAAATACGATTTACGAAAAAATGTGCGCAAACAACGCTGTATTAAGGGGTTACACCATCTTGGCGCTCGGAAAAATAGGTATAAATATAATAAAAAATTCCGACGTGATTATTAAATATATAAAATAATGTTTATTCTTCACAAATACATTATAGTTTCACAGATTATAAAAAAAACGAATATATATATATTTTTTTTAATGGCGGAGACAGAAATCGTCTAATAAGACCCTCTTCTCAAACTGGTGGACAAAATATCTCGAGATCTATTCAACCAATTCTTATGAAACTAATACGACATATTCCTTATAATATTATCTAGAATATAGCATAGATTTTTTTTGATTGGATGCCGCGTTTGTTTTTTATTCATTTAAAAAACTCAACATTTTGGTAAAAATCAGAGTTTTTTTTTCAAACAGTTGTCATTTTGACAAAAAAAAAACTTTTTAACTTTTCCCTATGATACACCTTTCTTTACAAGAATTTTTTTTCAAATTTCTCCGACAATGCCTGACGGAGAAAAAAATTTTACCATCGGCAAGGATTTTTAAAAGAGGGTCTTACTAGACGGTTTATCAACCCGCTATTGTTTAATTTTTGAATAAGTTTTTTTTGTTCATAAAACTATAATGTATTTGTGGAAAATAAAAATTAATTGATATATTCAATAGTCGCGTCAAAATAAAAAAAAGCAAGCTTGCCGTGCTCAGAATTTGTCCAAATAATAGCCATAGCCAGAGTGCACTCAATTCAAGAAATTAGTCCGAATTATGTGACAATGTGGAAACGTTATGGACACAAATAGCCTTGGAGATTTCTTTTTGGATAAATTGAATTATTTACTATAAGAACTAGTCAAATTTTTTTGAAAAAATGATACAGATTGCTATAGATATTAGGTGATTGGATAAATTATGAAGAGAAAAAAATTGCTTCTCGTATCTGAATATACCTTTCGTAAAAGCTTCTAGAGATCAATACTATTTCGATTCGCTCTGTCCATTTGCTGGTAAATGCTGGGAAATGCCGGAAACCGCTTCAAATAAATTCGTCCCAACCCACATCACCCTCTTAAGGCCTAGGGGCACGCAGCTTTGGACCAGTCCTAAGTGGTCGAGGTACTGGGTTCGAGCCTCAAAGGACAGGAAACATTGATGACAACGGTTAACGTGCGCATTTCCACGCTGTTCACGGGTGGCTTACGATAATGCATTATTATATCGCAGATATACGCGCGCAGAAAGTGCAAGGACTCGGTGTCATGCGGTATTACTTGTACAGTACGAGTTGATGGAGATATGCGGATACCTCGACGATTCCTCGATTTTCCATTCATTTATTTACGCTTTAAATTTTAAAAAGTTTAAAAAATGACAACTATACCAAAAAAAGTAAAAAAAAAACGAAAAAAAAAAAATTCCGCACAAACCTAAACAAAATTTTGATATTTCGATTTCAAAGCCGCAGTTTTGCATTTTTATCCAAAAAAAAGTATGACATTTTTTTCGCAAGGTTTCACAAAAGCGTATTTTTGTTGTCTGAAACATTTTCTTCTGAAATAAATATTTTCGAAGATAATACGGAAGTACAGTTCGAATTTTGAGGGCTGGTGGAAGGTGACCGAAGCCGAGTTGTCAGAAATCTTCAAAGCTTTTCATTTTTTAGATAAAAAAAAGGTTTGCACAAAAATTAAACCCCAATGGAAGTTTATCCTGTTCGAAAGTGCACTCAAGTGTCAAAATGTGTTGTAATTCGTGGATATTCCACTGATATGTGTAACAACCCGTCTCAAATATTCCTCGACTCATTTGGAGTGAAATTTCTCAAATATATGTGCGTACTCGTGTGTGTGCATATATATTCTATTTTCCCGTTATACTAACAAACATGAAACCTAGATCCACATACATAAAATTTGCAATCGCGAATACCACCGCAAAACTTTCCGGAGATATCGTCCTTCGAGTTTCTCAATGGTGGTATCAACGGAATTCGTATTATTACCAAATAACATTTTCGTGCCGGCAGACTCGCGCGAACTCGAACAAACGCCTGAACGAAAAAGAAAGAAACAATGAAATTTTGCAATAGCCTTCGGCTTCCCGGTGTTCCGATCGAGCTATATGCACGATGTCAGTAGTGGCAATGTTAGAAAGTGTCTTTGTCAACTCCTTCTTTTCTATTCGAGTTATGTATTCGTGGCTTTGGATACACAGACGTTGGGCCGGGCGTGTAGCGCTCGCAACGATCCGATGAAACCCTTCGAACACGTTTTGGTGAAGCAATGAAGAGAAGAAAAAAAGAGCCGTGTGGGTCTATAACGAATTTTTTTTTTTTTTTCGCTATGCACGTAGACGTCTGTTGGCGATAATGCTTCATTATGAAGAACGCTTCAAGAATGGTTCAGGCTTAGGAAGAAAAGAAAAAAGAGACAAATAGTCGGAAGTCGATGGGATGACTGGCACGAATGTTATTTTGTTATGAGAGCCTTGAAAATTTTGATCGTTTGAGATTTATCGATATTAATGATCGATCGGATTTATACAAGCGTACGAAGGAAATAAAAACTTTTTTATGCTCATTACGGACGTCGACGAGGATAAGTATGACGGAAAAAAACTTGTATGTATGATTCGAATTAATACAGATTTCCACTGATCGAATGAGAACAATTTTTTGTAGTGTCACGTTATTAGGAAAGATGTATGTAACGTGCTACACGGTCACGTTTGTCCTACTTTACATAATATTGATTTATATGTAATATAACGACAATCTTTTGAATGCCATTCTAATGCGGTATAACAAACAATAAATCAAGGGCTTACACCACCTTGAAATTTTCGAAAAATCGATTTTTTGTTTTAAATTTTTTCTCATAGTTTGAAATTTAAAGAAAATTTTAAGCTGAATGCGAATTCCGTGCTTACAATATTAATGAAGATATTACTTTTTTACTACCGCACTGTGCAGCGCCCTCTTAGATACATTATCCCTTCGCTTTTATGAAACTAGAACCTGAGCATAGATTTCTTTTTGGAAGGTCCGTTTCACGGTCTTACATACAGGGTCTTGAAACAAAGGCGAAATTCAGTGGTGTGGAACGAAAGCATAAACGCTGGAAAATCGCACCGAAAATAAGTTTCAGTGGTATGAAAGTATTAAGAAATAGCTACTTACAACGCTACATGTATTTATAATGATGGCTATAGTAATATTTTATTAATATCACACGTATTGAACATAACCATCGGAAGTAATTGTTATGACATATGTAATGACGAAGACGAGCACCGAATATCGGTTGCTGAAAAACTCGCGCAAGAAACTACAAAAGAGGCCAGAACAGCTCGGAGAAGGTCAAGATTATCTCGCGAGGAGCAGCAACTTGCTGAGGAAGGACCCCAATATGGAGCAGGAAACGTCGATTAACTATACAACAAGGTATGTCACAAATTTTCATTATTTTTTACGGTTGAAGCCGCGTCAAAACTTTGAACGCGTTTTTCTCGAAACGACATTTTTCGAATTTGCGGGAAATGTAACTCAACAACAGCTATTCCGATTGATTTGAAATTTATAGCATACATTTGTAACATAATTATCCCAATCCATACGTAGGATTTTTTTTTCTAATGTTAACCGTTTATGTTTAACCAATATTTTAAAGTAGAAATTTTATGTGAAAAACAAACATAAATTTCTGCGTGATACCAAAAATCCATTAATTTTTTTCCCGGATAATTCTATGTAGCGCCGTGTATTTAACCTAAGTTAACAAAATATTTTCATTCTTTTATGTTTCAGATGAACCGTGAGGCCATTAGGATTCCCGCACATTAAAGGTGGGGAAAAAAAAACTTGACGCACGCGGAGGCGTGCATCTCCGCCAATTATCAATATTTTTAGATGAAAAAATACATTTAAGAAGCTGGAAAATATGTATTAAACGAGTGTAGAGATAGAAATACAAGGTATGCAGTAGTTTAGCTACAAAATATTCACGAATACCGAGTCTTATTCTAGCCTCTCAGGGTGGTGTAACCCCTTAACGTTACGCGAAAGCACAATTTAATCAGTAAATACACAATCGAAATTACACTCTAATTAATTGAAAATATATACAAAAATAGTATGATGATCGTTGCAACTTTAAGCTGAAGAAAATTTCCGGCCCGTTGTCAATTCATGGAACGGTGTACCAAAAAAATAAAAATGGACTCTTATAAAAAGGAAAACATTATTCATTGTCATAAAAAATACAGATGGTTCGCAAGCTCTAGAATAAATGGCAACGCAATTTGCAATTCTTTTTAATTATTGTCAGGTATTAAACTCAATTAAAGCAGGCCGAGACTATGCTCACTTTTAGACAATCTTTAAGTTGTCGATACTTGCATGAGAATGGCATAATATAGTACTAAAATACTGACACCTTTTTATATTTATATAGCGCATGACGCAACTGTTTCGCACAGTGCGTTACGCTGGGCCCAAAGTGACGTGAGGATTGCGTTAAGTAGTCACGGTCGAGAGTGCTCAGACGTGTCGGTGGATCGATCATACGAAAGGAGCAACGTCAGTTCGTACGTTTACACATGTACACAGATCTAGACGTGCGCTTTGACAGTCCGTTTTTTTTTTCTCGTAATTCCTTTCAGTTTTTGTGCTAGTGGAGAATTTTGTTCGAAACGAGTTCAATGTTTGTAGGCGCAGACTTGCGAAAAAAGTTATTGCGCCTTAATTCGAATTTTCATAGTATACGAGCCGTGAAACAATCGATAGATCGCGCCAACGCCAGGGTCGCAAAGACAAGGGGAATCTTCTAATTAAATTATTTTCCCTCGCGGTTGTATTGCTGAAAAAAATGCTTTGTCATGAACTTTGTCATTTTATTTCCCGATGCTCTCTTTGATTCTCTATTTTGGAAATGAAGAAAGGTTCCAACTATTGGCGATCTGTATTTTCGACATTGTTGGGTAGGGTGGAGCATGTTGAGCAAGTTTGGAATTATCGTCCTGTAATTCCTCAACAGTCTGCCGTATAAAATTGGAAGCCTACTTTGGTTAATACGAAATTTATCTGGAAAAAATACTGTAGACGAAATTCCTGGTATTCTTATTGTTTAACAAATAATCGTTCTCAAATGACTAAAGCCATATTTGCTTAAATTGCCTCGATAGTGGGGTAAATTGAGCATTAAAAAAATCCGACGTATGCAAAACGATTCGGTACAATACAGTAATAAACCAACAGTTGATTGTTGATTAGTGAGCTTTTAAAACATTAACATTAATTGCAATGAGCTTTGAAATATTTTTTTCTCATGCAATGGTAGAAGAAGATCTTTCGATCACGTTTTTTTTTTTACGTTTTGATGCAAAAATAATGAAACGTCCCGTGTTACCGTCTCTTGCGCCGCATGGCAACGGGCGATGGCGTGATGTGTTCCTCTGCCCCATGCATCTCTTACCGCCACTTGATGCACCCGCGTGCGGTGCTTAATTTTCCAGATATTTCGATTTCCCAATTTACCCGACTGCTCAACATGCCCCTCTCTACCCTACCATTTTTATTCGTTGATTCGCTAGATCGGGTAGATGGAGATTACGAAAATTAAAGCCTCGTTAGATTCGCTTACTCACTATATTGCGATCGCAGGATAATGCTGGATAGTTTCCACTGCAGCACCGAGCAGGTTCAATGTCAATCAGTTTGAAATTGCATTTGAAGCGAATCCAAAGCGAGTCCTTGAAAGTTGAAAGAGACGGCAATGAATTTTAAAGGTGAAAGCTTTCCCGGATCGTCAACTTATTACCCGCCTGCGGCTCGTTCCCCACTGCCCATAATTCTCCTCCTCTTGTACACGAGGTCGTGTACTGCCTCCTGTTCATTCGTGATCGCATTAACGACGAAAGTCGTATTCTACATCGGCATACGGTCATCGTCGGGCACGAGACGAGGGAGCATAAACAATTTGCTTCGAGCAAAGGAGAAGTAAAACGGTTCAATGTTAGGTCGTGTGTCAGCATTCTTTCCGAACCCTGAATAATGTGTAGGATTTTCACGACATTATATGCTCGCGTTTAGTATCGGCCGAGTAAATAAATTTGTATCACGTTAAAATCACGACCTTTTTAATATTCCATCGAGTCTCACTGCTGCGCCGAAGTCATGAAGAACAACAACTTTTGATGTTGGCTATTCTCGCGTTATCATTGACCGCCGTTGTAAGGGCAGAAACGTTCCGTTGCTTACGGAGCACACGAGACGTTATTAACGTGCGATTGTTTTATGGCGGTGTCAGCGAGTTTGCGTTGGCGTCAATTGTCGAGATTACGCTTCAGCCTTGGCTTCGAAGCCACCTCTGAGCTCACGAATGGCGACACAAGCAAACTGCAGAGTGAGCGGCGAAGCGACACCTACTCCGGTGCAGAAATTTATTGGGCAGTTCCTAGATACTACCACATCCATATAGAGATTTAATAGGGACGCTGCACGTAGGGAATCCACATTGGAATCCTATTCAATTCTGCGCTCTTTACCGATTGACGTCGTTTGAAAATTTTTTTATTTCAAAGTCTCAAGTGGAATTCTTCGGATCTCCTGAAAAAAATATCCTTTCGTAATCCCGTGGACAACATTTGTTGGGGAGTCTTAAGATGCACCCACATCTGTATAGGGATTTGTTGGGGACACCGCACGTAGGGAGTCCTCATTGGGATCCAATTGGATTCTGCATTGTTCCCCCGATGAACGCCGTTTGAAAATTCTTACCACGTTCGAATCGAAATTATGTGACAAGTCACGATAAAAAAAAACTCGCCGTGTCGTAGTATAACGGGCACTCTTCGTGAGCGTGCACGTGTGTGATGATATGTCAAAGTGCAATAAAACAAATAATAAACGATAATTATAGTGGACTTTCAGTGATGTGATACAAATCGATTTTTAAGATATACTTTTTTTAAACGATTTATACTTTAAAAAAATAAGATTTATACTTTTTTAACATCAACGCATTTTATATATGTGTAGATTTTATTTAGAAAATTAGGGAGCACGGAATGCGCTGGAATCCATCAAGAATCATATCGGATTCTGTTCGATAATGTGGCAAACTTGTAAGATTCAAATTAGATTCGTACATTGGATTCCAATGGGAAATTCCGATGAGAATCCGATACGAGCGGGACGTTTTATATGTATAGGGCTCTAATGGATTCCAATACTATATAAGGATCCAATGCGAATACCCATAGCCCAATGGGATTACCCATAGACCAATGTGATTACCCATAAACCGATAAACCAACGCGATTACCCATAGACAGCAATTATCCATAGTCCAATGCGATTAGCCAATCCAATGCAACTATCCCTAGACAGCGTGTGGACCAATTGCAGTGGACCCTTATATAGTATAGCGATCTATTGCCATTACCCATTGGATCCCCATCAGGAAGTAGGAGTAAGTCTGAAAATCCAATTGAATCCTTACGACAATTTCTTCACGGGCTTGCCCAATACTACCGCAACTACTCTGGGTTCAGCTGTTGACAATCATATCGCTCTAGCTTAAAGCCTCCTCAGGCAAGATCCACTACAGGCACGAGTTTGAGGAACGATATATCGAAGCTACACTTTTTTTCAGGGGTCAATAAAAAAGAACAGGTTTTATTGGTCTCTCGATGACGACGAGAAATGTCAATTAGTGGTTTTCTATTGTCTGAAATATTGATGTGCCAGGGAAAGATTCTGCATTTAGTTCCGTCTAGATGTAGTGCTGAACGTAACCGGTGGCGTAAACGGGCGACGAGTAGGACGAAACAAGAAGGGGTGAGCTCGCCAACGAATTCCTTAAGTATTCTTGGCTACTTTCGATGTTGTGGTTGATGTGGGCAGCGGCGTGTTCAGCCTTGGCGTAAGCGACTTCGGGGGTGTCGACGACACGTCCATCTAGCCCAATTGGCGCACCACCAGCTGTGTATTTCGTCAATGGCAGTGCCGCGGCTGCCAACGGGGCGCTGTAACTCGTGGCTACCAGAGGAGCCGCTGCGACCACGGGTGAAGCCTCGTAAGCAACGTAGTCGGCTGATTTGACAGCCTCTCTGGCCAAGTTGAGCTTCTCGTTGAGATGAGCCGCTGCATGCTCGGCCTTGGCGTAACTCACTTCCGGTGTGTCGACCACTTTGCCGTCCAGACCAATCGGTGCACCAGGCACGAGCTTCGCGTAGGCCAAGGGTGTCGCGTAAGCCAATGGAGTGGCGGCGTAGGCAAGTGGCGTCGCCAAGAAACCCGGCTTGGCCAAACCCACTGCTACGAGGGCCGACAGAACGATCTAAAAAGGACAACATATCCGTACAAGGAGATCAGTTTATTTTCCTCGCTTTCCTTTTTATCCTATTTTCTTATCAACTTTTCTAGTGGTCATGTGTGGGAAGACTCGAAACTTCCAGAGATCTCAAGTTCCTTGGAGTTTCTTGAGCCACAAGCAAACGACGACTTTCAGATGACGATTGGGTATCTACACTGAGAGAAATACAATACTATGTTTTCAACTTTAACCATACTTTATATTTCCCTGAGGAGACAATGATACTTTATAGCCCTAGTTAACTGCCAGTCAGTTTTCCCTAACATTATTAAGGCCCTAGTCTGGAAGCCTCACATGGGCCATCAGTGGCCGTTCACACTTTACTACCAAGGGCCATTGAAGGCGAAATAACTAGGGCCTTTAAAATTGCCTCAACGGTGCCTCATAGCAAATTATTGCAGCCATATGCGCACGTGCGTGTGTGTGCACTGTGAAGAAGTCTGTTATTTCAATACATTTGAGGCTTAGAATTCTGTTGCATATTTTAACACGTTTGATCCCGCGTTGTTCCAATGAACGGACTGCATGCGTGTTGGTTCAAGGCATCACAGCTCGTCTACTAAATGCATAGTTTAATTATTATATTTAATCGATCTCGATAATTATTATGCCACAAATTCTTTAGTCAAGCAATTTATACCGATTTGCCCCTATAATAGCAAAGTCTAGTAGTATTGGAGAAATCGCTACTAGGGAATCTACAGCTACACGCCTTAAATGCCTTTACTTGGTCTCCGTACTTAGATCATAGTTTTAGTCAACCTACCTACCCTACCATTCCCTAATAGGCGCCCGGTTTGGCTCTTTTACAGTAAACCCTACTATGGAATCCACAAATCATCCATTGAAGGCCCTGAATTATATTAGGTACGCTGCCAATTTTTTTTTGTTTTGCCAGTTGCATAAATTAGGTACATAGTTAACCGCAACCACTAATCTTACAAGCATACGTTGATTGTTCAATACTATATAATGTAGAAGGTTTTCATAAAATGGATATTCCCTTACACTATCGAAAATAAACTCTCCCAAGATCCTATTAGCGAATAAGACTAAAATATATACATCGATAAAAAAATGTTGCTTGTCA
The DNA here is from genome assembly GCA_963932345.1 of Ophion ventricosus. Lineage (NCBI taxonomy): Eukaryota > Metazoa > Arthropoda > Insecta > Hymenoptera > Ichneumonidae > Ophion > Ophion ventricosus. The sequence continues at coordinate 18,994,300 of OZ010718.1, read as the reverse complement.
TTTGAAGATGTTTATAGTGATTTATACCATATTATATGCTACGACCTGCTAAATGCCATAGTATTGTGTGTCTTACAAGAACAGAAGGTGAACCACAAGAATAAGTGTTGAACTGATATCCTATTTTTGAAAAGCAACAAACATACTATGTAACAGTTTGTAAAGAACGCATAGTTATTAAAATTACTAAGTCGTCTTTGCTCCGGCTGCAAATGGTTTGTGTCTTTGCCATAAGTAAACATTACGATGGTTTTTCTTTTCGAATGGTCACTTTTCGTAAGATCTTTTAACAAATTATACTCGACAAACGTTAATACGAACCATGTGAATTGTACAAACTCAAATAGAATAGTAGAAGTTTGAACTAAACGAAATCTAACGTACAGTATACAGCATTAGTATCTTTGCGCTGATTTTGTGATGACACTGCATTAACCACATCTATATTGTCGAACCTTTTACACTCGTAAATAATTATTTCCGGGATAATAGATAGTTAAACATACCGCCCAAATTTCATATTTAGATATACTTTTCGCTCATAGTTGTGTTAACCATATTGCGGTGTCAATAAACTATAGGCAATTTGACTATGCACTCTTTTACCATGAGCATTCGTTGTAAATACCATGGACTTTCCTCTCTATCCAGGAATACGCTTATCGCTTTGCTGAGTGGAAAAAAGATATTAGACGTCGTCAATTTTTTAATCCGATTTTATTCGTACTGTTATAAGAACCTCTGAATACTGAACATCATTGACATCAAAGTCACTAATATTTTTCGCTTTTGATGTAGAGAGAGTGAAAAAAATGGTAACATTGTGCGGAAGTCGACAAAATGTTGCTGCATCCTGTTCTCACTTTTGATGCGCCCAGACTGAGATCTTTGCGTTTGTTTCTACTTACGAAAATTTTCATGATGATAGGATCGATGACTCTAGCTATCGTTTAGCGCTGCTGTTGTTGATGAACAGTACTCGCCAGAACAACTGTTGAGTTGAGATTGCGTGTGGACCAAACTTATCACCGTGCCTTTATATATCCCATACGAGACGCGCATACTTGGACGTGGTGTTTTATTTTTTTTTCTTTTTTTTTTTCATCTTCGACCAGCATTTGTCTGCAATGGAACGTAAGCGATTCGAGAAATACACGTACGACCCACATGCATGGTCGCTGAACCACGCCCAGCCCAATAAACCAGGCACACACTCGACATTGACCATTCTATTGCCCGGGGCAAATTTCTACCCAGTTTGTCGTGATCGAACGTTTTTTTTTTTATCTCCACATAAGGTAACCGAATAAAGGATGTTCCAGCTCGTATGATTCGTGTTCTTTTGAGGTCCTTTGACCAGGAGCTCGTTTGCCAAATACCACGTAAGTTACTGCTCCTTATGGAAAAGCTACGTTTCAATTTTGCATGAAAAGTTAATATTGTTGAGCTTCAAGGCATTTGTTTTCGACACTCTTCACTAATTAAGAAAGGGATCGATATTTGTAACCTTAAAACTTATGACTGCAGTCCGTTCGTACCCCAATTTTTATTTAAAAAATTAGGTTTTTGCTGATTTTTACCGATTTTCAGTTTTTAAACGAATTTTTTTACTAATTAAATGTTCATTTAATCAGATTTCTCGTACACCATCCTCTTCCTCATAAAAAACGAAGAAATCGATGTATGATAAAGTCCATTTATCCCCGTAGGATCAGTGTTATGATGAAGAAAAGCGCGGGGTGCGTATAGACCCCAGTCATACGTCCGAAGGTAAAAAAACATGAGCCATAAGTTCTAGGGTTAATAGGGTCCTTATTCGGAATAGTTATCATCGAACGTCACTCATTGTTGAAATAGTCCACCGCCGACAATAATCCGTATTATATTACTCTATGCTATTCCTTTATAGTAGTAGTAGTAGTAGTTTTATTCTTACCCTTTCGTAAGCCCTTAACGCTTCTTACCCTTTCGTAAGCCCTTAACTAATTCTTACCCTTAACGTATACCCTTTCGGGTTTTTACACAGTACCCCCCCTATACATATTTTTCCCATACAACATCAGCTTACCACTCAATAAAATTTCTTTTTTACTTTACATTTTTTGTTTCACTCGCTCAGCCATTCTTACATACTGACACAGCTCTTGCACCGGTTCTCCCTTTAATGCCCGCTCTATTTTTTTTTCTAGACTCTCCCCTGCACTGCGATTCGCCCATACCGTCAGATCATCTACCACTTCTTTTTTTTTATTAATTCCCTAATTTTTCCGCATTCGCATAGATGAGCCAGGGTCTCCACTTGTGTCCGACATGTCCGACAGTTCGTATCCGTACTACTATTCCTTTATATTTAAATCACTTATATTAAGGGGTCAGTGTAAGTTTCTGATTTGAAAAACACGATTTTTTTTATTGCGTTGCTCTGTAACCTAGGGTTTTAACATTTATTTGCAACAAAAATTTTGTAAAATTTTTTTGCAAGTTGCAGCGGTTGTTGTGAAGAGTTAGATCTTTCACTGCGTTACGGCGTACCAATCCGTCGCGATTTACTCTTCTTTCTTTTTCGATTATCGTGAAACTATGTTTTACGATACGGTGTTGATCGTATCTCAAAATCCATTCGCCCGTTTCAATACGAATTCAGACGGAGCATAGTTTATAACATTTCCTATCGTATGACCGGATCATTTTTTAATATGTTCATCCATTTATTGATGACGAATAATTGAAATTGACCTGTTTTTTGGGCCACAAGTTTATGCACAATCATTACTCGAGAAACATTACAGCTTTGGCGTAATTCGTAAGTCAGATTAAAGGGACATTAAGTGTGATAAGTAGTGAAAATTGTAGTATCCATTGGCATATAGATGTCATTCAATTGTGAGGGCGCAATTATTGGAGAGTGCTCCGAAATTTGAATCAAACTGTCAAAAACAGTCAATTTGGCCTTTTTTCACTTTATCGAATGTAATACTACGGCATAATCGAATGAATGACGAAACGTTTTACGCGAGTATAAATAAGATTGAAATAGATCAAGAAACGAGGCTATATGCTCGAACGTGATCGAAACTTATGCTAAATTATACCCGTGAGTATAAAAAATCAAACTATTTTTCAAGGCTTCGAAAAGACACAGTCTTTCCCATCGTCACGTAGATCGAGACACGTGGTATTGTGAGATTGGTATCGTAACGTTGTAACTTCTGGTAAGTCGAAGAATCGTGATAAAACCGGACCACCCACAAGGACCTCGTCGTCGCTCCGGTCTCGTTGACCCTGAAAGTCCCAAGGTTTCTTTAAAACAGGGCTATTTTGCACGCGTACACACCACACCCGCCGCGTCATAAATGAAAACAGGGAATCTCGGATATATCGTACAATAAAATTGTCGCAAGTTGAACGAGCAAAAAAAAAATCTAGCTGTCGTCTCTTTTCGTTCAACGAGATTCACGCGACGTGTCTAATATGCACGAGGCTTCGATCGTTTATCCTCGGACGCATAAAGACGTCACGGGTATACGAACGTTCACGTAAAATCACGAGGGCTGATAAGAGGATAGGGAGGAGCATGGTTGAGCAAGTTTGGAATTATCACCCTGTAATTCCTTAACAGTCTGCCGTATAAAAATAAAATCTACTTCGTTCAATAGGACATTTATCTGGGGAAAAAAGTCTGTAGACGAAATTCCTGTCATCCTTATTGTTTCACAGATAATCGCTCTCAAATGACTAAGGCCATATTTGCTCAACCTGCCCCGATAGTGGGGTGAGTTGAGCAAAGTAAGAATTGCAGTAAAAAAATCAGACGTATGCAACATGATTTGGTACATTGCAGTAATAAAGCAACAGTTGCTTGTTAATTAGTGAGATTTTAAAACATTAACATTAATTTCAATGAACTTTGAAATATTTTTTCTCATACAATGGTAGAAGAAAATCTTTCAGTCACGTTTTTTTTTTTTACTTTTCGGTGCAAAAATCATGGAACGTCCCGTGTTACCATCTCGTGCGCCGCTTGGCAACTGGCGATGGCGTGATGTGTTCCCCTCTCCCATACCTCTTTTTTCGTCATTTGATGCACCCACGTGCGATGCTTAGTTTTCCAGATATTTCGATTGTCCAACTTACCCGACTGCTCAATATGCCCCTCCCTGCTCTACGCTCTTTGGTTCGCTAGCGAGCGATATATTATTGCGGCTCCGTATGCACGCAGCACACGGAGAGAATTAAAAAGTAATTTTTGTCGTGAATTTCACGGTAAAAATTACCGTGATATATTTCAATGTGGTGACAAGTGTGAAAAGTATAATAATTCGTATGCGAGAAGTTTTTTTTAACTCAAGTTACAGAAAATTTCAAATACGTAGCTAAAATTTTACTATACAAGAAGGGTAGCGCGCACGATAATTTTTACTGAGAGCAGAATACATTTTCCTATAACACTCATTAAATTTTATAATAAATCTTAAAATAACTGTTATAAAGACGATACTTTTTTATAGACATTTTTAAAAGGCATAAAATAATAAAATGCACAGTGAAATTTCGCTGATATTATATATTTTTTAACCCTTTATAAGGCATAAGGATCTAGCAAAATAAATAACTTTTTCTAGTGGTTTTGTGTTTTTAATTAAGTCCTTATACATAAGGCTAGTTTGGAAAATAAAAATATGATGACGAAAAAAAAAAAAAATCATCTGCGAATGTTGCCAGTAGACTAAAAATAATCCTACCACAAAACTGGGGCCAATAATTTACAAATAAATTGGTGGTAAAAATATTCCCTATGCCTTAAAAAGTGTGAAATTTAAGTTTTGCGTATTTTGTTACACATCAAAATTTACTAGAAAATCTGGTAAAATTTTATATCTGAAGAAGAAATTTTATTTTATTTTTGTGAAAATCTGTGTCTTACTCAGTAATAATAAGAGAAGTTTCAGGGTTGTCATCTGGTTACCGTTACTGCACGGTAATTTTTAACATTTAATTCTCTCCGTGCAATAACGAATCTACGTAGTCACGTGACTGCTATGAGATGCGGTCGTTTTACAACAGGCTTGCCTTGTCACGCTAGTTACAACGAAAAATCCGCAGCCTCCGTGAGCGATCTTGTATTTGTTTAATCACGTGTTTCTTGCGAGAGAGGAAACCGTATACGCGACCTATTTGCGGATATCCATTTTCTTTCTAAGATGACCCTGTCCACGATATCCGTGTATATGACGCCCTTTATGGTCCACTTTTGTACCGTACTATTGGGATTGGTATTATAGAACGAGAGGTGTCGATTCGCGATATCTTCGGAAACGAGAATCACTATAAAAGCTCCGTGAGAATCTTCCGATGATGCAGATCGTTCGTGATAATCGATAGATCGCGATCACAAGAGCTTGGTGACATTTGCGGGGGTGTGTAAATTAGCAAAAGAGGCCGTACGAGTAAGAGGAAAATAGAAGACATCATGAAGACGCGCATTCTGTTGGTACTGTTCGTTTCGTTGGGTTCGACATTGGCCAAACCGACGACGCTTCTCGGTGTTCCAACGTTGATTTATGCGACTCTGAGGAGCGACGCATCAGAAGCACCGGTCGGTGCTGACGGCAGGGTAGTCGACACCCCGGAAGTCACAATTGCCAAAGTACAACACGCCGCGGCGCAATTCAACGAACGTTCGAATTTGGCTAACGAGGCAGCGAAATCCGAAGAGATCGAGATATCACAAGTCCCGGTTCCCCAAGTGGGCGTGCCGATTTTGACAGCTGTCGTATCGGAGGATCTCGCAGGAGCGGGCTTGACATTCGCCGGTACACCGTTGACCCTCGCTTCGATCGGTACCGATTCACCTGCTGCGGCACCCGTTGGCGTCGACGGCCGCGTGGTTGACACTCCCGCTGTTGCCCAAGCCAAGGTCCAACACGCCGCCGCCTACCTTAACGAAAAATTGAATCTCTCCAACGAGGCTGTCAGGAATACCGGATTTATGACAATCACTGCTCCATCCGCACTCGCCTTGCGCTTGTAAACAAACATTACTTTTCTTCTTACGCGGCCCTTTAACTCGCATGATCGATGTATTCATCGTTGAGAATGATATAGCTATAAAATTTGTAGCGCGTCATACGCTACTCTATCTTTTTCTCTCTCATTCGTCGTTCTCCTCTTTTTCTTTCTGTAACTTTGGATGTCATGTTGTATTGAGCCTGTCACTCTTGAAGAATAAATTAATGTTAACAGGATTCATGTTGTATGGCAATTTATTCCCGCAAGACGAATTCATTTGGGCGATTTTAATGCCTGGTTATCACGTGTGATTGAACATTAAGGCCTTGTGTACGCGATTTTGTCGATTTTCGCAGGCACATTTGCAGAAGCCGTGAAAAAAAGTGACGCATTTACAGGGTGTCTCAGAATGACCTGACATTTTTATTTGCGCGCCCATTTTTTTTGTGACTAACATAGAGTACTAATATTTGACAACTGACATCAGGAAGTATTGAGGTTTAGTCGTGGAGAATTACACGATCGAGCAATGCCCAGAAATTATGAAAATGCAATGTGAAACAATGCAGTTATTGCAGACGAAGTTTTATGGTCTTGTTATCTCGCCTCGTGGCGATGTGAATTGGCCACCAAGATCGTGCAATTTGACGCCATTGGACTTCTTTCTTTGGGGTTTTCTGAAAGGAAAAGTGTATGCCAACGATTCACAGACCATTCTGGAGCTCAAGGAAGCAATTGGACGCACCATTAATGACATTAGTCCGAAATTATGCCAAAATGTTATTGAAAATGTTGTCAAAAGAGTTTGCAAACAGGGACGAGGTGGCCATTTATCGGATATTGTGTTAATAAAAATATTTGTACTTTTCAAATAAATAATCCGTTTTATTAATAAATAAAAATGTCAGGTCATTGTGAGACATCCTTTATTGTCAAGTTTTTGTTTTACAATATTTAGTCAATTGAAATTGTATGCCTCTTAACTGCTTAACAAAAAAAAAACAATTACGGAAATATTAAAAAATGGCGTGATTATTGGTTGATAAGTAAATGGTTTTTCTTCACGCAAGTGTTGATGGTGATAGTTCTCGGCGTCCAACTGAGTATCCGAAAAAGAAAATGAATATATTTATAATTGGATAATAGATGTCCCTTCTGTGTAAACCAACAAAAATATTTAAAAAGATGAGCCCGTTAAAATGGGAGTACTTGAACTTCTTGACTCAATTTTCGACTTACAAGGTAATTATTTTTAAAAATTGGCTAATTAATTTGATTACTTTTCAAGGTTCACGCGATAGATATTGATAAATAAAATATGGTTCAAAAATCTGAAAGCGGTCGGAACCTCGGTTCCTGAGTTTCAACTAACACGAGGTCAAAAAAAGAGATTCGTGGCAAAACGACTTCGAAGTTAGCGGTACGGAATCGCAGTGCGATATTTAGTATATAATACTATTCTACCTTATTTAATAGCAGCATGCACCCTATATGTTTATCTCGGCATCTAAAACGTCTGCAGCAGAGGTAAACAATGAAACTCGGCATAGCGCGTACCTGTCATCTGCCTACTTCGAAGAAAATAAAAGTTTAGACATTCCAGATGCTGTAACTTCAACATTTTGTTGGTATTTGTAATTCTGAAAAGCTTGAAATTTTGACATATTTTACGCTGGCCTCAATAATAGCGCTCCCAGTCAATATGCATTTACACAATTTTTTGTCAATATTTATCCTTTCGAATAAAACAAACTTGGATGAAATCGGACAAATAGTTTTTGAGATAATAATTCCCAAAATTCACTTATTTTTTTCGCCGTCTATTCGGGTGTGCCTCCTTAATCACTACGTCTTATGTAAACACGTTCTTATATGTGCATGGTTTACTATACGCTACTCCTTTCTCCATCGATGTTACCCTTGGCTGCTTTCATTGAATTACCGCAAAACTCTTGGACCAAATGTGTGTTCACTGTTTGACCCTGCAATGACATTTTTTTTGTGGAATAGAAAGAGTCACCGGATTACATCAGTGTCTCTTCCGATTAACTGATTTAACAATGATATACACTCAACGATAATAATTTAGAAAAATTCCCGTCCGGTAGATTGGATGAATGTTATCGTGTTTTTTTTTAAAATTAATTATTCATACGCGATGCAACTGGATTACGAAAGTTCGAACGGACCCGCGGCCCTTTTCGCGTCGCATAAGTGTGAGAAGACGTAGATTGATTGAGTAGACGGATCGCTGAGATAGTTATTTTGTATCACGCAACAGTTATTCGTTATGTCAGAAAAATGTCTGCGCTCCATAGTCAATGCTCACCAGCCATTAGCGAAGAAAAAGTATTCAATTTCTATTCACGTGAACCGTGAATAATCGACGTTTTAGTGAATTCGAGATTGCCCAGCACGTGTTTTCCGAAGGGATTACGAAACTTGATGTGTACTAGATCAGTGAACAGCTGTTATGGGTTGGGCACAGTCCTTAACATACATGACATGCTTGAAACTGCGTAAGGTTCCCTTGCGGGCATTCACTTACGAAGCACATATAACTGATATAATCAAGACATTCCCTAAGACAAGGACAAGCGATTCGATAACTTTAGGGAATTGAGCTTTCAATACCGTTCAAATCTTCCTCTCCCTTTCTCTCTTTCACGAGAGACAGCAACAAATTCTCCCCACCCTTCCAACGTTCAAACGAACTAGATGGCTAAAAGTGACTAGAAGCGGCGTTGGAATTGCAGCGAACGGTATTTAGACCCCCGTACCATTTGTCGAGTATATATATGGCCGAAATAAGATGGACCAGGCACACAATCGACACTCTCAGCGAGTACTGAACGGTTCAGCAGCGCTAAGGAAATAATTGTCGTCATGAAATTCTTCGTAAGTTTAAAGCAGTATTCTCGTCTACAGGCCTACATTTCGGGCGTTTTTTCGGGCTTTATGAACAAAAATAAGAAATATTTTTAGTATACATTTTTTAGTCTTTTTATTGATGTTTCAAAAACATCAAAGAAAAAATTTGTGTGTAAAAAAATTGAAATAGTTCTGGGCCTCTAGATATAGTAGTGAAAAAAATGGGTTGACGCGATTGACATGATTCCAAAGCTCTCAATCATCTGAAACAGAAATAAAACCATTTTCTTGATGAATAAGAATATAACAAGTATCAAGAAGAAAGAAAAAATTAATCGTGACTGTCTGAAAAAACATTGATTTTGCACCCTATTTTTTCCGAAGTAATTTTTTTTTTTAACGGTAATAATGATTATTACACAATTCCCGAGGTAGGGACGATAGAGGGATATATACTGAAGGTCCATACCAAATTTGAGTTATCATTAACAATCTACACTTTAAGAAAATGCAAAATTTATTTGAAATTTCAAGAATAGAGTAATGCCTTAATGAGTCAAATGCAGTAAGCTCAATAATCAAACTAAAGAAGAATATTATCAGAAAAGTGCAAACTGATAACGATTGTTTGTTTTTATTTGTTGTTCTGCAGATCGTTTTGTCGGCAGTAGTAGCCATGGCTCTTGCCAAGCCAAGTCATGTACTGTTGGAGCCTGGCTATAACGTAGGTCATGTTGCATCGCCATTGGTCTACGCGAGCCCAAACGTCCATGTGAAGCTCGTGCCCGGTGCACCAATCGGTCATGACGGGCGAGTCGTTGATACTCCGGAAGTGGCTCACGAAAAGGCCCAGCATCATGCCGCCCACATCAACGAGAAAGTCGCTCTTGCTCACGAAGCCGTCAAATCCGCGGATGTTGTTGCTTACTCGAGTTTGCCGATCAGCAGTTATCACGCGGCTCTTCCAATTTCCGCCGCTGTCGCACCCGTAGCCTATGCCAAGCTCGTACCAGGTGCACCTATCGGCCTAGACGGACGCGTCGTCGACACCCCCGAGGTTGCTCATCTCAAAGCTGAACACGCTGCTGCTCACATCAACCAGAAGGTTGCTCTTGCCCATGAGGAAGCCAAATCTTCGGACTACGTTGCACCTCATGTGCAGCTCGTTTCCGCTTACGCCCCAGTTTATCAAAAGTCAATTGCTCCCCTTGTCAGCGTTTGGTAATTCCTTCAACCAAACCCACTCTATCGATTCGCATAGCCAAAACTCTTGCCATCATACTCTTGTAACATTTTGACGATGTACAACTCATTGAATATAATAAATTGATTGAAAATGAAAATTCGCATTCAAATGGTTCAAAGAACGGTTACTATCAGTGAATATTGTTGTTAAAATCCTGTGAATGCATTTCCATCGACACCATTGAAGGCACTGCCAACACCAGAGGGTCGTTGCTATTCGCCAACCTTCGCTCCATACATGGTCTTGATAGAAATCAATGTCCAGTGATTTTAATAGACGCAACAATAGCTGTGTCAATTTTTTTTTCTCGTACTTTATAGGAAGACTGAACTTGCAAGGTAGCTGCATGACCTGTTTTGCTATTTACGAACTGCTGTGGACAAAAAATTACACGTTTACGTGGTGATCTTGAGAAATCCTTACGAAACGATCGATTTATCAGAGTTCCATGGCTCTTCTCTCCTCATGTACTAAACAAGTATATATTTCAATTAAGGCAACTCGATAATTGCGCGTTTACCTCACGGGAAGAAATTTACTACCCGGGGCACAATGTTTGTGAGCCTAAATACCAAAAATAAAGACAAGTTGTAAAATTCCTCTACGGGGAACCTTGTCTGACCACAATTTAAGGCCAACTTCACGGAGTTTTTGCTCGCGCATTATTGGGTTCACTTATTTTTCCCGCGTTCGGTTTCTTGGTGGTAAGGAGAAAAAAAAAGTAACGATATTATACGACAAGAACCAGCCACGACGAAGAGGTTTATCGGTAGTTCGAGTCCGGTTTGTAATCACGCCGTATTACGACGGCCTTGAGACCAACCTGTTCTCATCTTCGAAGGACACTCTTTCTCCAGATCCTCTATATCCGCTTTTGCTCTATTCCCGAGAATCCTGGGTCAATGTATTCTGCCGGTGGATCAACGAAGTGCGACTAACTAAAGCCACATGGAGAAGAGAGGCTTGGGTGAGGGTAGCTCGGGCAAATGGTCATCTTGCACGTATGCACCTACACGATGGTCTTCCCTGCGAAGCGACGATTACTTGTCCGGTTGTGGATCGGCAATGCTATATAAACGGCGGGTAGTTTTTCACGTAGATATATTCGAGTTGAAGCTTTCGAGGCAGTAAGTTCGGCAAGAAGTTAATCATGAATGGACATTTGGTAAGGAGATCGAGACGACATTTGATATAACACCTTATGCCGTCAAAGCTATACGTATTGGTCCACTCTAGAGTATCCTGCTGGTGTTCGGCATGATCGTCGGATGTTTGGCAAAGCCACCTCCAACGTTCCTCGAGTACAAGGACAGCCTGGGTCAGTACAGCTTCGGTTACAGCGCACCAGGATCGGCGAGATCGGAGGTTAGATCGAGCGACGGCACGACCCGTGGATCTTACAGCTACGTCGACGTTTTGGGAAATATACAGAGTGCCCAGTACACAGCAGACCGTGAGAATGGATTTCAGATCGTCGCGACGAATCTGCCCCAGGCGCCAAGACCGGTCGAAGACACGCCCGAAGTGATCGCTGCCAAAATCGACCATTTTAAAGCTCTCGATGCTGCGTCCAAATTAGCGGAAGGCAAACTCGAAGGCGACCAGACATCTGTCGCTGTAAAATCTGCTGATCCTATTGTCTCGGCTGAAGCCCCGAAGGATAATGAAGATAAAGTGGATATCCAGGCACAGACATTAAGTGCAGAGAGTCCCCAAGCTATTGGAATCATTGACTCAGTTGGATCGCAAAACACGCAGGCTAAAGAAAACAACGAAGTGGAAATATCGGCGCAATCAAAGAATGCGGAAAATCCCCAAGCAGTGGAAATCGGTAGTTTAATGGAATCGCAGAAGGCGAAGTCGGAAGATCCGAAGGAAGCTTCAGTGAAAATCTCGGCACTGGAAAATGAGAGCGTTGCGATGAAGACTTCGAATGAACCTAGTCAAGATGTATCCAGCAAGGTAAAGTTACTCATCGTTTATAAATAACTTCTGAGTTCACACGAAGACTGTATTGAAGAAAAGGCCCCTAATACAATTCGGGGCCTTCAAGGGATTGTTTGTGGATTCCGTAGTAAGGTTTTTCGTGAAAGGAGGGACCGGGCCGCTATTAGGGAATGGTAGGGTAGGTAGATTGACTAAAATTATGGTCTAAGGACGGAGACCAAGTGAGGGCCTTTAAGGGGTGTAGTTGTAGATTCCCTAGTAGCGATTTCCCCAATACTACTAGACTGCTATTATAGGGGAAAATCAGTATACATTTCTTGACTAAAGAATTTGTGGCAGAATAATTATCGACATCGATTAAATATAATAATCAAACTATGCGTTTAGTAGACGATCTGTGGTGGCTTCAACCAACACGCATACAGTTCGTTCATTGGAACAATGCGGAATCAAATGTGTCAAAATACGCGACAGAATTCTAAGCCTCAAATGTATTGAATTAGCACATTTCTTTTTCACAGTGCATACGCACGCACGTACGCATATTTCTGCAATAATATGTTATGCGTCACCGTTGAGGCAATTTTAAAGGCCCTGGTTATTTTGCCTTCAATGGCCCTCGGTAGCAAAGTGTGACCGCCCACTGTTAGACCAATCAGGCGCGCCTGGCGGTAGTGGTGCCTGGCGGAGCACGGTAGGAGCACCGCTCCGCCAGGCACCACTACACGCGCGTATCACTCACCGACGTAAGCCCGCTCATCGGGCGCGCCTGATTGGTCCGTCTTTAAAAATTAATAATAATTCAGGGGTTGATCTGGGAAACATACACGCTCATATCAATCGACTGAGAATTGCACCCCCAACCCCCCATTTCAGCGATGACATTCCGTCCTGGGACACCCTGTATATAAGAGAAAAAACTTTAGTGTCTCATCATAACTTAAAAATTGTAGGAGCTGTTGGTCCCACCGTTGACCTTCCAGAAATAAAGGCGTCATCGAAAAAATGCTGCACAGTCGCCATTTTGACATGTATCGCTGTGAAAAAATAATTTTGTATAGTCAATTACGTGTATAATAAATCCCCTATTTTGTAATTCCGATTTATTTTATGGTTTCGCTGAAAAAAAAATCACAAAATATGCTCTTCTTTTGCCGCTAGAGTGGCCTAAGGCCTTAAAACCACGAATGCGATATTTATGTGTTCAGAATAATTGTACATAATTTGTTGCGATTCTTTTATCCATGTTGATTTTGTACTTTGGCTGTCAAACCAGGGGGATACAAAGTCAGAAGAACTTTCCGGTTTTTCGGACGTTCCCGTCGTAACAACATCATTTGTCATACCGGGAAGCTTGAATCTCCACACGAGGATCCAACTGGATCATTCTGGTGGAGCAGTTGCACGAATCGCCCCTGCTGAGTCTACAGCATCCTCTGCCGCTGAGACATCGACGTCTCAAAGTCAAGGTGGTTAAAACTGTTATGTCGATTCTCTTTAATACTGCTCACTCGTGTACGGTCAAATAGGCTATACGGTCGTAATGAGTTCCGAGTAGAGCAAAATATGGCGCTGCAATTCTGTTTTTTTCTTCTTTATTCTTATTATTGCTCAAAGCAGATCTCCAATGAGATTCCGAAAAAAATATTCGAGTGATATTCGCAGCCCAAATCTGTCGAACGAACTCAGGCCAGTACAAATAAAATACATTTAAATTGCATTCCAACGATGCACACTTCAACGTCACGACGAAATGGATCGTAAAGTCTTCGAGCTCAATTGGGTCTCGTATTTTCGTCTCGACACTCGATGATTGCTCATAAATAATTCGCGCGTCGTAACACCACATTCCGACTTTTATTGTTTCTCCAACAAGATATATTTCCTATTCGTTTGTTCACGAGCCAAAGTCTTATATACCTTTGGATGGTTGGAAAACGAAACTTTTTTGGGTTTTTTTTTTTTTGAAATACTAATGAAGCAATCAAAATGAGGTTTGCAGGGTTGGTTCGACATATCTGGAGGTATTCAAATCAATTTCATTTTCCAAAAAAATAAAAATGGCCCGTAGAAAGAGAACGCCTTTCTTCAGGCTCTTCATGTGTCTCCAACGAGTCCACAGGTGGACTCGTTGGAGACACACATGAACGAGTAGAACAAAAACGATTTTTTTTTTTCGTAATCCAGATGAGCTTTGCCAGTGAAATACACACGATTATTACAAAATATTGATTTTTGCAAATTTGGCACCATTGTAATAAAAAAAAAATCGGACTTTCGACTAAAGAACAGCCTTGATTTGTTTATACGAACCGTAGCTGTTGATCGATCGTAAAAATCGTGTGTACTTCGCTAGAAAATGTATTTATCCATCCGCCCGATTTTGAAAACATGGTTTCGAGAAAAACGCGTCCAAATTTTGGAAAACCATCGGAGGAATATTTCTAAAATTTGTTTTCCACCTAAAATAATTTTTGCACATATCTCTTCGGATGTTTGTACATTATTTGAGGCAATTAAAAAAAAGGATTCATTTTTTTCTAAAGGTAGATACATAAGGCCTCAAAGCGCGAGTGAAAGAAATTCCACGAGGAGAAGACTTCTGTATTTCTTCCCTGTTATCCGATACTCTGTCCCTTTCACGTGCAATCGCGATTCGGGAATACAGACGCGCGAGCGGACTCATCGCCTGCGGGCCTTTCGTGTGCCTTAGCTTATACGAGTCCGCTGACGTCCTCGCTTCCGCGGTCAACGCCACTTCTCAAGGCCACTGGCGACGATGAACGAGATCGTACGGAAACGAAATCGAGAGCGAAAGGCACCAAAACCTTTATTGATTCAGATCACGGCGCAGGGCGATGGTATTGAAAGGCCGACCGGTTCTTGACCTTCGAAACCATCGGGTTTATGAAAGTAGAAGGGCGGAGTGCGGTGCTTAAAGAATTTAATTTCGCGACGTTGAAAATAAGAAAAATTCAGGTATTCCTTTCACGAAGCCGATTATTTAACAATTAAGTGATTTTTGTCTACAATTAATTAAAAATACATCACAGTATACTGGTAAAATTTCAAGCCAAATTGCCGAACTTTTAACATAAAATTACGACTTTAAAAATTAATTTATACGGTACTTTACGAAGATGACATGCCGGCCACATTTTTATTACAAATTTATATACTAAATAACTCCAGATGTCTGATATAAATCGGTGTTTACCGAATGTTTAAAGAAAATATTAATAATAAAACTCAGAGAAACGTAGACTAGCAGGGGAATTTTCGTAATCGCGATTTTTCAGAGAACATGTAAATCTAGGAATTTTATGCGTTCATTCCAGAATTTTCATGCCAGTTCATCGTTTGGTATACTAATTGATTGTATCTTATTTTTATTAAGGACCAGTGAAATCTACTAATAATTCTAAATAATCCATGCAACACGGCCCTCCGCGAAACGAATACCTTAAAAGCCTCTTCTTATTTCTGCATTTATAAATACCGAAATACAGTTGTGGTGTATTTTGCATCGTTTGCATGCGACGGGAATTTCTTTGTCATTGCTTTATATCTTAATCTCTATTATTATGGAAAATCGTTTTTTTACAGATTTCGATTTGTTTTCTAATAAGAAACGTAAAAAAAGTTAATAGCTGGCTTAAGAGCTGTCAAAAAAAAAAAAAATTAGGCAATACAATAGAATAATTGTCATTGGTTTGCAACGATGCAAACATTAACGTTATATCCGATACAGTGTGTTTCCGAATTTAGCACTCATTGCATAAATATGTCGCGATGCAGTTGTACCGTCGCTGGAATGTATTGATTGTCGTAAGAATGGCTTTTGCGACAGATGGTGAAAAAGACGGTTGTGTATTAATAAGTATAATCGTAACTCCGCGTTCTGATAGCGCAGAACCATTGCAAGACATGAACTCGGAGTAGCATTTACATGTTTTTTCTTCATTTTTCATCACAGCAAACGGATAACTTCTTTCTGTTTCGTTTGACAGGTGCGAATTTAAATCCTTCGAACTTGAGTCCGGCAGGGACAGATACGATCCCCGATGCCGAGCGAAAAACTGCTGAAATTCTTGGTGGAACGTCATCGCTAACTTCCGCGTCGATAAAATCAATGCAGAGGATCAATGCGGAGGAACATACGGGTGCCACCGTACATGCTCTAACAGCACCCTCCAACTTTTACGGTTTTTCATACGGAGTCGGCATCAATCCAATTTATCGTCAATACAGTCCTTACCATTATCTTCCTTACGCCATACTTTGAAGCATCAACTTTCGCTAAAAAGTATACCTCTTTCGTGGCTTTAAACTGTATATTCCATTGCTCATCGATACGACGATTTGTTAAGCAAAAAATAGCAAAGCGAATGTTTTATAACGGGAATAAAAAAAAAACGAATGGCAAAACATTTTAATACTTTAAAAAAAAAAAATCGCCGCAGTCGTTTTGTCGAAATATTGAACGGTTAGTATTGCAATTACGAGTTCTTCACTTTATTTTTCTTTATAAAATAACGCAAAACTGGCGCACAATGAAAATAAACTTATATGCATGAATACTAATAATAATAATGCAGTTTTTGTTTGGAATAAAATACGTCTAAAATGCTGAGCGGACGTAACCGTACGTAGCACATGATGTTGAAGTTTGAATGGTTCGAATGCAATGAAAATTGATTGTTACGAATTGCGCAAATATTTTTTAGCGTGTTTAGACTTTGAAAATCACTTAAGTGTTTTTTAAGAATATTTATGAGAGATCTATAATCTAAAGGAGCAACAAAATGCTAGCTTATGATAAAAATAATTTGAAAAAATCTTCAATGCTTATTCACGATGCAAACTTCAACACGATATGCAGGACTACGAATTCAATTATATGTATTATCTTGCGTCGAGTCAATTATTTAAGATAAAAGAACGATACGTTTTTCGTTCTTTTTTTTTTTGGGGTCAAGAAATAGCCGAATGATCCGAGATTTGACTTGATCTTTGTCCATAGTCATTTTTTCTTTGTAAAGGTAACACTCGTATTTGTATGAATTTATACGTATGAGCGTGTGCGGTAAAACGACAAGAGACAAACCAGCGCGATCATGCTGCATCCGTACAGCGGTAAGAATTTTCGAGAAACATATTTTTGGTTTTCGGCATTGTCCTTAACGATTCGTCGATTTTGATACTATACTACTATTCTTATTTTTTTTTTTTTTCTGGATGTAAGCCTTGCGACCGATATCATATTGGAACTTCTGGAATATACACGCAAAATACACGTGTCCACCTTAAGAACAAGATTATTTGTAAAAGAGCTTCGTTGAAATTTGATAAAAAAATGTAATTTACGGTTGATCCGGACTCGAAATTGACCTAATCCGCTCGAAGCAGTAATGTAAATATCTGAAGAATTGTACGGCTTATCCTACGGAAACGTTCTACTTGGATGAAAGAGCTGATCGATTGGTCACATATTTCCAATGGATTGCATTAGGACGCATTCGAAAAAAAAAAAAAAAACAGCATAAATTACGAGTTTGCATTGACACACGAGAACGAACTTGCGAGCTGACTTGTTACATAATCGATCTAACAATTAGTTTTGTTCAATAGAATTGAGAAAGAATGAAATTTCATACCTTTGTACGTGGTTCGCCGTGTCGATTCAATTAACAAACGGGGTTTAAAATTATATCTAAAATTAAAAAAAAAATGGACGAATCAAGTCGGGCATTGTCCGTTCACAACGAGTCAAGTGAATTCTATTATTCGTTTCAATTTTACTCTTCGTTGAAAACGCAATAATCTGATAGCTGCAGAGGCCATTATCCTTATCGAATCATTGCGTTACATCCCGTCTGCTTACCAAACGAGGGTTAATTGCCTCAATCCTCGTTCGTTGACCGTTGCTGTATGTAATACTGAAGAAAATCACGATTTTATACTTAACTCACTTGCTTCTATACGTTGAATTGTCACGATTGCGCTAACAATAGGAATTCGTATTTAATACTCAATATTCATTAATTAACGATCACGATGTCTAATATAATTAATATTAATATTTTCATTATCATCATGGATTTTACTCGGCACCTCGAGTTGCCTTTGTTTCATCTTCTTCTCCGTCTACTTCTTCTTTCACCCAAACTATACATGATTCTCTTATTTTATATATAAGTATGTATATATATATATATTCGTTTTAACGTAATCATAACATCGCATTTAATTTTCACACATATTCTTCTTCTACTTCTTTTCTTCCATTCTACATTTTTTTCTCATATGTTTTATACTTGTGCCACTTTGAAAACATTTTTCAACGGATAATCGCGTATTGAAAATAATACATATCCATTGGCTATAATAATTGATGATTAATGGTATTCAGTGAGTAAGCCTCGTTTGCTAGCAAACTTTGAATAAACCCCATCAATTTATACTTTTTTTTTTCTGCACTTTGTTTTTCTTTTTTTCGTGTAATTCGTAATATTTCTGTATCTTCGTATCTTCTTTACACTTCAGTACATACTGTGCACACGGATTAATAAGTGGCGTTAATGTTTCTCTTAAAAGTTCCTTCCGGCACCGAATATGATTATTATATTTCTCAATTTCTCTAAATTCCTTAATCATTTTAAATGTATTATTTTACTTGGGCGGTATTTTGTATACGTCAAGATGAAAAAAAAAGTGCCACGTCGCGTTATTTACGCAGACAATGCAAAAACAAAATTATAAGAGGACTTTCTCGTGAATTTCGAATATATATATATATTAAAAAAAAATATCGTGAGTATGTAGTTTATTATTTGTATATACTTGACGCCCCCGCAGCATGTTTCTATATTTATAAAACATTTGTCAAATATGCTCCTTTACTATTTGGTTTTGCATCTTTAAATTAGTTTTCTTCATTTCAGACAATGTGCGCGACGTCGTTAGCGTTAAAATAGTTATGTACTCGTCCCGGTGAGTTTTTTTTAGATTATGCACATCCAGGGCGTTCATCTTAGTAGTTTCTTGCAAATATTTAAAAATTAAACGACCTCCCTGGTCTATATATAATTTGCCTTGTAGTGTCCTTAAATTCGCGGTTGCCCATATTTATTTATATATATATATATATATATATATATATATATATATATATATTTATTTATCCATACAATATAATTCCTTCAATGGTAGGAGATCCACTTCGCTTCACAAATCGACTGTGTATATACTTGTATGTATATAATATACATGAATTAGCTGCCTGATCTCTAATAATTTATCTCTGTAATCTTATGGATCTTTATTCATCAATAATTTATATAATTCTTTTTTTATTAGCACTGTAATATTGATTTTCAATTGACACTATATCCCCTAGCATTATTCATCCCTAATTAATATATATATGCGTGCGTGTTCGTGTGTGTGTGTGTATATACATATACATACATATATATGTATGCATGCATGCCTGTATGCGCGCATGCATGTGTGTGTGTATGTGTGTGTGTGTGTGTGTATATATATATATATATATATATATATATATATATATATATATATATTTCAAATCCCACTCCGAGTTTCCACTTCATCGTTAAAGCGAATCCTTCGGTGTGCTCAAAGCTCATTAATATTTCCGTCAGCTTTTTTTTTAACGCTTGAACTTAATTAATTTACTATTCAATTTATTCCACTAATCATCGTCGGACCACTGAGCTCCCTCTCTCTCCCTCCCTGTCTTGCTTTTCGGCTTTACACGCACTGGATATGTAGGATTACTTTTTCGTTCGTTCGTACACTAAATCACGTACACGCGATTACGGTACCCGTACGATGGTTTTTTTTTTTTTTTAATCGACTAGCCACTCTCGCCCCAAGTAAAAATAAGAGCATTTTCTGGTGTCTCCGAAGAATCCCGGAAACGGCGAGCTTCATATGAGTTCCGAAAAAAAAAAGAAAAGATTTTTCGGTTCGTTCTCATAAATCAAATGAGTTCCTTTTAATTGAGAATTACGTGTGTGCCCTTTGGAAACATAATTCTTTCGATTGACACTTACGTGTTTTCATCGCACGAAATTGGTCCGATTTGAAATGATTTTTTGGCTCAATTTGTCGCAATCAGGTGGTGACTTTATTGACGTTGTTTTATTAATTTTTTTCGTACCCGGGCCACTTTTTCAAGCGATGCACAGCCACACTCGTGTACACGCACCTTCACTCGTGAAGTGAAAATACAATTGTACATTCCGATTAACGCTGCAGTGAATTTGTAATGCGACGGTTAGGCGTAAACTTGAAGATTCGATTGAGAAGAAAATATGATCCTCTGTATGCGATTATTCGCACATGGAGGATCATATTCGCGAACCTCGCGGGGCCCAGAGATTCTTATTCGACACAATTTGCGAGACCGCGAAAAATTTCTTCTCTGTTTCCATCATCTTCGACGAGGATTTTCTAGTTCCTACGTTTTCCATTTCTCGAATCGTTCCGAGCAAGCCTTTAGGCCTTGAAAATCCTGAATCATAGACGATACGACTCGTCGACACATCGCAGCCGTGGCAATATAATCGCGGATGAACGTTTTCTACGTAATGACGACCCCTCCGAACCTTGCTACTCTATTGCACAATCTGCTATGTAAATGGAAGAATACTTTTCACAATAGAAAAAAAGTTCAGTTTAGATCGACGAAGGATCAAATTGATAGCAATTATTTTACACTACCATTCACTTTGTTCCTTCCTATAATTCACTTGTAACGCACCTCACTCAACATTATATTTATATATTCATACGTGTAATTCGGAAAAAAAAAAAAACACGTCCAACATATCTCGAATATCCTTGACAAATCTTAAATTACTTACCACAATAGTTTAATTTCGCTAGAATTGATTTATCGTGCGTCCCTAAGCCACTCACGAACTCGTGAGTATATGTGAACGAAAAAAAAAAAATTAAAAATGCATCAGAACACTCGGAAGTCTGAGTCTAATTACTCAGATAGTAGTGCAACTTGCGTGACGTACGATCTTCTTTACAATATTTTGTTACTTGTTTTACTCGATTGAGAATCCAATGGTTCGCTTGTCGCAATAAATGCATGAAAGTGTTCAACTCAATTCTTAAACGTATTTTACATCGAACGCCCCCCTTACTCATACACCCGAACATGTATATATATATATATATATATATCTTTTTTTTTTCTCTCTGTCGTCACGATCTACAAAATTGCCGTAACCGATTAAATGGAATGAAAATTGTGCTAATAAATCGTGTAAAAATCTCATATGAATATACTGACGACACGTACTTGAACAAGATTCCCTTTGTTTTATTTATTTCTTTCATTCGTTCGTTTTCCGTCTTTCTACCAGTCTTCCCGTTAAAACTTTAGCGATTGTATCATCTTCTTATTGTTTCATCAATTCTATACGATAAAGTAAACATACAATTTACACGCGTGCCCGCGCTCGTGCTCTTTGACTTGTTTGCGTGTGTCGTTTCTGATGTTTTTTTTTTTTTTTTAATGCTGTGTGCGCTTGTTCAATAATCGACAGATATATATGTAGACATGTATTTTATGCGCATTGCATGCAAAAGAAGATTTTTCGAGAGGCGAAGAAAATAATAGTATTTATAGTCAAATGTATTACACGTACAGAAAGGTATATTTAGTGTGGGTTCGTGTAATAAAAATAGAGCTAAGTACGACAACATATTAGGCCGCCTGTGTTTTTTTTTTTTTTTTCTTTTTTTTTCGTAGTTCGTGAAGAGAAAGAAGCAGAAGTAGAAGAAGATTCGTTTATAAATACATACACGTATATATTGAGAGAAAGTATATAAGTAAATACGACCGGGCAGTCGTTTGTTCGCACTTTCGGTAGTCGTCCAATGCACTTTTCTTGTTTTTTTTTTTTTTTTTTTGCAAAAGAAATAACGGTAGCGAGAATATATAGCTTGTCCGTTTGGAAGAAGCACACAGGTGGGAAATTAATACCCAGTCTCGCGTCGCGTTTCATGCACAAGATTTTGTGCTCGCGTACTTGTAGGTGAGAAAGTGCGAGAGACAGGAGATAAATAGATATGACGAACGGCGAAGAGAACGAGGGAAATGAATTGTAATGATCGCGGACGAAGTATACCGCGAGAGATGATTGATATACTTTCGACTTTTTGCCCATCGAGAAACGAAGTTTGGTCCGATGGGCAGAAATTTCTTACGTCACGTTTCCTTATATAATTTACATTCATTTTATATTATTATCGGCTAATGATTGTTTCCAATTTATCGATTGTTTCAACGCGCGATTGTTCGACGAAGGAAGGAAAAAAGAAAACAAAAACAAAAAAAAAAAAACTCTCGCCCATCGGAGAATCGTAAAGTAGAAAAATAGAGATTTCTCAGTCATCTCCGCACGTGAAAAAATTCATTGATAGTATAGAAAAGGATAGGAAGGTATAGTATATGTAGACATTTGTATGTTCCGGGTGTGCGTATATAGATGTATGTATCTATATGTATATACACACACCTGCTATGTATGGTACAGTCAGATATGGAACTACATAGATACACGGATCACTATTAGGTGTATAAGTACATATATGTGTGTGTATATATATATGTGTGGGTGTGCGTGTGTGTGTGTGTGTGTGTGTGTGTGTGTGTGTGTGTGTGTGTGTGTGTGTGTGTGTGTGTGTGTGTGTGCGTCTGTCTATACATAGATATGAAATTATAGTGTGAGTAGTAAAGGTATAGATATGATTGACGATATAAAATGATGAATTTCACGCTTCTCCTCTCGACGTGGATAAAGCAATATATAACGATGATTTTTTTCATGTATCTCCATGAGCGTTGCGGCGCGTCGTTATAGCGATCGATCATAAAGGCGAGAAAGTGCATTTGAAACCTCTAAACTACCACACGTCGACGAAAATTCATTTTTCTTTCGTCGATTATTCATATCGTAATTGCGAATGTTTGCAAATGCGAAACGATCGAGGCCGTGAAAAGTAAAAAAAAAAATTCGTTTCGTATTTCTGTCTGTTATTATTTTACCCAACTTTGCCAAGATTGGACATTCAACGAAACGTTATTATCCAAAACGTGGCAGATGGCCGCATAACAAAAGGGCTTGATTATAATTATATCCAGCAAAAATCACCATTTATGCCCGAATCTTTGATATAACTATAGCTATATTATATACGAAGACAGACAATGTTTTTTCCCCTGCTTTTTTTCTCTTATTTCCCTTTTGCATATATATATATATATATATATATATATATGCATACTATAATGTTCGCTCGTCACAACTTTTTGTTTGTTTTTTAAATTCTTTTTTTTTATTATATAATATACTATAGCTAGATCGTTATCACGATCCCTCTACGTTAATCTGCTTTCTCCCTTTTTCATATCTCGCGTCCGTTTTTTTTTTAATTTTGTTTTGTTTATTCTTCTCTCATCTCTTTCTGTCGTTAAAAGGTAAAGTGACGTTGATCCCATAGAATACGTGTTTAAACATCTAGGCACAATTCCTAACGATTGTTTTGGGCGACACTGTGCGCAAGAAACCTTTCGAGTGAGCTTCGCTTCATTACTTGTGACAATCATTATTTCCCGTGTGTTCGTGTGTATGTCTTGTGTGAGTAAAAAAAAAAATTCTTCACTTCTCGATCGAATTCCCCCGCCCCCCCCCCCCCTCTCTGCTTCTACGAGCAGTTTTGCTCGTACTCTCCGAGAAAAAATATGAGAGTCAAAAACTGCGATCGCGACTCGCTAATCTTAGAGAATATATGAGATCATTTGAATGAATTATCCTGGCGTATGTCGCTATTCAGAGGTCCTGACGATTTACTAGCTTTGCTGATCGATGTTGCAAGATTCTTTGAATTTGATCGCAGCGTCATCGAAGAATGTCTATAATCGTGACAACTTGGTCGACATTTCGAGTACACACGTGCTTGAAAAATTATACACGAATAATGATTTATAACAATCTTGTTGATCGTTTAGTTTTTTTCAACTTCGCTCTCAATTAAGTCGTTCGCCAGATGGTAGAGAACAAGCAGACATACACACAGCCGCGACAGAGAAAGAAATAAGCACGTGTGCGAGAATGCTGAAGACACAAGACACACCTGCGTTAACGTTCAACGTGTATGTGTGTGTGTGTGTGTATGCGTGTGCACGTGTACGAGTATTTTAATTCTTCCTGTAACGTCACCCAATTTCGAATTTCCACCGCGAAGCGAAGTATCAGATTTATCCGATACTTGATCGCCTGATAACATCGACAATGTACCACCGCAGTCACAAATAATGTTCCAGCTGGGCCAAACCAAAATAAATCCAAACACAATTGAAATTGCAAAGAAAAACCGGGCACAGAAGAAATTGCACTCGGCGATAAAAGTTGTACACGTAAAAAAAAATGAAATAAGCAAACAAATAAATTAATCGGCAAAACGTCTCTAGCGAATCGGTGAAATAGTTTGTTTCGTTGAACACGGTCATAAGTTGTTGGTTTTACATTGGCTATGGACGTAATACAGATGATTTTCTATGAAAAAAGGCATAAGAAAATTAGAAACTCTTTTCAGTTGCCAGAGGCCATTACTCAGTCACCAACAATTCCGTAAATGTCTTCGTTCACTTTTAAAATCCTTTTTTTTTTCGCAAAATGAGTTCTCCATCGGTTATCACAAAGTTCCCACATAGACTCAATCATCATGGATAAATCGGTTCGATTAAGTACGATGTAGACTGACTCGACGAAGCGAGAGCGAGAAAGAGATAACTTGTTATTCGTCCAGTGAATGTGCACTCTCCTCTTCTTTTTTTTCCCCCCGATGAAACCAATGTGACGGGGCCACTTTTTCAATTATTCACCGTATCCTCTTTTTCAATAAATTGTTCGCTCTTTTGATACTTCTACGGTTGCACCGATCTGCTAGAGAGCGAGAAGAAGAGAAATGGGGGAGACAGTGAAACCATAATCGAATAAAAAAAAAAAAGGCGCTACGAAGTTGAAAGTAAACGACGATTACAAGGGGTGAGAAAATCCGGATGAGAAAAAAAAAAGAAAAAAAAAAAATACGATGGTTGGAAGATAGAAAAAAGAACACATAAAAAAGAAACAGGCAGGTTTCACACATCGGATATATTTTCGTCGCTCTTTCGCTCGCACGCATATTTTTTCCCTCGCGTTTTATCGTCCTTTTCGTTGAGAGATTAAAAAACGGTTAAAATTATGAGAATTCGAGAAATCTGGACACGATGTAGAGACGCAGGCAACTGTGAATTTTGCGGAGGCGAGATCGAAACGTTGTATGATGATAAAACATTCGTATATGTATAAAATAAGAGAAGGCAGATAGAGAAAGAGCAAGAGAGAAGGAGAGAGAGATAGAGAGAAGATATGAAGATATAGGTTGGGTGAGGTAAATAGGTAATTGATAGAGCGGGGATTCAAGTGACACAGTAGACGAGAGAGATAGACGTGAAACAGAGTTATAGTTGATACAAGTAGTAAGAGGTTATACAAGATTGATTATACATAGATTGGCGATACTAAGATTATAGAGCGTTGAAGAGATAATAAGTAGTTGAAATAGTAAGTAGTAAGAGTAGAGTAAAAGTACACTAAGTAGTAGTAGAAGAAGTACTAACGACGATAGTAAGTAGTACAGTAGTGGCGATGACGGAATCGTGTGTAAATTTGAGAAAAAAAAAAAGAAGAAGAAGAAGATAACTCCATGTCTATAATTAGTAATGCAAAAAAAGAACGGTATCGTAAGAACTAAGTAGGGATAAGTTTAGCAGAAAAAGATATAATCGCCGTTTGATGAGGTCCTAATCGGTGTGCCCACGTGCGAGTGTGTGCACGTATACGCGCGTTATTTCTTTTTTTCTTTCAACTGCAAGCTAAAGAAAACGGACACGCACAAACACGACCACACACACGCACAAACTAGAACATAAAAATACATTAACGTTAACTAAAGAGACTTAGAATAAAATGATAATCGTAAAGGCTAGTGATAACGGTAATCGATTAGAATTATAGTATCAATAGTAAAATAAAAAAAAAGAACATAATGATCGTGGTGTAGAGTACAGCGACAGTAGTAGTAGTAGTAGTAGTAGTAGTAGTAGTAGTAATAGCGGTGGACAATAGTAGTGCTTTAATACTAGTAACGCACGGCGTAAGGGAGAAAAAAACACTAGTCTAGCGACAGATCTGGGTTTAAGAACAAAAACACGAAAAAAAAAAATCTTTAAGAGTAGAGGAACGAAAAAAAAAAACGCTGTTCCAACGCATTCGTACAGACTATCCAAAATACTCGAACTTTTGGTCTTATCGCGATGTGTATTTTCGAATGTATCGTCGTCAGTTTTTCGTTTCATTTGCGTTTCTCTTTCTTCTTTTTTCTTCTTCGAAAGTCCTAGCAATACTCGACACGCTCGTTTTCCGACATCAAGTTTTCGCTGAGACGAGAGAAAAAAAAAATAAATAAAGAAGATATGTCATACTAGTACGTTCAACGCAATTTTAGAGTCGAGTTAACACATGCGGAAATACGATGATGAAGCCTGTATCGTTGAGACGCAACGAAAATTATTCTCAAGTTTTTCTTCATTTTTATCGTTGTTCGAAGTATTTTTTTTTCTTTTGCGGATTGAGTTGAGAATCTTTCATAAGGATACTAAAAATGGTTCGACAAATTTTACTAGCGTCAATCCACCGGAAAAAATCGAGACGCATGAGAAAAATTGTCATTGCATTTCAACGGTGCAAGATTCAACATCATTGTGGAAATCACTGTGGTTTTTCGCGTCTTTTTTGTCTTTCTTCGATATTTCGTTTTTTTTTTCTTTCGTAACATTATTACAAAAATATTCAAGTTACGAGAAGAAAAACTGAACTTCCGGTTATTGTTTCTTTTTTCCTTCTTTTCTCTACCTTGGGAAATTCGTCTCGCCTGATAGAATGTAAGGAAGAGACTTTAGTCTGTATGTCCGTGTGTTAAGCGTCCGTGTTTATGCGCGCGCGCGCGCGCGCGCGTACGTGTATGTGTGTGCGTGTGTGCCAGGTAAAAAAGTACTCGTTATGCGTTGGGTCTGTGTGTGTGTGGGTTCAACGTGGGGTGTTTCGTGTGAAATATTATTTTTCTTCGTGAGCACGTTTTTTCGGCGCGGTTTCTACTCGTTCGTTTCATCTCGCGCGTGTTTCCGCGTTTACGGGTACGACTGTTTGTTCGTTCGTTGGTTCTTCATTGCTTCTTATTCTCCTTAAATTTTAGATGTTGGTTAAACAGCACGGCATTCATTCACTTGACGTAAAAATTTTGCCTAACAATGTATCTCGGTGCTTTCCAAACTTATAATCAAAAACCTGTTTTTCTTTCCCTCTCCGCGCTATCGCTTTTGTCGATACTCGAGGGGGCAACTTTGATACAAATTTAGGATTAAACGAACGAAATTCCGCGAGCACTTCCATCTTTTTTTTCTTTGCATTCGTTTTCATGGTCCCCCTTACTTAAAGCCGACCTTCCGCGGCGTTCCTTCCTCTCCGACACGGCAGTCCCGACGAACAGTTTTTAACGTAAGATCACTCGAATTCGCGCGTTCTCTCTCTCTTCTTTATTTTCAAGATATTCCCTTTTTTTTTCAAACGCTTTTTCGCCAGTTGAATATAAATCTCGCATGGGCAACGCGTGCACGTTTCGAATATTTTTTTTATTTATTTTTTTTATTTTCCGTTTCCGCTTGATTTTCTCGTTATTTCTTCTTCTCTCCCTCTGTTTGTCCACTAAATGTCCTATCAACTTACTAAGAGCTTAACCGTAATACGCCCGCTCTGACAATTGTTCTCCTTTTAAAAAATGATTTGTCTTGCCGGAGCTGAGCTGATTGTGATTTGCAACGCAATTCCTGGCCCAATACTGGTTTCCTTGGTATTTTGTTTTTTTTTTTAAAGGTTTTATGTTCTTTTTTCTTCCTCATAGTTCTTTTAGTCTCGAATGGACGATACCGATAGTCCCACGACTCACAATGCAAAGCTGATAAAAAGCCATTTTTTTTACATGTTTCTTTTTTGTATCGAGAGCATCGAGCGTATTTACAATAGAAAGTCACGGGGATCAGAAGAGCCTCATTAGTTATGATATTTCGGTTCATTACGTTTCTGTTTATCCAGAAAAAAGAAAACGTTTTTATGTCTTCTGCTCTTTGTTGCTAATATTCGGGTTTTTCAAATTTAAGGAAAAATTTAAATGTTTTCCGCAAGTCAGCTGAGCATCGTGAGTTGAGTAACGTACTATCGGGATACGTGATAGGGAGTCCGTTTCGAAATTCATAGCGCAAGCAGGAAAAAAAAAGAAGAAAATTCATTCCGTTTCTGAAGTTGTTTTCTCATTCTTTCGAATTTTCCCGGATGTACGATGTTCCGAAACGTACCCAGAATAGAGGGCGACAGGAAGAGTAGTAAATAATCGACCTAAAAGCGAGACGATTGGACACCGTTTAGCGATCACAAATTTATTTCGAAGGTGAATAAAAGTTTCAAACGGTTCGTCGGATAACGCTTTGAAGAAAGAAAATGAAACGATACGAATAACGTTCTTTCCGTAAGTGTAGAATGTGTAAAAAAAAAAAGAGGAAAGCTTCGAGATGATCCGAGGCAATTTGACACTCGTGTGAAGAAGTTATCAAAGTTTTTTTGTGATTGAGAAAAAATTGTGCATGGCATGTTGGAATAGCTCGAGGGAGGGGGGAAGAAAAATGGTTACCTCACGTCGAAATTGGCTGATAGAGAGTGATTGTCATTAACTATACATGTTATTCGGAGCTTGGATAAAAGCCTACGGTAATTCTCGACTCTAACAGCGCTTATAATCCCTTATGGTCTAAATTTTCTTACACACACACAAACACATCGTGTTTAATGTTTTTATTTCTTAATCATTTTTATCTTAAACGTAAAACTATTTTTATTTTAAGTTCCACCCTCCGCACTTCGATATCGAGTGCTAGCCGTGAAGATTTGGGGTTCTCGAGGTGTCGTCATTGTGGAATTGAAAGGAAAAGATAAAAAAAAAAACAACAACAAAAAAAGAAAGATAAAGAAAATTTAACGAATCCACTGTAGGATCAGGAATTTTTTCTCGACTCGTACCTAATACACGAGTTTCTTGAAAATCTGCGTTTTCGTATGGCCTCAAACGTTCTTTTTGTCATTCTTGTATCATCTCTTTCTTTACTCCGTGATTTGCGCAAATTTAATCTTTCTCTTAATCACTCATCCAATGCCGATTATGGAAACACTGACGGTTGTTGAATTTTCGACACTTAAGAGCTCTCAATATCACTATACCCTAGCGACACATTTGCTACGAGTCGGTATTTCTTTATTTTTTTGTTATTTTCTATTTCCGTCTACGCGTTTGCGCGAATGCACTGATCGCGAGATTTGTCAATCGTCAATAAAACTCCCGAACGTTTTGATGATTAAAAAGAAAATAAAAGACGATGTGCCGAATCACCGTATATTACACGCCCGTCGACTGAATAATATTGATACTCGCGTGACTCGGTTGTACCGCCGATCCCTGTGTTTTGTAAAATCTTCCGTCAACGTTGTCTAGCATACGTTGAAATTGCAAATTAACGAGCCTTCGAATTATTGGGCGAGGAGGGTTAGGAAGGCAAGGGTTCGAAGCAATATTATCCCAGGAGTTTACGAACGATGAGGGGAACCAATGGAGAAATGGCGTGCGCACGCTTACAATCCACGGATACTGTTTTGTCTTCTTGTCCTTTTTGTTTGTGCCTTTAAGTTCCTTCGTTGAAGTTAACAATTCACGCGTAAATGTAGGTCTTATGGGATATTAATAAAATATAGTTATATGTATATATTCATGTATATTGAAATGCAGACGTCTCTGAATACTTCCATTCCCCCTTCCCCCCACGGTAAAATCTACTATTATATCAAATATATAGGATAGTCCTATCGCCGGCGCGAACGCAAAGGCGTCAATGTTAGAAGAACTCAAGAGCAAAACCAACCGCGCCCAAAATCCGAATATTCCTGTCGTTTTTGCAAATACAAAAATGAATCGTATCTTTGTCCCGCGCACCGCGATCTTTACTACATTTTCTCTTTCTTTTTTTTTTTCTTTTTGTCCGGGACGGTGACGATATGACGAAAAATGTCGGAATTCGTGCAATCTCGAGATCTTTGTATGGCGTATACGTTGGTTTATCCAACCCCTTGTTTACCTCGGCCCCCCTCAATCCAGCTAGTTAATTTTTACAATATTTTTCTGCTTTTGACTCGCTTACAAGTTTTTCTGGCAAGGTAAAATAAAAAAGTGCGTTAAAACAGTAAAATCGACTTTGCAATGCAAGAAGTGAGCATCACTGAGAGAAAGGAAAAGAATCGGGTAGGTATTGGTCGCACGTGGCAAGAGGAAAAAGGCAAAAATTGGAAACGTTTTTCCAAAAGGAAACAATGGAAGTCGCGATCAAGCAATAAAAACTGTGATGGATTAAAAGAACGAGGTGGCTAACAGTGAGGTCTTGACGCTGTTTTTCCGATAAGCAATGCAAGTGGTTTTGAAAAAAAAAAGATAATTCGGTAAAGAAATACTTGACGCAGGCGTATTATAATACTAGAATGCGCGTTCGCGTGCTTTTCGCACTGCTTGTTCGGTTTTGTGGTGTACGATCGATCGTGTTTACGTGATGCTCTCTCTCCCTTTCTAATTCGCAGGCTTCGAGCTGTCCCTGAGCTAGGAAAAGAAAAGAGCTACTATTTCTTTGTTTTTTTTTTTTCGTCACCGAACGAGAGCCCGATGACGAGATTCAACGCGTCGCCCAACTCTCTCCAGCTCTTTTCGCTACCCTATTAAAGTTTAATAATCGTAGTTGTAAATTGGTAGTTTCAGTTGCGTGTGCAAATTGTGTTAATTATCATAGAGATTCGAAAGACACAGATCATAGATGCAAAGACTGGCCCCTTCGCGCTCATGCCGGCAACTCACAAATGTTTCCCCGTCCGTCTCGAAAAAAAATGAATTACACATTTTTCTCCCTCTCTCGCTTTCTGTCCATTCCGTGTTCGCGCCCGTTGAAGTTGTTTTTTTCCTCTCCTTTCTCATCTTATTCTCGGCTGTATCGCGGAAATTTTCATTCCCAGAATCAAACATCTAGCCTACTTTGGCACAACCAACATTGACCGGGCCGGCACTCGCTTATATTGTAGTTTCTTTTTTTCTCTTCTTTCTTCCTCTATCGCTTTTGTGCCTCAATCACGCTAAATAATCGATATTGTGTGTGTGTGTGTGTGTGTTTCTTTTATCGTTTCTGCTTTTGTTTGTTCTATGCCAAATTGCAACACCGTACGTATAACACGTTCATCATGAAACTTTCTCACATGCGTTCACGCTACGTTCCATTCGAAACGTCATCTAATTAAAATACCATTAAATTTTAATTGACTCCAACAGAACGTCGTGTCGGTTCGACCGAACGTACGCAATTTTTATGCCTATTTTTACACGGAACGCAGATTGGCTCGTCTAGACAGTTGTTCCGTTTTAACCGTTCCGCTTCGTGTCTCTCCCTCTTTCTTTCTCTTTCTTCCTCTATAATATCCGGTTATACTTTCCATGAATCTTTCGACGATTATTTCCGTGTAACTAATATATTGCAATTAGTTTCCTATTCGCGTCCCTCGTTCGGCAATAAATTCGATTGTTTCCGTTTCAATAAATGTTGTCCGTTAAGTATTATGTATGTTTATCATACACGTGATCGCGCATTGCGCTTTTAATTTACGCCATTGTGAATAATTTAAGGGGGAGCAGTCAGCAAGAACGCAATTCTGTCATGTTTCGGTTTATAATAATAGCCCGTTTTTTTTTTTTTTGTTTGTTTCGAATACCTTACACTATCGGCAATCGATTATGAAGGAATCAGGGTTTTATGGATCTGTCTTGTAACGTGTCTCTATTTCCAATATCACTGTTTCTCATGTGGGCCCCTAGTCTTCTTTTTCTTCGTATTAGTTTTCCCATTATACCCTGCCTACTTCTCTGATTAGCGTTTCTCTTGTAGGACATAGCGGATACGCGTATTACGGTTGTTTTTTTTTTTACTTTGCAAAAACGTTATTCTTGGTGATTTTTCTCTCAGATATCCGAGTGTCCCTTCGTGCGAATAAATTTTCTGAGGATCACCGCGTGATGACAGAATGTCGAAACAGTAGGCTCGTTCGTACACGGTCGTGTGGAATAACCGATCTCGCGCGGCGCTTCATTTTTTTTTTTTTAACCGATGGAAGACTGATTGTGGAAACACACGAAGTGCCAATTGTCCAACTCAATTCGTACTACTGTCGTCACGAGGTAATCTAAATCTTACGGGATATAAAATAAATGGAAATTAATTGAAAACATTGTTGGAGGCGGAACGTCGAAACAGCGATATGTGTTTAAAATTCAATTCTCTCCTCCCCCTCTATATTTAATAATCATATTGATAAAGTCTACGCCATTCTAACTACGTATTTATGCATTTATGCATATATGTAAGAAATTGTTTTTTGAAAAAATCGAAGAATGGAAGAAAAACGAGAGAAAGAAAAAAAAAGGCCTTCAAAATTATTTTACGAGTGCCGGGTTTTGTATTTTCGGGTGTTAGTTTACGCCCGGTGTATGTTGTGTTGTGCGAATATGCGTGTGTCTTTATAATACTATATTATCGTCGCGAACAAAAGATTAAAATTATGTATGAAAAAGTAGAAATAATAATAACAATAAGGCCCATTCGAGCCGCACGATTTTCACGGTTATCAGCTGTATGTCCGGGTCAGTCGGCATGCATTTCATTACTTTTCAAAAAATCTCTTCCATTTCATGCTGCGAACTGTTGATCTGTGTCGTGTACTGATGAAAACACAAAGAGAAGAAAAAAATATACGAAACTGATCAATGCCGCGAGTGAAGCTCCAATTAACTCGAAAATCACTTGACTTCCCTTTAAAAAACGGACGCGTGGGCGGAGGGTTTCTCGGATTCCTTTTTCCTCTTTGATAAAGAAAAATCGATATCTCAATCGATATTTCTGAAAAATCATGACAGCATCTCATGGAAAGCTGCGAATTGAATACGCGGATCCCCTTCTGATACCTGGCAATTGTTGAAAAAGTTGCGGCTTAAATGATTATCGGTATTGTTTATAAGGGTGTGTTTAGTGTGTGAATGTGTGTGTGTGTGTTTGTGTGTGCAGTTCGTCATCGTATTTTTGACAGTAACAAAAAAATAACCAATAAAGCACAGGGACGCCTTCTCCGGTTCACAATTCCTGTCCCTTACAACCGGCTGAAATTTGCCCGATTTCTTTTTCCGCTTAACTCTAAAAATCCTTAACGTGTTAAATCTTAAAACTTTAAACCTTAATATTGTACAAGAGAATTCTTGGGGCTATCAGCACACGCGAGCCCTTTCACTTCTGTTTTTTCTTGTTGATTTTGTATATCCTGTTTTTTTTTGTCCCTTAATTATGTAACCACACAGAGCTACCGGGGGTTATATTTTATTCTTGCGTTTGTTTCTCTCCTTGCTCTCTATTTCTAGTTTCGTCGAGGAAGCGACGACGAGACGACCCTGCCTCACAAAGTTAGGGCTTCGAGTTCTGATGATACGACAATTTTACTAACTCATTCGTCTTTTAATTCTCACGGCTTGTACGAACCTCGAGAATCGCAGAAAACTTTTTGAAAAAGGCCGATCAATTGGAACCACAGTCGCCCAGCACCAACAGCCAGCACAGTCTCATCACACCGAAGCTTCCCAACGCTCTTATCACGGATTTCTCTTATCAGTTGTACTAACATTAAACAAAAAAAATGCTTCACAACCGTGAATACGGTTACGTTTTTTCTTTCTCGTCCCTCCCTCTATCCGTCTTTCTACCCTCGTTTCTCGTCGCGAATAAAATTGTACCGTCAATCCAAACGCGACAGTCGTCTTGTTCGACAATACATCAATGTAGAAGCAGCGTGACGTTCTTTTCTTTTCTTTTTTTTTTCATACGCCTTGCACGACCAGCCTTGAGAGCGTTCCTTTTCATGTCTTAAGTGCGTGTTTTGTTATTTTTGTTGTTGTTGTTGTTGTTGTTGTTTTTTTTTCCGTACATTCATTCAGCGTCAACAAATGCGAAAACGCCGCTTGGGACGAAACGGTTCGGTCGGCAGTAGTATAGAGTCGTAAAACATCGCTGGATACCAGTACTGGACACGGGGGTAGGGCTGGATGAACCACGGCGTCTCGCTGGGTGGCCTCTCTTGTTAGATGTTGCTCTTCGAGAACGACACCCTCAGATGATTGGATTCGCTCAATTGGTAATTGTGCATTTTCTGAAATTACGTTTTTGTGTTTGAGCGAAAAATTATACAATCGCGAATGCATTGAAACGGAAAAGTGAGCGGCGAATATTTTTTACTCTTGCATTCCGAGAACGTATTCTTTTCGTAAACTTCTGTAGGAATTGATGTGTGATTTCAGGTTGAATACGATCTCATCTATTGTTAGATTTATAATGCCGAATTGCTTTATAAAATGTTAGCATGAATGACACCAACGAACCAATTATTCACATATTACAACTTTCGAAAATACGTCGTCAGAAAAGTGTAATCGATTATAATTTATGTACTAACGATCAGAGCTGTGACAGCCTCATCCATGCTCGGCATCTGAATCAGTGCCATTTTTCTGTCCTTCGGGAAAAACTTGAACGCCTTTACCGTGAAGCCATTTGTTTCGAAAGCTTCCTTGATTTCTTCCTCGGTTACCGTCGCTCTATATTAATTTGAAAAGAAAACTTCCGTTAATCGCTTATCCTGTACATGTAAATTTTTCGATTTCCTTTATTTGAGAGTTTGGTAACACTTTTTGTTGCAAAAAAAAAGTCTAGTTGTCGACTTAAATCTTATTTAACTGATTTGTCGACTTAAATTCTGATTTGTCGACTTAAATCCTGATTTGTCGACTTAAATCTTATTTAACCTTCAACACGAATATCCAGGAGGAAAATTCTATTTGCATACAATTTGTAATTCAATATGACGAAATATACATCAATAATCTATCATACGACAAGAAAAAACGGCGTAGCCCGTACCGAAGTGGGACATTAAAAAAAATATTTATTGAAAGAAAATGTAAGAACTTACGGAATGTTCGATAAGTGAAGAGTGGCGCTAGGCGGATAAATGTTTTGATAATTCTTCGAGCCGGGTTTCTTGAATCGATGAAGAGTGCTGTTGGTGTAATCCTTGGTTAGACCTGCATCAGGCTGGCCCTCCTTCGGCAATTGTACCGTTTGATGCTTGCTTGTCATGACTCTTATTTGCTTTCCGAAAACCCTGAGTTTGTCCATGTGAGTCATAGCTGCATTTTTTTTTAACGAGAAAACAACTTCATGAATATTGACGACATACGAAGGAAAGAAGTGCCCAAAAATTCCGAGTGCTCACTGTACTGGACAAAATGGAGTACGCGAAGGAAAACGCAAAGCGAATTTCGAGGGCGCACTCTTTTCTGTCTTGTGTAATATATATTAGGTTTAGCTTGCACAATCTTCTTCTATACATATAAAACAGTTCCGTGGATGACTGACTGATTGACCGACATATAGACAACGCACAGCCTAAATCGCTGAAGATAGAAAGATGAAATTTGGAAGATATGTTTCTTAGAAGGTGTAGAGGTGCACTGAGAAATGATTTTTCAATTGTATTCCGTGCGTGTATCACCTTGAAACTTGGTAAAAATATTCTTCAAAACGAATAATAAAAGGCATATTTAAGGATTTTCTAAGACAACCCTTAATTAGGGCCTTCTATCCTTAAAGGGCGTAGAGATGCACGAAGGAAGGATTAGCTTGTCGCATAGTGAATTATATGTGGGCTTTTCGAGATTATCAAGTGCCTAAAACTTGAATGTGCTTGCCGAAGACCATAAATCATACAATGTTGTCTGCAGAGCTATATTGCAAAGCCATAGAGTTCTGTAGAAAACAATGACATTGTATGATACTGGAGTTGAAGGTTGGCACTTTCATACTACTATTTCATTAAATACCAACCCTTACCTCAGTCAGTCAGTCCACCACCGTGCTTGAGAAATATGACACTACGTTTTTCCTTGATTTCTTACTTTTTTTCTCTCTTTGTTTATCTTCCATCTGGATCAAATCCTAAAGTCCACGCTTACAAAGTCGCGGGTAAAAGCTAGTTAAGTATATCGATATGTCATCATATGATACTTGCCTAAGTGACCTTGATGAGGTTCGGCCATCTGGATGAGGGCGGAGTCTTTCTTGTTGTAGAGAATCTTCACACGCTGTACATCCCCATAAACGCCTACGTGGCCCAACACAAGCATACGCATACAAAAATTAATTAGTAAAAAAAAAAAGAACTATTCCTCTCGTATCAGTGAAAATTAATATTTCAATTATTTCTCAAGGAGATCGATGGGGTAGGGGGCATATAATTATACATATATGTTGATATATAGTATGACTGGGTAAGAAGTTCATTTTAAAGAGATCGAGAACGGAAAAGATGATCCAATCGAAATATATAGATCATGCAAAAGGGTCTCGGCTACGGTATCGTATATTCTGCGAGGAGGATTGTTCTAATCGAGCCGAAAACAAGAGGGGAAGAGAGCATATTATTTCTTAAGAAAGCATAATATATTATGTAACATTTTCATATATGAATATATACATATGTATATATATGTATTTGTGGTGTGATGACGCAAGCCGAGTCCCCCGCTCAAATTGACGCTTTAAGAGATTACTTAAATATAATATATAATAAAAAAGCCAAAGCTTATGTGAATGAGAATGAAGGTGATTGTATGAAGCTGATATGTATACGTATACATACATCTATATATACATATACATAAACACAAATGTATATATATATATATATATATATATATGTGTATATATTCATATTAAATAAAATAAAATGAATTGTTTGTATTATGAAATAAATATCAGAAGAGATGCTTGGAAGTTTTAAAGAGTGAACGTGTATGATGGCCATGATGATTGATGACGATAGAAAATAGTTTTGGAAATTGAACATAAAGTAAAATAAAGATTGAAACGAACGAAATTATTGAATGAGGCAATCGAACGTAAAACTTTGAAAATAAATAGAATAAAATAAAAAATAGCAATAATAAATAAAATTAGAGATTGAAAAAATAAAATAAGAAACAACAGGCGTTGAAGATAATCATAATACCTCTGGTTGGATACGATAAATATATGTAAATAAAACATAAACGAATGATGAATCGTGATGTTATTTGTGCCTTTTTGAATAACAATAGATTTTACTTTTTCTTTTATTCTGATGGACCAACGATCAGCCATGTGAAAAATATTTTTACGACACAAAAAAAAAAGTCGTTCTCTCGACTTGTTAGGCAATCGATACACCGAAACTCGAACTCTCTGTTCTTCCTCTGGGGGTGTTATATTACTTTTGAACTCTTTTTTTGCCATACACTAAAACGGAATGGGTCAAAAAGGTGAAATTTTCCCAAAGTTCTGTCTCTTTTCTTTTTTTACGTGTTTATATTACAAATTAATTTTTTTTTTTTTAAGACGTAATGGTCTCTCGCGCGATATCGGCAATAGTTGGCAGTAACACGAGCAGGGGGAGGGATTTTTTTTTTCTTCGTTTCTCTTTTAAATATAATAATTAATAATGTAATATAATTAATAATATAAATGTGGAGACGTACCAAACAGGGTAAAGAGAGCGTCAGGCGTGACCATCTACACAGAGAACAGACAGAGTTCAGTCAGTAGTCAGCGAGTATAATAGGGTTCGATGTAAAAGTACGGAACCGTCCCGAGTCTCGCGTCTGTCGACCTCTCGCGTGTGCGAAAACGAAATTGCAGAAGAAACAGGCTTCGAAAGTGTCGAAAAAAAAGCCAGAGGATTTCCTCTCGCAAAATTGCAATTTTCTATTAAATCGTGAAATTCACGCGTATTGCAATGATTATCGGACTTGACGATGTTTCGATGCCAGGAGGAGCAATGGTTATTGCCGAAAAATCAGACAAAGTTAAAATAAAAATTAAAAAAAAAATAGACAGGAAGAGAGAGGTCGAGAGCGCGAAACTTGAGAGCGGCTCAACGATAGTAAGTAACACACAGTTATAGTACAGTAGTGACAAGTTGTAGCTGCGAGGTCTGTATCGTCGTTAAGCTGAGCTTCGAAGTCTACGATTCGACATTAAATTTTTTTAAACATATGTTTTTTTTTTCTCGTGCCATCTGGAGTTTTTAATTGGAGAAAAAAAATCAATGATCGACTGTGGACTTTGTCCAATGTCTGGAAAGTCCCGGTCGCAGCTTAAAGACGTTACGATCATATCGAGGGCGAAGTGATTCGTATAATGTGTGTTTCGAAATGAGAGTTTTATTTTATTTTTCATTTATCGGGAATAAGTATGAGAAGGAGGAGGCGTATAGTTTGACAGAGGGTTCGACATAACAGGAGATAGTACATATGCAAATCTAGTAACGAGCATTTCCTCGTCGAGTCCAGAAGATAAATAAATAATACAGCGTGTCATTTTGTAAAAACTTCGGGGTCCGAGTCAATTCAACGCTACAATAAACTGTTAGTATACGACATAATTTCAATGATAAAACAATATATTTCCTGTTGAATTTTCTAGAAAAATCTTAATGAATTATTGTTATTAATGCCCAAAGTTATAAAATTTGCAGAAGTACATTTCTTCAATATACTTTTTTTTGTGGAATTCTTTTTGATGGTCTCTCATTAACATCATGATCATCCATGGTTATTAAAAATCCGGCCATTTTTTTGTCGACGAGGAAATTCGTCTACCCGGAACGTGAAGTTGCAGGGTTTGCCTACATCAGTTCTACTTTATGATCGAATTGTACTTGCATAAATATATATATATATATATACACTATGTTAACAATATATACGTGATTACACGTATCAGGAAAATCAAGTTATAGAACAATGTGAAAGTTTTCACAATTATTATCATATTTACCATGACCATTGAACCGTTGCAAATTTTTTATCGGCAAAGCGTTAAATTTGATACAACCGATTAACGATTGAAACGTCAAAAAATTCGCCAATCAGTGGAGTTGAATACACAATAATTTGACGATTAAAATTTTTGAATTTTCTTCCTCAGGCAAATCGAAGATGTCATGATTTTTTAATTATTTAGCGACACATTGTTTTTGCTTCTTAACCATAGGAGGAATGAACGTCACGGATTTAAAAGATTAAAAATACCACGGCATGCTATTGACAATACGTTCGAAATCGGAAAATCATTTTAAGAATTGAATTTTCATAATATAAAAAAAAGATCAATTGGACACGCGGTCGAAGAGTATATTTAGATTTACTCTCTGGCAACTGAGTAATGAATTAGTCGAATAAAAATCTTTTCTATTTCGAAGTGACTTTGGAAGAAATATCCTCTGTTTTTATTGTATATTTGATGTATTGTCAATCATAAAAATATTTATTTGCTGTGTTTGCAAGCGAATATATTTATTATTTACTCTTCAATTTGAAAGACTGTGTTTTTTTTATATTTCACAAATAAATGGGCAATCAATCAACGTAAACGAAGCGAACCATCGCTTTCATCTTCGGCTCGCCTCACATTGAATTTTCATTATTTACCTTATACTGATTGCTCGAAAAATCTACACAATGAGTAAGAAAAAATAAAGGTATATCGCTCCAAAGTGTGAAGTCGATCATCTACACTGATTGACTACTGTAAATTGATATTGAATCACTTGTTTCCTTTGCTATTGCTCAATTACAATGTTCGTACAATTTTCGCACGTACAAATACACTTAAGGCAGTATTGTTGTCTACAGCGCTGTTTCGGAAATGATTTTTAGGATGGAAGACCGTCAAAACTGATCTCCTTTTTTCTCTGAATTTTTTTACACAAGTTTATTGATCCTTCAAAAATATGTCGAAATTAAACAAACATATTGTCATGTACTTTTGTACATTTGTTTGCAACAGTGCGCGGAATGCGCCCCCAATTGGCGATCAGTGCTGTGGACGTTGTATGATTGTGGAAAAAAACCTAAACATATTCTCAACGTATATGGGTGTGTGATGTTTAGTACCAGATTCAGCAAGAAAGAAAATTCACGAAATGGCGACACGCTAAACTTTGATTATCAATGTTTCGTATTTTTCTGAACATTGTACGAGTTATATAAAAAAAAAATTATTTCGACGCAATTTTGGTACCAACGTTGATAAACCGTACACTGTAAAGGTGTATGCCAAATTTGAACTCGATCGGCCAATTGGTTATGGAAATATCGTGACTGCCGATTTGAAAAACAATTTCGAGAAAAACGCGTTAGAAGTTTGCTACGTCTGGATCGCGCTCCCCGAGCGTACTCCTTATAATTTCTATAACTCGGCAAATTTTATGAGTATCGTTAAAATTATTTTATTGACGTAGTCAGAAAAATCTGCAGATTAATAAAAGAAAATAATAAAAAAACGGAATTCTTAATTTTCTAGACAACAATACTGCTTTAATAATATTCCAAGCGCATTATGAATCGAAATTTGTTTCTAAATACTCGACAATATTTTTCCTCATTTATTTCGGCGAAAAATAAATATCGAGATGAAAGGAGAGGCTCACCTCTTCGTTGAGATTGGTGACAAGAAGAACCGAGGAGATCTGAGGACTTCCGGGCACTCTGACACCGAGAGCTCCGGCACCGAGGCTGAATCCACCGATGCCCGCGATACCTCCACCCGGTGCAACGCCGTTGTAAGGTGCTGCGAGGGGCGATGGAAGACCGTGCATAGCGGCAAACGGTGATGTTAGGACGCCTGGCGCCCCTGTAATCGACTCTACTTCGGGAAATTCATTGATTCCTATTAACAAAATTGACACGAACTCCGGGATTCGCGATAACGAATCAATAATATATTCTAAAAGCTACAGATGGAATGGCATTGGTGGATTAGTGAATCTCATAAAACATTATCAACAACGGAAAAGGGGGGAATTTATTTCGGCATTCTGTTGAAAATTTCGCAGTTGTGTCGAATACCGAGTGATTTCGTATGTGGAGGGACTTTTTTAAGACAACACGAATGCATTCTACCTTCACAAACAGAGGAGATGAGATTCAAATTACGATGATGAAGTATGAACGGAACGGTATGAAAATTATTTTTTCAATTTTTATTTCCTCATTGTATATTGGTTGTAAATTTTCAAATAAGCAATCTAAAAATGTTTGATTGCTTTTCGTAAATCTAACAAAAGACTTTCGAAAAATTGAAAATAATTATTTTCATTGCATTCCAGCGATGGAAACATCAATATTTTCTCAAGTTTGGCCACTTTTTTCGTTTTTTCAAATTTTTTGGTGAAAAAGAAGCCATTTCAGATTTTCACTGCTTTTTCAAGTACGTTCATTTTTAATATTTCGATCCGTATTCTTGTTAATCAGTAAGCAATTGGAAAAATGATCATCGACTTTTAGTTCTTTCAACATCTCGACGACTCTTTCGATTCATTTTAGAAGAATTTAAAAAAAAAACTACCAATTCGACCGTAACATTTTGGCTCGTCAATTGAGTAGCCCACGCTTTTCTGTAACGGGTTGTGTGAAACCCTCATAGCATAATATTTATTCTAGATTCAAAACGTTACCAAAGCTCTGCGTCATTTACATTGAAAAAAAAATGAAAATCAATGGTTTGGAATCTTTCATCAAAAGTATGAGGGCGATTGATTGAGAATATAATTGACTCACCGGGTAGCCTAGCACGTGGCTGGGAGCCGGCAGCTCCGAGTAAAAGCTGAGGTAGCAACTCACCGCCAAGAGCGAGAGAAGCAGCGTCGAGGCTCGCGTCACCTGTTGGCAGCGCCGGATTTGTGTAATCCCTCGATTTGTCATTGTTGTATTTAACGTTGAGACTCTGCATCTTGCTGTAATCGATGCGGAGCGTGCAGCACGAGTTGTAGATATTCTGGCCATCCAGTGCCTGTGAAAAGGAAAAAAAAGAAAGAAAACCGATCAAACATTATTGCCAACAAGAAACAAGTGCCAGAAAAAACAAAGATATTTCACAATCGGCGTATACTCCTCCGAACGAAATAGCATCATCTCTACTGGCAAGTTTAACGTCAGATATAGTTACAATAAATAAACAGCGATAAACTGCTCCAATGCTTTACGCAGCTTGCTAGACACGCACACAATTTTAATATTTAATACAGATTAACCTGCTTTCAACAGGTTTGAGGATAAATCTATCATTTTCTAAACGAAAGCGGTTAAGGCAGTATTCTAGTCTAGAAATTTCTCTATCCCTCTATCGTCCCTACCTCGGGCATAGCGAAATTATTATTACTAATTAAAAAAAAATTTAATTTCGAGAAA
Source organism: Ophion ventricosus (assembly GCA_963932345.1). NCBI lineage: Eukaryota > Metazoa > Arthropoda > Insecta > Hymenoptera > Ichneumonidae > Ophion > Ophion ventricosus. The sequence continues at coordinate 18,951,624 of OZ010718.1, read as the reverse complement.
AAGGACGAAAAAATAACTTTTTTTTTCAGACAGTCGCCATTACATTTTTTTCTTCTTTTTGGTGCCTGCCATGACATTCTTATTGTTCAAGAAAATTGATTTTATTTCTGTTTTAGATAAATCGGTTTTTTTAAATCATATCAACCGCCTCCACTCTTTTTTTTAGGACCATATTTAGAGGCCTTCTGCAATTTTTATTTTTTTGCACAACATTTTTTTTGTGAGTTCTTGATACATCAATAAAAAGACTAAAAAATGGGTACTAAGAATATTTTTTTTGTTTTTGTTATCAAGTCCGAAAAAACGCCCGAAATTTAGGAGTCTATACTAGAATACTGCTTTAAAGAACATTGATTATTATTAATATCCTACATTTCACAGTTTTCGAATAGCGTCGAAAATATCGCTTCAGAAGAATGTCAAACGTTTTTAGTTTTTTTTTTTCTTGATCAAACCATTAAACAGTAGTCGCGTAATAATTTTGCTTTGAAGTGTTAAATGCTGTTTTCATGAATCATATTCAGATTTTTAAGCTAAAGCGTTACCACAGAAAAAGGCGAAGGCACTCTGCTATGACAAATGGACAGACAGACAGACGTGACGAAATTATTAGAGCTCCCCAGTGGTTGCGAAACGCTAGGAGGGCGTTCGAACTGAAATATATCGAATGCACGAGGCCACGAGATGAGGATCAACAGGGCGCCAAGCCGCTGATCAGAATGGGATGTGACCGAAGGGCATAATTTGAGAACATACACGTCGTCTATGTGTCCTCATATGTGTCTTACACTCGAACGACTTTACGATCTCGCTTCAGCGAAAATGGAACACTAGTTAAAAGGTGCACCAGCCAATGACCCTGATACACGGGCTTTCCTCTGGCTCTGTTGGTCACGCATACACACATAAATATACAGCGGGTATCACATTGCGATGGGATACTGTTTCATTTTCATGAATAATCCAAGTAACGAGAGGAAGAGATGCCTCGAGGTACTGGAACCGTTTGGTCGTCATATTTAATGTAACCATAGGCCAAAACCCGAAGCCACTGGCGGAACCCACACACATGACCTTCTCTTTCCGGCGGCTTGTTTGACCCCTACGTGTACATATTTGCTGTTGAACGAGGAAATGCTCTGCTTTGCAATTTCACGTATTTTTACAGACGGTTGCGTGAGTAGAATATTTAAAAAAAAACAAGGGCAGAAATAAATGCGTGCGTGTGTGTATAATTAATTAGTGTCATGTTTCGCTATTAGTTCGTTAATACTTGCAAGTATTTCGCGCACAGCTGTTGACAGTTATTGAAAGTGTTATAATTCACCAACGGGTTATTGATCCCAAATTTTTCCATACCGACTTGGTCGGAATAATTTTTGCATTTACAGTTTTGCTCCTTATCGATTTCGAACAGTTGCCGATTCAACGTTACTGCAGATATCCTTGAGGCAGATTGTTCACGTCTCACATAATCGGACGAGTTTGTTTGGGTTTGTTTGGGTTCACGTCTCACATAATCGGACGAGTTTGTTGCGCGCCGCAAGTCTCCGGGCTATTGAAAAGTTTCGACCGAATGCGGTTCGATATTCGGCACGAATTGTTTTGTTGCTAACTATGTCGCGTTGCGGACAACCGCGCTTCATACGGTTGTCGAAGAATTTCGAGCAAGTGGGACCGCGATGAGCGGGGGCAACGGAAAAGTCGTCTCTCGTGCCGTGGGTCACGAGGACCGTCGCTCGTTAGAATGCAAGAGGGCGTAAGCACGTATGATTTGATACGTGAAGCTACGCGTATTGCGACGCTTTTCCGCGGTTGACACGCCGGACGCATATATATATATGCGATATTAATGGTTCACGGAGCCGAAGTGCCCAGAGTTTTCGTTGTGGATTGGCGAACATACGTGGAACGCAAGAGAACTAGAAATGAACTTCAGAACAAGGTCGAATTGTTTTTTGTTTCAATCTTCAAAGAATACTCGTAAAATAAAGGAAATAATAATTAGCTCAAACTCCGGATGCTTTGAAGAAATTGAGGGGTTACACCACATTGAGATTTCCAAAAGAACGATTTTTTTTTGCTCGATTTATTATTTTGATTATGTAGATAGATGTAGATTGAAGGTAATATAAACAAATATTTTATTTTGTGACGCACTACTTTTCTTTCTATTGCGTTTATCTTGAAACTCGTTTTTTATAAACTGGTGGACAAAATATTTCGAGATCTCATCAACCGATTTTGATGAAATTTATACCCCATATTCTTTATAATATTACCTAGGATGTAACATAGGGTTTTTTTTCGATCGGATGCCACGTTAATTTTTTTTATTAATTTTCTGAACTCAACATTTTGGTAAAAATCAGAGTTTTCTTTTTCAAACAGTTGTTATAGCTAAAAAAATGTTATTTCATAAATCGTTAGGAAAATATCTTAAGAATACACCCTGAAAATTTCCTGAGGATTCCTTCTAATGGTATGTATATAAATGATAAAAACTCCCCGCTCAACTCCCAAGCGCGCTCAGGTATCTACGAGCGCTCAGTTAGGTAGTTTGTTTGGGTTTTCATAACCCAAATTTGGATTTTCATAACCCAAACAAACCCAAACTCGACCGTTTGGCAATTAGCTCCAAAACATCTCCATTCTGGGTACAAAATAATCGAGGTAGCGGCATTTCTTGCTGCTATTTTATTCAATGAAGAAAATTCAGCCCTACTCATGGTTATGAATGAACTACAAATCGTAGTTGGCAGGCAGAGCTACGGATATGCCGAGAAAATGGATCAGATGCGCGTGGATCGGCAAAATAGAAAAAGTTTATTAGAGACAAAAGAAGCTCGAAAAGCTCGTAAAGAGGAAATGCAAGCTTCAAATGAGTTGCATGAGGAAGAGGAAGGACTGCTGTATGGTGCTGGAATCGCTGATTAATCGGTAAGACACTTTATCATTTGATTAAACACATTTGACTTTGAGTTTTTCGTTTGTGAAACTTTAAACGTGTTTTTCTCGAAACGACATTTTTTCAATTTGCGGGAATCATAACTCAAAAACTAATTAATGGATCACCTTTAAATTTGGAACACGTTTACATAATATAATTTATTAAAACATGTACCTAAAGTTGGAAAAATTAGATTGTTTAAAACATGTTTATTATTGCAAAGTGTCGGGAAAAAAATTCTAAAAATCGATCATTTTTTTCAAACACGTTCCAACATTCAATTCTCGATTTTTTTTTCTAAATTTAGGTTTATTTTCTTTTAAAACATCTCAAGAATGTATAAAAAAAATTTGGACTATTTCAGATGCGAATTGCGAGCTGTACAATTCCCGCAAATCGACAACGACGATGAGGACACGCCAAGGGATACAGCGGATTACACCTTAATTAATGCATGAAATAACTTGAAAACAATACCAGAGATGTATGAAAATATGAATAAATTATTCCAGAGTTGCGGAAATTACCGTTTTTTTTCACAATAAAAAAATATCCAAAAAATCATCTAATTTTCGATCTCCTAAAGTGGTTGCCCGCTTTAAGTTTCATTGAGGTAGTTCTGATTTCCCCAGTGATAAAAATTCATTTTTATAATAAATTTACCTCAGTTTTCATGTGACTTAATAGTATTACCCCAATGAATGAATAAACTTTCTTACCCCACTAGCATCGAAGTTAATTTTTCGTAAGCATAGCACACATCGTGGCAAATCATTTGTTCGTGTTTTATGAAAATCTGGAGAGGGTCGTAGGTCCAAAGGATGGTGTAGGTATAGTTTATGTGAACGACCGGAAACTCCAGTTATAATGTCTGTCTAGCTTGTATACAAGCGGCAGAGAGAGAATGAGAGAGAGAGAGAGAGAGAGAGAGAGAGAAAGAGAGAGAGAGAGAGAGAGAGAGAGAGAGAGAGAGAGAGAGAGGAGAGAAAGAGAGAGATAGGAAGAGATATTGAGGGAAAACGCAGCCCTTCGGCAATGTGCGCTTGTTTGAAACTTCGTTAGCGAAAACTAGGAAGGATTCACGTTGGTTCGTCTCATTGTAACGGATAACTTGCTCAAAAGAGACCCGCTGGGGTTATTGCGAACCGGCCAGTGTATTAGTTTGGTCACTTTTTCTATGTAATACTGCAGTGGAGACTGCGTGTCGTGCGATACCGCTCTATTACGTGGCACAAATCGTCGTCTCATCATTCGCTTCACCTCATTTATTCCATTCGAGTTCGTACTAAAATCGTTAAAATCAAATCCAAAGAGGAATAACATCTCTCTTTTTCTCCAGGTTAATATATACATGGAAACTTCAGTTATACGTTTTTCAAGGGGTACACAACAAGTATGACGCATAAATGAGAATAACATAAAAATACAGTACACTGCAACCTCTCTAATAGACACAGTAACGGGATCGCCTCCGCATCGCACTTGCAAGCATAGAGGTTGCGCACCATCCACTCAAGTCGACTCTGCGCAGCTGACATAACGGATAGCAGTACACCTCCAATCTCACTCTTACTGTCTAGCATGCTTCGAGTCTGACACTAGGGCTTGGCGTTTCTCCCACCATGCGCTACACTGATCCATATATCCGGCACCTAGTGGGAGATGATTTCATTATGGAGGTGCCATTTGGAGACACTACGTATCTGACACTCGTTAGCGTTTGAAAATGGCGATTGATGCATAATTTGCGATGTTTTTTTTTAATAGCAGTACCTCTATTATGGTAATGTTTCGTTTTCCGATTAAAAACTTGATTGGTAGTTATGGAATAATGAACCAATAAAGTTTTTTAATTTTCGTTTAGAATTTTTCCTTTAATCCGAGTTGGTAAGATTCAAGTCTTGACGTTTCAGACTAGTAAATAACAGACATCTTCGTATATATAATTGTACATGCATACATAGTAGTGTCCCAAAGTTTTGCAGTGGAAAAAATCAAGGTATGGCTTGTAAAAATGCTTCTATACTTGTCTGTTTTTTTTTGTGTCACAAAACACTGATTTATGTTTAATTGAGAAAAAATAAACGACAAAACGGATCCTCGGGAACAAAATTAATGACGTATGGGCACGAAAAAACGTATAAGTGGAAAACGTATAAACGAAGTTTTACTGTAAATATATAAGTAAGAGAGGGAGAAGAAGAGGAAGATATATACCCTTATAGTTCATTGGTTGGAGCATCTCGTACCATTACTACTTGTTACAATAAGTACAAAGGAAAAGCCCGAGGTCTCTCGTTGTCGTTTCTTATACTACCATCAACTTGCGCTATCTGGGTAACGTTACAAATACAAATATGAGTTCATGTTTGCCCCGTAGCGTTTCACAACAAAGTTTTGCACAAACGGGCCCATGACGACGTTGCACAAAGAAAGTTTTCAGCGTATCTAGCGTTTGCCGTTATTCGGTATTCGTGTATATTCGTTTCTCTTGTAGAGAAAATTGAATGACTCGCCGGACAAACGTAGAAGATGGCAACGATGTATTAAAACGTTCGAGATACCCCGGGACGCAAAAATGATTTTCTTTTCTCAACGGACGAGATTCTTTCCCAGCGATATCCCCTGGGGCACGAACACTTTTTTTTCGACACATTTCGTTAGGGGAATGAAACATTTAAATGAACTTCCGGTATTTTACGGTTGGCCGATGTTTGTCGCTTTTTCACATAGAATTTATTTGCAGCTGTAGAGAAGAAAATCGTGGCACACTGCGAATAGAGGGAAATTTTTGGTAAAAGAAAATTTGAGAAACCGTTACTTTCGGAAATATCCACGTTGCTTTTGCAGCTCTGAGACGAAAGAAGTAAAAATCCCTCCGGTTGATAAAAATAAACATACACTAGTGGAATTAATTTCGGACACTTAAATTTTTTTTTTTTAATTCGCATTTATCGATCATTGTAATTCGTACTTTGTAATTTCTTATTAAAAAAAAAATAAAAAATTTAGACAAATAATTATGTGCAAAAATTAAATAGAAACATTAAAGATTAAATAAAAAAATACAGTATTATTTTGGCGTAGGAGAATATGCATTTTCTGGGGTAAATATAAAAAAAAAACTTTCTATTAAACGCGTCCAGGAATAATTCCACTAGTGTATAGAGATTATGAATGGAAATAATCAGTGAACAACGAGCAAGATAATATTGAAGGTTGAATCATTGCAATGCCATGAATATGAATTTGCATAACCATTTTTTTTTTCATTCAGGCTAAGATTACTCAAAAGTTTGAAGGTTCCTTCATACAGCAACCCAAAAGCAGAAAAAAAACTTCGAATAAAAATACCAAAAATAAAGAAATTTTCATATGGATTTCAACTACGCAAAGTTTCAAGTCCATTAAATTAAAAGCCCATTCCTCACAGTTTCTGCTCCGATCTTGCAGCATTTAATTAATCGGGGTCGCTCTCGTAAAATCGCACCTCGAATTACTTTTTGACACGTACATTTTTCATTCTTTTTTCGTTAACACTCTCGCTGTGATCGCTCGTGCGAAAAATCTACAGCTTTAATTGACGTGTATTTGCAGATCGAGCGCACACACGGGGGTCAGCGTTTTATCGTGAATTTCCGCGGGAATGTAGAGAACATAATTCAACCCTGAAGCGAGCGAGATAGAGAGAAGAAGCATGCCGGAAGAATATTTCCAGTGGGCTTGCTCTCTCAGCCGAGCCGAGGAGCGCCCCTGGGGAGATACGCTTCGGTCCAGGCCCGAAAAGCGGAAAATTTAAGGGGTTACGCGAACGAGAACACAAGTATATCACTGAAGGAGAGAAGGATACGAGAGAGAACGTACGCGCGCACTCGTGCTAGCGCGTGTCTATATTATGTACATAATGCCATGGGAATACTTACGAATTTAGCGGTCTGCGCCGACAACATGTCAGGATACTGTATGAGAGCCTGGAACGAGTCTGAAAGAACAAAGAACATCTTTTTTAGACCCCGTGTATTGTCCGTATAAACATCAAGGTATATGTATTTTTTCTTTCCTTTCATCAACGTATTAACGCTATAAATAACTCAACAGAGTTTCCTATTGAAGAAAAAAAAAATTACTGCGCACCTTCAGTACGAAACGTCGAAATTTCGCAAGTCGAAGTTTACGATATGGCGAGGTCTCGAAACATCATAAATATTTCCTGCTTTTTATTATTTGTTACTAACTTTTGTCCGCGACTTCGTCCGCCTGGACTTTAGGATTTTATCCAGAGAGGTGATAAACAAGGGGAGAAAAAAGTAATAAATAAAGAAAGACGGTAGAGTGACATATTTTTTAAGCACGTTGGTAATTAATGATAAAAGAGTGTCTGAAAATAACCTGACATTTTTATTTATTAATAAAACGTATTATTTATTTGAAAAGTACGCGGAGGTTATTGTGTTGAACACAATATCCGATAAATGGCAGCCTCGTCCATGTTTGCAAACGTTCACTCTTTCGACGAAATTTTCAATAACAATTTTGGCATAATTGCGGACTAATTTCATTAATGGTGCGTCCAACTAAAGATTCTTTTTAAAAAATCCTTAAATATGCGTTTTATTATTTGTTTTGAAGAATATTCATACCAAGTTTCAAGTTGATACACGCAAGGAATACAATTTATATAAACATTTCCACCCCATTTCACTACCTTAGGAGTTGATTTTCTAAATATCGTTTCTCAATGCACCTCTACACCATCTAAGGAGCATATCTTCCAAATTTCATGTTTTTATCTTCAGCGGTTTAGGCTGTGAAAAGCTTTTAGTATTTATTTAATTATCCTCACGCATATTCTGCTCTGATTAGTTATTCGAATAAAAACGTAAAACGAAGCAATAACACGCTAATTTTTACTACTGACAAAATTCTTCTGATAAAAAGAAGTTTACTAATAATGCATCGGATACGAAAATGTTTGGAAGAAGAAAAACTTGTCTGGAGTTGTACACAGTCTGGCATGCGGACAGTAAATCGATAATTCTGTCGCATGCTCTCCGAAGTTACTTTCTCGACGATAGATACGCTATTAATTTAATTATTTGTCGGTAAATATTGAGGTATCGAACGTATGCGTAACTTAAAAGATTGCTGTCGGTAAATTGGAGAGTTTCAACAGTTCGCATGCCGAAATATGTCTTTCCTTGCTATGGAGTATGCACAGTGAGCATAAGAGGATGGCGACGAAGAGAGTAGTAAAGAGAGAGAGAGAGAGAGAGAGAGAGATAGAGAGAGAAAGAGAAAGAGAGAGGCAGAGAGAAGGGTCGCATCTGTTCAAAGGACCTAAGGGAGTTACTCGCGTACCCTGGTAGATGTCCTCTTTGTATCTAGAGAGACAGAAAGCGCAGGAACCAAAAAGGTCATCCTTCGAAAAAAAATTGTGACGATGTGGAAAAAAATCAATGGAAAAAAAACCAAATAAAAAGAAAATTCGAATTGCTTGGCAAGGCAACGTGAAGGATTATGGATCGAGTGTCAGGCATCGAACGGATGAAGCTGAAGTTTGCATAGATGGAAATACATCGAAAATTAGTTCTCTTTAAGGAGCCAGTCCACTTTGAAAATTTCAAAAAATCGATTTTTTTTTACTGTTTTCGAAAGTACATACATTCAGAAATATTGTGTCAAAATTTTATGAAAATCCGAGCTCTCTAAGTATTTTTTTTTTTACCTGAACGTCAGGACCTCATTTCGTCTACCTGAGCGTATAGCGCGCTCGGCCGACCCATCGGCCTTTTAATCCTCTTTCCCCGCTATTGTTCATTAAACAGCTGCTTCTCATTATAAATCGTATAATTCGGCCGTACTTTAGTCCTTCTTGACATATAACCGCGGTTATAAGTAAGTTTTAGGAACAAAAACGATCATTGAACTGCGTATGGAATATGGCACGTAAACACATGTTCAACGGCAAAAAAATCGTAGACATTGCCTGCAAAGTTTCCGCGTGTGTCTTTAATGAAGGATTTCGTTCAGTGCTTAAAATAATGGAAATAATGGTCGTCAAACTCGGCCCGATCGCCATCGGATTCGCCGACAATCGCGATGACGAGCGTGTTCGCTCTGCAAACCGCCGCAGCTCTGAGTGCTCAAAAGAGACCAGAACCAAACGAAAGCAAGCAAGACTTGAAGAAATCGACGATGATGAGCAATCAGAAGGGATTGTTGTACGGTGCAGGAATTGCCGATTGAGTTTAGGTAAGAGTTTTTCATAGTATAAACTTCAAACGCGTTTTTCTCGAAACAACGTTTTCAAAATCTAGCTCCATCGTATCTCTAAAACTAATAAACCGATTCTCTTGAAATTTGAACCACACATTGTAAACATGATTCGCAACAAGATGACCCTTGATAGTTTTAAAATTTTGATTTTTACTCCTTTTTTTTGGGAAAAACTGCGAAAAAAACGCGTTTTTTTTTACTTTTTTCGTTTTTCATCTGCCATTTTTTTATTTTTTGATAAAACTTTATATCCGAGGGTCATTTTGTAGCTGGTGTCATACTGAATCTAATGGACTTTGATTTTTTTGTTTCAGACAAGCCGTTGCCGAGTTGTGATGGAGCTACCTAGCCCACCCTATTTTTGAGGCGTTACTTTAAACTATAGTTTTTGTACTTAAAAATGAATAAATATGAATTAAATTTTTTTTTTTAAATGTATTTCAAGACTTTATTTATCAAGCCCAACAACTTTTATATTCATATCTTGTATAAAATCCGCAAAAAAAAAAAAATCGCGAAAATAGCCTTTTTTTCGTGGCTCCAAAGTGGACTGGCCCCTTAATTTTTCAATTTTTTTTTTCGCCTCATTTAGGCTGTCAATATTATTCGAACGTTTTTCACGTATTCTTATTGGATATTTATTATCTCAGTACGCAAACAAAAAAAACGCTTTGTACAATGATAAAAATAAAGAAATGAAAAATGAAGAAATAACATGCGTTGCGTTCCAACGATGCAAACATCAATGTCATTCGAACAGTCGAGTGTGAGAGACGGGGACCAATTGTCAAGGAATACCTCGTAGCAGTAGTTGAGAGTCAAAAGGACGTTTGCTGCGTCGTTTTGCGTATTAAATAATGGTCGTTCTCGTACTTTTAGTACCCGATGTGTACAAAATAGTGCCGGTTACTCGGTACGCGAATGTTCCGAATAGCCTACGGGACTGAACGCGGAGACCAACCATTGGGACCACGTTGTCGTGAGATGCACGCAATGAACGAGCCTCGCAGCCCTTCCCCTCGCGACTCGCTCTCTCACGGTGTACTACTATACCCTCAAACCCTCCCTTGCGTCAGCCGGTAACGGTACCTCACCCTGTTCACCCTCTAAAGGCTTAAATTTGCAACATCCCGTTCACCCTATGCAAGCTTGAATTCGTAACGAGCGTGCTTGCCGCCGGTTTTCCTTGAGGATCACCCTCCTGTACAAAGTCAAGTATAGCTTTACTACCTTCTCCCCTTGCCCCGTTTACGCATTGCCATAAACTTCCACCCTTTCGGCCTTCCTTTTTGCTCACCTGCAGCCGCGATCTCCTCCCGTAACCCGGCGAATTACAAAAAAGAAATGTTTTTTTTTTTTTTCCAACGTATATACCCGTGTATCTATACTGGCGAGAAAGCTTGACGGAAATTCGCATCTGGATTTTTTTACGAGCATCGTAAAGTAGAATAATACATTTTTTTAATCGTCGCTCGTCACATTTTTGTGTATTTTTTTTTTTCTTCATATTCTGACTATTTTTGTATATATTTTTTCGGTCGTTCAAGGCGAACGATAGACTCGTGAAAATAACAATCTATTATAAATTATACGCAGAACGATTTGAAACGACTGCAACGTATTTTTTGTTCGACGAAAAGGGCACTCATCGGTTCATGACGACTGACGTGAATATGGCAATGTTTAAGGGGTTACTCCACCTTGAAATAAAAAAAAATCGATTTTTTTTCGGGTAGAATCATGACTTGGATTATTTAGATAAATTTAGATTGAAGGTGAGATAAAAAAATATTTGGTTTCAAGACCCTGACGTGGTACTTTTTTGTTTTCTTTTGCGTTTTTCTCGAAATTACTTCTTTCCAACTCGTGGACAACATATCTCAAGATCTACTCAACCGATTTTGATGAAAAGTATATCACATATTTTTTATAATATTGTTTAGGATGTAGCATAAGATTTTTTTTTATTGGATGCCACGCTCAGTTTTCATTAATTTTTAAAACAACATTTCGGTAAAAATCGAACTTTTTTCAAACAGCTGTCATTTCTACGAAAAAAAAATTGAAAATTTGTTCTCTATGCTACACTATAGCTGTTACCTTTCTTTACAAGATTGTTTTTTTAAATTGTCAATGTCTGACAGAAAAAAGTTCCACCAGCAAGGACTTTCAAAAGTGGGTCCTACTGGAAAACATCGCCGCCATTTTTTTTTTCATTTATTTATTTTATTTTATAATTTCTTCATAAAACTAAAATGTATACGTGAAAAATAAAAATTATTTTATATATTTATTAATCGCGTCAAAAAAATGTTTCATTTTTATAGCTATTTTTCTGAGCGCTAAGGTGATCCTTAAATTTAATTTGCAGCTTTGATTCCCTTGGGCATCGCGTGTATGAAAAACTATGCGCGAATGAGAGTACACGTTTTGGCGGCTCATGGCGCATATTTTCGTTGGAGAGAATGTGCTCCATTTATCCGATTTACTCGCACATAGACGTTACACCGGAATTGAAGAAGAAAAAAAATCCGGTGCCGGAAAAGGACGATAGGGGCTTACGCACAAATATATAAAATATAGATGTACAGAAGAGTCTCCGTTTGTAAAGAGGACAGGGTCGGATAGAAATTGCATTTCGATGCAGAAGACTGGCCGAGAAAAGGAAACGGAAAGAGCCTCGTGTGCGATGGCGAAGTTGGAAAGGTTTCAGATGTATACATATGGAGTATATACCGGAATAGAAACAGTGGCATATACACTGCGTATGTACTCTCGAGATATCCCTTGGGGGCACCAACAGAGCAATATTGAAAGTATACTAACGGTATGATTCGACAGACAGTGCTCGAAGACGAAGACAAACCGTAAGGCTCACCCGCGTACCCTCATTTTCCCTTGATAGCTCTATCAGTCTCGGTTATGGAAAAAGTGTTCCATCTATACGTACAAGACGCATAAAATAGCCCCCATTGCCATCACGTGGGGGGGAAAAAAAAAACAAAACATCGCTTTTCTATTTATTTTTTTCGTCTTATCCACAATTCTGCTATCCAAGTTGGGAGGATACGAAAATAAAATGCCTGCATTCCCTTAATTGTGATTAATATGAAAGTACAAGTAAGGAAACGTATAAAAAAAAAGACTTTGCATCGAGGTACTTACTGTTCTTTGTGAAGGTGACAATTTTCAGGACCTTGCCGTATCTCGTGAATAACTGAAACAGAAGTATTTAGGAAAATTACATTGGTGAAACTTTTTCGACATTTGTGGTGCAGTTGATTATAACCAACTTTGTCTTTCATAAATTTTTGCACATGTCTATTACCACAAATTTCGGAAACATATATCATATTTCCCTGAGGGGACAACAATATTTTATAGTCATGGTTACTGCCTAAAAAAAAAAGTACAGCATATTGATATATTAGCAGTTGCATAATTTATGTACACACGTTAACCGCAATCAACAATCTTACAGGCATACACGTTTATTGTTCAATTGCTATATAATATAGTAGGTTTTCATAAAATGGATATTTCCTTACACTATGAAAAAATAAGTCCCCCAACATCCTAATAGTGATCGGGACTAAAATATATGTATACATTGATGAAAATGTTGCTTGTGACTTGTGAGGATGTTTATAGTGATTTATACCATATTGGATGATACGTCTACTGAATGTATAGAATACTTCATAAATTCAAAATAAATAAAAAAAAAACTCAATTGAGAGTTCTACCTTAATGATTTGGTATATATTCGTCATTCCCTGGGGTCTTTTTGAATGGTTTCTTTCGAAGAAAATATTTCGCCTACATATAGAATCAAACCTACAACCTACCTATCTATTTTCTGCCTATACTACACACTCTGTCACCATGCTATCGGGTACCTATGTTATTTGAATCGTAGATTTGGCATAACAGACAAAAATCATTTTGGCTGTACTTCCGAACAGCTGTTACCTCCGATATAGGTGAAATTTTGCATAGATCTTCTTTTTGACAATATATGCCACTTCTTAAATAAATGTTTGGCGCATCGCAATAGTTTTTAAAATTTCGAATTTTAACCCTTCGACTGCACACTTCCTCCACGAACCTCTGACTGCATGTGGGGTCGATCTGACCCCAGACGTTTTTTAGATCGTTGTATTTCTGTAAATATGCATGGTTTTTTTTTGTAGAGATGTTTTTTGTAGTCAACGGTCCTCATTTTATAGCCCAAAATTTATTTAAAAAAAAAGCTTCTTAAAAAAATTCAGTGCCCAAATATTCGTTCAAAATGAGAAATGCGTTGAAAAATACGTACTTGGACGAAAAAGAAATCGGGTCAAAACGACCCAGTGTGCAGTCGAAGAATTAAAAACTGATGAATTAATGCGCGTATTCATCATATATCTATTTCGATCATGGCGTGCTACTGCTATCTCTACTTTATTCACACGATCTGCAAATTGACTCTTCGCTATAAGTAACAATTATCATAATTTTTCTTTATAGTCACTTTTCGTAAGATCTCGTAACAGATTATACTCGACAAACTTGCACTGAGAAAAAAGTGCATGGTATTTACAAAAAAAACGCCCATCCCATTAGTTAATAGTTATTTCGGGGATACTAGATAGTCAAACACGCCATCAGAATCGCATGTTTAGATGTACTTTCAACTTATAGTAGTGTTAACCATATTATGATTGCGGTGTCAATAAATTATTGGGAATTTGACTATACCCTCTTTTACCATGGGCGATTTGTTTTTCAAATACTATACACTTTTCTCTCAGTGTAGGTACGTACAAAAATATTCGTTCTTGTCCAAACCAATGCAACGAATATAGTAAAAAGTAAATTGCCAACTACTTCGTATTTTTAATTGATCGTGTATTCTCGCAATTCTCCCATATCGATAGAATCTTTTCTCATAGATTTACGCCACGAAAAACACTCGAACATCATCTATTATTTATGTTGCGGATTTACAACCCACATGTTCCAAAAAAAATTCAGATAAAAAAAATGACACGAAAAATATGAAAGAATTTTCTTTTGCTTTTCAACAATGCAAACTTCAACACGGTTGTCTTAAAAAAGATTTGAATTATCCGCATCCACTGCGGAAACGATATGTCTAGACGTGACACCCGACTAGGTATATCATTATAAATAGCGCATCGTTTTCTGTACAGGAAAATAGTATTCGTCCCCCAATATCCGTGCATACGTTTATGGGTCTGGTGATGCGCTCGACCTTCGTACAAAACCGTATGGACATGTATACGAGCTGATGTAATCGTTATACATATAACAGTTTTGGAGTCAAAGGGGAAACGGGTCGGTTTTGCGCGTCGAAAATGAACAAACGTATCGGGTGTCTCGATGATCGTGGGTCGAGGTTTGAGCTGTTTGAGCCTCGGAAAATTAATCCCCCGTCCACCCTCTTCTTTACCCCACACGGACAGTCCATGGTCTAACCCGAATATTCGAAGTCGATATACTCGTATTTGATGATCGCGTTGTATTCGAGGAATTCCAAATATTTGTACTCGATCGTCATTTGGTCGGAGCGCTACCAAATACGATGAAACGCGTGCTCTGGTCAGTCCTTATGCCCTTAGCGTCCGACTACCTCGATTATATATATATAGCGATGCATACATACGTACACCCATGCATACATATGTATACCCATGGGTATATATCTGTACACAAACTCGGTAAATTTTCCTCAGAATATCACGTGACCAATCAATCAACTCAATTGCTTGCCCTTTCTGATGGAACTGCCATTCAATATCAGATAATGTGCATTTCGTTACGAAACGATGTAAAAAGTCGCTCGATCATTCCTTTTTATTTAGTTCATGTAAACTTATTATTATCTTCGTGTTCGATCATTAATAGTCATAAATCTTTAATTCCAAACAAAGCGGTGCAGTCATTTTCTCGTTGAACAATATTCAAAAATGTAACTTTCATTCTGCGATGTACCTTTTTATCGTTGAGCATTCGATACAATATGTTAGCTTTTCAATTTTCAGTGGCGTTGTTACACAGAGAGGTTGGTCGTTCCTCAATCAAAACTGTCACCGAGTACGTATTATTTTATACGGGCTCGATAAAAGCTTCGATTCCACGAGGAATTATATAACGGATATTAATAAAACATAAACAATTTGCAAAATGGGAGATATGGTGGACCATTTACGAATTTATTATGAGGAAATTTAATTTTAATGTGATGCAAAATGTGCGTGGGGACAATGAGAGAAACGACGAGAGAAACGACGAACATCGACGTTCAACGGACGTCGAGTTTATTGCAGAATTCTCAAACTATGGGATCGACACTTCGGCGAGGTTCATGCACGAAACTTCAGACAAAAAGCATTAATTATAAAGGTACGAGAGTAATATTTTTCTTTTTCTCTCCCATTCATTTTATTTCTCACGTCGAGAGCGCAAGCGAATATACACGCTCCATTATTGGTTGATTACTGCGGGGTTATTTGAAATGACGTCAAAATGGATTTGGCATTGTTTTGTTTCAACGCTCGTTTCACATCGCGGTTCCACTGTATTTTGTTTTTCGACCGATCGACTATCGACAGTATGGATGAACATCGATTGTTATTCATTATTCCTATTTCAGCAAAATAAACCCTCACAGACCATAACTCGGCTCGAAAGTGAAAAGCTTTACGAAGATTTTTTCGAGTGAAATAACTTTTCTTCTAAGTGGGAAGTGAAATGGACTTGTAGGATATGTAAACGAGGAAGAGAAACAATGGAGAACCTGATTACGTGTGAAAAAGGAAGAGGAGTAATATCTAAGGAAGCGAAAACAGATGGAAAAGTGGGTAAAGGGCGAAAGGGATAAGAGGGGAATAGAAGATAAATTAATACGGATGCTGAGAGGGGAGATGGATGTAAATATATGTACATTTTTCCCAGAAACAAAAAGAGAGTGTAAGAAAAGAGAAACGGTGGTCAAGGAGAGCGAGAAGTCAGAGTGTTACGAAAATTAAAGATAGTAAAAAAAGAGGAAAGTTATAAGTTCAATTGTAAGAGAGCAATGTTTAACGATGTAGAAGCTTTGTAAAAAGCCGAAAAGGCGACGCAAATAAAACTTCTTACTACTATTTTTTTTTTCCAATACATTAGTATATCATGATATACTTATGTATTTGAATTAAAAAATTATTTTATATTTAATGCGTATTTTTGACATCCATATATATTTATTTCAACCGGACCGGATGAATACGGTTGAACACGTTTTCCCTTTCCATCCTATAAGAGTTTCCCAAAACACGTTCCAGGAATTTTCCTGTAACAACAGAGTACACGAAATACTAGTTGCGAAATGATTGCGGCGCGTCGGAAAATTTTGTGATTGGAATACCTAACTGGTTAGTTGGTCGGGGTTTTTGAAAATTCCCGTCACAATTCCATGTTCGCTACACAGAATTTCCCCTTGGGCTTTCTATCGCAGAAATGACTGAACGACCACATCGCTCGTTTATCGTAGGTATGTTTTTTTTGTTGTTTTCAAACACGAAAGCAAACTTCCCGTCAGACGAGGTACATACACGACTGAATTAATCGGGATAATTAGCTTGACTCAAACATTTGATTTTATATTATGTAAATTTTATCAATTCACAATAGAGCAGATCCGATTTGACAAAATCAATATTAATAATATGTGAATTTTCCGTATTTACGTTGTTTTGTAATATATTTATTGAAATAAACGATGCCCGATAATATTATATCAATTAATAACAACACAGAATTACTTCCATTGAATATTTTGCGTATGCATGTTGGAATGGCAGAATAATATTCGCGACATATTTCACTGAAAAGCATGCAGCGCAATGGATGTGACGCATTAATTCAATTGCGCAAGCACGGAGACGGGCCATCGATACAAAAAGATTTTCCAACAATGACATTACACGTACACGAGAGATTAATTCTCTGTGTCATAATTTAAGATCCATTTCGACAACAAACTTCTCGATCTTCGCGTAATTTCCCACAAACCCAAACATAATTTACACATTTGTCGTAGGCGCACGATCGATGTTGCTTTTATTTCCGTTACCCAGAAATTTGTGCGGGTTTTTCATGTATTTTTTTTTTTTTGGGGGGCTTCGGATTATTCGTCGGCAGATGAAAAAGTCCGCTCGGCGAGCCGGGTTCAGCTTCGGCATTTCTATAGCACGGCAGTTGGACAACCCTTTGTAAGAGGGAGGGGATGAGGGCGAGAGGAAGTGAGGGCGAGAGAAAGAAAAACAAAGGGAGTGGAGAGTGAGAGATAGGGAAGGAAAATGGACGAAGGGAGAATGGAGGCAGGGGGTGGGGGGTGCGAAGCGTACTATCCGCACTCGCGGTCTGTACGCCGGGCAAGAAATCCCGCGGGAAATCAACTTGGTACGACGACCGAGCGCGGACATACAGGAAACTACGCGAATACACAAACGCACATAAGCATCGGCATGCATTATAGTGATAGACGGTGTTGATAGAAAGAGACGTACATATCTTCATGTATGTTGTATTCGGTGACTGTGAAAGGGAAGTTAGGGGATGGAGGAGGTGTTTGCTGGCATACTTTTGCACTTATATATTTGTAAAGATTAATATTAACATATATATATATATATACAGGGTGGACCACGCAACGTGTGCACCACTTTTACGACCAAAATATGCGTTGCACAAAAAAATGTTTTATACAAAAGTTACATGGTTTATAAGGCTACACTATGTGGTGCATTTATTTCTTTTATGGGTGGAGGCGCTTCGAAGATTTGAAGGTCAACTTTATTTTTCCAAATGGAATGCTATATTTTTTATAGCGTAATATGATAGAGTATCGAATTCTGAGTAAAAAAGTATAGACCTTTATTAGCCCTAGAGTTAATAGCTAACGAGTAATTTCACTTTATTACTTTAAAATTTTCTTCACGTAATATCAAGTTGGAGATTCAAATCTACTACAAATTTCTGAATGGCAGTGTTTACATCACAGTGTTTATCAATATGAACACATTTACCACATCACACACACTTATCATGATTCACAATCTTCTCAATGATTGTAATCCAGTATTAAAGTATCCTTCGGTGATTGTGCGTGATTATTATCAGAAAGATAAAAGTGAAAATGAATGAATGAATCTCCAACTTGATATTACGTGAAGAAAATTTTTAAGTAATAAAGTGAAATTACTCGTTAGCTATCAACTCTAGGGCTAATAAAGGTCTATACTTTTTTATTCAGAATTCGATACTCTATCATATTACACTATAAAAAATATAGCATTCCATTTGAAAAAATAAAGTTGACCTTCAAATCTTCGAAGCGCCTCCACCTATGAAAAAAATAAATGCACCACATAGTGTAGCCTTATAAACCATGTAACTTTTGTATAAAACATTTTTTTGTGCAACGCATATTTTGGTCGTAAAAGAGGTGCACACGTTGCGTGGTCCACCCTGTATATACGTACGAATAAAGTATGACTAATATTTTGCTTGGTCGAGGTTTGTCGCGGCGTTGTTTTTTCATTCGCTTGACTCTTGTTTAGCTGGGACACTTATCTTTACGTCGTTTTGCTATCAAAGTTTGTTTGATTTTCTTACGGCAATTAATACTTGTCTTATTGCAATTTAGTTAATTGCATGTAGTTTTAAGTTTTAGTTATCAACCGATACATATAATACATACGAGGTATGTAAATTAAGTAATGAGACTGGCAACTTAGCGTTCGATCTGGCAACAATTGGAACGCGGGACTTAAAAGGGGCGGCAGTACGAGTTTGAACTCGCTAGTCATCTGGTTGTCCGTAGTGAATTTTTTTCCGTGAAAAAGTTTTCTCCAATGCGTTCTAAAAATGAATTACATCAATTTCGAGCAACGGTGTGACATGAGGTTTTGCTTCAGACTTGGGCACAGTGCAACGGAAACTTTTGCAAAACTTCAGCAGGCTTACGGAGACAGTGTTTTGTCAAGGGCCCATATTTATCGGGGGTTTAAGGAATTTTCAGAAGGAAGAGCGTCGACTGAAAATGAACCACGCAGCGGAAGGCCTTCATCTTCATGTACCGATGAAAATGTCGACAGAATCCGGGATCTTGTGCGTTCAGATCGTCGGTTGACAGTCAGAATGATCGGGGAAAAGTTGAATTTGACTCAGGCCAACGTTCATCAAATTTTGACCAATGAATTGGGGATGAGAAAAATTGCTGTCACACAGCAATTTCAATAAACGAGTTTTTTGCTCCTCAGCCTCCTTATTCACCTTGACCTAAGTCCTCCTGACTATTTGCTCTTCCCAAGATTGAAAAATCACCTCGAGGGACGTCATTGTGGGACACTCGAAAACATTCAAACGGCTGTAACCGACCAGCTCTGTAGGCTATTCCAGTATCCGATTTGCAGCACTGCTATGAGTATTGGAAGAACCATCCCCAGCGCTGCGTGGCTTCCCAAGGAAGTTATTTTGAAAGAGACAATATTGAATTGTAATTCTATTCGAATAAAAAAAAATGAAAAAAATCAGCCTCATTACTTATCTTACACACCTGGTATATTGTATCTTATATATTTTTATTGTGAAATGTAATACTGTAATAAAATTATAATTTACAAAGTGCCTCAAGGTCTAAACAAGGCATAAATAAATAATGAATTAATCGTTTATTGATATGGCGTTGATATCAATAAAAGGAAAAGAAAGATAGCAATTGTTTTCTTAGCTTCGTACACGTGACGTGGATTTTGAATTTATTCATTGTTTTGTACGCGCACACACGTTACAAGTGTACGTTTTTCGGTGACGGCGTGAAGTTATTTTTTACACAGGGTGATTGCCGGGATACCATGGGCCTTAAGTTTGCATCGACGTTATTTTTATTTTCCAATTGCAATTGTTTTTTGCCAGATCAAAGCTACGGTAATATTTTTTTGAGATCCTCATTAGGGGCCTAGAACCTAATTCCATTGAAAAATATTTTGCATAACAATGAAAATGGAGAAAGAGAAAATACAAAAGAATTTCCGTTGCATTCTAACCATGAAAACTTCTGCATCATCGAACCTCAGTTCAACGATAGCAGAGGCACAAGTAATGCATTCGTTGTGGCTGAACACATATTGATATTTCCACTGAACCACACTGACACGGATGTCTGCGACTGCACGGAAACCGCAGCGGGCATGTGAAATTTTGGCTCTTCTTAGACTGGTCGATTATTCGGCTCTGCTTTATTTATAGAATATTTTACTTTTTCAAAGGGTTCACGAGCGTACGATAGTTTTTTTTTTTTTTTTTTTTTTTTTCGTTACTCTTCGATTATAGTAACTTCGCTGTTTTCCATATAACCTGCAGACTTTTATCATCTGAGTTAGACAACGAAGCCAGCATATTGGAATTCGTTGTATCCCGAGTAATTATTTCTTTGTCTGACCATATATTGTTTTCTCTACTGCAATGTGCCAGAATCGATAAGCATTTAGCTACGCATAGCTCATCGTCAGCAGGTGGAAATTTCTTTTTGCTCCTCAAACGAGCTCGTCGATTATGCAGCACATCCTATTAATAGATAATATAACCGATGGATTAAGCGGCGACTCGCATTAGTGAACTCGATGGGACGGGTAAGGGGTACGAGGCGAGAGGGATGAGGGAGCGCTTGCAGAATCAGGGACAGAGAGGAAAGTATATGCACGGTGCAACGAGAATTGATGTCGTATAACGCTTTTGCGAACGATCGATAAAACGGAAGGAATATTCTCGTCGAAGCGAGACATAGTCGTTCGCTCGACTCTCACCGACTGATCTCATCTGTCTCCGGTCTCTCTCTCTCTCTCTCTCTCTCTCTCTCGCTTCTACTGTATGTCACACATATACCGCAACTCATACGAACAAACGTCATTTCACAGTTAATTCGTGACCGCAGATCGAGGTCCCTCGTGGGTACAGCGGGCGCGTCGACAATTCGAATTAATCTGTATTACCAGTTTGACGGAAAGATACGCTATATGCCGATGTTCCGCATGCAGCATTGTCCCCATCTATCAAGCCTCATTACGGGTTAAAAATTTCCGGATTGCGCTCAGATATTTTTTTTTTTTTAACATCACCGTGGAGAAAATTGATAAGTTAAAATTCCATTCGCAAACTCGATGATAATTGGCAATCTCTTGGTATTGTGACGTACGAATGATAGGGTAAACCGACCAGTGAATAGACGGATAACGACACGATAGGATTCCGATGAACTGTGAAACGAAAATATCATCGAAACAAACTTTCTATTTGCTGTAGCAAACGAAAGATATTATTCTGATAGTAGAAAAAAAATATTCGAAGGAATGGCAACAAATAATCAACCGTATCGATTAAGTTGCGCGGTGTGCACCACAAACTGAAAAAAGTTCGTGTGGCGTCAAAATTCGATATGAAATTAAGAAATTGGTTTTAAGGTAGTAGTCTCGCCGCAGTCACGTTGAAAAGTTTATTCTCCGCACAATCGATGAAAGCTTCGAAATATTGCGAAATCTGCGTATACGGATATACACACAGTACTGTAATCTAGTTCCAGTCTGCTCCAGTCGCTTCGTGGCGCTAGCGTCGCCAGACATTGCTTTATTTAACCCTTTTTAAGGCATAGGGAATATTTTTACCACCAATTTATTTTTAAATTATTGGCCCCAGTTTTGTGGTAGGATTATTTTTAGTCCACTGGCAACATTCGCAGATGATATTTTTTTTCCTCAACATATTTTTATTTTCCAAACTAGCCTCATGTATAAGGATTTAATTAAAAACACAAAACCACTAGAAAAACTTATTTATTTTGCTAGATCCTTATGCCTTATAAAGGGTTAAATCGCTGTATCTCTAAAACTAGACGGTCAAAATTCATGATTTTTTTTTACCCACTTCCTCATATGTTTCTCTGTAATTGAGAATTTTTTAAAACTAATCTATGGACAAGTTTCGAAGTTATTGCGTGAAATGTAAAAGTTTCCATTGCTCTCCACAAGAACACGTGTAAAACCATGAAATCTTTGATCGTGAATATCTCGAAAAAGGAACGGTGAATCCTTTTGAAATTTTGCAGGTTATCATTTAATAGTCTCCTGAATGAGTTCTCAAAATAAAAATCTATAGAAAAAGGCTTTGGCGAGACTACTACCTTAATGATGCCTGTAATTTTTTTGGTACATTCGAGTGTTGCGAGTTTTTATCGACAATTCATATTCTTTACTTATTTTGTATATAAATCCGCTTTCGTCTATTCACTGGTCGGTGTACCGTATTTCATCTAGACTAGCATCTGGTATTTGCACGTGTCACCGTGAAAGAGAATGTCTCCACAATCCTGTCGTAATTGTTTCACATTCAGAGGCTCGATCGTCGTTGAACCCACCTCTAACCCGGAATACGTGGAAATTGGTAATCGTCACAATCAAGAACATATCTAAAGCCTCGTTGTATTTAATTTTCTGCATAATTATCGGGCAAAGAGGCCGAGGTGTAACGCACGATCGTAGAGGATCGTTCCGCGCAATCCGTGCGAAAATGGTACAGCCTATTTCGGTCCTCGGTAGTGCAAGAGCTGGAAAAGCTCGCCACGATCGATTTTCCCGTAAATAAACTGAATAGTGTAATGTCGTTTCATCGTTGTTATAGCAATGTTTATAGAATGCGAAGGTACTTGACCTTCTGTGTAAAATCAACAAGGAATTATTCAAAGACGATTTGGCGGGTCTGTACAAATCCACACCGTCAACACGAAACCCACATTTAACCATAACCATTTCGAATGAACCAAAATCATTTTTTTTTCTTTCGTTAAATAATTAATGCAGTATTTTAGTCTGGAAATTTGAAGAAAAAAATCGATCTTCTTTGCATTTTCTTAAAGTATAGACTCTTAACAATATGTCCATAAAACGGAATTCGGAAATTCCAAATATTTACGAAGTTATAGCGATTTGAATACGGCCTGAATTAGAGGCCACATCGGCGCGAATTGGACGATCAGATGATTCTAAGGAAGCTAGAACTGCTTGCATGGAAGACGGAGCTGCAGAAAAGCATCATTTTGAAGTTGAGGAAGGCACACTTCACGAGGCAGGAATGACCGATTAATATAAAGTAAGTATAACATGCCATCATACCACTTACATAGTTGCAATTATTTGAAATTGTACTCAAAACTATAAACGCGTTTTTTCTCGAAACTACGTTTTTCAACTTGGTTGACATAAAATCTAGAGTTCTATTCAATCGATTGACTTCGAATTCGGTATAGAGCTTCAGTATATATCCCTCTATCGTTCTTACCTCAGGCATTGCGCAATTATTAATATTACTATTAAAAAGTTCTAACTTTGCACAAAATAGAGTGACAAATTCACTTTTTTTTTCAGCCAGTCGCCATTAAACTTTTTGGTCTTTTTTCTCTCTATGGTACCTGCCATAATGATATTCTTATTGATAAAGAAAATTGGTTTCCTTTCTGTTTCAGATGAATGGGAGCTTTCTAATCATGTCAACCACCTCAACCTTTTTTTCACGGTTATATTTGGAGGCCCGTAACTTGTTCAATTTTTTTAGTAAATCCTCGAAACATTAATAAAAAACCTATAACAAAATGGATACCCAAAATGTTTTTTTTAATCGTTATATTTTATACATTTTTTTTTTATATTTAATGCAATTATAGGCGAAAAAGACATGAAGCTCGACAAGTATTTTTGGCTTGTCTCACAGTTGTATTAAAAATATTCTATCAAAATCACATGTATTGACAGCCCAAAAAAGATTTTTCGTTATTTTACAGCTTAATTCTTTTTTCTTTTCTCGCATTTTCATTGAGTTCTCAAAGTGTACGGTTGTCCGATCTGGCACAGAATAGCCTGTATGTATTTCCCCACATGCAACCGTGTATAAATATTGCATATTAGACAGGGTAGGATGTGCGAGGTTAAAAGCGAACGCGATGCGGTAGCCTGTGCCAAAATCGTTTGGCTTTACTCGATGCGTGGAGAAGCATTGATCTCGATAGCTATTAACTTAATTGAGCACGCAGACCCCTCGGAGTATTCAAATTTTCACGGGCTCGTCGCGCGAACACGATAGCGTGTGCACAACTCTTTCACGTCGGTTCTCTCCTCCTGTACCTAATCGTCGCCTTGATGCCCGATTTTCCCACGCGATAAACCAAACGAGCAAAACACAAGCTCTCGTGATTCATTATAGCCAGAAGCATATTCGCAAACGAATTTCCTTTCGTTTTCCTTTCACTTCTTTCAACGAACGTCTCCGTTTTGGCTAAGAAAATCCTTAGGAAAATTTGGGTTCGGAATAGAGGGGATGTCATTCGACGAAAGTATTCTACAAGTTTCTGTTTTATCTTAAATTCAATTGTGCGATCATTGATTTATCGCTAGTCGGCGGAACTTTATCAATCACGATCATCTGTTAATAGATAATACGCGTTTTTTTACTCTTGTACACTGACACACGGAGAGAATTAAATGTTAAAAATTACCGTGCAGTAACGGTAACCAGATGACAACCCTGAAACTTCGCTTATTATTACTGAGTAAAACACAGATTTTCACGAAAATAAAATAAAATTTCTTCTTCAGATAGAAAATTTTACCAGATTTTCGAGTACATTTTGATGTGTAACAAAAAACGCAAAACTTAAATTTAAAAAATATATAATATCAGCGAAATTTTACTGTGCATTTTATTATTTTATGCCTTTCAAAAATGTCTATAAAAAAGTATCGTCTTTATAACAGTTATTTTAAGATTTATTATAAAATTTAATGAGTGTTGTAGGAAAATGTATTGTGCTCTCGGTAAAAATTATCGTGCGCGCTATCCTTCTTGTATAGTAAAATTTTAGCTACGTATTTGAAATTTTCTGTAACGTGAGTTAAAAAAAACTTGTCGCATACGAATTATTATGCTTTTCTCACTTGTCACCACATTGAAATATATCACGGTAATTTTTACCGTGAAATTCACGACAAAAATTACTTTTTAATTCTCTCCGTGCAGAAAAATTCTTTTGATGTTAACTAGATGCGTTTATTTATTTTTTTTAATTTGCATTAACTAGATTTTTCGTGAAATCAAATTTTTCCTATTGCATTGAATTATTAAAATTATTTTAAATATATTTATTTATTCATATCAAGATCTATCGAAGATCGTCCAATAACTAAGTATTTTATTTATTCCTAATAAATTTTCAATTGCGTTTCATCTGGTAGTATAAGACAAAAGAGACAGACGGAAAAATTATACACGATTCAGTATCTCAAAAATCTCATGGCTTTGTTTTCATTAGAAGACTGTTGTAATATTCTGCAGTTGAGGAAAATGGTTCGACTTTCTATACATAAATAGTCGCGCCTGTTAATAAAAGGCACGACGATACCTTTTTTTCTCCAAATAACAGCCTTATTAATGTTAAAAAATAATAAACTTTTTTTCACCTTACTTTTATATCATGAACCTATATTTCCTTCTCGTATTCGTGCGATATATCGTGTTTTATCTTTATTTATTTAATTCAAATATATTTAATATTGAAAAAGAATAGCTTGAACAAATTTAAAAAATATTTGAAACAAATAGGGTCATAGTAGGCCGCGAGACAAGAAAAAAACCTATTTGATTTAAATATATTCTATTTAAATTAATTTTTTGTTTGACAGTATGATGTTAAAGGCATTGGAAAACGGAATCCGGTGGACGTTCATCCTTAAAATTAAGTGACATAGTATATAGTCTTGCTGTAAAGGGACTTTTAATCTAAGAAGTGCGATTAAGTAAAGGGCGAGGGGGAGGGGGGGGGGGGGGGGGGGGCAAAAATGTAAAGCGATTCGGAAGAGCCGTTAAATCTAATGGCTTATTGGCTATTCGAAGCTCTATCGGTATCACTATTACACCCATGGGAAACTTTCCCGATATCTCTAGACCGAAGACTGCCTATAGACGGATGGATTCGCTTCTGTACAAACACGTATATGTTATTATTCGTGCTATCGATAGTTACTCGGGATAGATATACAATACATTAAGTACGATCCTGTATCCTTCACGTGTGCCAAATTCGATTAAATCTTTTATCTTTTTAATTCGTATGTTACGCCGTAAAATATCTGCAATACCAACGAAGAATATAACATCTTCAATCCTCTTCAGTCAAAAATGTATTCAATTTAACTTTGACATTAGAAATATTAAAATGCATCGTCGGCAATTTCAGACAAGTTTATCAATGATTAATCGATGAAAGTTAGTATTACAAGAAAAAAAAAAGTTGATACTGCCGCCATAGAGGCTTGCGAATGGAGCAAAATTGCAGCAGTTACGCCGGGATGAAGGGCAGGTTGGGAAAGACTCACATTGAGTGTGTGCGCGCGCGCACACACACACAG
Organism: Ophion ventricosus; assembly: GCA_963932345.1. NCBI lineage: Eukaryota > Metazoa > Arthropoda > Insecta > Hymenoptera > Ichneumonidae > Ophion > Ophion ventricosus. The sequence goes on along the minus strand of OZ010718.1, from coordinate 18,924,900 downwards.
ATCCGGAAAGTTCGTCCCATGAGGCTCTTGAGAATGCTCAATAAAAAAAAGAATGAGATAGGATGAAAAGAGAAGAAGAACATGATACGAGTGATCATTAAATCCTACCGCTTATCGTAGATTGCGAAACAGGAAAGAAGGAAAGGAAATCGGTCGGTTTCCGGATATATCCTCGACTACTACCGCTCAGATGTCTCCGTAAGTTGTTATGAGAATTTCGCTGCCCGTTGGATTATATGAAAGCTATTGCGGATCAGAGAAAAAGAGAACCAGAGAAAAGAGAGAGAGAGAGAGAGAGAGGGTCTCTCATCCTGATTCTGCGGCCATACGATTGCATCGTATCCTGGCTATACTCTCAATGGTGCCAGAAGTGCTGTCGTTATTGTCGCTATCGTTAAACGACAGGTTATTAATACCCCCGTTTTACTTGGTCCGCGCCACAAGCGCTGTTTATAGTTCAATTGACCAACAACGAAAGTGAAGAAAAGAGAAAAATTTTCAAAAAAAAAAGGAGAAAAGAACATTACCCGAGCTTTCGCCAAAATGGTATATAAACGGCTGAGAGGACAAGCGAGAGTGCGAGAGAAGAATGAAAAAAAAAAAAAGAAGAGTATAACCGTTAAATCGAGCGGCTTATTGGCCACGAGCCACTGAACGCGAACGATATTCGCTTTGTTCGAGTACATCATATATATATATATCGGGCACACTACTACTCGGCTAGCATGTACTCGAGGCATAGACATAATGAAAATTTTCAATTGAATTTAAAACCGATTTCTCAAATGTACCATTTAATCGCTTTTTTATGGATTTCCCATCCTCAATTGAAATTCGATCAACCAACTGTTATAGAAACTTGACAATCTATCAGATCTCAATTTAGGTGTATTTTTTTTTTCTAAAACGAATGAATTTTGTTTTCTATTGTACTTCGAGACACTTCTCATACTTCAAACGAAACATACGAATGGAAAAGAATTTTCGACAAACACTTGGTCAATTTGCCATAATTGTGGGATACACGTTTGGGTTAATATCTAGTAAAGGGGACCTTTCTGGAAAAACAAAATTGAACCACTGTTTTGGCGTGTTTTCTCGTCCTCTTCATAGATATGCCGAAAAAAAAATTTCGTTCACGACAATTATCTTGGGAGAAGAGTGAAAATAGTGGAAAACTAACGAAATAGTACTGAAACGATTTTTCTTGTCAGTTCAGTTGGTTGTAAAGAATTTAGCAACACTATCGAAGAACGTTGATATTCGATCATTCAAATGGAATACAACGTTTGAAAAAAAAAAACTTTGCCAAATAGCCGTCCAAATGTGCCTCGCGTCTCCCATTTCGTGGAATGTTCACACGAACTTCGCGCCACGTACATTCGACATTTTGAATTTATTTGGGTTTCTTTAGTATTCTTTGCTTGGTATTTGATTTTTGGTATTTCATTTTTGGTATTCTTTGCTTGGTATTTGATGTTCGGTATTCTTTGCTTCATGCTACGATGAATTTAAAAAAAAGCGACAATTTTAAATGGCGTGTTCACCATTACAAGGCAAAAATATGCCCAAATATGGGAACAATGTTGTTTATCAGAAAGGCTTCCATTTCTAGATATTTATCAACATTTGCTCCATGTTGTGCGAGAAAATCTTTTGTTAAAATGTATTCTTCCGTTGGTAATTTTTTTTTTTCATCAAACGAGAAATTTAGACCGTACGTAGTGACCAAACGTGTTTGGCGGTGTGTGTTGGGACGAATCGAGACGGCGAGAGAGTTTGCATGTGCGTTGTGTCCCCCACATACGCACAGTGTCTCGGGAGAGAGATTCACTTTGGAAATTTGACTGGAGGTTTAAGGCTAGATGCAGAGAGGCTTTGAAGGCTGACGTTGAGCTTCATGTGCTCACGTATGATGCACATTAAGCGAGAAACGCATACACCGAGACACGCTAGTGTATAATGTGCCCGCGAGGATGTTGTGTAGCACAGCGTGTGTATCGTCGGTGTATGCATATGTATCATGCAGAGTAACGACAATGACGTCGAGGCCAAACGTTGGTATTGATTGGCGTATTGGAGTTATTAATTCGTAGGGTTCAATTATCGGGTGGGCGAATCTCCCGGGCTCGGGAGCAATGTACCGAGCAACGAGAGGAGCAAGATAGATGGAGACAGATGGAGGGAGGGAGAGAGGGAGGGAGGGGGAGAGAGAGAGAGAGAGAGAGGGGGAGGAAGGGAGGGAGGGAGAGCGTTGGAGCCTTTGCCGCGCTCAATCTACGGCCAATGCAATAACCCGCAATAATAGTAATTCAATTTCAGCGTTGCGGCATCGTGCGATATCGAAGGAAAGCTATACAGTCATACAGTCGCTTATACATAGTTTAGTGAGCTTTGGGATACGGAGTGGCCTGTATATATATTTGTGTGTGTGTATACGGGCATGTGTATACGCGTGTGTATTTTCGGGGTGGTGAGTCGGTCGTGATGGCTCTGCGAATGACGCGAGGACCATGAATCTCTATTGAAAGTTTTGTCCTGCTCGACTTGGGCGTCAGGGATGAGCCTCCGTCCGATTGGGAACCCATCGAAAATAATTACATTATCAAATCATTGTTTCCGTGTGAGAAAAATTAAAAAATTTATACACAGCAACTAAATGGTTTCTTCTTTTACTCGTATACGTTTCAACAATCTCGCTGAACTCTTGTAACAAAATATAAATGATATTGCAATAAATTACTCGATTGACGTATGACTGGAATTATTGGTCCTGGGGAGTTTTTCAAAATATCATTTATTACAACGGTATCCCTGTCAGATTTGTGATTCTATACTTGCAACGTGATGTACACTTATTTCTCGTGAAACGATCATATATATCCGCGGTGGTTGAGAATGTATCGACGCATTTAAATCGACAAAGGTATTTGTTACGAATGCGCGTCGGTTTCCATGTACAACCGCGGCAATCCCCATTGAAAAGAGAAACTACATAGTTATACGACAACAATCACGGCGCAAAGGTAGGAGTTAAAGATCCCAGGGGGCAAAAAGAGAGAGAGAGAGAGAGAGAGAGAGAGAGAGAGAGAGAGAGAGAGAGAGAAGAGAGAGAGAAAGCGAAAGGTAAAAACAGGAAGCGAGAAGCAAGAGAAGAAAGGTAGAGAGAAGTGAAAGGAGGAGAGTAGAGGCAAAAGCGAATGCAAGTAGAACGATCGGGCGAATCATCCTGCACACGATGCAACATGAACGGAGTAGAAGGTGTAGAAGGTGAGGCGATCCATTAATCACGGGGCACGAGAAGCCCGTGATTAATGCTTCACGTACCATTCGACCCTCCTCCCCCGCACACCCTCTTCTCCCACGCACCTCTCTCTCTCTCTCTCTCTGTCTCTCTTTTTACTACTGCTCCCTTATCCTTCTTGACATAACGCTTGGAATACCGTATATCGTATAGCATTCACCAGAGCGGTTTGAGCTTTGCTTGGGTTGCAGCGCACTCGCGAAGCTTCGAAATTTTCTCGTCTCATTCTTGGCGGACCTATTGGTTACACGCGCGTCGTCCAGCGAACCGTACGACGAACCAGCGTCACGTGAAAAAAAAAAAAAAGAACGCAAGGGAAAGGAGAAAGAAGGAAAGAAAAAAAAAATCGAGAAACGACTGGGCGCGTGAAGACCTTCTCGCGTTTCCAACGCTTTTCCTTTCCATTCACCCGCAACTCGTGACGATTAATATCGACCCTATTCTTCTTTTACGACACGACTCATTCACACGCGTTTTCCTTCGCTGTGGAGTTGCTCCCTCTGCCCTCTTACTTTCTCTCTCTCTCTCTCTCTCTCTCTCTCTCTCTCTCTCTCTCTCTCTCTCTCTCTCACACTCACTCTCTCTCTCTCTTGCCCTACCTCTTTCTGTTTCTCGTCAGACCCTTCATACTTCTCATACTCGTGTCTGCTTTACGCCTGTCTCGTCCGTCACTCATGTGTGTTGTTGCTACGAAGAAAGGAAAATGAAAAGGTATGTGAGCTGTGAAAAGATGGAACAAATATTTCTTCGCAACGTCAAGACCAGAGCGCCGTCGAACGAAGCCGCGACTTTCCTTTTACGATGATTGCGTTATTTTTATTCTCACTTTTCGATCAGCGATCGAATGAAGTGAACAAAAAAAAAACGAACGCTGACGTATTCTTTTCGCGAATAATTTTCTTTATATATACTATATATTTTTATGAATTATTTCTGACTGAAATTATTGCGAAAAATCTGTGGAAAAAATAATCGATAAGGGCAGGTTACCGTTCATAATGATGAAAAATTCGATTTTTTTTATTACATAATTTGCATCCTGAAGGCCGCAGGCTATTCTAGGATTTTCCGAAAATCGATTTTTTTTGTTGTTAAAAATGTACCTTTGTACCTATAAAATTATATTCCAAGAGATTATGGATGTGAAAAATCTCTAAGTACTCGATTGTCGAATTCTAGCGCAACCCCTCTTGATTCATGTTGTGACTTTCTACTAACTTTAAACGCGTTTATCTCACAACTACATTTTTCAAGCCGGCCGGACTCATAACTCAAACAAATTTCAACAGATTCAGTTGAAATTTTAACTGAATATTTAGAATTATATTTTCTGAGGCACTACGTCGGATTTTTTAAAATTATATTGCATGGTTCCTTTTTTATAAACAATTTTCTGACGATTTTCTCATGGCATTTTATACTTTTTGTTGCAGAAATGCGCCATTTTGAGAAAAAACAATATATCAAAAAAATCCTACGTACTTCTATAGCTATTCTTATATATAATCGAAAAAACTTTAGTGTCTCATCATAACTCAAAAATTATAGGAGCTGTTCCGTTGACCTTCCAGAAATAAAGGCGTCATCGGAAAAACGCTCCACAGTCGCCATTTTGACATCTATCGCTGTGAAAAAAATAATTTTGTATAGTCAATTACGTGTATAATAAAGTCCCTATTTTGTAATTTCGATTTATATGATGGTTTCGCTGAAAAAAAAAAACAAAATATGCCCTTTTTGGCCTCTAGAGTGGCCTAAGGCCTTAAGTATTTAGAACACGTGGGTAAAAGGATATTTCCATATCTAAAGTATTTTAGAATTTACAGTCTAAACGTTAAACTTTAAATGCTTTTTTTTTCTTCTGGAAACAGCATTTTTCAGCGCGCGGGGCGCTCTACAGCTTCAACGTATAAACCGATTCACATAAATCTCTGCGCAATTGAAAGTAAATTCAATTTGCCGGACCATCAGGAAGCGATTTTTGTCAAAATTTTATTTAGAATTTTTTTTTCGTCCGTTGAAGCAAAAAAAACTGGACAGAAAAATTGGTTTTTGTTTTCAAACAGCTGCCATTATGTTATCCAGGGAGTTTTCAGAAAACAAAAAAACGATGAGGCTCCCCAAATTTAGTCTTGTTTGATAATTTTTAACCCATTTTTGTTTGAGATGAACGGGCAGGGCCGTGGAGCGCCCCGCGCAGACCAAAACACGCCGTGCATGTCTTTGTCTGACGGGAACTGGAACCGCCATGTTGGATTTTTTTTAATACATAAAATTGCAATTTACTCTCCATTGATAGAATAATAAAATACGTTGAAACCCATTTCCAAAAATATTTATTTTACATAAAAAAAAATCCCGAATTTCATGCATTTTTCATGCCTCTTGAATGTAACCTTCGCATAAAGCATTTTTTTAAATCGATTTAATGTGACCGTATCTTTTCGCCTTATTTTTTCTATAAATATAAAACAGTTCCGCGCCTGACTAACTGATTGACTGACATATAGACAACGCACAGCCTAAACCACTGAAAACAGAAACGTGAAATTTCGAAATATATTCCTTAGAAGGTGTAGAGGTGTAGTAGAAAAGGATTTTTCGAAAATCAACTCCTAAGGGGGTGAGCTGAGATGTTAAAGTTTGTATAGAAAATTGTATTCCTTGCGTGTATAAACTTGAAACGTAGTAAAAATATTCTTCAAAACAATTAATAAAAAGTATATTTTAGGATTTTTTTAAACAATCCCTAATTAGGGGTGCAACTTGAACTTTGTTGAACTTTGTATGGGAAAATCGAATTACCTGCTTTTATCCCAATGAAATTCGGAGGATATGTTCCTTAAAGGGCGTAGAGGTGCACGAAGAAAGGATTAGCTTCTCGCATGGTCAACTATATGTAGGCTGTTCGAGAGTAGAGGGTCCAAAACTTGAATGTACTTGCCGAAGACCATAAATCATACAATGCCGTCTACAGAACTATATTGCAAAGTCATATAGTTCTGTAGACAACAATGACATTGTATGATACTGGAGTTGAAGGTGGGCACTTTTATACTACTATTTCATTAATTATCAACCCTTACCTCAGTCAGTCAGTCAACCACCGTGCCTGAGAAATACAACACTCTACCTTCTTTCGTTATTTCTTACTTTTATTTCTCTCTTTGTTTATCTCCTCTCTGGATTAAATACTAAAGTCCACGTGGACGAAGTCACGGGCAATTGATATAACTGTGATAATTATCAACTTCAATCGATATTGGAAAATCCAATATTTTCCTTCGGCAGCGCTACTTTTTCACTTGGTCCTCTGGTAATTTTTTGGTGCCGTTACTTTTGGGTCTTATCTTACCCTACTGAACGGAAAGTTACGTCATATTTCGTATATAAATTCTAACACCCGTGCAAATGTTCCATCGCTTCTCATGAATTATTCTCAACCTGATGTCCAAAAGGCGCGCACACGCGTATACAAATTATCGGTCTTTGATATATGTGGTATTGTTCAAATATTTAGGGAAGCTCATCGAGTTCGTGTTCTCGTACGCGGAATATTTCATGAACTTTCGGCCTCTACTCTAGACGAGACTGCTTTTGGCTGAGTCATTTTACGACGTTCCACCATACAATATAGACGTAAAGGAACGAGAAAAAGTTTGGTCTACCTTGTACATAAATTATTTATATATATTTGATGTACAGAAATTTCTTGGTTGCTCGCAATATATGTAAGGGTGAGAAAAAAATGTACCTTTTTTTTTCGAAAGTATCACATTCGTGATGTACTGAGGACTAAATAAAGTAGGAAAACGTAAGGGAATAGAATATCACAAAATCAAACCTCATAACTAGAGGACTTCTTTGTCGCTCATTGACCCGCCCTTTCTCTCTCTCTCTCTCTCGCTCTCTAGTAAAAATGACTTTTTATTTCCTTCGTCTAGAAACTCAGGATAGTGCGAAACTCTTTCGAAGTTGTTTCTATAATAATTTTTAGTTAGTTTTAACAGAGAAGCTTCTAAAGTTCAGCTATTGCTATTTTTTTGTCTGATAGAGTAAACGAGAAAAATAAGTTTTTCACCCTTTTGTTCTTTCTACCTACAGCTACATATATATTCATGTATACTATTTAGTCTGCAAAATGCTCGAAACATAGCCGACTCAGGGATTGCGCACTTAACTAGAGGTCCGCGTGGGTCGATCGTAAAATTGTATATCGAAAGAGACGGGAAGGCGAGAGGATTTTAAGTAACAAATAAAAAAACGTCAATATAAATTAAGCTGAGACAGAAGAGGAAAGGTGGAATACAGAGTGGTGATAGCCACAGCTGCTGAGTCCGCCCTCGAAGGAGTTGCGAGGGAGGCGGACTAAATAAATCGGAATAACGTAATAAAATAAAAAATAAAAATAAACCCGATGGCACAGAGAAAAAAAATTGTGCGGACGCGTAGTTGTTGAAGGGTATATGGGTGGATGGAGAATGAGAGAGGCGACGAAAAAAGAGCAAGAACACATCCATAGCAAACTTTCGAACGGTTTCGATGTTTTATACGTCTCTGCGATATGAATTGGTGAAATGAGCTGTGGAGAACTGAGTATGAAATAGTATTCATGTTCGTTTAGTCCTTGAAACTTTGAGAGATAGGTTGTGTGCCTGAGAAGTGGAGTTCATTATGAGTCGATCGATAAGCTGGCACAAGCCAATGTGTCATACATAAAGGATTCGGTAAGGGATCGAAAGTTTTTGCGTTTTGCCATGTGGTCGAGCTCGAAATGGTTCGTTATGTATTATCGTGCCATCAGGGAGGGTACGTGAGCGTCAGAGATGGACGTAGGGCAAGGCATAAAGGGAAAGTGAAAGAGGCGGAGAGAGAGAGAGGGAGAGAGAGAAAGAGAGAAGGAGAAATGGAGAAGCAGTTTGCCATAGAGAGGACGCGCAAAGTTTTAGTGGGATTAGTATTTCCGGTCGATAATAGAGAACAAACGGAAAATTCAGCGTTGCAGATGGCGCAAAACGCACTGCTGGGGTCTCATACTGCGGGTAGTACTAGCAGTTATTAGTAGCACCGTTCGGGTTTCCGCTAAGTAGTGATAGTCACTGTGCTCTCGGACAATGGATAAAGGAGTACTTAGTCAGACTTAACCATTGTATGTACCGAGAGGCAACCCTTTGCCGATTATTAATACCTAAATCTCACGAAGTGCAAATTAGTCATTAGGATGAGAAGAAGAGAGAGAGAGAGAGAGAGAGAGAGAGGGAGGGAGAGAGAGAGATAGAAAATGGAAATCTTCAAGACAGAAATATAAACAATGAATAAAACGAAGATGTATATTATAAGCAACAAATTCATACGTAACGAACAATTCATACATAACTCAACATCGTGAAAATTAAAAAATAAGTTGACTTTATAGGTTTTAATTTAAAAAAAAAGCAATTGGGTTCTTTCAGGTATCGATGATAATAACCCCGATAATAATAGCACACATTTTCGACGGAAGACTGCTTTTAATGATTTATCGCTCAAGTTAACGTACAGCTTTACATACTTTTGGATAATTCGAAATTTTAATGAAACAAAATTATTAGAGAGGGAGAGACAGAGAGGGATAAAGAGAGAGGCTAAAACGTGAGACTGAGAGTGTAAAGTTTTATGTTCGATTTATTTAGTTGGCTAGAGGAGCTCAGGTGAAATTGAGTCCTCGGAGCTAATTACACGTTAACTATTCGCTCGGACCAGCAAGAGACGCGATATGTGCTTTAATTGTACATTTTGGATCCCCTCTCCCCTCTTTGGCTTAAGTCTCTTTACACAACTGTGCGCTGAACTATAGTGCGTTCGGAGAGACCGCCGAGAAGAAAGAAAAAGAGAGAGAGAGAGAGAGAGAGAGAGAGAGAGAGAGAGAGAGAGAGAGGGTGAGAGAGAGAGAGATTGGATGCTTGAAAATATCGAACGTTCAGAAATAATAGTATTATACAATGTGTTAGGGAGGTAGTGCAGAAAACTGAAAAAGGTACTACAGGAGATCATTTAGAATCGGCTTCACCTAAAATAGTATTATTCAAAGTGTAACAGTTTTCGAAACATCCACATTGTTCGTTTTTTATAGGTTTTTTTTCAGGTTTTTGGAATAATTAGCGCAATACGCGTACGTTTTTATTACCAAAATGTACAAAATTTTGTATTATGCGTAGAGATTCTGTGTGTTCTAACGAATACAAACTTTATCGACTTTTTCACTTCCATCAGTCAGTATACTCACCTAAATGTTAAAAATACCATTTCAACAAAACAAAACTGTAGCAAATATCGCGAAAACCGTTAGACTTTGGATAATACCGTTTTAGGTAAAATCGATCCTGAAAGACCTCCTCCAGCACCCTTTTCAGTTTTCTGCACTATCTCCCTAACAGCCTGTATAATGAAGCAACAATCGTATCGTAAAGGCTAACATCGTTGATTTAAAATAGCGATACAGGCGATCAAGTTCTTTATTAAGTTGATTAAAAGTTATCAACAAGTTCCTTAACGTGCACTTGGCATAAAAGCCATCAGATTTTTTTTTCAAAATGGAAAGATAGAAATGCACTCAGTTCGTGTGATTCGATGAAAAGTTCTCTCATTGGCTGCACAGAGAGCGTCGTCGTCCCCCCAAGATCAAATTCCATGAAAAAGTATATCTCCGGATGTCCGGGAGAGGAGACCGAGCCATTTGAGAGATAAGCTCCGATGATCAACCCAATCCAGTCAATTCAGAAGGTCAATACCTACAGCGAGGTAAAGAGAGAGGGAGAGAGAAAAAGCGAGATAAAGAGGGGCGCTGGGGGATGCCGTAGATGCACACGCCAGATAGGAATAAAATTAGTGGGCTGGACGCTACGCGGATAAAGAGGATACACTTATTACGAGCAGATGCTGTGGGCTGAGGGATGTTGTTCTGGTCTTCGTGGTAAGCTTTTTGGTGTACAAGCTGTATAACGTAGTCAAAGCCCACACAGTGCGGGGCTTCGCGGTATCCGTAGTCGGAACTAATATCATTTCCGGCGTGCATTTACCGCTTGCTCACGCGTGTCTACCACTTTCCTCCCTCTACACACACACACAGAAACACGCAGAGACACATACACCCGCAAACACAAGCACGATGCATATGTATATAAACCTTAAATGCAGAGAGTGGGCAACAGCGAGTAAGCGCACACGGTTTACGGTCCTGGCATGGTAGGATTAAGTTAGGTTTACACGTCGTACGGTGGAAGTGAGTTTCCGGTATGGGCCATACTCTCACTCTCTATCTCTCTTCCCCCTTCTCTTTATCCCTCGCGAAAAGCGCGAGTAAAACATTTTCGCGACGCCGGTATAAACACTATAAACAGTAATATGATACCACGACACTCGCGATATGTGGGATGGCTATCAATGTGTAGCTGAATTAGACACAAACAGTCACGTTTATATACAGTATATGGAGGTTCTAGTGTTACAGAGAAATAGCACTCAAATTATTGGTGATATCTAAAAAAAAGTTTCATATCACAGTTGTATTTTTCGAGAAGGACGTCATACGGGACCATCGTAATTTTTTATTCGATGGAGGCGCCAAAGCTACTTCAAGGTTAACTACACTTTTTTAAATCGAATCGTGTATTTTTTTTTCTTGACATCATTACTGACGTTGAGACCAGTTCAAGTGATCTACCTAAAATTCAAAGTCATTCTACATATCCAAAAAAATATTTAATTTAAATAGGATCTATTAAAATCAAATAGATTTTTTCCTTGTCTCACGGCCTACTCCGATCCCATTTATTTCAATTTTTTTAAATTTGTTCAAGCTATTCTTTTTAAACATTAAATATATCCGAATTAAATAAAGTTTGGATTCAAATTAAATTAAAAAAAACGACAAAGCACATTATATTGTTATATTGCATGAATACGAGGAAGGAATATAGGTTCTTGCCATAAAAGTGCGGTAAAAAAAGTTAATTTTATTATTTCTTTCACTAACAACGCTGTTATTTGGAAAAAAAGAAAGGTATCGTCGTGCCTTTTATTAACAGGCGAGACTATTTATGTATAGACCTTTTTTCTTTAACCCTTTTTTCACCCTTTTCCTCAACTGCAGAATATTACAACAGTCTTCCAATGAAAACAAAGTCATGTGATTTTTGAGAAACTGAATTCGTGTACGATTTTTCCGTCTGTCTCTTTTGTCTTATACTTCCAGATGAAATCAAATCACACATTTATTACTAATAAATAAAATATTCAGTTAGTAGACGATATTAAATAGATCTTGATTTGAATAAATAAATATATTTAAAATAATTTTAATATTGGAGTGCAATAGGAAAAATTTGATTTCACGAAAAATCTAGTTAATTCAAATTTAAAAAAAATCAATAGACGCATTTAGTTAATATCGAAAGAATTTTTCTGTCAGTGTAGTAACGCAAAGTATGAAAATAGTCGAAAAACTTAATGCAATTAGAATAATTCCTCTTCAACGATTTACAAATCTTGGTTTGGGTCATCCTACAGAAGATGCTCGAAATGGTGACCCTCGATTTGTAAGAACTTTTACTCTCTGTTGAAAAGATCATCTAACTTCAGCCAACATTTGCAGTGTAATTCAAGGAAATGCTCGGCGTATTTTTTCTTTCATATCGTTAAGCGTGCTCACGTGTTCAACTAAATGTTTACATTTATTTCGACACTTTATTGTTCGGTAATGACATCGTATTATCAATCACTGAACTCGTCTCAACGTCGGTAATGATGTCATGAAAAAAAATGCATGGTTCGATTAAAAAAAAGCGGAGTTGAGTTTTAAGCTCAACTCCACTTTAGCTTTGGCGCCTCTACCGAAAGAAAATTACGATGATCCCGTATAATGTCCTTTTTCAAAAAGTACAACTTTCATCTGAAACTTTTTTAGATATCACCAATAGTTTGACTGCTATTGCTCTGTAACACTTTGAATGCCCCATCCTGTATACATGGCTCGATAATTTTCAAAACATTCAACTCCAAGAGCCATCCTTGTAATAGCCAACTTTGACCCCATACCCAGCATTATACAAACCCCAGTATCTTCAAAATAATCTTTGGATAAATACAAGCATATTTGGATAACAGTCTTTTCGAGGACCAACGTGCCAAAAAATCAAGGATTCATTTGAAAAAATGTTAAAGTCCGTCCTCAAAACAGCTGGATATGCTGATAGCCATCATTACGTAGTTATTACGCGATCAAAATAACCTTTCTCCGTGTATATATGCGTACACACATATACACGCTGGTCTCTATATTTATATGTATGCGTATGTAGTGGATAGCAGCGGCAACCAAGTTGCTTGTTCAAAAATGCATGAACCACTCAACTTAAACCGGAAGCTCTCCCCGTTATCCCCGGTGTTTCTCGATCCCGGCGAGATAGGGGCGATAGAGAAAAGCAACGAAAGAGGAAAGCGAGAGAGAGAGACAGAGAGAGAGAGAGAGAAGGTGGGGTTGCAAACATACTTACTGGCTTCCTATACACATCGCCGTGGGGGATGATATTTCGCGGCTGAAAAACCGTCAGCAAGTGCCGCACCGACCGGCGCGTCCCTAATGACGGTCACACAATATACTTAACGTCGGTGAAGGCTCACGGTCAACTAACTACCACCGTTGACTCAACAAATTGTGTAAGCCTCACGCTCTTGGGAGCTCTCACGCTCGTTTCGCTTAGATGCAAACAACTGGTACCGCTTTTCCTCGCTCTCGTCTCCCTCTTTCTCTGGCCCTTCGGAGATGAATGTACACTCCGTGGGGTAGGTAGCTCGAAGTAAACCATGGACCAAAAGAATTTACGCTACCGATATAACTTCAACTGTTCAAGTTGACGTGCATGATATTATTTTGAAAAAAAGAGACGGTCTCGAAGCTCTCCATTGAGCGGGGTTGAGCCAGTGCGGGAGGGAGAGCACTTAAGTAATTATTAGCTATAGGCTTGGAAACCAAGAGGAAAATAGAGCGCGACAGAAAAAAAACGTAGTTAAGGTTGCTGCTTAGAAAAATTGATGTGCATATATATATATATTCATGAAAAATTTTACTAGTCGTTATGGTATATTTTTAGAAAATACTGGAAAAAGAAAAACGGTAGTTTGCGCACTCGTTTATTGAATATTAAATGTTCAAAGTTTACGTCAACGTTCGCTCAATCGCCAAAGCTCGTGTCTATTTTAATAGAATTTGTAAATATTGAAAATTAATTTTCTGATTTATCCTAACTCCTTCGAATGAACATATGTGTAAATAATAATTACGATTATCTGCAGTACACTTGAACATTTTCGCGATTTTCATTGGTACACATCATTAATATTTCGCTACAATAAGTTGGCAGTGGTGATGTCACGAAATCTGTTAGGATAGAAACTTCATTTCTTCCGCCACCCTTCAAAAATGATTTAGCAACAACCTTACGTGAATTCTTTTGAAAGTGAATGATCTATATAAATCTTTCACCAGTTTGATCCTCCACATAGTGCAAGGGATTGAGATTTTTTTGAGATTCTAAACATCAGAGGTCTCGCGTTTAACCGCATTTGCAATGGTGTTAAAGTTTGCATCATTGGAATGCAATAAAAATTCTTTCAAGTTTTTTTAGTGCCTTTATCATGCTTATTTAATTTTTTTTTTGCGATTCAGGTTGCAGTTCTTTGATAAATATTCTGATAAACCTATCAGTGAATTTCTGTAGCTCGAAAGGGCCAAAAACAATTTGTAGAATTAAGAGAAATGTTTTTTTCGTTGCATTCCAAAGATGCAAACTTTAAAATCATAATTTGCAATTTTCCTGTGAATTCTTGGGCCCTTAGACAAATGGAATTAAGTCACGACGCTTCGTTTAGACTTCTTTTTATTTTTCTGTTAATTCGTCGATTATGCCTTACCTGATAGAGGGTGTCCAGGGAAATAGCGAATATCATGTTCTCGACGATGACTCTGAGAACGGTGTTGGGTCCTCCTTGGGTGTCGCCTCCTTGAGCCTGAACTCCCTGACCTTGTGCAGCCTGCAGCGCCGCCTGGGCATTCGTGTTCTGTGGTACAGAATTTAAAAAAAGAACACATCTTTGAATAAACAATTACACAACGTTGCTTCATCGAGCAATCAAATTCACGATAGCATGAAAAATAAAACAAACAAGGTACAATCTTATGATGAAAGTAAAAATACAAATATTATTCGGTCGTCTCATTTTCTTCCTGCTTAGTCTTAACTTCTGTGTAACAGAGGTCATAAAATATATATGCGCATCATCAGCTGGGTGGGAAAAGTTTCGAAAAACGTCAACTCCCCCCTGTTGTTGGAAGGCGAAGTAAAAAAAAAAAAAAAAAAGAATATCGCTTCCTTAAGAAAAACTAAAATAAGACGAAAAATCGGGTGAGTATTCAAATTGGTCGCATATTGAGGATAACAACGTCGAGAAAAGAGTCTCTCGTCCTTTTTTTCACATCTTCTTGATTTTTTTTTCCTTCCTCTTCCTCTATGTGTCCCTCGTTCTCTGCATTATACTTTGTAAGTAAGAGTAACGAAGGATGCCATCCGGGTTATTAAAATAAACCGCGGCCTATCCTTTACGTGCCGCGAGGCTGGTTACTGCGAACCCCCGCGCGGGAGCAAAAGGATGCGAGGATGGATAAAGGGAAGGCCTCGAGCCCGCAGGGTAGGCGGCACCCCTCTTCATCTAGTTTCCGTTCCTCATCTCATGAGTTCCTTTTTTGGCGCTGAGAGACCGGTATGAAACGAGAGAGGGGTTGTAATTTCCCTGTCATCTCGGGGACCTCGTAATAGCCGGAAACGCACACGAGTAAGATAAAAGTGACTTTAAATGAAAAAATATTTGACGTGGAATCTCGCTCTTTGGTGAAATGTTATTTCAACGTTGTCAATTTAGATCGTTCAAGATCAAACAAACAAAAGAGTTTCCCTTTGTGGTTCGTCGTTTTTATTTTGAACCTCGAATTTTGCACGTTCTTATTTACTACGGTTCGCCGTTTATCTATACATATAAAACAGTTCAGTGACTGACTGACATATAGACAACGCACAGCCTCAATCGCTGAGGATTGAAACATGAAATTTGGAAGATATGTTGCTTTCGAAAGTGTAGAAGTGCACTAAGAAAGGATTTTTCGGAAATCAACTCCTGAGGGATGATATTAGGTGTAAAAGTTTGTATGGAAAATTGTATTCTTTGCGTGTATCAATTTGAAACTTGGTATAAATATTCCAAGGTATAAATAATGAGAAGCGCATCTTTTAGGATTTTTCAAAGAACCCTTAATTGGGGGGGTGCAAAGGGGTGTTGAAGTTTGGAAAATCGAATTCCCTACTTTTATCTCAATGACATCCGGAAGATATGTTCCTTGAAGGACGTAGAGTGCACTAAGGACCCGTGCAGAAACTTCTTAGGGATACCTAAATTCCGATCAGATCCCGATCGGGATATGATACGGATTTCCCAGAAGCGGTATCCTCATCGGAATCCCGATGGCACCCACTGCGTAGCACAAGGCGGAGACGTGGTGGCAATAATTTGAAATACTTATTGAATATATTTTCTTAGAAAATTAAATACATATTTTCTTATAATAGTTCGAACGATTTCCATTTAATTTAAATATAATTACTTAGAATAAATAACCTATATCACTTTTTTCCAGGAAATATAAATCTTTTAAGGTCAATATATTGTTGTTTCGTAATTTTTTATTTAATGTAAAGAATTTTGTTCGAAATTATTTTATTAAAATGTTTAAGGTTTGAGTTATACTGTAGCACCAATTTTTACGTAATTCTCTTTCAGAATCGACGAGACAAATAGCTGACTATGATGTGAAATGTGGTGATGATGTTCGACAATGAACACATCATTGAAATATTTAAACAATAGCGGTTTAAAAAATCGGCAGAATCAAATTTTCCATTGATAAATGCTTCTTCGATGGCAATTACAATTGGTCTACGTTCTTGGGTACGGCAAGTGGACAGCTATTTTGCGCAGGTATTAAAGGATTTGAAAGAGGAAAATATTCGGATTTTTTGTATGAAACAGGTTTTATATAATAAAACGCAAGAGGAAGTGGAGGCTACGAGAGTTTTTCATGGATGAAGAAATTGCGCTCACAATGCCAGTTCCCGTCTTCTCGTGCGCCGAAAAGCTGTGGAAGGCACACAGAGAGAGAGAGAGAGAGAGAGAGAGTGAGAGAGTGTGTGTATGTGTGTGTGTGAGAGAGAGAGAGAGAGAGAGAGAGAGAGAGAGAGAGAGAGAGAGAGAGAGAGAGAGAGAGAGAGAGAGAGAGAGAGAAAGAGAGAGAGAGGAGAGTGAAAGAAGAAACATGAATGAAATATTCCCTTTTCAATCTCTCGCATCACTCGTCGCCCCGGTGAGCGCACTCTGGCGGCTTTGAAATAAAACAGGGACGAAGTAAGGTGGAATAAGAGAATATCCTCGAGCATGGAGCGCGAGAGCAGGAGAGAAGGAATAAGAGCGAGAAAGGGAGAGAGAGAGAACAAAAAATAGAGATTTTTTAGCCTCTCTTGCGGGCGAAGAATAAAGCAAGCAGCAGGAGTGGTAAGAACGAGTTCAGGACCTCGAGATTTTTACGATCTTTGCCCCTCGGAGTTTTTTTTTTTACGCGGACGCGGCTGGGCGAAGTGCACAGTCTCCATTTCACTGGCTGGATAAATTTGAGAATCTTGCGCGTTCCAACAGCGGCCTACACATGCTTAGTTTTACATGGCAGTGAAATTGTTTTTTCGCTCCACGAATCGGGTACAGAGAGGGCTCGTTTAAAAAATTGTATGTGCCGCGGTAAAAAATAGCATTTTGTCTATCTGCTTTGTAGGGTAATTGCAAGATAGTCGAGAACACTTCCTCTCAATCGTCTTCCATATTGTCTTATGCAGAAACGACCGAACGTATATAGCATAAAATTCGCTTAACCGCTAACCTAATTTAGTTACTGTATCGAGTTACTCGAGTAATTTGCTCAGTACCCAGTATCATTAGGAATTGAGTTCACAAGGTGTTTTTAGCTTACAAAGATTCGCCACACTGCATCAATTTATGTATGCAGACAGTAACGTCTTCTGTGAAGTGATGAATTCTTTTCGAAAACAAGACATGTCTATACTTCCGAATAGCTGTTACCTCCGATTAAGGCAGTAGTCTGCTTTACAGGCTTCAAAAAATCGATTTTTCGTTTTTGTCTTAAATCTATTCCAAAACTATCCAAGAATATGTGTTCAAAATTTTAGAGGCCAATTCGACATATTTTCGAAGCTAGATCAGTTTTAGTGGCCGAGCGTCGAGCAGGTGCGAATGCTCGGGCAGAACTTTACAGCCCGTTTTCTCGAGTTTTCATTTTCACAAGTTTTGGAAAACGGTGCCGGCGATAGTAAAAACAATATATGTCCGATCGAAAAAAACCAAAGTGATCTAGCTTCAGTATTGAATTATCTTCTATTTGAACTAAAAAAGTTGGACAAAAGTACTATTTAAATTACTTGTTTTGCAACTTAAAGTGAATTTTTTTTTTCAAAAAAGTGAATTTTTTTTTCAAACTTCGAAAAAATTTGGAATTTCGTCATTTCTTCGGTATTTTTTTAGTTCATATAGAAAAGGAACTTATAAAAACTAAAAAAAAATTTGGTTCCACTGTTTCAGATGCATCGCACGACCTCCATCACCGGCACCGATTTACGAGTGCACACTCCAGGCGCCCCAGAAAAATCGTTACAACTTTGGCAAATTTCAATAATTTGTAATAATAAAAATTGTTTTTTAAAGCTTGAATATAATATACTATCGTCTCAAAATTTCGTTTACCGCAATCATTTCCTTCCCTTTCAAAAAAATTGTTGAAAAAACGCTTTTTTTTCGGCTCCTAAAGCAGACTACTGCCTTAAGCTGAAATTTTGCACATATCTTTTTTCGATAATACAAGCTATTGCCAATGTGGATTTTTGGGTCATCGCAAAAGTTTTCGAAATATCGAATTTCGAAAATTGATAAATTAACGCGCGTATAGGGGAGAGTGGGGTACAATGTATCACGGGGCACTGTGAGCTAGATGCGATTTCTCGAAGGTTTGTAGCTCTTAAATTCCAATTTTTTTTTCGTGTTGGATCGCGATTTATATTTGGTTTCGTCAGGCCTAAAACAAAGTCGATAGTAGCGAAAATGGATTTGAGGCTTGAGAAAAAAATATTTCGCTCGCCGGAAAAACGTAAGATATAACGTAACTTTCTGTCGCGACTCAGGTTTTCGGTCCTAATCGATAGTTTTACTATTCATGATGAGCTCAGTGACTTGTGTCTTTACATTCGTAGTTTAATTGATAGTTATTTTCATCAATAATCAAATATTTAACTAGTGGGGTACAATGTATCACCGAGATATGGGGCACAATGTCTCGATTCTCAATGAGGAAACAAAGAAGTGACGACGCTCCGAAGAAGCGCAATGCGTCACGGGCTGCTGTCAACGAAGTGCGATTTCTCGGAGGTTTGTAGCTCGCAACTTCAGAAATTTTTTTGTGTTGGACCGTGATTTATCTATTATCTATGTTATCTATGTTAGAAAAATATAAGAGTTTCAACCGTTTCATTGTACCCTACGTTTCGCAGTAGTTGACACACTTTACCCACCTAGACGATACATTGTACCCCACCCATGAGGTACTATGAGCCGAGCCGCCATTTTTTTTCGATCCCATTATCTTAGTATTTTTTATCTTTTTGCAAAAAAATATGGGAGCTTCATTGTATGCCCAAAGGTCTATAAAATCGGTTATGACCTTTTTTTTCTGATCAGACTACCTTGATTAGAGTAAAAATTCGTTAGAAAAAAAGTGGCACACTGTACCCCACGTTCCCCTATATAGTTCGTCTCTCGTGTCGTGTGTGTGTTTTGGTTTGCTTAGGTTTTGCAGACTTTTTGTGGACTAGTTGTGTTTGGTTCAGCTTGGTTGTGTTTATTTGAGTTTTGTAGAGTTTGCTTGGGCTTAGTTACGTTTGTTTGGGATTGTTTAGGCTTGGTTGTGTTTATTTTGATTTTGTAAGCTTTGTTTGGGTTTCTTTGGGGTTGGTTGTTCGTTTCGGGATTGTTTGGTTTTAGTCCTGTTCGTTCCGATTTTTTTCGCGATTGTTTACGCTTGGTTGCGCTTGTTTGGATTTAATGGATTTGTTGGATCGACAGTGTCCATAGAATGGGGATAGCAGTAACGCGCTATGATAGATATCGATATACACGTGCGTTAATTAATACATTATTTAAAAAATATATATATATATTTCGAAAGCCATTGCGATGCGCCAGAAATTCTTTTAGGCCAAAACTCATATTGTGAAAAAGAAGGTATGTAAAAAATTACACCCAAATCGGAGTTAACAGCTATTCGGAGGTTTATCCAGACATTTTACTGGTGCGTTAATCAACGTGAAAAATGTTGAAAAAAAAAAGAACAATGAGTAGAGCAGTAGCTGCGCGAGAATAAACCGAAGTGGCGGAACTTTCATCAAACAGGTAGACCAAGGGAAGAGAGAAAGTAAACGAGAGAGTGACGTAGAGGAAGAAAAACGGAGATACCAAAAAAAGACACAAATTGAAGACAAACAATTGGCAGTGTCCTGCGTTTACGAATCATTAATAAAAAAGTACAAGCTTCCAGTATATGACACACGTAAACTACAAAGAAAAGGGGGAAAAAAAAACATCACGCATATTTCGATCAACATGACGAGGGTAAGGGCAACGCGTTCGCTTACAACCCCAAGCTTTACGCCCTTCGGAACTTAATCCACGTGATACGGGTATGCACGTTGGAGAACGAAGATTCAAACAGGCGGTATTCATGTACTCTCGAGTCCCGTTGAACCAGCAGTCAAAGGATTTACCGACAAAAGCTCTCGGAAACAATGCTACGATCTCGTTTCGGAATGAGTAAAATCGAGAGGATGTTCCAAAGGGATGGGTAGAATTGAAAATCGCACACACACACACACACACACACTCGTACTCACTGCGGAGTCGACCTACCATCCCCAAGCACCGTTTATGTAAGCGGGAATGGCGATTTCAAACTGAATTACCGATACACGAATGCGAGTTAGGCAGGAAGATAGAGTGAGAGAGAAAGAGAGAATGCGCTCACGAAAGAGGGTGGGAAATGCATTGGGATTTGGAAATGGCGCATGCAAGCGTTTGTGCCAACGATTTTGGGTCGATCAAACAATAGGCCGTGGAATTTCGTATTTGTCGTTTGAAAACGTCAATAGATAAAAGATTAAATTGCAGAACGAGTTTAATGATAAACCGAGGACCGTTTTTACAAGCTCTGTTTCATGGTTCACGAGCCCTGTTTCATAGTTCCACTCTGGAAGAATGATAGCGTCCGATGAGGTGGATTTGAGAAAAGGACGGGTGAAGCCATGTTCGGACCCACGCAATTTTACCTATCCGCTCTCTTTCACTTTCGCTCGTTGTCCCTCTCTCTCTCGCTCCCTTTCCATAATGCCGTGTATTTATAAGAAGCGTATGTATAACTGGTGTACACACCAGGCCCAGATCAATTCTGAGTTCATGAATTATTAATCCGGCAATGTGGGAAACATCGCTGTGGGCCATAGAGCGTTTTGCCTCGATTAATATTGTAATTCAATTAGCGAAAGCGACGAGGAGGAGGGCGGGGGGGGGGGGGGGGGGGAGGAGAGAGAGAGAGAGAGAGAATGAATTTTCGCCAAACCTTGCTCAGTTACCTAGTATGCTGTTTCTCTCACTCTCTCATATTCCAACTCTGCCTCTTCTGCACTGTTGCCAACTCCATTGAAGAGTACGATCAACCGAATCTAGGGATCGAAAGTATAATCCTATCGTGTTGTGTATATTCACATATATGTATGTGTGCATGTGTGTTTACATATATACGTATAAAGGCATGTTGACGAGCCCGATGAAATCCACCACGCCGCTATGAATAATATTTTGACAATCGAAAATTCATGGCAAATTTCCATGAACTACGTGATATGCCCGCGAGAGAACAGGCGGTTAGAAATTATTCGAACGAGATTGAGAGTTCGGTGCAGCAAATTAAATTTTTGTGTTCATACGCGAAGAGCGCAGTGGAAAATTGTACGTAATTGTAGCACATTTTGTTTCATTGTAGCCATGAACTCGGTGTACGGTCGATATATTATTAATAAGGATCATTACAATCATGGCAATGCTAATAATGGTATATATAAGCTTCAAATATTGAAAAATACAGAGGATAAAAGATATTCATTTTGCTTTAACACAAAGAAGTGCTGATGGCATTTCGTTATTTGATGCATCAAAAAAGGCGAAATTAATCGAAACTCCATTATAAAAGGTATCGCAGCAAGAGGTCGTGCGGTCATTTGTGTTCTTTGTGTTCATTGTGATCATGGTGTTCCAAATATGGGAAGCCGGATCTGTATGTTTATGCAATTAATTGTTGAAAAAGGCTAACCTCCACATTTTTTTTTTTTGTTAATAATGTGAGCGCGCGATTGTTAATAACGCTTCAACGAGCATCATGATAAATATACGTAGATGCCAATACAAACGTTTGTAACTCGCGCAAATATTGTTGTAAAAAACATCGACAATTACACAAGCCTCTCTCAATTGTTTACACATCGAAGTGCGCTCTGCTTGGGATGATTAAAAAAATTGTTCGAACAAGTTCCTATTTGGGATTGTTGCTGCGAGTTTTTGTTTTTCTTTGGATGAGCGTTAAAATAAAACCGAACGCTTTTTTTTCATTTTTCGAACTGGCAAACCTTGTCAAATCAGTCTCATGTACCGTGTATTTCGTATTTACGTATTTCTGGTGCAACAGAATGAAAGATTTGTTCATAATGGTGCATCGTTGGTCTACAATATCAAACGATTAAAAAAAAAACTGCCGATTGCAGAAATCTGCATCATTTGAAAACAAAAGATTTGATAACCATACAATAAAAAAACCGCAGAGAAAAAAAACAAATAGAACATAAAACAGTGAGATCACGTGCAAAACTTCAAGCGCTCAGTCGAACTTTTGAACAAATATTGTTGATCAACATCATGCTGAACATCCAACGAAACAATACGATGATAGATGAATATACCCTATGACGGGTGTCGTCGCGACATTGCATTAATGTAGAATGATGTTTTCGATATATCATAATTGTTCTGTATGATTCAAAGTGGAGACAACCCCGACACGGGCTATGTTCGTTTATCATAGTATTGTACCATTCCGTGTGAAATTATATGTTTAGCATGATATTGACCAACCTTATGTGTTTAACATTGATTAATCTGATAAATCGTGAGCAAGTTAGACTAATCATTTTACTTTTTTTTATTATTTTGCTCTTTTGCGAGCGAGAGATTGATTTTTTATTTTTTAAACCTGTGTTTTTATTTTATTCTTTTTCAAGTACACGCTTGTGTGAAATAGCTTTAATAAATAGATAATTAAAAATGATGCTTTTTTATTTCATATAAACAACTTTTTAATTAAAGAAACTCGCGACCTTACCTGTTTTTTTTTTTTTTAAGGTTGAGAGTTTTGATAAGAGGTGCGACTATTAATGCCGTCGTTAGCTGCTCGAAGTAGCAGATAATCGATCGCCTACCTAATCGCGATACGGTAAAAGATATTCAGACTTGCTATATTTAAAAAAAGTTACTTATCTCCGTGCGTTCACCATACACGGAGAGAATTAAAAAGTAATTTTTGTCGTGAATTTCACGGTAAAAATTACCGTGACATATTTCAATGTGGTGACAAGTGAGAAAAGCATGATAATTCGTATACGACAAGTTTTTTTTAACTCACGTTACAGAAAATTTCAAATACGTAGGTAAAATTTTACTATACAAGAAGGGTAGCGCGCACGATAATTTTTACCCAGAGCACAATACATTTTCCTATAACACTCATTAAATTTTATAATAAATCTTAAAATAACTGTTATAAAGACGATACTTTTTTATAGACATTTTTGAAAGGCATAAAATAATAAAATGCACAGTCAAATTTCGCTGATATTATATATTTTTTAAATATAAGTTTTGCGTATTTTGTTACACATGAAAATTTACTAGAAAATCTGGTAAAATTTTCTATCTGAAGAAGAAATTTTATTTTATTTTCGTGAAAATCTGTGTTTTACTCAGTAATAATAAGCGAAGTTTCAGGGTTGTCATCTGGTTACCGTTACTGCACGGTAATTTTGTTAACATTTAATTCTCTCCGTGTAGACTTCAACGCAGTATGTTTCTAAATGTGGCTAAGAAATGTTTATTGAAAAGATAATTCCCGTTTCCAAGGTAACCAGTGACAACGAAATGCCTTGATCAACTTATCGCCGTAAAATACACGTCTTTCTGTCCTGGGAGCAGTCGGAGGGTTAAAGAATTCAATCTTTTGAACTGCCTGAAGTTTTTCTTTAGTATCTTTGTTAGAATTCTATAACCAAAACCTGCGAATAAAATTTTTGGATAATAAAATGATAGAAGCAAAAGTATGAAAAAGAATTTTCATTGGGTTTTGACATAGCAGACTTGCTACTCGATCTACAGTGCTTGTTGTAGGATCGCGCGTCCTCCACTGCACTTGTCACCCATGGAGCTATTTTCTCGATCGAGCATTTTAACGATCCATCTTCATGGGGATCTTTCATTGAGATCGATACACCACAAAGGGTTGTGTGTAAGGTTTTCTTTCCCTTCCTCGCATGGCGTAATTGCCTTTTGACGATGCTGAACATTCCAATCAAGCACTCGCGTCGAAACGCATTACGAGCCATCAAAACTCCTGAAAACTCCTTCGAGACGGCGGATTATCGCGCATTTACTGCTTTATCCATCTGTAAATGCCTGTATATCGTTGAGGAAGAGTATCGGCTAGATCGACGCTAAAAAACCAGCACGAAGAACAAAAGCTGCTACTGCTTCTTCCATCGACTTTAATACAACTAGGCACTTTCTCAGTTATCGCAATGCAAAACACACTTGTACGCTTCTTTTATCGCCCATTGCACCTTTATAACCAAACTACCGAGGCAAGTCTTCAAAGCTATGCTTAACGGGTCTGCCCGTAAAAGTGATATTGTGAACGTTGGACCGAAGCAAAGTTCAGCTATCAACGTGTCTTTGAGAAGTGTGTTTAAAATAGTCCGTATGATTGTTTTTGGCACCATAGAGTATCTCTTATTCCGGAGACCATAGACAACTTTTTTTTTCTATTTCTTCACAGGGAAACCTTTGTTTTCGTAGAATTTCTTTATTTTCCTTATTTCGATTAATACATGTTCGAAATGTTCTGAAACGTCGAGAAATCAAATTGATCAGGAACTAGTTGGATTACCATGCAATCCTCAACACCGTAAATGTGTCCGGTAAAACCGATTTGCCAAACAGATTCTGTGGTTTTATCTCTTGTGAGTGTTGTCTTGGAAACAAAAAAAAAAACATTTTTGCTAAGAGCAAACCCGTGCAGAAATTTCTTAAGGCTACCTAACTTCCGATCGTGGCGCCCACTACGTAGCACAAGTTGGAGACGTAGTGGCAAAAATTTGAAATACGTATTAAATACATTTTTCTTAGAAAATTACATATTTTCTTAGACCGAACGATCACCGTTTAATTTAAATATAATTACTTAGAATAAATAACTTATATCACTTTTATCCAGGAAATATAAGTCTTTCAAGGTCTATATATTGTTTTTTTTTAAATTTTTTATTGAATGTAAAAAATTTTATTCGGAATTCTGTTATTAAAATATATAAGTTTTGACAGTTATACTGTAGCACCAATTTTTGCCTAACATTTTTCAGATCCTTGAATAAATGATTTCAGAAAACGTCCAGCGTCTCCATCTGATGCGGATCGGTATCTCCTGGTGACTTTTGCATTCATCCCTGGAATCCAATTCGATATCGAACTAGATCTAGAAGTTCGGGATTCTAGCCTGGATCCTATGTAAAGTTTCTATTTGGATTCTGACTTAGAGTCCATAATAGTTCCGGATTAGGATCCTACCTGGAATCCGATTTGAGAGCGTTACATTTCGTTCCCGGATCAGATCCGATGTCTGACTGGATCCTGATTGAGAGACCAGGATCCTAGTCCGAATCATACTGTAGCCATGACAATATTTCTGCACGGGAAGTACCAAACAAGGCGAGAAAAATGTAAATGTTCCGTCTCGGAGAGGCTTCGAATGTTCTGTCACAGAAATTTGAAAACTCTGTGTGGAATCCCAGAGGCGGGATCGAATAACGAGTCAGGTTGTCACGGCGTCTCGGAGTATCGGGTTAATTGGATCGTCCAACGTCGTCGTCGATTTGCCTCCATTTCCCGTACCCTTTCTTGTCCCACGCAACAACGGAAAAATCTTCAACCCATATCTCGGGTTATAACTCCGCTAGTCTGTAACTGACGAATACTTCTCCCGTTCACCTCGTCTCTCGTGTACTCGCATCAACTATGGAACAGTATCGAGGCGAAGTTTTGGACTTGCTAATTAATTAGGCTGATAAACGAGACGCCTGAGCGGGTTCCTTCCAACTATGCGAATCTCTCTCTCTCGTCTCCCTTTACTTGTCACGTCGATTCGCGTTGCTAAACACTCTCTCCGTCCCGCTTCCACCAATGCGAAAGCAATTGCTCTCTTTTACTGGCAGTGCGACTCGTAAACCCGAGAAGCTTGCTCTTAGCGCGTACCTTAACACGCACCGTCTATATACCTACCGGCCCTCTAAATTCATTCCAGTCGAATTTCACGTATAAGGGGCTCCCCGATTTATCCCCCTCTCGAATCCCATTTCATGATCGTTCGAACGAAAGCCGTTTTCACTCAACAATTAGAGAGCTATAAATTATCGAGCTTGTTCAAGAGGGGTCCGCGAGGACGGAGCAGAGAGAAGAGAACCTTCTCTGCGAAGAAGGCCGATCCTATGCAGAAATTCGTTGGGGAGTCCCCAGATTCTATCACTTCCTCATAGAGATTCAATAAGGACACCGCATGTAGGGCGTCCACATCGGAATCCAAGTGGATTCGACGCTATTTTCCTATTGACTCGGTTTATACATTTTTCATTGGAAATTTTCAACCGGAAATTGTTAAAACTCCAAAAAAAAAAATCTTTTCGTAATCTCGTGCACAAATTTGTTGGGCAGTCCCAAGATGCGCCCACGTCTCTAGGGATTTGTTACACTGAGAAAAATGTATGGTATTTTCAATCATATTTCAACCATATTCAATATTTCCTTGAGGGACAATAATATTTTATAGACATGGTTACTGCCCGAAATATACACGGAGAGAATTAAATGTTAAAAATTACCGTGCAGCAACGGTAACCAGATGACAACCCTGAAACTTCGCTTATTATTACTGAGTAAAACACAGATTTTCACGAAAATAAAATAAAATTTCTTCTTCAGATAGAAAATTTTACCAGATTTTCTAGTAAATTTTCATGTGTAACAAAATATGCAAAACTTAAATTTAAAAAATATATAATATCAGCGAAATTTAACTGTGCATTTTATTATTTTATGCCTTTCAAAAATGTCTATAAAAAAGTATCGTCTTTATAACAGTTATTTTAAGATTTATTATAAAATTTAATGAGTGTTATAGGAAAATGTATTGTGCTCTCGGTAAAAATTATCGTGCGCGCTATCCTTCTTGTACAGTAAAATTTTAGCTACGTATTTGAAATTTTCTGTAACGTGAGTTAAAAAAAACTTGTCGCATACGAATTATTATGCTTTTCTCACTTCTCACCACATTGAAATATATCACGGTAATTTTTACCGTGAAATTCACGACAAAAATTACTTTTCAATTCTCTCCGTGTAGTACTGCCTAACGATATTTTAGCAGTTGAGTAAATTATGCACACATGTTAACTGCAACCAACAATCTTACAAGCATGCGTTGATTGTTCAATGCTATATAATATAGTAGGTTTTCATAAAATGGATATTTCCTTGTACTAACAAAAAATAACTCCACCAAGATAGTGAACAGGGCTAAAATATATGTACATTTATAAAATGTCATTACATAATGACTATGAAATTATATATCGAAACCAGTTTACATAAAATTATCATGGTAATTGAGAAAATTGATTTCGCAATACTTTTGGCAGTAATAAATTAGCCATTTCTATACTGTCGACTCTTTTACAATAGTTAATCGCTTTTTCGGGGCTAGTAGATAGTCAAACACGCCACCAGAATCGCATTGCAATCATTGCGTGACATTTTAGTATGATATCCAATGCGATGATCCGTTGAATCTCTATCAGGAAGCGGGGACGAGTATGGAAATCCAATTGGATCCTTACGACAATTCGTGCACGGGATGCGTTTTATCCAGATTCGACGAACAAAGGTTGAAGCACGGCGTGGTTTTTCCTCATTTTTCTACGAAATATTATATTTGCAATAATTTCGGCTAGGGGTGACTTCGATCTTCCAAGGTGGTACACAGGGATAAGAATGCCGATGAGAACGAGAGAGCGGGGAAAGACGAAGCCGGTTTAATGATAAGGTCGATAAAGTCGCCAGCTGCGGGTCGTTTCCGGCGTGGCTCAATTAAAGCCCTCACGACTTATTCCCCCTTCTGCCCCCCCCTTCACTTTCTTCCTCTCTCTTACTCTCATTCGTTTTTCTTACTTCTATTATCCAAGCTAGGATTATCCGAAAGACACGCGTTTCGCGAAAAGCTTTTCTCCGAGCTACGTCTTTAGAGTACTTCGGTGCAACGTCAACTAGAACAAAAACTATTCGCGTTATACGACTGGTGAAGAAAAACTTCTTCCTCCGCATATATCAACACGAAAAATGAGCGTCGCGCTCGGGATAGACACATTATTTGCGCACGCTTCGTGAGTGTGCGTGGGTGGTGATATTATGTAAAAAAAAACGATGATTAACGTGGATTTTCACTGATATGAGTTAAATCGATTTTTTAGATATACTTTTTCAAACGATTTATACTTTTTTAAGATAAGATTTCTACGTTTTTGAGTTCCACTCATTTTGTATATCCATATATTTCTGTTTGTCAAATTCAACGTGCAAAAGGCGATGGGATCCTTCAACAATCGTATTGGATTTTGTTGGATAATGTGAGAATTCTTTAAAATTCAAATTGGATTGGTACATCCGTGCAGGGATCCAATGCGATGATCCATTGAATCCATATTAGGTAGTAAGGACAAGTATTAGAATCCAATTGGATACCTACGACAATTCCTGCTCGGGTAACTTCGATGTATTGCATTGCCATCAGCGATCCACGCATCGCTATGTCCGTATGTTCATACGTTCTACTTAATACGTATATGCGAAAGTATATGGAGGCGGTAAGTCATCAAGGTTCACCAGCAGGGGGAAGGAAGGCGCGAAAGGAGGGGTCGAGTGAAAGGGCTTGACAAAGAGGGTTAAGCGTTGGGATGTCCTACGTCGGTGATGGTCGATGGGATACACACAGAGAACGCGACATCGAGAGTAAATGGTATGTTATGGTAATGCGTTGGTACTCCGACACCTGCCATTAATTCGTGCCACGAGCTGCGAGCTCTCCTGAAGCAGAAGGCAAGCTATGGACAAGCCAGAAAGGTGAGCATCATCAACCCATATTCCTCTTCCAGGTGTGTGTGTGTGTGTATGTCTGTGTGCACTTTGATACACAACGGAGAGGGACTGGCCATCGCGTACGTAATACTCGCGAAAATACGAAGGTCTGGTTATCTCAGTCAACAAACGTCCCTAGGACCTACGCGCAAAAGTGTCCAAGGTAACGTCAGCAAAGAAAAAAGTTACCACTCGAACTGACACGATCAACGTGACACTCAAATCTAACCATATGGTACAGCGGAAATGTCTTCGTCTTCTGTCAAATGCCCAGTTTTCACAAGATTTTTAAATTCGCATTAGTTTACATAAAAGATCGAAAGTGCATGTTTTCTTACGGGGGCTGGGTGCATTGAAATTACAAAATTTCACCTTTTTGCATTTTTCATTGAAGTTAAATCTTTTTTTTAGCCTTGGTTTAGTTTATGACTTGGCTCTTAGATAGCTAAATAAGAAGCCTAAAAAATAATCACGTAATTTTTATAGCTCAAGGCCTTAGGCCACTCTAGGATTTTCCAAAAATCGATTTATTTTGTTAAAAATGTACCTTGGTTCCTATAAAATTATATTCCAAAAGATTATGGGTGTGTAAAATCTCTAAGTACTCGATTTTCGAATTCTCGCGAAATCCCGCTTCATTCATGTCGTGACTTTCTACTAACTTTAAACGCGTTTATCTTAAAACTACATTTTTCAAGTTGGCCGGACTCATAACTCAAACAAATGTCAACCGACTTGAAATATTAACTGTATATTTAGAATTAAATTTTCTGAGGCACTACGTAGGATTTTTTTTATTATATTGCATAGTTCCTTTTTTATAAACAATTTTCTGACAATTTTCTCATGGCATTTTATACTTTTTGTTTTAGAAATAAGCCATTTTGACAAGAAACAATATATCAAAAAAAAACCCTACCTAATTCTATAGCTATTCTTATGTATAATCGAAAAAACTTTAGTGTCTCATTATAAATAAAAAATTATAGGAGTTGTTGGTCCGCCCGTTGACCTTCCAGAAATAAAGGCGTAATCGGAAAAATGCTGCACAGTCGCCATTTTGACCTGTATCGCTGTGAAAAAATAATTTTGCATAGTCAATGACGTGTATAATAAAACCCCTATTTTGTAATTCCGGTTTATTTTATGGTTTCGCTGAAAAAAAAATCACAAAATATGCTCTTTTTTTGGCCTCGAGAGTGGCCTAAGGCCTTAAATCGGTCAAAGAAAATTTGGGAACTTTCGGGAAAAAAAATCCGTTGATGAAACGATACTTTTTATGCATGTTTCCATTGTCAATAATAATTTCTTAATACTAAATGAATTATTCTCTCGAGACAAAGTGAGCTTTTCGTCGCAATGAAAGCGCCGAACACGCACGTTGTTGAAATTGATCTTGTTGGAAATTCGCAAATAACGCGGTATATATGCGGAAAATTGAATTTCCTCGAAACTCCTCTTTCACTGCGAGAATCGGTAAGATGAAAACGATAAAAAAAAAACGAGATCTCAGAACTTTACGAAACACGACTAGATTCGATATAACATGGGGCGAGAGATGGGGCAAAAAAAAAAAAAGAAAGAAAAATAGATGGATATCCGCGAAATGGGCGTTGGATCAGTGAAAAGCTAATATTTTAACTCGGTCCCTGAATACGCCGAATAATTCCGTGGGAGATAACGATGGGAAAGGGAGGAGGAGTTAAGTGGATGTATTATTCAAGCGTGAGAGATCCGTTGAACAATTGGGGGCGAATTGATAGAGGGACCGAGAGTAGATGACGGAAGGGGAGGGGCTCCAAGAGTTTATTCAAGGAGGTTGAAAAGAGCAAGAGCAAAAGCAAAACAGCGAAAAAGCGTGGAAGCAATAGAAAGAAAGTGAGAGAGAGAGAGACAGAGAGAGAGATAGAGAGAGAGAGAGAGGGAGAGAGAGAGAGAGAGAGAGAGAGAGAGAGAGAGAGAGAGAGAGAGAGAGAGAGAGAGAGAGAGAGAGTTAAGAACGAACGGGATGTCTCAGATTCGTATCTTTCCAGCAAACGGTAGCTGTGAATTCTCAGAGTGGGGCGGACAAAAATAAACCTCAAGAGGGAAACATCGGAAAAGCATCTGGCAGTACGCACTTCTTTCCTAAGCTACACTATCGAGATCGAACAATTTCAAAGAGCAAAAGAATAAGATAGAAAAAAAAAAATAAGAACCGCCGAGCCAGACAGGGGTTAGTGAACAGCTGATTTATGCGCACTCCCTCGCATGCCTCAGTGCGAGAGACACGATGCGTGAAGAAAGAGGGTTGCCCTGGGGGCTTCTTAACATTCCCAGTAGAGATACGAGATTTTGGAAAAGCCGAAAGCCTGAAAGTGCACGCACGGAGAGGGAGAAAAAAAAAACGCTCAAAATGGGCTAATCAAATGCGCGCGCCCTATTTACTTGAAGAGGTTGCTCAAGGTCTTTGCGGGGCTGGCGGCAAGAGGGAAACGATTATGGTGTCGAAGTTTGCATCGTTGGAGTGCAATGCGAATTCCTTTATTTTTTCATTTATTTATTTTTTTTTTACTATCTAAACTCCTCTTTTGCAGTTTTAAGTTGTGAATGAAAATGTCAAAAAATTTTACCGCCTATTTTTATTTAATTCTTAACATTTTTTTTATTATGTTGCGAGAGTCGTATGAAAATTATGGTATAGCTTTTGCTATGTCGCCCGTGTATAAGAGTCTAATTTCAATCGTTAATTGCTCAACAATTATGCAAACGACTTGAAATTTTTGCACAGTGTCGTAACACCTGTTCGCAAATTATCCTGCACAAATTTCAGCAAATTCTTATCATTACGCGGTAGCTGAGTCCTTTGACGTTTCCGTCAAAGGAAAAAAAAAAAAAAAAACAATAATTCGTCAGACAGAACATATTTATTTCCAAAGAGTTCGATAACGTTAAAAATGCTATTTTGCCATGTTAAAATAAAAATTGACTAGGAGATACAGGAAGACTGGAGCAAGATAGAGAGGTCAACGTACTGCAGCGGGTACAAATTCAGGAAGCAGAACTTAGGAATAGAAGGATATTGGGAGAACACGGAAATAAAAGGAGAGACAAAGGAGGTGTGGGCGAGAATGAGGTGCGGGAACATAGGAAAAGAAGACCCTGGCTCATCTATGCGAATGCGGAAAAATTAGGGAATTAATAAAAAAAAAGAAGTGGTAGATGATCTGACGGTATGGGCGAATCGCAGTGCAGGGGACAGTTTAGAAAAAAAAATAGAGCGGACATTGAAGGGAGAACCGGTGCAAGAGCTGTGTCAGTATGTGAGAATGGCTGAGCGAGTGAGACAAAAATGTAAAGTAAAAAAGAAATTTTATTGAGTGGTAAGCTGATGTTGTATGGGAAAAATATGTATAGGGGGGGGTACTGTGTAAAAACCCGAAAGGGTATACCTAAGAAAAATAAAACTACTACTACTACTACTATTTTGCCATGTTTGGACTCTATTTACCTAGTGTTTCAAGATCACAGGCATTATTTTATTTCATTTTACGATGTGTAATGATATAATGTACCACAATAGGGTTGAATATCTATGGCTTACCGCGCTGGACAATCCATATGCCGTAATGGTCATATTCAAGTGATTTTTCATTCCGCGCCCATTGTCATGGGATAGAAATTGTTAAATTTCATCTACTTTCTCCATAAAATTTGTCCGTCGAATCGAACGCGTGTTCGCTATACATCGTTGTTAGAAACATCACGGGGCGTTCTTATTGAAAAAATAAAAATAAATAGTTAAAATTGATCACTCGAAACCGAAAAAACCGCATTACCGAAAATATCGTGAGGCATCTCAGACGTGTACAGATTGTGAGAAATCTGAACAGTGAATGCGGAAATTGCGCAAAAATTATAAAACCTACATGTACAATGTGCTTGTCGCCGCCGTCGGTGTGGAAGTTTGCAACAGAGCTTTTTTTTTTTTCTATTCTTTCATTTCTTCAGATTCGTTATTATCCTACAAATCTCTTCGGCAGACTTTGTAAATCTCTAATAAGGATGCCAAAAAACGTTTGAGCGATTATCGTCACTTCAATTTTCCAAAAAAAAAGGCAATAATATGCAAGCGAAAAATAATAATTCCCATTGCCTTCCAACGATAAAAATATCATCATCGAGTACGGGACATTTCAGGTTTAATAAACAGGGGTCTTAGAATACAGCATTTTCTATCATTTTATTATTAAAAAAAAAAGACGACCTATCTTATTTTTTTTTCGCCCGAATAGCACTGTTGACAGTCTCAATTATGTATGAATACGTATTTAATATATTGTTTAAGCAGTTGATAAATGAACTCTTTGTATCTATTTGGTTTGGAACGGACTGTATGAGCAGTGTATCATTTGTGGTCGCGAGGAATGTACGAATGTATGGTAGCATTGTGCATCCCATTCAATGTTTCCATCTCGTGCTGTCTCTCGTTGATCGGGGAATCGCATAAATTTCGCTAACGAGTGTGTTCGTCGGTCGACGTTAACCAATGACGTATACAATCATGACCCTCCATCGCCTACTCTCTTCTCTCTCTCTCTCTCTCTCTCTCTCAATTTTTCCTAAAAGCTTTTCACACAGCGTTCGTTATCCACCCGTGATTTCCGGTACATACGTTCGAGCTTATAAGGTTTGTACGGTTTGACATATCGAGCCAGAAAGCATAACGAAAAGTAAGACTTGCAGAGATGAATATTTCTGTTTGCGTTATTATCTTGTCTCCCGTTACTATATTATTCGTACTTTGGTGACGTACGTAGCGAACGTATGCATCAACGAATTTGGTCACGGCAAGCAAAAAATTCATGCATGAATCTAAGATTTTTTTTCTTTCAATTCGTTATTAAAGGTGCTGCGGAAAAATCTGAAAAATCTATCTTCTCTGTTCTTTGTTAGAGAATATTCGGAGAGTAAAATAAAAAGACGAAAAATACATTCTATTTTTGGCAATGAATGAACGCATTCTTAATAATCTTTAATAATTATACGCAGTTGTCGGATAGTTTTCTGCGATTTTCGATTTTATCTTTGGCATACAACGAAAGTAGTACTATTTTATTTGTTGATATTATTAAAAATCTATTTTCGCTCATTCAGGTCGTAGATCCGTAATACGAACCCAAACAAACCCAACCATTTCAACAATTATCGTAGCCTAAATCTGCAAAAAGTAAGCTTGAAGAAATGAAAAAAAAAATGAGTTTCATTGCATTCCAATGATGGCAACTTCGACATCACAGTTCTCCAATACACGAAAATACAAGTTAGAAGCAATAAAGATTTTCTGAAAATCTTCGAAATACCTTTCTCATCATGAAATTAAAAAAAAAATACAGAAAGCGCTGTCTAAACACATACAAGGGGTACAATTTCTCGAATCCATTATTTCGGAGTAGGTTTTTTTTTATCTCCGAAGCAATTTGAAAATTTATGCCAAACTTTTGTTGTTCGTCGAGGCGAAATTTTCGTAATCGTCTGACAGTCTTTCGTTTCGCAGTTATGAAAACTTGCGAATTCGAACGATATACAGATGTGGGCGTGAACGAGGGGGAGTAGAGCGTGCTCGTGAACCGAGAGTTAGAGAAAATAGCGGAAGGGCCCTTCTGATGAGCTTCTCGAATCGCTATCTCTCGTTTCCCGTTGAAAACGAGGGTCGAGACGAGAAAGTATCGCAGTAGGAGACGAAGAGGAATGAGAGGGTGGGAAAAGAGAGTTTGAGAAATATATGGAATAATTTGGAAAGGGAATATATATATATTTGTGTGTGTGTGTGTATATATATATATATATATATACAGGGTGGACCACGCAACGTGTGCACCTCTTTTACGACCAAAATATGCGTTGCACAAAAAAATGTTTTATACAAAAGTTAGATGGTTTATAAGGCTACATTATGTGGTGCATTTTTTTTTCTATAGGTGGAGGCACTTCGAAGATTTGAAGGTCAACTTTATTTTTTCAAATGGAATGCTATATTTTTTATAGCGTAATATGATAGAGTATCGAATTCTGAGTAAAAAAGTATAGACCTTTATTAGCCCTAGAGTTAATAGCTAACGAGTAATTTCACTTTATTACTTTAAAATTTTCTTCACGTAATATCAAGTTGGAGATTCAAATCTACTACAAATTTCTCAATGGCAGTGTTTACATCACAGTGTTTATCAATATGAACACATTTACCACATCACACACACTTATCATGATTCACAATCTTCTCAATGATTGCAATCCAGTATTAAAGTATCCTTCGGTGATTGTGCGTGATTATTATCAGAAAGATAAAAGTGAAAATGAATTTTTCTAATAGTGATACTATTAGAGATTGATATTACGTGAAGAAAATTTTAATGTAATAAAGTGAAATTACTCGTTAGCTATTAACTCTAGGGCTAATAAACGTCTATACTTTTTTACTCAGAATTCGATACTCTATCATATTACGCTATAAAAAATATAGCATTCCATTTGAAAAAATTAAGTTGACCTTCAAATCTTCGAAGTGCCTCCACCTATAAAAAAAAATAAATACACCACATAGTGTAGCCTTATAAACCATGTAACTTTTGTATAAAACATTTTTTTGTGCAACGCATATTTTGGTCGTAAAAGAGGTGCACACGTTGCGTGGTCCACCCTGTATATATAATACTGCGTAGCTACCATTCTCTTGTTCTATATTTCTCAATCTTTTACGCTTGTTTTCCTCGCAACGAGGAGCCCGTGACTGATATACCTAATAATCGCGTTACATTATCCAATGCCGAGGGACACGAATAGATTCCTTTAAATCATTTTGTACTTTACGTACCTTCGACACGAAACGCCGAGGCTTTCCAATAATTGAAACGACGTAGATCTGTGGCAATTTGTGCGATAAATAAAATAGCTTCGGCCTCAAATAATTCACACTTTTTTCCAGTCGGGATTCTTCGAGGGTGAGGCGTTAGGGCTTCTAAAGTACAACGATAGATTTCA
This sequence comes from Ophion ventricosus, assembly GCA_963932345.1. Classification (NCBI taxonomy): domain Eukaryota; kingdom Metazoa; phylum Arthropoda; class Insecta; order Hymenoptera; family Ichneumonidae; genus Ophion; species Ophion ventricosus. The sequence goes on along the minus strand of OZ010718.1, from coordinate 18,888,830 downwards.
ATGGTTTTAAGGCGAAGGCGGACAACGTGGCGTATGAGTGCGAGAGAGATAACAAAAAAAAATCGAAACGAAATTTCTCAAAGACGAACAATATTTAGGGCAAAATAAAATCGTCAAGCTCTGCGTCAGCGAAGTCTCCAGAATCTTTGTTTTTTTTAAACTATTTATGAGAAACTGCGTTCGAAAATTTGTGAGGTTATGTTGACCTTGTACATGCACTTAAAAATCTTCGAACCTTTTTTGTAGTAGAGTTTTGTAGAGGCTTGTTTCAATTCTATTCCACTATATTGTAGTTATTTTTCAGAATTACGTGCCGTTAAGAGATCTCTCGACGTCCAACAACGACTTAATACATACATTTTTAATAACTCTCGATTCTTCTTTCTCTCAGTTCGATTTTTCATCACAATCGTGTCCCTTATATTGCATCTGCAATTTCAAATTTTGCGAAACTGAAGAAAAAAAACCGGCCGTTTTAATATTGACTTTCACAATGGCAATGGAAAATCATCCATCGTATATTTTGTTTCAATTTTTCTTTTTTTTTTCGGGTATGAAATCTATTGTACAATCTTCTTCGATAAAAAAAAAATATATACACGTATTCCAATAGTCGTTTCTCGAGCTTTGAAAGAAAATAAATTATCCTTCAGCAACGCAATTTTTTTTTTTTTTTTGCTGTGTTCCATCATCTTTTTGTTTTCTTTCGACGTAATCTTGATGCTTTCGGGTTCCAGAATGGTGCATCCAGGTCGATTTCAATTCGAGAGCCGAGCAACGTAGCTGGAAACGAGGAAAATTCTTTCTCCGTCTCTCCCTCTCTTCCAATCGGTAATATCACTAACGGGATTCCTGCGTCCGTCAGAATGATGAAACGCCTCTCGCGAAACGAACGCAAAGCGTACTACAGACGGGGCTCCTACACAGTATCTATATATGACGTGTGGTAAAGTTGAAATGATCAGTCTTTTCTAGCCGGGCGTTGCTCCATTTGTTCTCGTTATATCCATGGCTTTAAACAAATCCGCCCCCTCGGCACACACACACAAACATAGGCATATATATATATGTATATGTTTACCCACGCAAACACAACGAAAAAATGTATCCTATGAATGTAGAATTGAAAAACATCTATCTACCGGTAAAAAAGAAATTGTCATTCACGCAAAGCGAGAAAAAAATTGAAAGTTTTGCCCAGCGAACGTAGAACACCGCCAAGAATTTGAACGACCACAGAAAAATCTACGAATGAAGGCTACTTTTATTCACGCGTTCCGTTGTGTAAAAAAAAATCCTAAAACAAAAGCATTCCAAATGTACGACGTAAGAAAAGTTAATAAAATAAAGAATTCAAGAGCAGATTTTTTTAAAAATTGCTATTTAGAAGTGTCCGAATCATCTTCGAAAAATAGAATTTACCATTTTGATCATGGTCTCGATTGAAGTGTCATAATTGTGAGTCATGTTTTTATATACACTGAAACCTCGTTTATACGTTTTGCGCTTATACGTTTTTATCGTTTATAGGTCAAATTTCTCGGGTCCCGACAGATTCCGCCTATGAAGAATGTAATGTAAAGTAATGTAATGTAATGTAATGTAAGGTAATGTAATGTAAGGCAATATAATGTAAGGTAATGTAATGTAAGGTAATGTAATTTAAATATAATGTAATGTAATGTAGTGTAATGTAATGTATTGTAATGTAAATGTAAATGTAATGTAAATGTAATGTGAGGTAGATTTATTTATTCCACCTGTACGGCTTCCGCTTTTTACAAAACCCTCCTTCTTTGTGATGTAAAATACTGCAATGTAAATGTAACGGGGCGAGGAAATTTCATTTTTACTTTTTTGTGCTTATACGTTATTAATTTCGTTCCCCAGCATTCGTTTCGAGGTCTGTTTTTTGTCAGTTATACGTTAATCAGTATTCTGTGACACAAAAAAAATAGACGAATATAAAACAATTTTTGCAACCCGTACCTTGATTTTCTCCACTGTAAAACTCTGGAATCGTACCATGTGTGCATGTACTTAACTGTGATTACATATCTCTTATTATTACGAACATGTCTGTTGTTTCCCAGTCTCAAACGAGAATGCTTTAATGTGCAAACTCGGATTGAATAAAAATTCTAAATGAAAATGAAAAAAAATTGAGTTAGCTCATTACTTCATTACTGCCAATCAAATTTTCAATTGGAAAACCAAACAGTAGCATAAGTAGGAGTACTGCTATTAAAAAACATCGCGAAATATGCAACAATCGCTATTTTCAAATGCTAAAGAGTTTCCAGATACATACTGTATTTTACTTCTACGTTATTCTCATTTATACGTTATGCTTGCTGTACCCCTTGAAAAACGCATAACTGAACTTTCACTGTATAATGTTTCAAACAGATTTTTCTCAGCTCGTTGAGTGCAATAAATCAGAATTGTTCAGGGCCGAATACGACGGAAACATTTGGAGCAGCAACTGATTAAAGCAGAGATCACTAAAGAGGAGTTGTAAAAACCTAGGCACCGAAACTTTCGAGTGAAATATTAGTTGAGTAGAATAAAAAGTCCAAGAATAAGGAGGATGAGAAAACAAGGGCAGAGAGAAAGAAAGATAGAAGGAAAGGGGAAAGCCTTCACCTTCTATGCTACGCTTCACCTTCCCGCCAGAGAACCATGAAGGTGTAGGGACTCTCGCCGAGAGGACGAACCGAAGGGTGAGAAAATAATATATGAGGCGTCTCGGAGAAACAATGCGGCGTCGTAGATCACCCAGGACACCCACCATTAAAAATATTACGCCATCTTGGCCGTCTAAGGTGGACTATACCTTACTTCATGCTATTCCATCACGCTTTCACCTAGCTCTTTCTCGGATCCAAACATTTTCTCAGCTTCTTCCATCCTTCTTTGCAACACCTTCTCTGGCTTCTTCTCGTCTCCCTCTTCCGTTCATCAGCTTTAGCCTCCCGACGAGCATCTCTTTCGTGGCCGGCAGCTTCACACCAACCCTCCCGCCGACAATCTCTTCCCTTCAATGTTTAATAGTCCTTGGCTTTTCCCTCTCTCACTCTCTCTCTCTCTCCCTATATATATATATATATATATATACATATATATGTGTGTGTGTGTGTGTAGTAACCCCCGCATCTCCCTACCCCAAATACTACGAGAGGACGAGAGAAGGACGAAAGCTCCCATCGTTGTCTCAACGAACCGGCCGAATAACAATGTGCCATTGTTGCCCGTACACTCGCAACATCGGGCTGTGAAATATTCAAGCAGTTAAACCCCCCTGAGAAGGAACGAGAAGAAGGTCGCAAGCAACAGCATCCTTGGCAAACCTCAAACGTATAGGTTCCCAGAGGGGGGCTCTGTGTATTAGGACACTACGAAGCAGATCCTAGCGAACCATGAGGTTTTCCATTGTTCAAAGCTCACGTGCACTATCAGTTGGGAGCGGGTGAACGAAATTAACCAGAATAATGCCTATTCGGTCTCTTCGAATGAATCGCGTCATTCCAAGGCCAAGTGAAGTTCTAAAGCCACTTATGATTTTCTTTATACGGTAGCAATTGCGGCAAGCCTAGCCTCCGTTACTTTGGAGACTCGGCGTACACAGGCTATGATCAATTTCGAAAAGCCAACCTTCCATCTTCTCGTCCCAGATGGGAGCATACGTTTAAGGGAGAATCGGGCCTGCGTGATGTAATTCAGCATCTTGCTTGGATGCAAATTGGCCAATCTACATTCTTGGCAAAGTGACCCGCAGCGGAGGCAGTTCTGCCAAAGGCAATGGTAAAATATTCATTATCCTTTACTTATTCATTCTCGAAACTATCGAGCAAACGTGAATGTTGCTTGTGACAGTATGTAAAAGAAGCGGTCGAGTGTGTGACGGAACACGCATTCCAGCAGAATTATCGTATTGAAGTTTGCGTCGTTAAAATGCAATGAAAAGTTTTTTTCCGTTTTTTTTTTCACTTAATTTTATTATTGCTCATCATCTTTTTTGCAGATTTTGGTTACAGATATCTGATAAGAATTCTAGCTATACAAAATCTGCATATTTATTGGGGCAATTTGACGAGAATTAATCTTCATTGGATTCTAATTACACAAACTTCAACATCGTTTACTTATTAATAGTTTTTTTTTTGATAATACCGATCATTATTAATAGATCAACCGAACTTACCAAATGAAGGTCGATCTTAATTATACGAAGTGCTTCGTTCGAGATGATTACATAGTAGTACGCCCTTCTCGTACGTAGTCACCATTAGTTTTAGAGAGAGGGAAATTTGTTGGCTCTACTCTACCACATACCGGAATGCTTCATATTTTTTTAAGCTTGTCAAAAACTTGTGATGACCACTGGGTAAAAACATGGGAGTAAAATAAGTTTTCAGGTAAGATGTAATCGTCTCGAACGAGGCACTTCATATAATTAAGATCGAACTTCACTTGGTAAGTTCGTTTGATCTATTCATTATATTTCGTGCCTCGTTTTTCGAGATTACATGGTCGATTTTAAGGGTAGGTAGGGGAAAGGTGTAAGAGATGATCTCTCTAATACCTCTATACCTTCGGTTAGGTATAATTATTATTATTTGTGAGACAATTATACAAAATGTATAATATTATAATTATGTATATTATAATATTATAATTATATTTCAATTATTATAATTAATTATTATTATAATATTTATAATATTAATTATAAATGACAGATATATAATATATATTATAAATAAATTATAAATATATTATAAATAATTATAATTAATATTATTATTATACAATTATACAAATACAAGACAATTATACAAGATGATGCCTAGGGATAGGATTGAAGTTTGCATCGTTGGAATGCAACGAAAATTATTTTTCATTTCTTATTTTTATTATTTTCCAAAGTCGTCTTTTAGAGATTTAGGTTGTAGGTCGCTAAACGAGGATTCTAAAAAACTCTTTCGTAATTTTCGTAGCTTAGATCTATTAAAGGAAATGTAGGACGTGAAAAAAAATAATAATTTCGTTGCATTCCAACGATGCAAACTTCAACGTCATCCCTAGGGATCATCTTGTACACCTAGAAGAGAATCATCTTGACCCAACTTGAACTTTTTTTATTTATTGCTCGGTAACAAGACCTATAAGTATTGAACTGTTACCGCGGTAACCAAAAACCAAAATTTGCCATATTATAAAGCCATACACACTGACAGGATACAATAAAAGTTCCCTAAGGTTAAAGTCATCCTTATCTTACATCAACAGCTGACAATTTTAATATATTTCCGTCAGAACAAATGAGTCGCTCACACCGCCAGCATGAATTGACTAACGCGGCGGGGTGCCGAGCGCTATGTTTTACCGAAGAATACCACTAGACAGTGTTAATAGTTTCGTCGCAATTGAAAATGATCATTTTACCCCAAGGGATCAACTCGTACACCTTACCCCTAAAGTTTTTGATCGGGTACTATATTTTGATAATCAGTTACACTAATACAACTGAAGCGAACTTTGTTCTGTCTTCTGTCAATGGCTTATTATATAAGGTCGCAAAAACCTTAGACGTTCCCGACCAATCTGCGGTATTTCTAATCATTTATTATTTTTTTCTTTTGCACTAGAAAAAGCTGGGAAGCATTCTGATAGGTGGTAGAGTGGAGCCAATATATGTCCCTCTCTCTAAAACTAGTAATGACATCGTGTGAGAAGGGCGTAACTCTCGATTACCCTATGTAATCTCAAAGAACGGGAGGCGCGAAATATAATCAATGTATGACATTCCAAATTTTGCTTAACACTATTGAATATGTCGCAAAGAACTTTGTCAAATGGAAAACCATTTATCTTATTATTTCAAAAATTAATAATTGTACAGCAAACGCAATAATTTGGCTTCAATGTACCAATTGAATTCTATTTTCATGAATTATTTCACATTTTTCATTCAAATCGTAACAAAAATAGGAGCGGAGAATGGAGCCACTTTTTCGATGAACAGGGGTGACTAAATTACAAGGGTTCCTATAGTGGTTAGAAAATCCTAAAGATAAGGATTTTCTTTACTTTCATCCTGGGCTCGACTGGGAACGTCCGCGATTCGTCGAAGCGCAAATTGCAGGGACGAGGACCCCAATGGATACGAACTCGAGGGAGAGCATTGCGAATAAAAGAGCTAAAGGAAAAACCGAGTGCGTCGCACATCGATGCACACGGCGCCATCGGGCAACACAAAGTCCGAGTTTATGGCGTCGTCTTGTTATGAGATATACGGGGGAGGACCTAACGTTTTTTTTTATGATCTTGGAGCGTCCATCTGCACGTCCGGTACACAGCCGCATTATCGCGTGAAGGACGATGGAACTTTCTGAGTTGGTATAATAATTAGATTGTTTTCATTTTATAAATGACATTGAGGTTTACATGGTTCGAATGCAAGGATATTTTTTTTTTTGCTATTTTTATTTAATTATTTTTCTCATCGTCCAAAATGTTCTTTTTTGCATAACGAGGTCATAAATTTCTAACGAGAATACGTAGAAACGTTTGATCGATTCGCATAGCCTAAATCGACCAAAAAAATTATAATTATTTTTGAAAAATCAATTTTCGTTGCATTCCAACGATGCAAATTTCAACGCCATTTTTAAAGATATCCTATACTCATATTAATAATCTAATTTACGAAGTTTTTCGATTATTGTAGGCTCTTCGACAAAACTATGTAAATCATTTTTTTTCTATAATAATCGTTATAATACCAACACTGAAAGTAACAATAATTAAAAAAAAAAGCGATAATACCAATGAGTTATGTTTGTTGCGGTCAACGGGAAAAAAGTTACAAAATCAGGGAGAGTGGGCAAAGCAGCTCACTAAATTCTTCCGCAGTAGCGTCGCCGGGCAATTCACTAGACGGCAAGTGGAAGACATCCGTTTACGGTCAGACGAGCATGAACCACGTATGTAACGGAGTAGCGAAAGAAGGATGTACCTCCGACTGTTTACTTTGTAAGATTGCACTTCGTGCAGGTGTTTTTTTTTTTGGCTTCACACCCTTTTTCTCAAACGGCTTTTATTTTTATTCTTGTACTTGTTTCTCATGTCTTTACGTGGGAGATACATCGATCACTCAATTCAAGAAATACCTTCTACTCCATTGAACGAATCGTCGACTACTTTGAATTTTAGATAAATAACATTGCGTGTATGTGTTGCATGAATAATTAAAAGGAAAAATGAACAAATAACGGGAAATACGATCATTTTGACATGTCTTGTATATACGTGTGAGTGTATAGGTACGTGAGATTCTCAATTATTTTCATTCTATTTTAAATTAGAGCAATGCAAGTCGAAAGTTTTGATAACAAGTCGGAATAATTGTTAATTATAAGTTAATACCAGTCTGATAGCAAGGTTAGTGTTTGCTTCATCCATATGATCCCATGGGAAAATTATTAAGTGGATAAGGAGATTCTCTATTACAAAGGCCAGCAGGGGAAAAAAAACTTTCGTTGTAATGGGCTTGGTATAAAATTCGTTTACTGCGAAAAAAAAACATGTCGTGTTTATGTTGAAATGTATTTATAGAAGGAAACTCGAAACCTATTTTTATGGCATTTTTACTGGAAAAAAATGCATCTGTGGACAGTATTGGCGAACGGATGTAAAAATGAAAAAAGTCTCATGTATATCCGGACACGTCGATGGGAAAAACAGTCACGAGAGAAAGGAGTGGAAGAAATTGACCGATAGGGATACACTGGTTGACGGAGTATCGCAAAAGTGTATAGAATGACCAAAGTAGGCCGAGTGTCACAGAGAAATTGTTAGTGCAACGCTTCGCGTAACTGAGAGGCAAGGGTGCTCGAGGGAAACAAAAAATTACAAAAAAAAAAAAGAACGAGGAAAGAGAAGAAAGGAGCGCGTGAAAAATTGTTCTCTGTTCGTTGTCCCGTGGCTCGTTAAAAATGTTTCCAAGTCCCATTGGTGGTGGCGAACCGGGGCACATACTTGAAATGGACACACACACGCGAGCACATACACACACCCGCATGCTCAGGATTTGCGCCAGTTACAAAATTACGGCCTGAGTTTTACGAGTCTCAGGGATGAGAGCGGGAGGGCAGGCAGACCAAGCCACCCATAGCATGGTAGCCATATCGTAAAGACCACCAGAATAAAAGTAGAAGAAAGGTGTGCGTGTGTGTATGGGTTAAAAAGACCAAGGAAAGGCAAGAGAGAGAGAGAGAGAGAGAGAGAGAGAGAGAGAGAGAGAGAGAGAGAAAAGGGAGGGAAATGTGAAGATGAAAAATAGCCCTATATTAAGGAGAGAGGTCGAAGGAGAGGAGAGTGTGACTACCCGCACAAGAAACGTGGCCAACTGTTAACACTGACGGGCCTACCGTACGAAGCATCAACTTCATTCCGTGCCAAACCCAACCTCTCTCTATGAGTACTTTGAGGCCGTCCATATATTACGTCATTGATATTTTTGTTGGATTTTACCCCCCCCCCCGCACCCGAAATCATCCTATCGTCACAATCCAATAGACTATTTAATATTTTCTCGGGGAGGCTACCTATTTCTATTTAATATAAAATTTAGTTTTATTTAATATTTATTAAATCATTTCTCTAGAGATTCTCTATTTTTTAAATATTTTCTCATGAGGAGGCTACTATCAAACACCTACTATCTCGCTCGACGATAAGCTCAATTGTATTAATTATAAAGAATGATTATGATTTAAGGTGATTCAAGATTTGGGACTGATGACGTTATTTTCGATGAGACCCCCCCCCCCCTCTCCTGCGTCATGTTATTGTCATCCAACGGCAGACCCCCCCCCCTATTTCTAAATGCCGCAATTTATGGACGGCCCCTTTCATAGCGATCAATATTTATATACGAGAATTCCCTCACCAAATATCTCGATTTCAGACCAAAGAGATTGTGCAAATTCGTTTAAGGGATTAGGCCACTTTACACTTTTGGAAAACCCGAACAAGAATTTTTTGATTTCAAAGGTACCTCAGGGTCTCAAAAATGATATAAGAAAATATGGGCGGTCAACATCTCTAAACAGCCCGAACAGCTATATTTTGTGCTTGGAGGCAGACGCGCAGCGCATATCAAGCTTTCTGAGCAATCGGTCCCTGGCGCTGCAAAAAAGACACGGATTAGCTTCAGAATGCTCAGAAAGGATACAGGGAAGTAGGACATCAATATGGAAGACCAGTTGTATGATTCAGGCATCCCGCTTTTGTTTTTGATTAATTTCATTATTCTTATCAACATCAAAAATATTTTTTTTGCAGATTTAGGTTACGCATCCCTAATATAAGATCCTCAAAAACGTTACAGTGACTTTCGTACGCTGAATGTGGCAAAAAAAAAATTGGGCATTACGGTAAAAAAATAATTTTGTTGTATGCCAACGAAAATTCTTTCAAATTTTTTAGTGCCTTTATCTTGCTTATTATTTAACATTTTTGTTAAGCGATTTAGGTTGCAGGTCTTCAATAAAAATTCTGAGAAACCGTCCAGTAGATTTTCGTAGCTCGAAAGTGCCGAAAACAATTTGTGGGATTTGAAAAAAAATGTATTTTCGTTGAACACATCAACATTATACCTTAACACCGTCTTCACCCGGGCTATCCAACGCATACACACGTACAGTGGGTAAAAAAAGTATTTGCACACCTCGTGTTTTTCAAATTATTATTTTTTTTTTGAAATTTTTTTTCGAACATTTTATTTTTCTTCGAAAAAAAATGCTAAAGTATTTTTTTTTTTCGTAGGATAATTTGAAAAATACGAAGTCCGCAAATACTTTTTTTACCCACCGTACATGCATATGCGAATATATTCGTGAATGTACTAAATGTATATGAGGGACGCGAAAAAAGTGTCCGGAGTCATTAAACGTGCGCGCACCCCGGTGCTAAATTAATTACTCAACAATGTCTCGACCAGCAAGGCGCGGGGTGGCTGGTCAGGGCAGCAGCAACAGCTCCGCTGGTCTCCGATAAAAGAAAAAGAGGCAAATAGAATAAAAAAAGGCCGTAAAGCGATTAAAAAAAAAACGAAGGAATAGAGAGAAAATAAACACGTCTAATTTGCGGCTTCGCGAGATAAAACCTGGCGTAGTCTAGCGGAAAGAGAGCGAGTGTTGGCGGGGGGCAGGAGACGATGGGTAGGTGGTATTGCACGCGAGGGGATGGCTTAAGTGTTACGCCCGAGCAGCTTTATTAAACGAGAGTCTGAACTCGCCTTTTACTTAGCGACTTATTGCTCCTATATGGCTGAGAAATAAGATAGTAAAGGAGAGAACAGCGTATTAGCGCTCGGCCCGATGCTTCTTGGCTTGCGTACTTTGCCGACTGCCTTCTTGTTTGTACCTATAGCCGTTGATAATGCGTGTGCACCTCCGGGGCATGGAATTCTTTCAACTCGCTGCCGCTGTATACGCCCCGACCTTTGAATTGCGTGTTCGAGGTTTTCCCGAGCGAGGCCAAAAATTAACCCGGAAATTAAGCGATGAGACGTAGTGACGTTCGTCTTACATCGTTGGAATGCAATTTTTTAAAATATTTTTCACAAGAATCACAAGTTTTTTCTTTTGGCTGATTAACGCTACGATAACCACGCAGGCCCGGTTCCACAACTTTAGGTTAACCGACTTAACCCAAGTTTAGTGCGTCAAGCATAGTTCTGATTGATCGATTTGCCTTTAAGGGATGAGGGCTGGTCAGCATTTTCAAAAAATCGTTTTTTTTTTGCATTTTCTCAAAGTACAGCATTTCAAAAGTATTCTCTGAAAATTTTAGACAAATCGGAGCATTATTCATGAAGATATACAACTTTGAGCACAGTCGCCTCGAGCGGGTAAAAGCTGCAATAAAGCCTATTTACGAAGATCTTACAAAAGACGAATTACTAAAAAGATGTATAGGAGGATTTACGCAAAATAGTAATGAAAGTTTTAACCAGAGCGTTTGGAAGGTCATCCCAAAAACGTTACCTGCCAGCTTCACCACTGTTAGCATAGCAGCCAACATTGCTACCTGCACCTTCAACGAAGGTTCCTATGGCTTGTTAGCAGTTTTTCATGCTATAGGGATTAAATTAGGACCAAACGCCTACAATTTTGCCACGAAGGAGGACTCTGTTCGAGTTGAAGTGGCTAACCGACATTCGGCGGAAAACACTCGAGAGGCCAGAGTAGTTCGACGACGGAAGAAAATTGCTTCTACTGCGACTGCTAAGGCGAAGGAAGGGTCACTCTATGGTGCCGGAATAGACGATTCAATGTAAGTCCAGAAATAATTTTTTTGATTTGCATGTAAATTGTACTTAAAACTTTAAACGCGTTTTTCTCGAAAGCACGTTTTCAAATTCGGTGATCACTGTAACTCCAGAACGGCTTGACCGATCGTTTTTAAATTTGTATCACTTATTCTGTACATAATTGTCCCCTGGATCGACGAAGGATTTTTATCGGCGGTGAATAGTTTTTTTTTTATAACTGAAAATATGAGTGAAATTTTGGTCGAAAAACAAGTTTTTACTTTAAACACCCGCCATTTTGTAAATATTCGAAATTTTCATTAACCCCCTTCGTCCATCCTGGGCCCAATATGATTTACTAATGATCCCCGTTAATTTTTTTGGTTTCAGATGATCCAGTGATGAGCAGCAGTGATCACCGCGAAACACCTTTTTTTTCTTGACCCCTCGCAGACTGACTGCATCTCGCTTATTTATCATTATTTTTCAATGAAAATTTTACTGTAGCTACTAGAATCATTGATTATTCATATGGGAAAACATTTTTCACTAAATAATAAATCCTTTAAAAAAAAATCCCGAAAAAAGCGTTTTTTTTCGGCGTTACAAGTAGCCCTCACCCCTTAAACATCGGTAAACTCGGTTAACCGAGAGTTGTGGTACCGGGACTTCGACATTTTTTAGGATTGAAGGTAGATATAAAGCGTATCTCAAAATGACCTGACATTTTAATTTATTAATAAAACGTATTATTTATTTGCAAAGCACGAATATTTTTATTTCAATATAAGGTACAAACATGGAGGTTATGTGTGGAACACAATATCCGGTATATTGCCACCTCGTATCTGTTTGCAAACGTTCACTCTTTTGACGAAATTTTCAATAACATTGTGGCATAATTGCGGACTAATTTAATTAATGGTGCGTCCAATTGCTTTCTTGAGCTTCGAAATGGTCTGTGGATCATTGGCATACACTTCTCCTTTGCAGAAAACCCCAAAGAAAGAAGTCCAATGGCGTCAAATCGAACGATATCTTGGTGGCCAATTCACATCGCCGTGGCGCGAGATAACACGACCATGAAACTTTGTCTGCAATAAATGTATTGTTGTGCAGTGAATTTTCGCAATTTCTATGCGTGGTTCGATCGTGTAATTCTCCATGACTGGACCTCAATACTTCTTGATGCCAGTTGCCAAAGATTAGTACTCTACGTTCGCCACAAAAAAATGACTCAATTTAAAATGTCAGGTCATTTCGAGACACCCTTTAGAAATGTGACGGGGCATTCCCGACCTCGTATCAAGCCCTGGTCAGGCTCTGATTCACCTGACCGGGCCCTTTCATGGAACGGACTGGGAAAATCACAAAATCGTTTTTTACGGCTTGCACTCACGTTTGGAAATTACAATGTTCTGGCCGGAATACAATTCGAGTAAGTACGCTTTCCCTATCAAAATATCTACGCGGGTAATTCACGTTGGACGGCCTGACCATGGCCCGATATTATCTACGAAAGGCTGAGAAGGAGCGGTACCGTTTTAACGACTCAAATTTCTACACGGGATAGGAACAAGGGGAAAAATGGCTCGAGATTTCTAAGGTCGAAAGTCACAAAAAATATCTTGATAAACCATATTGAATGTTAATATGATGGCCTATATGTAACAGGAATATTCCCACTCTGCGAGATTTTCGAAATGTGGAAAATAATTGTTCATACAGATCCAAACTGTATGACCTTGGAAGTCAAGCCAGAAATGGAAAAGGGCGAGAGTACCACGTTCAATCGGTGAGAGGATAGGATGGAGAAAAGTTCCGAAGGGATGCACAGACGTGCGCCTTCCCACCTTTCGAAAAATTTGATGCAGGAGTTGCTCTCCAGTTCGGGATCTCATTCGAGAAACAGATCTCCCAGCTCGCCCGGTTCCGTACGAAAAACTCGAAGCAGGCTCGTGTATCGAGACGGGGAATGAGGCAGTCGGAGCTTTGAAGGGGGCATCTTCGAGGCTTTCACGGCGATTGCTTTTTCAGTCGTTTGTTAGCCACGACACCATGAAGAAATCATTCAGGGCTGTCGAGACCTGCGCGACTGGCAAAAGCATTAAGAGCCCGCGTCGCGAGAGCCTTGAAACTTTCGGTACACTTCGTGTTTTCGCCATTTTTTGCATCTCGTCCAACTCTTTTTTACAAGACGCTGTTTACGGAATCGTTGCATTTTGTCGGAATGCTTTTTTTTGCGTCGAGTGATCAATGAGGAGATTCGAGGTGTCGTAGAGAGTAATGAAATTAAAATAGGTTGAAGTTTGCATTATTGAAGTGCAATGTAAATTAATATTTCCGAATTATTTTTGGAAGAATTTGCCTAGAAAAATCCGCAAACTATTTTTTAAGCTACTTATTGATCCACAATATAAATCTATAAAAAAAAAGATGTTATATAATAATAAAAATATGAAAGATAACATGTAAGAAAGAATTTTTAATGCGTTCAAACGATGCAAACTTTAACACCGTTGAAATTAACAGACGCGTATTTTTGTCATAAAAATTCGTTTACGTTACGTTACCCGAGAAAATCATGGAAATTATCAACGAGATCACGGTTATTTGCAAATCATCAGAAGACTATTATTATCAAAGATACGGGAAAAATTCACAGACCTAAGAACAATTTTTGGGACCAAACAAAATTAATTTTAAATTAAAAGGGTTACAGTAGAAGTTGGTTACCATAAAGGGTCCTCCACTCGAAATGACTACCGCCAAGTGGCAACAACTATATTAAGTATACGAACTCGAGATATATTTAAATTTTGGTTGGCGGAGCAAACTCCGAAACTCGAGCGTCGACTTGGCAGTCCCTCCAAAACAAACTTTCCCGCCAGTAGAGGAGGTAATTTATTCGGACGTGGTTACGAAGGAAAAACGGTAAAAAAAAGTAACGAGACGGAAACTTTTTTTTCTTCTACGTATTCGATACATCGATACGAGGATCAATTTTCTTACAAGAGTGTGAGCCACTACCTGTTCCTGAAGGACAACAAACTTTATAAAAGTCTAATCAATCATGCGATGGCAAAGAGCGATGCATATTTAATAAATCCATTGTTTCTAATGATATGATTGGCATTTGGATGAAAGACTGACTTGACTTTCCTATAAGAGTCTCGATTAGCATGGTCCGATTGTGCGTCAGAACAATTCTACGCTACTGTATTTGTAATGATAAGACAAGAGTATTGCCGCTTCAGGAAAATATTGAATGAAAATAATTTGAAATAATGATGCTAAGATTTGTTTCAAATTCACAACAATGAACTTTGATTATGACGTTGTATTTTGCATAGTTGGCTCGCAATGGGAATCGATTTTTTCTAAATTGCGCAACATTGTCGTCAGATTTACATAACAAAGGTTACCTAAATGGTTTTTGGGATTTTTATCAGCAATATATGAGCTAATGCTGTCAAAATCAGTTTTTATAATCATTAAAAAAAAACAATCTTCACTACACTCCAACAATGTAAATATCTTTGATTTTTCTTTTGAATCTTTTCCAACGCTTTTATCTAATATTATTTGAAACTGTCACATTTGTTAATGCAATTTCGTGGACAATTTTTTTTTTCTTCACTTTCCTAAGATCGCGTGGAAAAAGTTCGCTAAGATCACAATGGAAAAAAATTAAAATAAAAAAGAATAATGATACTGACGTTCGACGGGTTGGCGTTGGAGTTTGTAGGACTACTGACCGCGTTGCTGTGGGTCTGATCGGTCTTCAGTTCCCGATGGTTACTGAATTGTACGTAGACCGCACGGTTTCTCAATTGTGCCCCCGACGAGGAATAATACGTCACCATCGTCGAGGCTGCACTCTCATCAGACATTTCGAGGAAAGCCTGAAACAAAAGAAAATGACAAGTTCTCGTTATGTTCGAAATTGAAAAAAGTGAAAGGTCTGTAAGACACATGATATCGATTTTCCTGGTTGGGTGATAGTTTTTCCATAGAAACTTCTGGAATTGAACTCCGGGACGCAAAAACCGATGATATTTCTTTTATAGTACATTGTGTACCAAGGAGACAAAGTGCGTCTTTTACCACTGTTCTAAAGGGACGTTTCACAATTTTTGGTAAATATTCGGAAGTGTCACTCCTGTCAGAATCGAGCTGATTTTTTGTTTTGTGTGGTTTCTTACAGTTAAAA
Organism: Ophion ventricosus; assembly: GCA_963932345.1. Classification (NCBI taxonomy): domain Eukaryota; kingdom Metazoa; phylum Arthropoda; class Insecta; order Hymenoptera; family Ichneumonidae; genus Ophion; species Ophion ventricosus. Next base: position 18,873,294 of record OZ010718.1, on the reverse strand, counting down.
AACATCATATTTAATATTATTATGGCAGCGCTTCAACAAAAACAATTACCAAGAGGGTAATTCTATACTTTAGCATCGAGGCCACGAATCATGGAATCGTGGGGTGCGTAGAACACTGGGGTTGGGCGGAGGGCACCTTGGATGGGTGCGTAGAATCGTGGGGTGCGTAGAACACAGGGGTGGGCGCAGGGCACCTCGGATGGGTGTGTGGAATCGCAGGGTGTGTAGAACACACTGGGGTGGGCGGAGGGCACCTCGGATGGGTGCGTAGAATCGTGGGGTGCGTAGAACGACGTTGTTTTTGTTGATGCGCTGCCATAATAATATTAAATATGATGTTTTTAACTGTAAGAAACCACAGAAAAAAAAATCAGCTCGATTCTGACAGCAGTGACACTTCCGAATATTTACCCAATTTTTTAATCCTAGGACGTAAAATACCCCTTTTACGTACCGTTTACACGCACAAAAAAAACGCGGAAAACATGGTTGTGGTATATAAAGGTAATTTCCAGTCACGAAGAACCTAAGTAATAAAAAAAACTAAAATTGCAATCTTCCCACATTTCAACATACAATTTTGTTTTCATTTTCCACCACTACCTAAGGCTTTATTTCGGGACTCATACATTGTCGACATGTTATTGGCGTCGGATTGAGGCACTTCAATACCAAATATGAGAAAATTCGAGTTGCAATAATGGATACGATTTTTTTTTCTCGAAGTCTCACCCTCTCAGGTTTTTTTACTTCATGTGACTAATTTTTTTTCAAGAGTCTTCTATGTTGCTGTACATGCCAGGCCTTCAATGATCAATAAAAAAAAATAAAAAAACATTTTCACCACATTTCAATTTGAACCATTTCGCATCATGTGCATTGGAGAAGGACATCATCGCAGTAAAATGGTTTACCAGTGTAGTATTTTTTTCTTCTTCTCCTCAATCGCTTCGACGCATTCGTCCGTTTTCGTGGACGAAGACGACGTCGAGGAGAAAACTTGAAAAAATACGGGGTTCCAGAGGGGCTTCGCAATTCCTTAATTAATCTACATAATTTCCCAATTCCCCACCCTCCTAGAACGTTACTCTCTCACTTCACCCTCGCTCTTCTCACAGACGCTGGGCGTTACACCGGCCAAGATTAAATTTCCTTCGTTCTCCACGATCGTCTCAGTTCTTCCAGTGGTCCTTACCGAGATTCGCAGCTACCCCGACAAGCCCAGGAGGTACCAAAAGAGGCGACAACCTCGACGGGAGAAAATTGGTTAGGCGAGTTTTCAAATTTGTTGCCAAGTTTACCCGGTTCCGTCCGTCATGGCCGATAACAATTGACATGTTGAGTGAAAAATAAAATCTCAACAGTAACCTTAAGGCCTTATATACCTTTGAAAGAAAAAAGTTTAACTTTTTTTAATATTAAAAATGAATTTAAAATTTATTAAAATTTTTATTAATGATATGCAAAAGTTATTTCAGGTGGAAAATGTTTTTTTTATAAATATTCCGTTGATAGTTTTAAAACTTTAAACGCGTTTTTCTTGAAACCATGTTTTCAGTATCGGGCGAACTCGTACCTCCTACAATTTTCTACCGATTGACTTCGAATTTCAACTGAAGCTTCTCAGATAGATTTTCTAGCGAAGTAGACACGGTTATTACGGTCGATTAATAATTAAGCTTTTTATAAACAAAGTGAGGCTGCTTTTTTTAGTCGAAAATACATTTTTTCCCCCCAAAACGGTGCCAAATGCGCAAAAATCAATATTTTATAATAATCGTTTGTACTTCGTTAGCAAAACTAATGTAGACTATAAAAAAAAAAATTTATTCTCGGTGCTCATGTGCGTCTCCAACGAGTCCGGGGGCCTAAAAAAGGCGTTCTCTTTCTACCGGCTACTGGGTCGCCATTTATGTTTTAAAAAAATAAAAAATTGATTTGAATATCTACAAGCATGTAAAATAAACCCTCTAAACCTCATTTTGGCCGGTTTATCGGTATAATTTTTTTTAACCTAATTTTCGAACATCCAAAGTTTTACAAAAGCCTTAATATTGTACGACGAATTATTTCCTTCTATTTGCACTTTATTTTTCAAGGATAATTCCTTCGCGGGTTTAGGGTAATTTTGAATATGCATTGGGTTTCGTAATCAACCAATCGGAGTCTCAACCTTCCGCCGTCTCAAGGCCACAGCTGGATCAAAATGACGTTGCAGCTGTGCTCTGTGTGATCACCAAATCGAGGGGGGGGGGGGGGGGGGGGGGCTACAGTGGTTCACGATTACGATGGCGGGCCAAAACTCGAAATTATCGTCGTTTCGCGAAAGCCATGTGTTAGGGATGTTGAGGGAAAGGGAAAGGCCGAAGAACGGCAGCCCCGAAAGCAAGTTGCAGCAAGGCACTTTTGGCAATCTCTCCCTCGCTTGTTCTCTTCCTGTTTCCGTCTCTACCTCTCGCGATCGCTCTCCCACGCCCCCCCCCCCCTCTCCCTCTCCTTCTTTCTCCCTGTTTCGCCTCTCTCTATTGAAACAAGGGTGGCTAATCTTAGTTGGGAAGGCCTTCCGAGCGACCAATAAATAATAAACAGCCTGAACCTGTGGTTTTGACTCACCCTTCGTCCTGCTCTCCCCTCTTGAAAACGCCAGAATTCGAGAACCTCCGCGTTCCTCTCAAGAGATATGAGAACAATAAGTACCGGCCACCCTTGGTTCCTTCGTAATGACACTTGTTATTTATTTATCCCTGTTCTTGCTCGGCTCTACCGCTTGTAACTTTACGGATGATTTAGAGTCGAAAGGACGTATTGGTTGCTTCGAGGCTTGAACTCGATATCTGTTGTTTGTACATTTAAACTTTTGATGTACAGCGGGAACAGATTTTTCTTTTGATTGATTATAAATGTGACATTGGGACCGATTAAGGGATTACACCACCGTGCTATTGTAAAAAAAATCGATTTTTTTTCGCTCGATTTATTATATATACTTGTAGAAATATTTTAGGCATTTAAACGTATAAAAATTCTGATTATAGCCGGAGTTATAGCAATTTGAAGTGAGCTCGGCGGTGGACGAAATATCTCGAGATCTACTCAACCGATTTTGATGAAATTTATACCACATATTTATTATAATATTATTTAGGATATAGCATAGGATTTTTTTTAAATTGGATGCCGCGTTCATTTTGTATACATTTTTGAACCTCAAAATTTTGGTAAAAATCAATATTTTTTTATTCAAACAGCTGTCGTTTCTACAAAAAATAAGAATCCCTATGCTTAGACTCCAGCTATTACCTTTATTTACACGAAATTTTTAAAAATTTATTTTCCCGACGATGCCTGACAGACAAAAAAATGTCACCATCGGCGCGGATTTTCAAAAGAGAGTCCTAGACGACTATTTTCAATTAAAATTCATTTTATCAAATTACTATAAAACTATAATGTATGGGTGAAAAATAAAATATATTTTATATATTTAATAGTCGCGTCAAAGAAATTATTTATTTTTTATACCTATTTTTTCGAACGCCACGGTGGTGTGATCCCTTAAACTCTTATTACTTCATTATTTCAAATAATGCACTTTATCACGTCAATAGATACTCGCAAATGTATACAGAATGGGTAAACCAAAGTGCCCGAAAAAATCTTCGACACTCTGCTTCGAATCTCGAACCGATCATCTGGATTTTGTTTGCCCCCCCCCCCCCGCCCCTCCGAGCCATCCTCTTTTGGAAATTCGTTTCTTTCACCCTAACACGTTATATATGACGCAAAAAAAAAAAAAGAAAAGTAAAGCGAAGGGATGAAGGCGCAGGATATCGCGTGAGCTTTATAAGCGCTTTGTTTGAAAAAAAAAACTCGTCCGAGTGAAATAGAGAATTTCAATGGGGTTTTCGTGCATGTGAATCGTACGAGCGAGATGAATGTTCGAGGGGACTCTTCAATACTAGGTATACACCGTCAATCTTGACACCAAGAAGCGCGGAGGACAATCGGAGATCGAAAAATCCACTGAAAACGCTTCGGCGGAAAAAAACTTGACAAAGTTATTCGGTCGTGGAAAGAAAAAAAAAAAAAAAAAAAACGCGAGCTGGGGCTCGAGCGAAGTAGATGGCGAAGAGCAAGACTTTACGAATACTCAGTGTACAGCCCTAAGGACGTACGACCTAAAGACGGCACGTATGTGTGTATTTTGGCACACTACTCATGCGTTTGCACATCTCTCTTTTTGTAACGTAACGTATTGACTTCTGGCAAGAAAAACGCAGTAAGTTGAACAACTTTACGTGGTGAGTCGCGTGGATATTGCGCCCTTTTTCCTCGTCATTCAACACACGCATTCTCTCCCCCCGCCCTCTCTCACTCTGTATTTATATATCGATATGTGTGTGTGTATATCTTGAATCCTTACTTCCGGCTCGTCGAACTTTTTTCGACTCACTTTCACGCTACACACGGATGGAAAATACATTCTGGTGGAGGCGCGTTTCTTCACGGTTCAACGAATATATTCTTGAAGAGCCATGGAAAATCCGGTGAATTCGTCACCAAGTTTTCGCAGCCTCTGACTCGGCTCAGTTGGTACAGGATAGACGCATCTCGGCAAGATGCTCGCGCGCATATAGGGAAAGAAAAAACGGTTTATCGTTTTATAAAGGGAGAAACGATGGAGAAATATGATGTAGAAGGGGACAAAATCGTGACTAAAAAGATAGAAAAAATGTTTGCCAAAAATACGAGCGTGTCGAGTGACGTTTTTTTTTTCTTTTAAAATTATTCGCACATCTCCGTTCAATTGCGCGGTCATTGTAGAATATTCACGGTGAATGAGTGTACCGTGTAATATCACTACCGGTTTGTGATCTTAGCGGATACCAATAAGCCATTATCTTGATGGTTTCGTTGGAACGCAAGGAAAATTTTTTTTTTTATTTTTCTATTTTTATTACTATCTAACCTCTTATTTTGAAATTTTATGGTACGAATCGTTAATAAGGATCTTCAAAAATATTTCAACGATATTTGTAGCCTAAATGTGCGAAGAGAAAAAACATTTCGTTATGTTCCAACGATGCAAACTTCAATACCATTTATAGCCGGGTAATGAAAAAATAGTCGTCTAGGGAGTCGTTTAGCCTTTATAGCGACTGAACCGGAAATCAGTTTACCGGGATATTACGGTACTTTCGATTCGATGGGAATAGGTAGGAACTCTATTATGCTAGAATATTAAGGGCTTACATACACCTGGGTAGGTCAAAAAGATCGATCTTTCAAAAAGGTGCTCATTCGAAAGTACTATCCTGTGAGTGTTTACCCTGAAAATTTCATAAGGAAATTCGCAGTAATGACGAAGTTATAGTGTTTTGTAACTGCCCGGGTGAACAACGACTAACGATTGGGGCGCAGGTAGACGCGGCCTTTGTCATCTGTTTGACTATGAGCCGGGTGAGAATGAGGTTGACACAGAAAAAACAAGATCTAATGGAAACGTCAACATCTAAGGAAGATCCGTCATATGGCCCAGGAATCGACGATTTCATGTAAGTTTAAAATAAACCAATTATTTCAGTGTAACGTGCACTCAAAACTTTAACCCTTTGAAGCATACATTTTTCCTTACGTGCAATCAGCTCAAAACTTTGTACTCGGGGGTTTTCGGGATCGCTGATTACAAATCTGCACTCAAAATTTAAAAATTCAAGATGGCGGATCCAATATGGGGGACCACAAATGCAAAAATTGTTTGATGAAAGCAAAAGTTGGTACTCGGGGGTTTTCGGGGTCGCTGATTACAAATCTGCATTAAAAATTTGGAAACTCAAGATGGCGGATCCAATATGACGGACCAAAATGCTCAAAGTAGCTTGATGCAGATGAAACTCCATATGCAGGGGTTTTTTGAGTCGTTGAATTCGAATCTCAGTTCAAAATTGAACAATAAAAATGGCAGTTCCAATATAGGATAATGAAACACAAATCTGGCTTGGTCACTGATACTAATCTGAGCTTATAATTTAAAAATAATCGGTGAACTGAAACATAAAATTCTCTTGATGGAGAGGAAACTCGGTGCTTTAGGGTTATTGAAGTCGCTAATTTTGAAACCAGTCAAAATGTATAAATTTAAAAAGTTCTAAATTAAAAATTAAAAAAGAAACTCGCTACGTCCTCGCCGTTAGCTCCGGGTAATGCTAAAAGCGTAATTCTATTAGAAATTCAGTATAACAGAATCAACATATTGAGCAACTCCGATGTTTTGGTAATTCCAGTAAAATCTCCGGTTTTGGTCCGCCATATTGGATTCGCCATTTTGAATTTCTGGATTTTGAGCTCGAATTCGTAATCAGCGACCCAAAAAACGTCTCTGAATTCATTTTTTGTGTATGGTTTACCTGCTAGATTAGGCACAATTACATTTATTGTCTAAAAAACGTGTTTTTTTCTACTGTAGTGATGATCAACATCCATTAAGTGCAACATAAGCCCTTAATAGTGATATTGTAGTAACAATTGATCTCCTAACATCCTAAATATACATTTACATTCGTCGTTATGCGCTAAAAAATTTTTTTATTCAAGAAAAACAGAGTGGAAGTAGGTGACATACCAGTATGTCACTATGCTTCAAAGGGTTAAACGCGTTTTACTCGAAACAGTGTTTTCAAAATCGGTACCAGAAATATCTCCGCAACTACTGGAATGATCGGGATCAAGTTTTGCACAGTTATGCTTCACACAATAATCTAGTACTTATCGAGCCGTTTTTTCGATACCTGGCATAGTTTTTTTTTTTTCATCATAAGTGCTGAACAATTTTGAGGCAAAAAAATCACCTATTTTATTCCAGTGACTGCCATGACCCGAAAAAATTAAATTTTTTAATTCCGGCTCGATAAGTCCTAGTTTTATCTATCTTCTTTAAGAAACAAATATTTTTTTTTTTTTAGATAAAACTTTTTTACCGTTTGAAATTTTATAACCAAATTTTCACACGATGTACATAAAATGTCATACTTTAAAATGTATATCATGGTTTTTCAATAAAATTCAGGTTTATACACAAAAAAAAATCCTCAAACATAACCTTACTTTTAGCCGTCTCAGGTGTATGTAAGTCCTTAAGAAAAAATTTCTATGATATGTACGCGTGTATTTTTCGGAGGAATGCAACTAGTAGTGTCGAAATGTGGAGACGTATGCACGCGCCAGCACTCCGGAAGAGTTCACCAGATGAATGTAAAAAAAAGAGAGAAGAGGCAACAAAAATGAAACGCAATGGTAACCAAAAACGCACGCGGGGAATGAGAATGAATTTTTTTTCGAAGCTTGCCGCTAGCTTTCGTAGCTCGCGGGGTTGTGGGTGGGATTCATAATGGAATATCTGAGAAGTTGGTCCCGAGTAAATATGGCCCTGCCCAGACACAAGTACAAGTGAGAAATAGAGAGAGAGAGAGCGGGGGGGGGGAGGGAGACAGCGAAAAGTGCACAGAAAGAGGAAAACAGAGATAGTGAGACAGAAAAGAGAAGAAGTGAGATTCGCGACGGAGGCAGCACAAATATCATGCGGAAAAGCTTGATTCTGTACAGCGAGGTGTATAAGTGAGCTCAAGCAAACTTATATAAACTCGAGAATTTCATTTTAATTACACGGCCCCGTGGTGGTTGCATAGACCGTGAGGCTACGACGAGAGTAAGCGCAGTGACGGCAGAGGCATACGGAAAGGGCATACACGAAGAGTTACAAACGCGAATGAAGGTAAAATGTGCAAGGCAAAGGGGAATATATGAGGTTCGTGATGACGTGGGAAAGGGAAGGGGAGATCGTTTCATTTCGCTACTTTCTTACACGTGATTGGATGTTATCACGATCAAAAAATGACGCGATATGACGCGAAAATGTAGCTTGTGGAAGAAGCGAAGTGAGTTCTCGACGAGAAAAGCCTTCGGTATCATCCTCAGCCAGGTGTTGCGTGTGCACGTGTCTCTCGCGCTGGCGTAAAATTATTCCGAAAATCTTTCTTGAAAGGTCTCGGACCATTCAAAAATTTTCAAACAGTACCAAAAAAAAAAAAATTGTTGGCTGAATTTTCTTCGCATCTTTAAAGTAGAAAAATCAGTGAAACGTTTCTTGGCATTCTCGTTAGAAATCTGCAACCCAAACGTCAAAATATTACACGATGATAAAAATAAAAAGGTAAAGTAAATAGAAATAAAAAAATTAATAAAAATGCACTACAAACCAACTATGCTAAATCGAATGCCATAACGCAGCTCGGTTTGTAGCGGTTTCGAAATACGTATGAAAAAGACAATTTCAAAAGGACTTTCGGAATGCGATTTATTCGAATGCATCAATATGAACGTGCTGCATCTAGCGGAGGTATAGACTTTGACAATGATGCAACAGAAAAAAAAACAATCCGCGATCCCATATCCAACAGGTTGCATCGAAGAGACGAACCGCTTTGTAATTTTTCCTGCATTGCCATTTACACGTAGTTCACTGCGTGTAAATGGTAGTATAGGAAAATACACGTAGTTCACGTAGTTTTCTTTGTGAAATTTACTTTTAACCCTTCCTTGACACACTTAAAGTAGTAGTCTCGACTCAGTCACGTTGAAAAGTTTATTCTCCGCTCAATCGATGAAAACTTCGAAATATTGCGAAATATCCTTATAATGTAGGTTGTACATCTTATCGGGATGTAAAAACTTATAAGGTAATGGTGAAAACGCCTAATATAATGCATACCTAACACTCACTTTTGTATCAGACTATCCATTCCGGCTACTAATACGCAGATACTCTGCGTATACGGATATGCACACGCGCTACTGTAATTTAGTTCTAGTCTGCTCCAGTCGCTTCGTTGCGCTAGCGTCGCTAGACATTGCTTAATTTAAATCGCTATATCTCTGAAACTAGACGGTCAAAATTCATGATTTTTTTTTACCCACTTCGTCATATGTTCCTTTATAATTGGGATTTTTTTTCAATCTGTAAAAAAGTTTCGAAGTTTTTGCGTGAAATTTTCCACTGCTCTCCATAAGAACACGTGTAAAACGGTGAATTCTTTTGAAATTTTGCAGGTAAACATTTTTTTGTGTCCTGAATGAGTAATCAAAATAAAAAATAAAATCTATATAAAAATGCCTTGGCGAGACTACTACCTTAAATCTAGCTACTTTTTTGACCCACTGAGTCAGTTTGACCCAGAGCCGACCTTCTCGGCTTGTCATCAGTTGCCCTTCGGTCCCTTTTCATTTAAAAAAATCAGCAGTACTATTTAAACCTTCCTCAATATACGGAAATAAAAAAAAATTGAATAGCAAATTAATTTGTTTAAAAGAATTCTTGAAAATGTTGTGTTTGGCTAGGAATATTTGACGCCGAAAAATGTCCCCGGGTCAAAATGACCCAGTGTGACAAGGAAATATTAAAAACGAACTGGTGAAGAATGAAGAAAAGTCAAGGTGAATGAGTAGAATCTCTGAATATGGAAATGATCGCTCTAACCGAAGACATTTAAATATTGATAACTGTATTTATATAATCTGCACGGTCCACCGTCCGAATGTACGAGGTTGTTTTACGGGAAAAAGAGAGGTGGTCACGACCGGAGGTACAGACCGGAAGTTTATGTACAACGGTTTATGCCCCACGAAACATCGCTATACTGCCATTACGAGCCTTCGGGCTACTCCCCCGCCCCCCCCCTCCCTCCACCGCCCTATCCGACACACTCTCCCTCTCGGCAATGGCCCCCCGACCCCATTCATTTCAATTGCTGCGAATAGCGCCGACGGAGCGCGCGGAAACGCCTGGTATTCGCGTAGCGTGGGATTTTTTTTATCTCCTTTTTTTAATCGTTTTTTTTTTCACCTCGCTATGTTCAAATCGATATCTGTTAGAGCTCTTTTTACCCTTGCAACCCCCTTGCCGCGTGGCCGCGATCTCGTCTCGGGAATTGTTTCGATCGTGAAGCAGAACGCGAGAAAGCGCCTCGCCAAGGGATGGCGGTGAAAAAGCTAAGCAGTACAGGCCCGAGGAAGAGCGGGGAGGAGAGGAATCGATTGAAAAAGGAATGGGAGACAGGATGGAAGGAGGAAGCTGGGTGATATTGTATATTCTTATGTTGTATAGTTGTACTTGCGTACTTACGAGTTTATTATCCCTAGATCTCGCAGAAAAAGCATGGAGAGATCGCGAATCGTGGAAAAACGGTAATATATCAATTGCAAAAAAGAAAGAGATCTACATGTATAATGAGAAAGGTTTGAGACCAATTTGTGTCATCCAGAGAAATTATTCTTTCGAACCGAATACAGTTTTTATTTAAAATGTTGAAGTTTGCATCGTTGGAAAGCAATGAAAATTCTTTGAAGTTTTTTCGTACCTTTACTTGTTACTTAACATTTTTTTTTGGCGATTTAGGTTGGAGGTCTTCAATGAAGATCCTGAGAAACCTTTTGGTGAATGTTTTGTAGGTCGTAAGGGCAACAACAATTTGTGGAATTAAAGGAAATGTATTTTCGTTACATTCCAATTATGCAAACTTCAACTATAGTCGACTTTTGCTTTATATTCAATAAATTCATGCATTAACTCCAACTAAATAACATTTATTGACACTAAGAAGCTGTATAGCTGTCTAATTATGTCTCACTTAATTTAATTCGATTTTTATAACCTGCAATAAAATTATATATTTTACCTGAAAAGAACGTGAAAATTGGGGCAATTGCATCTTCTTACAAAATTCAACGTGCAACGGAAGTCAATTACTAAATTGAGAACAGATGATCCTATGTCGATGATCTGTCCGTACAGCACATTGTATATATTAGATGAAGTAAAAAGTTCTGAGCGTTTTTTCGCTTTATTTCGACGGCGAAATTAACATAGGATTATCCGATTTACATTAAATATGCGACGTTTTGTTCGATAACTTTTGTCCATTTTGAAGGCAATTTCATAATTCCGCGATTGAAGAAGTCCTCGTCCCTATTGGTAAAAAACTTGACCAGCTCATTTTCACAAGCCTCCCTTGAGGCCAGTTTTGTACCATCAAAAAAAATTTGCAAATGCTTGAAAAGGTGATAATCGCTTGGTGCCAGGTCTGGACTATACGGCGGGTGCGATAGAACCTCCCATCCAAGCTCTCGGAGCTTCTGGCGCGTCGTTAAAGATGTGTGCAGCCTGGCGTTGCCTTGATGGAACACAACACCCTTCCGATTGGCCAATTCTGGCCGCTTCTGGTCGATCGCCTGCTTCAATCTGGTCAGTTGTTGACAGTAGAGGTCCGAATTGAGTGTTTGGCTCGATGGGAGCAGCTCATAGTGGATGATTCCCTTCCAATCTCACCAAAGACACAGCAAAACCTTCTTGGCCGTCAATCCGGGCTTGGCGATCGTTTGTGCCGGTTCACCGCGATTGGACCACGAACTTTTTCGGCTGTTGTTCTCGTTTGTGACCCATTTTTCATCGCCAGTAACCATCCGCTTCAAAAATGGCTCGATTTCGTTACGTTTCAGCAAAGAATCGCAGGCATCAATTCGGTCCAAAAGGTTCTTTTGCGTCAATTCGTGTTGCACCCATACATCGAGCTTCTTCTTGAGACCAGCCTTATGCAAATGGTTCCAAACGGTTTTCTGGCTAATCTTCAGTTCCTGGGCAATGGAATAAGTGCTCACATGCCGGTCCGACTCGACGATTTCCATGATTTGATCGACATTTTCGAGGATTGACCTACCAGAGCGTGCCTCATCTTCGACGTCCATATTACCAGAACGGATTCGTTGGAACCACCGCTTTGCTGTTGCATTCGATACTGTATTGGCTCCATAAACAGCACAAATTTTTTTGGCCGCTTGCTCCGCCTTTTTTTACCTTGGTCGTAGTGGTACTGAAGAATGTATCGAATTTTCTCTTTTTTTACCTCCATTTTGGAACGCTGTAACACACAACTGGATTCACCAAACACAAAACTGTCAAAGAACTTTTTTTGAAGCGTAATGTCACCTTTAAATTGCCGTATAGTATGACCCGATGCGATGTACACATCGTGAGATATGGCTCACTAAAGATATCTAGCTTAAAACGCTCAGAACTTTTTACTTCACCCAATATTATTTACCCGTAAGTTCGCAACGAGCTAGGGCCATCATCGATACTTAATAACAAGCAAAATTAAATGCTCCAAAATTTAAATTCGCTACCGTGAGAATTTGTTAAAAAAAAAAAACCCCCATCAGTGTGTACATCCAGTTGTAGGGTTGTAGACGTGGACGGATGAACACTATGGCAGATGGCTAAGCGGTAATCGGGAAATTGCAATTGGTCCTATACATTCCCTGCGTTCCCCGATGATAACGAAAACAAGGCTTTCTCCATTCATTTCGGAAAATCCAGTTACGCCAAAAGCGAATGGTCTCTAGCTCCACAGATTTCATCTCCCTGCAACCATCACCCCGCCGACCCAAATAATTCACTGGTTTGTTTTCAAACTACGCAAACCCTTAATGCGGATGTAAATTGGGCAGGAGGAGCTTAGCGCGAAGGGCATGAGTCCACGAGGATCTGCATTTTCGAATTAATGCGCAAAACACATGCACACGGTAATTTCATTGGATAATAGTTAAGTAGATTTATTTTGATTAATTATTTGCAACATTGCTCCGTGTTGGATATTTTCTTTCGAATCATTTTCCATTCTAAAGCTTAAAGCAGGATTTATAACGATCAAAAAAATTATTTCTTTTCTTTTTAGAATATTTTCCCAACGTTTCAAAGCGAAATTCGAAAAACTTTGAATGTTGAGACCCATCGAAGGCAGAAGCTAGAGGAGCCAGAGCTCAGCACCCTGCACCACTGCACCCCGATGCGCGAAAACACATTCTGCCAATTTACGAAAAACAAATCCAAAAGAAGCCCGAAAAGCAAGAAGAAATAAATTAATGGAAGAAAGTTAACTTTATGAAAAAGCTTAAGGCTTATTATATGTGCCTGGGATATTGTCGACTAACCCGTAAGTCATTTTAATCATTGGTTTTTTTCTAGTCGACGAGAACTGTTTTTGAAATTTTTTAAAAAATTACTTTTTAAATCCAAATTTTCCAGACATTTTGCGTGAAATTTGTATCTTTTCTCTTAAAATGCATGCTATTCTCTTAAATTTGCATTTTCTTCATTTTAATTACTGTAAAATATGAACTATATATGTTCTAACTGAAAAATTGAATATTTTTTTTATGCCGTTGAAAGTCTACTAGAAGCTAGATTGCTAGGGAAGCTAGATTGCACGATGATAAATGAATTTAAAAAAATTGTTATGTATACTTAAAGCCTTAGGCTACTCTAGGATTTGGCAAATTCGATTTTTTTTGTTAAAAATGTACCTTAGTACCTATAAAATTATATTCCAAAAGATTGCGGGTGTGAAAAATCTCTAATTACTCGATTTTCGAATTCTAGCGCAACCTCTCTTCATTCATGTCGTGACTTTCTACTAACTTTAAACGCGTTTATCTCAAAACTACATTTTTCAAGTCGGCCGGACTCATAACTCAAACAAATTTCAACCGATTCACTTGAAATTTGAACTGTATATTTATAATTACATTTTCTGAGGCACTACGTAGGATATTTTAAATTATATTGCATAGTTCCTTTTTTATAAACAATTTTCTGACGGTTTTCTCATGGCATTTTATACTTTTTGTTTTAGAAATGCGCCATTTTGACAAAAAACAATATATCAAAAAAACTCCTACGTACTTCTATAGCTATTCTTATATATAATCGAAAAAACTTTAGTGTCTCATCATAACTCAAAAATTATAGGAGCTGTTGGTCCGGCCGTTGACCTTCCAGAAATAAAGGCGTAATCGGAAAAATGATGCACAGTCGCCATTTTGACATGTATCGCTGTGAAAAAATATTTTTGTATAGTCAATTACGTGCATAACGAAACCCCTATTTTGTAATTCCGATTTATTTTATGGTTTCGCTGAAAAAAAAATCACAAAATATGCCCTTTTTTTGGCTTCTAGAGTGGCCTAAGGCCTTCAATATACTATGAAAGTATACCTATAGTTCGATAAATGTAGAATTATTATTTCTAAGTTAAAAAAAAAAACCTCAAAATTGCCTATTTTTATCCCATCTAAATGTATATCCCGGCACAACCCATTTCTCGTATACCGGTATCCTTCACGATATATGGCGCATGTTTTTCGAGACTTGTGCCAAAGACCCTCAAATTAGGTTCGCATTCTGTCGAAGTAGCATTTCTGAGATGTACAGAAAGTACTGCTTGATATGAAAGACAAGGGAGCTCGTGAATGACGAGAACGAAATATACGTCCTCTTAGCGTTCACTAGCGATAAACGACGAGGGGAACACGCGAACAAAGAGTGGTTAGGGTGTATACGAATCTATCCAAGGCCAAGAGCTGCGGGAAATTGTTCCAATATGTGAACCTCGACCGAATTCCCAAAGATGCGTAGATTCCGATTTTATACGAGATCCGAGCGGATATATACGAGAAGTAGAGACGAGCAGGGGTAAGGTAAATGCTGAGAGAGGGTTGAACAGAGTATACAAGGGCGAGCCATATTGAGGTTGATTAAGGTTCTCCAAAATACGCTGACTAATAAAAACATCGTTGATTGTTTACCGATCAATCGAGATCGGAGAAAGCCTCTAATACAGAATATCAGGAATCATTGTTTTTCTGCAAGGCGATCTAAGTTTTCGGCTTGTTTGCCACGGAACTTTGTTCCTTGCCTAAGATAAAGTGTTGAAATGGTTGAGGTTGGAAAACATTTGCAATAAATATGCCTGACAGATCAAACTGAATGACATATTCGTTTTGATCATTAGCCCGACTCCTTTGGCATGTAATTGTCAGGGGAGAGAAACGAAATCAACAAATGGTGAAGATTCTAGTAGATTGTTGCTAGAACGACGTCTCTCTCTCTCGCGCTCCTTTTTTTCTTTACGTTCTCTATATCAGCAAATGAACTGTATGAGTACAACCCTATTATAGGGGAAGCGCAGGGTATGTTTATGGGATCGTATATCTTTGGGTGCCTGAGGGATGATTATTATTTTAGAGATATAGCGTGTGGGTGTATGTATATATATATATATATATATATATATATAGCGTTTGGACGAGGATAGTGGACGGTGTGATACCAGCTCGTGACTGTACCGTTCGCGTGCAAGTTCTCCAATGAAACGACGTTGGTAACCATTCCCCTTAAGACCCAAGCTTCTCGCCAAAGGTCCGAAGCATCCTCTGAAATCCCGATTCTGGGGATTACGTGTGCGGCTGCCACGGCACGCTACAGCATCCCATGTGGTACATCATATATTGCATGTAGAATATAACATACATTTGTATACGTGTACACGTTGGAAAGTGCACGTCGGTTCCATAACGCTTTCTCATCATTGGGGACTCCTTATACCGTCCCTTTTTCGTCTATACAGCCGTCGATCCGAAACACGTTATTTGATCGAATTGCACGTCGACGGTATAGTGGAAAAAGAAAAGCAGATGTTTCACATATGCTTTTCTGGTCGTTTTATGTTTTACGACGAACGAGAATTAATAGAAACTAGCATTGTCAAAATAAAAAGAAATTATTGATTATTTTACAGTCAGATAGCCAATGACGAATCCTTTTTTTTTAGCTGTTTTAATGATCAAAGTTCGACGTGAAATTATTCGACGGAAGCTCTAGATTTTGACAAAGAATAATGGCAACGAAAAAAAAATGCACGTTGGTATTCGAAAAAAAAAAATCGTTGAAACGACAAATACAAGTGGCCCCTTCTTCGTGTTCCCTTCACTGGCAAGCTCGCGTATCGCCCAATGAAATTAAAGGAGTCTACGAGGCGGGATAAGCTAAAGAAAAAAGGAGAGACCATTGTAATTACGAAATTGGGAACAACCAGTTTTATTCTCAGAGCCTTCTACTTCCTGTGCAGTTTTTGCTGGACCACACTGGAGCCTCTTCAGTCGTTCACTGACGTGCACTTCTATTCTTCCTTTCAATGCTCTCTCTGTTGTATATGAATATATGTGTATACAGACGTTTTTTTTTTTGAGAGTTACGTAGCGAGAAGAAGCTGCTGAAAGGGGTTGTTTTTTTCCCCGGCAGTGGGACGATGGAAAATAAAGATAAAAGTTTTCTTCGTTAGAGAAACGCCGGAGAGAATCGGGCTGAGAGCGTGATATAAAAATTCGCAGCAGCTTTTCGCCGCGCAGATAAAACCTTGGACGTTATTGTATAGCTTCGAAGACTTGGTCCTCGTGAAACAAATAATATGCCACGCCCACTGACCTACGAAACGTTGGTAATAATGCGGTTTTCTTCCGTTGTAATTTCCGTTCCATATAATTTCTGGTTAAATTCATACAAGCGGCACAAGCGATGAAACATCGGATCTCAAGCAGTTTAGACAGTTAATTGTTCATTCCTATAAATATGGATAGGCTTCGTAACGCGTATTCCCGTGAAGAAATTTGTTGGGGAGTCACCAGACCCTACCACATCCCCATAGGAGTTCAATATGGAAGCCGTACGTAGGGAGTCCACATTTAAATCCAAGTGGATTCCGCGCTATTGCCCGTTTGACCACGTTTGAGAATTTTTTTTTTTTTTATTCTCAACCGGAGTTTGTAGCATCTTCAGAAAAAAAATATCCTTCCATGATTCCGATCGCAAATGTGTTAATGACCATCCGAAGGAACATATGTCGTTGATGATGTTAACCCATTACGTTATTCAACCGTTGAAAGCAGGCCGTCCAGGCGGATGGCTGCTCACGAGGTGGGACCGCGTTTAAACGTTCAGTAAGTCTTGGGACTCGCGTGGCGGGGTGGGGTAGTCGAGGGGAGTCAACCGAGAGTTAGTTTCTGATTTAAATAAGAGCGAGGCTGAAGCAGGTCGTGAGCAATCTGGTGACGGTGTATAAAGAAAAAGAGAGAAAGAAAGAGGAAAAGTAATGGTGGTGGAAGGAGTAGAGCGACTGCGAAGACTTTCGTCCACCAGAAGAGCACAGAACAACTCATCAACCTCTTCCCCCGCCCCTGTTGCATCCACTCGTTGCCGCTATATATACGCGTAGAAGGGGTGGAATATGAATGTAATTTATCCCTCGGCTATAAAGGATGGCGAGACTGGCGCGCGCGCGCGCACACACACATATATATATACATCCTACCTTTAAGAACTGCGTTTGAACTTCTTTCCTATCCAGCTTCGCCTGCTTAAAGGACTCTTCTCGCTCTCCTCTCGGTGACTATTCCCCGAGCTCCTATATAACTAATAGAATGAGAGCGCGTGTTGGTTGTGGATACAATATGCATCCAAACTCTGCCAACCAATGAAAGCTCCATGAGTTTAGGTTGTTAAGACAGAAAATGCAAAAGCAAGTGGAGAGAGAGAAAGAGAGATACCTCGACGGAGAGAGAGAGAGAGAGAGAGAGAGAGAGAGAGAGAGAGAGAGAGAGGGAGGGAGGGAGAGTAAGGAGCGAATGAATGCAGAAGAGAAGCAAAAACTGGGGCTGAACTAACCCGCTCGATAAATCGAAGAAATATATCATTGATACTGGTGGAAAGGTACAATCGAAAATGGCTCAGATAAAGCTCAGTCATATTGTATCTGTTACTACAACACGTTATAAATCTATAGGCGCGGTTTTCACAATAGAACGTTCATTTCCTTATAAATTTATATGTGTAGAAACCGATTCCGTTGGACTGAGAGTCGGTGACCTCTCGGCTTGAAATCCTCTCAAGTGACGGTCTTGAAGATTGCATCATTGGAACTCAAAGAAAATTTAATTTTAATCATTTTCTGTTATCACCCAAAATATTTATATACAATTTTAGGGTATGAAACTTTTAAAAAATCTTAAAATAACGTTCGAGGTGTACTCGCCACCTGAGATAGTTGGCATTTTTTTTTTGATAATAAGTTGACAAAAAAATGTATTTTTGTTGCATTCGAACAATGCAAACTTCAACAGCATCTTATGTGTCTATATCCCAAAATTCCCTCGATATAACGCAACCCTGTTTCCTTTAGGTCCCTCCCATGCTCCATTCTATTTAAGCAATGAACGTATGTCACGATAATCTGTTACTTTGTATCATAGGCGGAGTGAGCTGTGATCAATGTTTAAAGTCCTGGAGGATCGTCGTACACTGCAATGGCACTGCCCTTTAGTGTCTGGAGTGCGAGAGAAAACTATTCGAACGTCGAAACATTTCACGAGCATGTACGATGAGGTATTCAAATTGAGAGTGAATACTTTTTTTTTCGCAATCTCAAGTTTAGATTTTTTTTACATTGCACTGAAGTCTTGCGCGATACGACAAGCGCTCAAATAAAAAATAAAATGTGTTCAGAACGATATCAACAAATTGAAAAGGCAGGACTCCTTCACTGTTGTATTGGAGTATATCTGAGTACAAGTTGGCATCGTTCGAATGCAAAAGAAATGAAAGCTCTGCAGAATCCATAGTAAAGATTTGCGACTATAATTTAAAACAAAAAAAAATTGTATCATAATAAACAAAAACGAGATAAAAATAGATTTTTCGTTTAATTCCAATGATATATTAGGTGTATGACTTAATTTTTACAGATTTTTTCTCGAGCTTAAAATTATATTTAAAATAGAAATATTTTCGCGGTCTTTTGTGGTTTTGAAAGGATCGGACGCAAGGTTTCAGAATACCGAACAACAGGTCTACGTGAGTTACATAACCTCTCAGAATAGCAGAGTTTACGATGGCAACTGATAAACAGCACATTCGGCACTGCATTTTATACGAATTCCAACAAGGAAAAAATGCTAAGCACGGGAATCAATTTGTAGTGTTCTTGCTGCCGACGTTGTGTCTTATGAAACGTGTAATTATTGGTACAAACGTTTTAGAAGCGGCGATTTCGATCTTAGTGACCAGCCGCGCCCTGGACGGGATATGAAGGGTGTGCTTTATTACGAACTCCTGGAAACTGGTCAGACGGTGACTGCGAAACGCTACAGCCGACAATTGAACAAACCGAGCGAAGAACTTGATCAGAAAAGGCTATTTACTGGGCAAGGAAGTAGGCAAGTCATACTGCTGCATGACAACGCTCGACCTCACGTTGCTCGCGCGACTCAGAAGACCCTCTTGAACTTGGGATGGGAAGATCTCCCACACGCGGCATATTCACCAGACTTGGCCCCATCCGACTATCATTTGTTCCGGTCAATGCAGCACGCCTTAGTGGATAAACAGTTCAAAACGCTGGACGATGTGCGTAAATTCGTCGATGACTTTATCGCCTCGAAGCCTGCAAGTATCTTTCGCGACGGCATTCGTATGTTACCTGAGAGATGGCGCAAGGTCATAGAAAACGATGGACAATATTTCCAAGATTATGTTCGTTGTTCTCTATTTTTTTATATTAAATAAATTTGCTGAAAAATCTGTAAAAATTAAGTCATACACCTAATAAAATTCAAATCTATTCGAGGACAGAGAAAAAATAAACAAAACGATTTCATACGATTATTGAATCCGCAGCAATGCTCGATTATTCTTTGTGATGGTTTTGCGTAAATATTTGTTTTATGGCCAAGGCGTATAAAAACTGAAACTAATGCAATTTAAAATTTTGTAAAAAAAAACATTGATTATTTTCGCGTCCCTATTTAGCTGATGACCAAAGTGTATAATGAAAAAGTATGCAATCTTAAAGGTTCGAAAGCAAAATATCAGGCAAATAGATTTTCAAGTTATATTTGGATACCGAAGTTTACGTTAGAGCCCATCTTTTCACCATTTCGCGTTTGTAGCATGACGCATAAAGAATTCAGAATGCTCGACGAAATTGTGAAAATATGAGGAGGATCTCAGTGATGCGCGCTCGCAGTGGGCGTCGAGAAAGCTTTGTCGTCGTCAATAAGGTACACACTCTAACATACATTTTTGCGACCCACCGGGGTCCCCTTTCAACCCCTTTATATTACGCACCCTCCTCGACCCCCTCGACTGCCCGGTCTCCCGGCGTCTCCTTCGAGAAAATAGTGTTTCGCGAAGGGTCGCCCCCTCGTGTATATGCGCGCACATATCGTCGTTACCGAATCCTCGTCTACGGGGACACAAAACATGGAACAAAATATCGGAAATTCGTTTACGATGACGAAAGAAAACCGCGTTAGTAAGAGAATTCGCTTTGAAAAAGACGATTTTCTCTCACCGTAAGCGCACTCGTTGAAAAAGCATCACTGTCAGTAAAAGCGTGTGATACAACGAGGCGAGTGAGTAGGGAGGGCGGTACGGGGAGGGGGGGGGGGGGGGGGTCGATACTAAATACAAGGAGGTAGTATGCAGGAAAGTAGGATTTTATATGGCGTATGCAAAATTTATGGCTCCTTGAGAGAAAAGTAATTTGGCTATATATTTTATGACACCGCAGTTCTTATACACGAACTCAAAAGAGCCATCAAACTTCACTTCCTCGATATCTTTATTGCCCATTTATTGTATTTTTATTTCAATATCCGTTTAAAAATAGTCACCGCTTGATTTTTATCGATAATGTTTCTCGAGTCAGATTCCCATTTTTGTCAGCTATGACGCAGTGAATAAAATTAAGTACGAGTTATAATAATCCTCTGGTTATTCCATACCTAAATTTTTAATAATATTTCAAGTATTTATTAACGTGCAGATGTCGCGACTCAATTTAACAGCGAAGAAGACATCGCGAGCTTAAAATGATTTTTCCTCAGAAAGAACAAAAAAAAAAAAACAAGATATATCTATAAAAGATATATATGTATAAAAGTATATTTGTTCTGCACCCGATAGAATTGTGGCAAGTTTAAAAATGGAATAAAACAGATTGTCTAGAACATTGAAATGTTCAAAATATACGCGCATGCGTTCGCGAAAAAGACGGAGGGAGAGACAGAGAGAGAGAGGAGCAATTCAAGAATAGGAAATAATGAATTCGGCCCATAGTTCATGTAGGTCGCAGCGGGTTTTGGCAAAAAGCGATATTCTCCAGTGAAATAGTCGTATATGGCGAAAGATTGGGAGTTTACTGGCGTATTGGAGGATCAAAATTGATACCGGAACACATATTTCAACGTATATTCATGCCGGTTTTGTCGATATATACGGAGGTAAAGTGAATTTCGCGTATACCTCCGAAACTGTATATGCGATTGGCGATTGGATCGAAGTGAAACTTCGAATTTATTGAACCTCGCATAATTTTCGAGTTATCAATCCCTTCGTTGTTATAAACGCATACAAACACACATATTTGCGAATATATGCATGGTACAGAGAGGGAAAAGGTGCGGGAGATGACGGAGAGACGGAGAGACAGAGAGAGAGAGAGAGAGACAGAGAGAGAGAAAGAGAGAGAGAGAGAGAGAGAGAGAGAGAGAGAGAGAGAGAGAGAGAGAGAGAGAGAGTGAAGGAACACGTGTAAAATGTTTCGTAGCTCGAGTCGTATATCGGCAGAGAACGTTCGTATACTCCCAGCTTTGTTCGCAAATTAATACGGCGTCGAGGAAAAGCGGATTAACAGCCTGCGTTTGAATCGGGTTCGTTTCGGGAAATATACACACAGATACACGTGGATAGGCGTAAAATCGCATCCCCGAGTTCAGCGCGAGAGATTTCCACCCGGAGGGTACTTTTGGGGTGAACGGTGGGGAGAGGGATGAGAGCTACAGAACGGACGTTATTTTCGGCGAACACTTGCCTTCGGAACTGCACGCAGGATATACAGCGGACAGGTCAAGCTAAAGTGAGAATGGAAAAAATAAAATAAAAAATGAAATAAAAAACAAGGAAAAACGGCTCGCCAGGGTCAAATCGGGGGGTTGGTTCGTTCGGAAAATTGGTAAACCAAATCGGGGGGACTCGGAGCCGTACTCGAGCGCAAAATTCGATTCCATTTTTGTACCTCGATATCTGGACTGGTGAATGGAATGCGTCACGCGGATACGGTCGTGGCGAATTTTCTCTCTTGGTCGGTAAAATCGAGTTTTACAATCGACAGAGGCTCGTCGCGGTAATCATTGGTTCGCTTGTTCACGAATCAAAAGGGTGTGCTAGAAAAAGGAAGAAAAAACATCGTCGCGAAGAGAGCAAAGATGCTTTTTTTTTTTTTAGGCAGCAAGGAACAATATTCGAATTATACAGGATATGTTCGTATCGAATTCTACGAAAATTAGGGAGGGACTTTAGATTTTGAGCGAGCATGCATTTTCGAAAAAAGCATTAATCTTTATGATTGCTGTATCGTAAAGATTAAAACGTATCAATTTGTCAATTTTTTTAATACCCCGGTCCATACAATTCTATCGTTGTTATAATGAATTATACGTTTCCGAAATACTCTCGAAATCCAGTGTGTGATAAAATATATGTCAGGATTCAATTTTGATAAAATTGTTGAGAGGATTCCGATCAAATGGAATTTACATTCTCAGTTAATCGTCCCTTTGCGATGGTACTGAATTTTGCATCGTTGGAATACAACGAAAATATATATATTTTTTCCTACTGCCTAACTTTTTTTTGGCACATTCGGGCTACAAAAATCAGCGAAACATTTTTGAAGATTAGAGTTCCATAACCTAAACGCGCAAAAAAAAAAAAAAGCATTTCGACAGTAATAAAAATGAAGAAATAGAAAAGACGAATTTTCCTTGCATGCAAATTCTCAATACCATCGAAATGTATCGTACCAACATTCGAGGGAGATCCTGTGCGAGCGACAACAACATTTATGTGATCTCGTGAAATATTTCTTGGTCGAGTAGACTTTGTAAAATTCGAGTTTTCTTTTCAGCAAAGATCGTATGACAATGAAAAGGTATCGCATGGAGAGTAATTCCACTATTTTCTAATGTCATTATTTTATTGGAATTATTGAAAACTCATATTTTAAGAAAGAAAAAAAACTTTCATATCAGCAGAAAATGTTTTCTTTTTTTTTTTTCACTTGTATTAAATTCATGACGTTCGAAGATCGCGGAAATGCACGCTCCACTTCGTTCGTTCCATCCTAATTCCCATTCGTCACTCCAGTCTCGTTAAGTCAACAGCTTCAAGACGCTTGGTTGGAGATTCCCGCAGCAATCGTCGTGGCCCGTCCGGCAAATGCGCCACGGCTACTCAAGCAGTCGAGTGTCGCGTAAACGAGGAAGCGGAAACGTTGAGTCACTTCAGGTATAGCAAAAGCCACTCTCCCTCGTGAGCAATTAACGGAAATCAAGCGAGCGCTAAAAATGCTTTTTGCCAAGGTCCTTTAAAGGTCCCGCGTAATGAATAAAACGCGTGAATAGTCATCACTAAGAAAAATGTGTTCAATCGTAAATAAACGTCTCGCGAATAAGAATGATGAGAATTTTAAAGTGGATAATTGTTCTTTAGGAAATGAATTTATACACAGCGGCCGATACACGGAGTACACGGAGAGGTACACGGAGAGAATTAAAAAGTAATTTTTGTCGTGAATTTCACGGTAAAAATTACCGTGATATATTTCAATGTGGTGACAAGTGAGAAAAGCATAATAATTCGTATGCGACAAGTTGTTTTTAACTCACGTTACAGAAAATTTCAAATACGTAGCTAAAATTTTACTATACAAGAAGGGTAGCCGCACGATAATTTTTACCGAGAGCACAATACATTTTCCTATAACACTCATTAAATTTTATAATAAATCTTAAAATAACTGTTATAAAGACGATACTTTTTTATAGACATTTTTGAAAGGCATAAAATAATAAAATGCACAGTAAAATTTTGCTGATATATATTTTTTAAATTTAAGTTTTACGTATTTTGTTACACATCAAAATTTACTAGAAAATCTGGTAAAATTGTCTATCTGAAGAAGAAATGTTATTTTATTTTCGTGAAAATCTGTGTTTTACTCAGTAATAATAAGCGAAGTTTCAAGGTTGTCATCTGGTTACCGTTACTGCACGGTAATTTTTAACATTTAATTCTCTCCGTGTAAGATGATTCCCTTCTAGGTGTACAAGATGATCCCTAGAGATCATCTTGTATAATTGTCTTGTATTTGTATAATGATAATATGCATAATTATAATATTAATTATAATTATTTATAATATATTAATTTATTTATAAATCTGTTTATAATTTATTTATAATATATATTATATATTTGTCATTTATAATTATAATATAATTATAATATTATACATCTTGCATAATTGTCTCACAAATAATAATAAATATACCTAACCGATTTGAGACTGGCTGTAGAAGACTGGTTTAGTTTAATACTAGTTGGGTGCGATAAAACTGATAATATAACTAAAGGTAATTTAACTTGTGCTTAAGTTCAGTTTAATATTTATGTTGTATACCTATGATATATGTTGTATACCTATGATTGATATATAAAAAGACGTAAATTTTTATTTATATTTACCTAACTTCTCCAAAACAAAAAAAAATCCCAAAATAGGGGCAAGATGATCCGGGGGATCATCTTGTCCATACCCTAGGGATCGTCTTGAACACCGGGGTGTCCAAGATGATCCTTATGCAATGTTTTAAAAGAAGGAAATATTTTTATTGAAACCCTAATAAATTGAATATTTCGCATATGTCAATCGTAAGATAGACAAATATGCAAATAGTAGGGGCTTTCAGATCTGAATGATGTTGAATATCTTTGAAATTACGAGCATTTTCCTTTAGGGAAATTTTTTCCCCTACCCCTTAGAATTATTTTAAATACATTTTTCAAATTTGTCAGCTATCGGTGAAGCTCTGTTGATCTACAATTCGATGCACTTACAGAAAAACAAAATTCTCAAATTATAACCATTTGTAATTTCGTAGACAAGAAATAATTACAAGCGTTTTCGTTTGATGGTGTTGAGATTTGCATCATTGGAATGCGATGAAAATTCTGTTTCAAAAATTTTTATTTCCTTACTCGTATTGATATATGAAATCTTTTTACGCAGATTTCGGTTGCAGATTGATAAATAAGCATCCTAAAAATAGGTTTGACTGATTTTCGTAGCTCAAGTGTGCCAAGAGAAATTTGAGAAATAAAAAGAAAATCATTTTTATTGAATTGCAACAGTTAAAACTTCAATCTCATTTCTTTTATGGCATAATAATAAAGATGGTTGCACCGTTATATTCGGCAAATATCGCACTCTGGCTGTATGACGAGCATTACTACTCGAGAGGCGGCCTGGACGGATTGTGTCGGAGTACTCGAGACACGGTCGAATGAAGGGGTTGAATGCAGCGGAATGAGTAAAACGGACCGAGCAGCCGTACCTTTTTCTCTTGGTAAAACTGAATTCATTACTTTTTGACTTTTGCCCAAAGAGTGACTATGACTGCAACATAGACCTAGTCTGTAGCATGCACCCAGCTTTTTTTTGTTTGTTTATTTCCCGTATTCTCACGTGTTCCAAAAGAACCCTGGCTCGTGAGGTAGTTTGAGATATATACACACAATGTGCACATATACATTTGTGCACATTGTGTGTACGTATGTATGTGGATGTGAGCGCAGTCACGGATGATGAAAACTAAAACGGATTGAATTGCAAAGCGAAAAACTCCTTCCACACGTTTCAACGACATACGAAATAGATTAGAGCTCGCGTATTGAATGCACCTCCGAACGTCATGGTTCGACGATTCATGACTTGCGTCGTCAAATGGTTTTTTTTTTATTTGAATAATTTTAACCTCATATACAATGGCAGAGTGAATGCGGGATTTTATTTTCAGGTCCTCCAAAACGTGTTCGGAATTAAACAAGATAAATCATAAAACAAGATAAAGGTGAGGGCAATATTTGTGCCTAAAGATGATGTTCCGGAAATACAGTTGCTCATTAAGAGGGTTAAAATTCTTTGACAACCCAAAAACGGTGGCTCTTCTTTAGATGCGGTTTGCGAAAAAAAAAAAAAAAGGAAAACATCCGAACAATTTGCGGTTTTGCACTGTACTCGATTTTTTGTATATATTTTAAAAATTCCAAAAATGACTTTCAAAAGTCAATTAATTTTTTAAATTAATCGCAGTTTAATGACTTCGTACAAATACTTTGCTTATTGCTTAATTACTTGATTTTTTTCCGGTCAAAGGATCCACAATGCCTATGCAAACAGTTAATCGATTTCGGTCTATCATAAAGTTCAGACTCAACAAAAACAAGCGTAGATTGCATTTTAATGAAAATACGGAACACACGAGCGATACTTTATTTCATGACGAAATAAAGTTGACATTTTACTTAGCTTCTTCGGACCTTCGTTCAATGTAATTCTAGCCTACGTATACTCCCAAAAGTTGAACTGTTCGCGGATTTATTTTATACGAAAGTGAAAACGTGCGCACGGTAAGTTCAGGGCGGGAGATTGAAAAGTTAGGGACGCACGAACAGTTCGGTAAGTTAAATGAAACTTGTTCGTAAACGATCCTATATTACGTGTATGTTACGGTGGACGCAACCCCCCAGCGTATTAATACACGGTCGGGCACATATTTTACGAAGGTAATACACATTTTGATTTTGTACTGAAAATTTTATTCAGTACATAATTGTAAACTATAAAAATGCCTAACAATTTGCGTGTTTGTTTTGCTTATTTTTTAATTTCAAGCGATTGCTACCATCATTTTCGCGATGACAGCTCGTGACGACCAAAAAAGCATAGTAACGCGATTGTTAAAAGTAAATACAACAGGTACGAAGGTTAAAGGTAGAAAAAACACCCTGGCTAATGAAATTTTTTTATGTTTTTTTTTAATCTACCACAATTTGTATTCAATTCCAATGACCCTTCAACCGTTATTCAGGAATTACATAATTCTTTTTCCGTTGTGCATACTTTCGTTTTCTTTTATCATTTTTATATCATGCATTCGTCGTTTGCTGTTGACGCACCGCAATTTGTTCAGGTTTACGAAATATAAAGTCTCGGCTGTGTGCAGTTGCACGGTGAGTCTGAAACTCCTTTTTTTATGTCTGGAATAGGTGAACAGTTTTCCAGATCTTCTATGGGCTATTTGACGAATACATACGTCTGCTTAATGGTCTCTTGGGGTCGCCAAAAGTTGGTCCATATACTGGCCATGAGGAAATACCACTCGTTTCACCGACCCACGAGACCATTTCCCAAACTAACGCGGAACCCTCTGAAAGAGGCTTTTCTAGTTTTCCTTTTATCTCGCACAGTGGCTTTGGTCTCGCAGTTTCGATTTATGTATATGTCGACGAAAATTTCGAAAATCTCCCCTAATAACGTGTCGGCACTACTGGGGTTGAAAGGATGCAAAAAAAAAGGTAGAAAAAAAAATGAAAATTCTCCGTCCGACACGTTTTTCATTTTCTCAAATCTCCGCATTTTTTGACGTATTTCCGTTGCTACAAAATGCACAAAGCGGTATGTCATTCGACGTTGAAGTTAGTATCGTTCGAATGCAATGGGAATGGATTTTTTTTTTTTTTTTTTGCATGGCCCCATTTTTGTTTCTGGTACATTCAGGTTATAAAAAGATTTGCTTGGAACACGTATTAGAGAGATCGGTAAGCGAAGTCTGCTAAGAATGATCGATAATCATAAAAACGAAGAAATGCAAAAATAAAAAAAAAGAATTCTCGTTGCATTCTAGCGATTGCCAACTTCAATATAATTATTATTGCGTCAGGCAACTTGGTTCGGATGTTTGTTAAATTCTCTGACTCTTTCAAAGCCCTGAGACGATAAAATAGAGGATCGCGAACCCTTGAACGTCCAATTAACATCAAGGGAATACGAGCGAGGAGCAAGAGCGAGAGAGAGAGGAACACGGGAATGGATAAACATACGTTTTCTTTTTCATCTTTTTTTTCCTGAATGGACGACGAAGGGTTAGCAACAAACTCCGCGGACGAAAAAAAAAATCGTGATTTGATTAAGAGATCAGCCATTCGATGCTGTCGTTTATCTATCATATTGTGTTTTCTTTCCTCGTCGGATATTCAACGACAGGAAAACATTGAACCCTGGACATTTGAAAAAATTTATAAGCAGTCAAAAACGATCCATTTTTTGACGTTTACAGTGTGGTGAAAAAAATATTAAGAATTTCGCGAAGAAAAAGAAGCAAGATCTGTTAACGAATCCGTAAGCTTCCTTCGATGTAGTTTCGAATATCTCAAAGTTTGTACCTGCATATCGAATACGTAAAGATACCTTTTCATTTTTCCCTCCCTTTTGCATCATCATGATTCTCGTTATATCGAGAATTGCGTGTATTTTTTTTTTCTTCGTACCAACGTTACGACTACATATCGTGGACAGGGGCAAAAATGATAACACTCAGGAGGACAAAGATGAGGGTCGAAAGAGAAATGAATCGATTTTTCCGGGATGTGCGTGGTGCTCGACGTTACGAAAAGAGAAGAGGCAGGCCGTATTAAATGTAACGCTGCGGAGTTGAAGGAGTCTCGAGTGGTTTTTATTGCACCCCCCCCCCCCCTCTCCCCCCGTAAATATACGGTGAGACCAAAAGGAACGTGGGAAGAGAGCCTTTGGCATTGCGTTTCGCTTTGATACAAATATCTGTCCATGCCACCTTATTCGCTGCTGAATACGCGAATGCGCCGACGATAACAAAGTAATGGGGGGGGGGGGGGGGGGGGGGGTTATTTTTGTTCTATTTTGAAGGGAAGTCTTTCGAGAATTCTCAACGTAACCATACGTTGTACATTCTTCATAGATCCGTAACTTCCCATGTACGTCTAATTTCAGGATCTTTCTTGATTAACGACGATGCGTTTTTTAAACTTCTAAGCTTCGCGACCTGAAGTTAAATTCGTCTACGGATCCTTCGAGCAATAATAATTCGTGATTTGACAAATTGAATTTTGTTTCCTTTTACCACTTGTTAGCGAAACGATGAAACAAAAAATAATTAACACCACCGTATATCCAAACATTTAGTTGTTCATGGAAAAAAAAAAGAAAGTCAGTCACAAAAATGAAAGAACAAGTGAAGTTAAATGTATAATTAATGTTTTACAGTTTTCTTCAAGTCTGTTTTTGGCGAATATCAGTGAAGGTATTTTTTGGTGGCTCTGAATTTCCACAGGGTTGATGTACGAGGTGAGACAACAACTATTAGCAGTAGAAATATTTTCTAACCTATCAGACTTAATAGAAAACTTTTCCTTCATAAGTTGCATAGTTCGAAGGGGGTTATCAAGTGGTGGCTACGAGGTTCGTCCAGGTTGGAGGCGCTTCGCAGATTTCAAGGTCTTTTTTTCAACTTTTTTCTTAATGTGACCGCTATTTTATTTTCTCAGAATTTTATCAAGGAACTAAAAATAAGTTCACACGCCAAATTTCAAGACGATTTGTCAAGATTTGGCATAAAAAATCGATATAACAGGAATTTCAATGTGTTTAGCTTAAAATCAATTTAAAAAACGGTGCAAACACTGCAATCCGATAAAAGGTGCTGAAACTGATGCCCACCAGTTTCAATGCACGCTTGCAACCTTGATTCGCATTGATTGCAGTCTTGTTAATCACGATTTACCTGAATTTTCGTTGGATTCTTTCAATATTCAATATTAAACTATTGAAACCTCAATTAGAGCCTGTTCGTCAATACAGACTGGAGTCATTAATAAAACAATCAATGCGAATCAGATTGCAAGCCATTAATAATACAATCAATGCGAATCAGATTGAAAGCTTGCATTGAAAGTGGCGACCATCACTCTGAGCACCTTTTATAGAAATAAGTGTTGGCGCTGTTTTTGAAATCGATTCGAGGCTAAAAACATTGAAATGTCTTTTATATCGATTTGTTATACTGTATCACTGATCATCTTAAAATTTGGTGTGTGAACTTATTTTTAGTTTCTCGATGAAATTTTGGAAAAAAATAGTACTTCCACTAGAATAAAAATGGAGGTGACCTCGAAATCTCCGAAGAACCTCCAACTGGATGAAGTTCGTAGCCACCGCTTGATCGTCTCCATCGAACTATGCAACTTTTGTAGGAAACGTTTTTTCCTAAGTCTGATGGGTTAGAAAATACTTCTAATGCTAATAGTTGTCACCTGTCTGGGTATATATAATTCGTGAAGTGTACTTGATGATCGATACGGATCGATAATACAGTTAAAATACTTGTCCTCATACACTGCGCGTTTATGTCATTGTCCAGAGGTCGCTATGAGCGCGCTCAAGTGCTACTTTCAGAAATATATCCACACGTATATCTATGTATAGTGCGAACGAAGCAGAAAGACATCTAGGACTTTGGTGGATCAATATGCCCATCCAACACGTCGTAAAGTCCAGTCAAAGTATAGCACTTGGGATGCTATACTTCGATGCTATACTGAAAAGGAAATGCACAAAGTTAACGTCACATATATGTATATATAGTAACGCCATTCTCGTGATAATAGAGAATATGGTTGAAGAATTTTATGGTTCCTTTGGGAGTGCAAGCCAGCGACCCGCAAACTGGACCCTTAAAGATGTACCCTCATCATAATAATAACAATATTTTCCCCTCGAATAAGCCATATTGTCGTAAATTAAAGATATATTTTCAATGACGAAGACAGCATGCTTTTTTCACTTTGAAACATATAGTGTGTGTGTAGTGCGTACGTTATTAAATTTGAATCGCTTCCAAAAATGCACAATCAAAAAAACTCTCCAAGAGTGTGAATTTCATGTGAGTAATGGAAGAATGTAATAGCACCGTGTTGAATTTAGTCGAAAACAACTTATCTACGTTCTGTCAATGGAATTGTTGAGTCAATATCCTTATAAAGACTTCGTTTATACTTTATGTTGAAAATTCCGTTGTATCCATTTGGAAAAATGCATTGTCATTTTTGGAACGAGCGCGATACCTTTTCGTAATATTGCTTCGGAGTCGAGTCGCGATACTATGCGCACTTCAATTTTCATATAAAACACCAGGAAATTCCGATTTAATTAATTAAGAGGGTATTCTAGTCTAGAAATTTGAAAAGATTGTTTTTTTTTTTGCAGTTTCTTAAAGTATAGACTCTTAAGAATATGTCCGCAAGAGGAAATTTCCAAATTACCAATATTTACAAAGTTACAGCGATTTGAATACGGCCGAATTGAGAGAATTCTAAAGAAGCTAGAAATCATCGTTTTGAAGTCGAGGAAGGCACACTTTACCAGGTAGGAAAGACCGATTAATATAACGCAAGTATAACATGCAATAATACCACTTAGATAATTACGGTTGTCTGAAATTGTACTGAAAACTTTAAACGCATTTTTCTCGAAACTACTTTTTTCAACGTTGTTGAAAAAAATGTCGTTTGACATAAGTTTGACAAGGTTGACATAAAATGTCGAGCTCTTTTCAACCGATTGACTTCAAATTTGGTATGGACCTTCAATATCCCTCTGTCGTCCCTACCTCGGCTATTGCAAAATTATTATTATTACTATGTAAATAAAATTAAACACTGAAAAAAATAGGGCGAAAAATTAATCTTTTTTTCAGAGACGCAATGAAAAAAAAAAATCTCTTTGATCAAGAAAATTGTTTTTATTTCTGCTTCAAATGAATGGGAGCTTTGAAATCATGTCAACAGCCTCAACCCTTTTTTTTCACGGCTATATTCGGAGGGACATACTTTTTTTCAAGTTTTATTTTTTTACCACAAAATTTTTTGTGTGAATTCGTGAAACATCAATAAAACGATTATAGAAAAATGGATACTGAAAATATTTTTTGTTTTTTTTTCAAGCCCGAAATTTAAGCCTTTAAACTAGAATAAAGCCCTAAAACCCGGTTCTCACGTACTCTCCTCCTCTTATTGCTGGATCAGTTCGGCTACACGGTGTAAATATTTTGACGCTTCGCTTCAAGATTTATCCTCGAGATGATGTCTCCTGCCGCAGCAGGTGGAACCTGCCAATGCGAGTGATACTGCGCGATGCATCGTGTGCGTACAAAGGGCACAGGAAAAGTCTCCGAAACCCGTGTCGATAGGGCAGAATACGTTTTCACCGAAACTCTTTACGTTCACCCGTTCGCGATCTTCGCACACGCGTACGAGAGCTTCATCCAGTGAGACTCGTGAATTGTGTCAAACCACGAGCGATCACTCACCCGAATAACGTACCGGAGCGTACGGCATACGGACACCAGCTCAACAAGGAAGAAACCGCCATTAGCGTATGCACATCGCACATGTATCGCAACTCGTGAAAACGAGAATTCCTCGTCGGCATCAGTTTTCCGAACAAATAATTGGCGCGTGGCTAAAGGCCCATTAAATGCGAGAGCCCGTGGGATCTAAACCTGCATGTATGTGTATACAGGGTGGACCACGCAACGTGTGCACCTCTTTTACGACCAAAATATGCGTTGCACAAAAAAATGTTTTATACAAAAGTTACATGGTTTATAAGGCTACACTATGTGGTGTATTTTTTTTTTTTATAGGTGGAGGCACTTCGAAGATTTGAAGGTCAACTTTATTTTTTCAAATGGAATGCTATATTTTTTATAGCGTAATATGATAGAGTATCGAATTCTGAGTAAAAAAGTATAGACCTTTATTAGCCCTAGAGTTAATAGCTAACGAGTAATTTCACTTTATTACTTAAAAATTTTCTTCACGTAATATCAAGTTGGAGATTCATTCATTCATTTTCACTTTTATCTTTCTGATAATAATCACGCACAATCACCGAAGGATACTTTAATACTGGATTACAATCATTGAGAAGATTGTGAATCATGATAAGTGTGTGTGATGTGGTAAATATGTTCATATTGATAAACACTGTGATGTAAACACTGCAATTAAGAAATTTGTAGTAGATTTGAATCTCCAACTTGATATTACGTGAAGAAAATTTTAAAGTAATAAAGTGAAATTACTCGTTAGCTATTAACTCTAGGGCTAATAAAGGTCTATACTTTTTTACTCAGAATTCGATACTCTATCATATTACGCTATAAAAAATATAGCATTCCATTTGAAAAAATTAAGTTGACCTTCAAATCTTCGAAGCGCCTCCACCTATAAAAAAAATAAATGCACCACATAGTGTAGCTTTATAAACCATGTAACTTTTGTATAAAACATTTTTTTGTGCAACGCATATTTTGATCGTAAAAGAGGTGCACACGTTGCGTGGTCCACCCTGTATATATATATATATATATATATATATAGGCTCTAACGCAACATTAGCGCCGAGTAGTATTCGTATTTTTGTCGGCTCTGTCAAAGGCTATGTGATTGTGGTTATAATACAAAACTTCTTTAAAGGTGAGTTCAACTCCATTTAAATTAATTTTATAGTTTTAAATAGCTACACACAATATATGAATATTTACCTATTATTATAGATAAATACAGCACGAGTGGTCACTGAAGCAAAATGTGATTGTGTCTACAATCAAAGTGGTAAATGTAAGCCCATTGCTACTTTAAATTATTATATCAACCACGAGTAGAGCACTTCGAAAATACATCAGAAGCAGGGGAGAGACAATTTTCTAAAGAAAAATATGCAGAAGGAAGATTTGTTGTGGGCATTCGATAACATTTGCATTTACTATACCTTCCGGTAATTTTGGCAATTTATTATACAGCAACTGTCGTAGCACATTTTTAATAAAACAATATTTTGAATTAGATTACTAAAATCTCGTTCTACGCTCATACAGATTTGACAGATAAATAGCCGAGTTTATTGCAATTTTTGTCCACTGCGAGTGCTGCGTTCAACTTCATTATCTCCACTCTGTACTCTACACGGAGCGAATACGCCCACACGGATCAGCGGTTGGGAATAAGGGTTGCTCAGTTTCAGGTGATACAGAAATGGCGGTAAATTCTCGCGAGTCCGGAAACGCGTATATAAATGTAAAGGGAAATGAGACTCTTGCACGCAAACTCTGACAGTCGCACGCGGCACACGTACATTCGTAAAGTCCCGCAACAAGAGACCAAGATCGATAGATCGTTCGGTTAGATCTCTACGGCAATGTAATATTGTTTAACGATGCGTTACGTAGCCAGTAAGACTTCCTTCCCAAGGACCCCAAGATTTTCCAATCTTTATGACGAGGGTGTACTTGACTTTTTGCACGTATACTCATTATGTTAAAATTGGTGCACAACGAGGATCTCCTTTTTTTTCAAATATTCCATTCTTTTTCGGCGAATTCAGGTTAGGCAAATTATTCAAACTTATTCAAGTCGCTTTTTAGATATCGAGAAACTTACAAGAATTATTCGAAATGGTAACACAAAATGCAATAAAAAGTTTCGTTGCATTCCAATGGAGCAAAAGCTTCAACACTGCAATTTCTTTCTTTTTCGTGAGGGCACTGATCGTCTGCCAGAATTGCGGCGATAGAACTATTCTCTAAGGTAAATAATCATTTGATAAAAAAACATGTTTAACTAATAAATCGTAGATAATTATAGTTTTTCTATTATGAATATTCATAATAGAAAAAATAAATTATGCTCTATTGTCATGTATTGCAAAAATAAAAACAATAATTCTTTTCAGAAATAAGAGTTCTTTGTTATCGAAATATTGTAGGAAAATCATAATGCAACTCCATTTTTTTTCTACAGTCATTCGACGTATTTATTTTGTTTATAGTCATTTCCAATAGCGTACGTTCCAGAATTGCGCTTCAACGATAAAGTAAAATGGTCAATTCATGATTTATACGATTTACACAGCTATATGTATTCAGATGACGCACAAAGAGCACAGCCCTCGTTCCTTGTGCTCGCGTTACTTTTTCACTTTTTCATTTTTCATTTCTCCATCTCAAATCTTTTTTCTACCTTCCTTCCTCTTATTCCAGCGATCGCATATACACACACACACACACACACACACACACGCACACACACACACACATATTCGCTCTCATACACGAGCAGGACGTATTCTTTTTCTGTCTACGAGTCAGGCTGTGTTCCCTTTCTTTTCCCGGTTCACCCTTGCCCGTTATTTCCCTCGAAATCGTGAAACTCGAGACTCTAACTTTAATTGAATTTAAATTGAATTTAAAGTATTAATATTTTCTACTGTGCAGCTGCCGAATACCCGAGCATAGTATAACGCCACAATTTATATATATATATGTATTTTTTTTCGGTGTCTCCAAGGTTCGTGAACTAACACACCCATTTGTTGCTACACTTTATTCACTTTATCTTCTCGACCAAATACAGTATTGAAGTGTAATGACTCCGTAATGTGTGTATGCACAAATGTATACATATATTTTATCCGAGACGTACTCCGAATAATAAGTCTTCGCTCATTATTATGATACCTTTGACCAAATTGTCATTCGCCACAAAGTCCACTTGATTAAATCGTTAATTAACGAGAACGACAATTCGTAATATACTCGCTGGCATAAGGATCATTACATCGCAAAAATTGTCCCTTTAGAATGTCATGAACGCGTTCGCATACGTGCGGGTATTATTATCGCGAACGTTTGATTACGATGTCCATAAATATACGACACGATATCTTGCTCGAAAAAGATGATGTTAATTTCATCGACTGATCATTGTCACCTATGTGATACGCGTGAGATTTTAATGTAATTTTTTTGGTTTTGTGGGAACGTTTTTTGACAACGGCAACACTGATTTCAACTGTAAAGGAATTTTACAATGTATACAGGATTTGGAAATATACAGAGAAGTATATATCTTGAACTCTTTGTAGCTGATTGTTTCGAGGGCTGTTCGTAATAATATTTAAATGAATGATTTACTTATTACCGACAGAGCTCGGAAATGACTTGCACGTTGGACGTATCCTTGCTATAGATTCACGACCTCATTTCGAAAAAAAGATTTTGAATGATAATAAAAGTAACAAAAAAATGTTTAAATCGTTACACTCCAATGATGCAAACTTCAACGTTATCTCAAAATCACATTTTCGTTCCAGAGCATATTGCTTAGGGATTCAGGAAGCCTGTACACTACCCCACTATCGATAATAATATCGACCCCGATATAAATCGGGGTCGAGATGATATTCATCATGTATCGATTTCACGCTAGTCCAAGTTTCTGAACCCCTCGATCAGCTCAAATTCGTGTTAAGCAAACGAAATATTATTTGCGGAATTTTGCCATCGCATTGCATAAACGTTTGAGGTTATGATATACATTGCAACGAAGGGAGTAGAAGGAAGAAAGAGAGAGAGAAAGAGAGAGAGAGAGAGTAAAGTTGAAACTCAGTACCGAGAGGTTGATTAACTTAACGGAAACTTGAGAAATCAAGGCAAATAATCGTAAAGCGCTCGCAGGGGTCGACCAGTGGTAGAAGAGGGAAACATGGGACTTGCGGCTTTCTATCCCCTTGACCCCCGCGGGTTAACCCTTCTAGTTCACTGTGTCTGTTCCTCGTTTCATGCGCAAGGTGGTCTTTCTCCCACCGCGGTTCTTGCCGCGGGCTTTACTCTAGTATACCGACTCCCCGTTTGCATACAACAGAGCAAAATTAACTAGACTAAATGTACTCGCTCGCCCCAAATTATATATTCGAAGATTGGGTTGCAAAGAGTAGATTTGGCATGTTTAACATTACAACCCCCGACCGTCCAATTGTCCCTTTGTCCTGCTATCGGGACCTTCAGAATTTCATGACGATAAAATTTGCATCGTTCGAATGCAACAATTCTTTTTCATTTTTATTCGTTCTTTTTATATCTGCCCAAAATCGTTCGACCACTCTTCCACTTTCAACGACTTTCGCAACCTAAATTCAAAGAAAAGAAATCACGGTTTAATTGCAAACTGAATTTATTTTTAATTGCTCAATTTTTTTGGCGTATTCAAGCTGCGAAAATCAGTAAATCGTTTTTTTTTTAGCATCGTTATTAAAGATTTACAATAGCAATATGCAAAACAAGGTCTAAAATGATACTGAAGATGAATAAGTTAAAAAAAAAAGCCTCGCTCACAATGCGGAAAAAAGCTTCCATTGAAGAATTTAAATTCTCCACTGAAGAGTTAAAAACGAAACGTGTAAGAGAACGAGGCCAATCGTGTTTATTTCGTCAATCGATGACAGCGATACATTAAAAAAGTATCGCACCTTCGTTCCACAAATTCAAGACCATTCGCTTGAATTTGTTTCACCTGTCCTTCTTCCTGCACCTCGGACGATTAATACTTTTATCAGATTTAAAAACGCCTACCATTAACCCGATACTGCCGAACTGATTTTTTTTTTCGATGGTTCGACCATTTATTATAAGCTCATTGTTATGTGTAATAATGAAACAACGTTTGGACAAATCCGTGAGGGTAATTGCGAAAAATGCTTTTATGTATGGGGTTGGCAAATAAGCTCGTTCGGTTTTGTTTATACCGTTCATACGTTCGAAGCCGAACGAAATTATTTGCCAACCAAATACAATATTAGTGATACCCCGTTGATAATAGCCAATATGTGAAAGTAAGTGACGCGTAAGTGTGGGAATGTATATACATATATATATATATGTATATATACGTATAAACAAAAAACAAAACGACCGGATTATTGCACGCATCCGTCTCTGTTATTCATCAACATTTCGAAACCATTATCATCCGATTTGCGTTGCGGTTCCGACACTCCGGACTTTCATACAGAGAGCTGCATAGGGGCATGCACATTGGAGGATGAGAGAGTGAGTAGAGGGAGAGTCCGCCAGCGACCAAAACGCGTATATAATTTGTAAGTAGCTTCATCTCGCTGAATGCAGATATAGGGCGAACCGGAAGAGAAAGGGGAGGGAAAGTGAAAGAGTGAACGAGCGAGAGAGAAAGAGAGAGAGAGAGAAAGTGAGAGAGAGCGTGGGTGGATGGGATCGAAGCTAGGTACATTATTTTAATCCACCACACGCGGCAAAAGCTTGGTCGAAGCATCCACCAAGGTTATAAACATATACACCCGAAATCACAGGGCAACCTCGCGAGCTCGTATTACTTGTCCACCTTAGGGTGGGTGGATTTGTCGAACGCAATCCTATCGCGTCGTTCGTTCGCTAAAGAGTCAGGAGAGGGTGAGAGCGATGGGAATGTCACTCGTAACGTTTATACAACATGGGGTCAAAGTCTCTGGACAGCGTGCGTGGACTATTGGGAGCTGCGCTAGAGCTCTCGCATAATTTCGTTCCTGATTCCCGGATAAACGCGCTAATTTTCTACGAGCCAATTCACCCGTTCGAGCTGCACTTCAATCCACGCGAACGAGGATCTCCCTTTCTTTACGTTCTTCCGGACAATGACACGTTTATCCTCAAATACACGGTGATTTTTCGTAACGAGGAAATTTATGCGCACTTTACGCTATAAAATTTCCAGCTTGAGTAGGAAAATACGTGTAGCGGGATAAAAAAAAATCCATTTTTTGTTTACGTATAATTTTGGTTAAACATCTCAAGGACACGGTGGCAAAGTAAGTAATTTAGCCGGTAAGTCATCGAAATCATTGACTTTTCGTAGTTCGAAACTTTAAACACTTTTTTCTGAAAACTACATTTTTCAAGTCTGTGAGAAAAATAACTTTAAAACGAGTTGACCAATCATGCTGAAACTGTACACACAAGTTAATAACAATATTATCTCGAACTTCTACCTACCAGGTGTACAAGTATGAAATGCGGATTTCAGACAACAGATGGTGCACCAATGCAGTTTGTGCTATAAAGATTTGACACTGCGCCATTTTGTTGTGTCATCAACAAGTGTCAGACGCGCACGAGTGATAAATTGGAAAAGTGTGTGCATAGTGTTGTGTTGTTGTGTTCAATATGTCGAAATTTATACCGAATAAAGAGCATTCGCGGACAGCATTAATTTTTTGTTTTCATTTGAAGAAAACTGCTGCTGAATCATACCGATTACTTCGAGAAGCTTATGGTGAACATGCTCCATCGCAAGATACGTGTGGACGATGGTTTCGGCGTTTCAAAAGTGGTGACTTCGATGTTGCAGACAAGGAAGATGGAAAACCGCCAAAAAAAATACGAAGATGTGGAATTGCAAGCATTGTTGGACGAAGATGATTCGCGAACACAAAAACAACTCGTCGAGCAATTGGGCGTTAGTCAACAAGCTGTTTCCAATCGACGACGAGAGATGGGAAAGATTCAGAAGACCGGTAGATGGGTACCACATGAGTTGAACGACAGGCAAATGGAAAAGCGCAAAAACACATGTGACATTTTGCTCGCTCGGTACAAATGGAAGTCGTTTTTGCATCGTATAGTTACAGGGGATGAAAAGTGGATTTATTTTGAGAATCCCAAGCGCAAAAAATCATGGGTAGACCCAGGCGCACCATCCACATCGACCGCAAGACCGAATCGCTTTGGCAGAAAGACGATGCTCTGTGTTTGGTGGAACCAGAGGGGCGTGGTCTATTATGAGCTGTTAAAATCTGGGGAAACGGTTAATACTAAACGTTACCAACAACAATTGACCGATTTGAACCGTTCGCTGCTTGAAAAAAGGCCAGAATACCGAAAGAGGCAACACAAACTCATTTTTCTTCATGACAATGCTCCATCACATACGGCAAAACCGGTTCGCAACACGTTGGAAGCATTCAGCTGGGAAGTTCTATCCCATGCGGCTTACTCACCAGACTTGGCTCCTTCCGATTACCACTTGCTTGCATCGATGGGTCACGCACTTGCTGAGCAGCGCTTTGGTT
Source organism: Ophion ventricosus (assembly GCA_963932345.1). Classification (NCBI taxonomy): domain Eukaryota; kingdom Metazoa; phylum Arthropoda; class Insecta; order Hymenoptera; family Ichneumonidae; genus Ophion; species Ophion ventricosus. Next base: position 18,833,443 of record OZ010718.1, on the reverse strand, counting down.
CGTACGAAGATGTGAAAAAATGGCTCGATGAATGGTTCGCAGCAAAGGGGGAAGATTTTTACTGGCGTGGTATTCACAAATTGCCCGAAAGATGGGAAAAATGTATAACAAGCGATGGAGCATACTTTGAATAAAGCACTTTTTATCATTCTTCCGAATTTGACGTGTTTTTTTTTTAATCCGCATTTCATACTTGTACAGCTGGTACTTCTTCATAAAAATCATTTTTTAAAAAGTACTTTTTTATTGCATACCATTTCTTAACATTTATCTCTTTTCAAATGTTTCTTAAGTATAAGTCCAGCATTTGGATGTTAAACTACTAAAAATTCTTGGCTTATATCTTTCGGATCAATATTGAAATCGTTGGATTTTTCACAAACGGACAACTGCCGCAAAAAAGCTTCCTGGAAGACCACGTCATAACGTCGCCATTTTGCAATATTTTAAAATGAAAAAAAAAACTATTTAAATAGTTCAATGGTGTATTAAATTGTACTTAAAGTTTCATAAAGGTATGCCTATTTGTTCCTTTCCAAAAAAAAAAGATCAAAATTGGCTATTTTTTCGTCATCCATTTCCCCTCTAAAGCAGCATAACCATGTTTTTCCTTCTCGATAACGAAAAAAACGCTGCCTGTAAAGTGTTCATAAGCGGGTGCACGAATTAAATACAATTTCGAAAAGTTTACAAAACCAAACTCGTGGAAATGACATTGCAAATTCTGCATCGCGATCGCGAGACTACAAAAAAAAATTCGGGTTTTTAATTGACATCGCTGCGATATCAATTTTCACATATTGTTTTTATTCGTGCGCGGAACGGTGAATGATTATGCAAATAATCTTACGGTCGGTTAAATTCGATCGGACGAAAATGCGTGGCTCTCGATAAACGCAGGATCCAATGGGGATCCAATTTATCGGTAACGCAGCGGTGCACCGTGCGCGAAATAATTGGCATTGTTATAAACCATATTTCTAACAATGGTTATTCGTTACGCTCCAAATTCCCGGTAATAAAAGTCGGTCGTTCGTGCTTGCGAATCACGGTTTTTCATTGGTGAATATACGGGAGAGGTAATCGATGAGAACGAAATTCAGGAAGAGTAAAAAATATACATTGACGGCGTAATATTCATTAGAATGTACACAGAGGCCCGCGGGGCAGAAAAACGAAATAACAAAAGGCATTGAAACAAGAGGGAAACTAATTTATTAGAAAATAAAAAATAAAAAACATGGCTCTTTCCATTCTTGCAAGCTCTGCCTGCGGACAACAACGACACAGAAAGTGCGGTATGTGATACCGTCGGGAATAATTATTAATTAACGTACAATTACATCGAGACATTATAACCCGAGGGAGAGATGCGCAGCGAATATTACGAGTGAGCTCGGGTGATTATGAGCATCAAATTAATTTTCATTCTTCCTCGTTCTCTCTTTCTCTCTTGCTCATCTTCGCGTTGTATTACTCTAATTGCGTTGAAATTCATGGGGCAAAAACAAATAAATGTTTAATAGTGTTTCACCGAAAACAAAAAAGTATATACCGCGTGAGTTGATATTTTTGTGACGAGGTAAAAATTCAAACCGATAAGTACGTAGAATTATATTTGACTGAGAAATGAAAAAGCAATGTTCCACATTGCAGTATGAGAGATCGATATTACATATCGATGTAATGTTTAATAAAATAAAAGCTTTTGAATAAAGTACGAGATAACAAGAGAATTGGTAGTAAGCAACGAGCACACTGAGAATCATGGAATTGTTTTTACGGGGGAATTTACAAGTCATTCAAATATTCTACGCTCGCTAAGCTCCGGCAACGGCATACGCGAAATTCGTGTGTAATCCTCTAAAAAGCTCGGCGCGCTGATGAGCGGAGACTTTATCTAATCCCTTAAATCCTCGATTTTTGCTTCATTCAACAACGCAACGGTGACAGAGTTCACTTTTCTGTAAACCTCCGTTATCATTTGAATGTGTAAAATCCCCGAGACGCGGATAGTGTTCGAAAGCTAAAAGGTTCTAATACCTAGAAAGAGCCTCGATTATAAACTCTGACGCGACCTTTAAATATTTATTTTATTTTGACGATTGTGTCGACGTAAAATTGATGAAACTGAGGGTAAAATACTAGATAATTCAATTAACACATGTTCAATTATAAATTTTGCATATCTTTCTTAACAATGCCATTATATTACAGCTCTTATTTGATGAAAACAAATAAATGTCTGTGATGTATATCTCAAATTGATGAAACTGAGAGGGAAATAATAAATAATATTCGACCGACACATTTCGTTCCAGTAAATACCGTTTTTAAAATACAAATTCTGCATATCTTTCTCAACAAAGTCATTATTTTGCAGCGCTACTCGATAAACCAAGCGCCGAGTGAATATTACATTTGAAAAGAGTAAAATTTTGCGGTAAATAAACGAAAAACCCGAATACGTAGCGTTGTATGACCAAATATGATTTTAAATGAAAGAAACGTATAGTTGGCCCAACGTATAGCGAAAGCAAAGTAATAGAACAATAGACAAACGTAAACGTACATTGGATTTAATCGATTAGATGATTCAATTGTATCAGGTATTGAACTGTTCTGTTGGAGCGAATAACATTCGGCAGACCGAAAGGAAGAAGAGCAGCGGCAGATCGAGTACGTGCGCCACAAAAATCATTCGTGCGGCAAATGCACATCATTGTCGTAGCAACGCTATCACATCGTTTACTGTATTTGGGGATGCAATTGTGAGATACCGTACCCATTGCATCAACCACGCGCGATTCTAGAAACTCAAGTACAAAGAATATCGAAAATTATTACGAAACAAAATGTTTGCTTTGATTCGAACGCGTAAATGATAAGTATGTGGCTTGTTTTGCCACAACAGGTCGACAACGGCTGCAATAAACTCGAGTAATGTTGGTCGATGGCAGAAACCAAAAAATGATCTGATCATCGATAGAAATGGGAATATTACCTGATTCTTGCCCTTGAGCACAAGAACGTTGGTGACCCGTCCGAAGGGTAGCCCCAAATGGATTATTTCACTCTCGGAAATGTCGCTGGGTATATTCCGGATGTGAATAACCCGCGAAGGCTTGCCGCTATGACTCTTGTCCAGCTTAGCCTGCGAACAAATAAACACACCTATTAATGTAGGCACAAGTATCATCACATTTCTCTCCATCCATTGCTTGAACACGGAAGAATATTATTTACCGAATCTGTAATGCTTGTACGACACTGAAGTGAAAAAGAAGTGTGTATAGATGAATTGTGGAAATATGACGTTGGTTATTTCGTCGGAACCACATTGCATTCCACGCACGAATGCCGGAAGCATAACGCAAGTTGGGGGAAGAAAGCTAAGGGTTTATGACATGCGGTGGTATAACTGGAGAAAAAATGAGATGGAACCAAGAGGAGATAGATAGAGATAAAGAGAGAAGCACGCAGTTCGCAAGGCGGTTGAAAGAAATTCCCGTTTCGAGTATATTTAAATCGAAGCCCTTGTTGCCAGAGGCAGAGTTTTCAATCACAGCTCAATCTAGCCTCGACTCGGCTCACAGTCAAACCTCTTCTTCCTCCCCATTTCTTAACTTTCGTCTCTGCCGCCGCGCTCCCATTTGACGAAGCTGTGCCGCTGTGCATACCATCCAAACCGACCATCCGAAGTCAACCAGCGGTGTCTCTTATGTCGCATACTCAGAAGCAACCTGGTAGGTTGAGTGACGAAGCGTTTGAGAAACGATTTTCAACAACTTGGCTTAAACGACTGGAAAACGTGTTCTTCCTTCTCATAATCTAGCTATCGTCTATACCAATAGGTATCTTTTTCTTACTGTAGGATGTTACTTCAGATGAGAGATGATGTCACACCCTAGCCAATATGCAGACACTCTTCACTCGGTTATTCTCAGTATCCTCATTTGCCGTCACCGATCTATTATATGTATTAAGAAATCTAACATATAACAGCACAAACGCGTGCGAATGTTCTTCGTCCGGTTAAATTTCAGCGCAAAACGAGATCGAGCATATACGCTTCAAACAGACGTAAATGATAATGCAAGTATCCATTCGAGCGATATGAGCTCTCATTGTTAAATGGTGGATCAAGTTTGATTCTCAAGCCAGAGAATCGATCCGGTAACCAGAGTGCAAAAACCGGCGAGTATATATATATATATTATAAGAACCAAGCGGCTACCGTGTCATCGCGAACGCCTCAGCGTTGAATTTCAACTACGCACTTTCTGTGATCACGTTAGCAAAAAGAACAAAGAGCAAATTTCTCCTTCCTTCACTACCACCAATCCTAAGAAGAGAGACCACGGATCGAGTCTCTCCCTACTCCCGCTTCACCTTCATTACACCTTTACTACCCCTACTCCCACTTCATAAAAAAATCATAAGCTGACCAAGAGGGGAGTACACAAAAAAACTTCCATCCGAAGGTGTCTTCGATGAACCGCCATCCTAATCAGTCTTCGAAAAACTTCCATCCAATTTAGTCTTCGGAGAAGATTCATAAGAATAAGTCTTGATCAAGCAGTCTTAGTCCAATGAGTACTCTTTAATTAAATTCCATCCGAATAGATTTCCTGTCAATCTTTTACGAAACAGTCTCAATCATATCTCTTTAAACGAAGTCAACACACGTATAAATTATATACTCGGTCCGCGGTGAACGCTCCAGCTTATCATTCTCGGATCGAGCTCACCTGTCATTTTGCGCCACGTGTGTCATTTAAAGAACCATCCGTACCGTCGTATCTCGCGAGCGTCGGGTACCAGCGAGCGCACTAGGCCAAGAACGAAGGCCCTCGAATTACAAACGATAACAACCATCGCACGCGCCCGAGCGAGCGACAATCATACAACAAATGCAAGCTAAACATATGTTTTTCTGTTTCATGCATCGTAGCTCTAATCACTTTCTTATAATAAATGATACCGTATCAATCGAACACAAGTCTGTTGAATTATTCCCCAAATACCTACAAAAACGCGAAAATCCCGTAAACTCACTTTTCTCACACACATCCCATTTTTACCCTCATCCCGTGCTATTGCGCTAGGCGTAGGCAACAAAGAGGGAAACAAGTAATTATGCTCTCATCCCTTCCGGATGTGACAATGACCAATATCAAGCTCTTTGGATAACTAAACTACTACTCTTCACGAGCTACGAGCTCCGTGATCAACGATTGAATAAGTTTTAGGATGTTTTGATATCGCGAACGTTCCTTTCTTACTCGACATATGAAGTCATTGCTCAATTGGAACAATTTTTATACATAGGATCTCGAAGCTTATCATTTGGACGAGTAACGAGTCCTAACATTACACAGTTGGGTGATTTATTTATTAATCCAAAAGACCAATATCGATCCGGAATCTATGAATCTCAGATGGGTTGAATGATCGAGAACGAGACGGAAGAACGGGTGGTGAAGCGAGCAAGAAGCAGGTCGGATAAAACGACGAATATCCGTGCTCGCAGGAGTTATGGCCGCAGAGAACAAGCTAGTGGTTGTATTGTGATCCGGCCGAAGGAAGCTTGTCGTTCCATCATCGGTGAAGCAATTCCACCCCCTCCAACACCCAGACGGCTACTTTTCCTGTAACCCGGTAAGCCCGGAAACGTCTATTTACCTGTCACCTTCTTATCCGTTATCCTCCTGTTTCCTTCTCTTTCTTTCTCTCGAGTGACGCGGCCAAAAATTGGTAGTGTGGTATGGGAAATTCAGAAAGATAACAATAATAAAACATCGAGCGGTTATTCCTCCATATAGCGGCTTCGTGAACTTTGAGTAATGTTGAGAATCCTTTGAACGCATCAAACAAATGATTGGAGGATCCAAAGAAGCCAATTTATGGAATAATTTCGTACTGAACTTGGAGCCAAATCGGACCGGCATTGTCCGGTGATCTCTTTGAGTCACGAATGGAATGAATGCGAAGGATCATGTATGGCTGGCGAGCAAGTGACGAGTAACAATCAAACCCGAACAACAGGACGAATTAATTTCAAGAAGCTCCCGAAGAGCCCGCGGTCAGTGTTCACCGAATGGTCGAGCGCACAATAGCATTGAATAGCGGAAAGTGGCAGGACGGTGTTTGTGTAGCGAGGCAACGGAAACATAATGGTTGTGGACGCATGGACAGCTGGGAAATTCAGTGTATCACGCACGTATGTAGGATGCATATCCCTCCCTCCCTCCCTCCCTCTCTCTCTCTCTCTCTCTCTCTCTCTCTCTCTCTCTCTCTCTCTCTCTCTCTCCTATTTCTCTATATGCATGGTTTCATCGACAGAGCCTCTTGAGGAGATAGGATCACTGAGAGACTCCGTTGTTGAACCATCCACAGGGATAATGGGCCAGGACTGTAAGGACCATATAATAGGAAGTTGCATACTATGGAGTAAGTAGGGTCTGCTGTGGAGGTGATTTGCAAACAACGGAGTCACTTGGGGCTGGTTTGTATGTGTATTTAGGAAGAAGAAACAGCAACAACAGGTCAACTCTTGTGATAGTAGTGGTGAAACTAGTCGTCGGGGAACGCCTCGAGCAACTTCAGCGATATGCCCGGACAAATCTCCGGCCCACTGCGTACCATCAACTCTCTGGTACATCGTGTACTATACCTTTCGAAACCCCTTTCGCGCCGTTACATCCCTGGCAATCAGTGCCGAGTTCGTTCCTACCTATCTATTGCTCGGCTTTTCGATTTGTCCGTCTGTCTCTTACTCTCTCTTTCTCTCTCCCTCCCTCCCTCCCTCTCTCTCTCTCTCTCTCTCTCTCTCTCTCTCTCTCTCTCTCTCTCTCTCTCTCTCTCCCTTTTACTTTCTATTCCCGTCTTCATTTTGCAGAGTGAGGTCGCAAACGGACGTCGACTGATCGAACTCTCGTTCAGGACCCGTTCCCATACGACCCTCGGCACAAGCCCTTCTTCATCCCCGTCGATAATTGGTCATAATGGAGGTAATTCGCGGAAAATCGATTACAGGAAATGGCCGAGTACCGTGGGTTCGTGCTTCTTCTCTACTCCCCGGTTTTCACATCGACGTGATCGTAACGATGAATACGACAAAGTCGTGAACGTTCCCGCAAACGTTTCACATTCATCGACGTTTTGTCAAAAAAAAAAAGATATAGATATATATCTTTCATGCCTTCCGTTTGGATGATTTTCTTTTAAACTCGCTCACTTTCATACCATTCACAGACAGATCTCCTTTTCCAACAGCTTAGAGTTGAGCTTTGTATTTGCAACCTACGTGAAAATTGCGATCTCGAAAGCTTTCGATATGGCGGTTTCGATTGAATCGTACACCGAAGAGGTTTAGACTCAGCTTTATCATGGACCTATTGACTAATAATCAAAATAATAACAATCTCACGATATGTACGCGTGGATTGGTTTTCTCTACGCAAAGATAATTTATGCTCAAAAGGTTTATGGAAAACTGATGGATTAGACAGATGTTATATTTACGATGGAAATTTCAACGTCCTTCTACAGGGATTTTATCATGCTCTTTTGCTCTCCCCCTCTCATAATCGCTCACGATTTTCTATCATCCTCGGAAGCCAACTCGAGGGAGCTACCGGATGATAAAGGGATTGTGAAAAGAAAAGACTGTTCTAGATCTGAAAGACGAGAGTCAAAATGGAATTGAATTGAAATGGAAAACGTCGGTACAGAACAGGGAAAAAATTGGGGAGCCGGCAACTTTGTATGTCGCGGAAGCAGCGGGCTTTGGCATATCCATTATAGAAATACTGCTTCCCACAGCACGATTTTTACCTTATTGTTCCCCGAGCCATTCTGTTTGCGCGTAGCTTCGTGCCTAATACTTTATATTCTTTTATTCTTCATTATTTGACAAGAAAATCCTCATTTCCTCCATATACTTGAGGTCTTCAACGAAAGTCAATTACCAGTGAACTCGTTATCTCGAGCTATCTCAATCGACAAGTTGAATTGACTTTTATTCCATCGACCGTTCTAATCAACCGCGGATTTTCAGAAAACCAACATTTCTCGGCCATTTCCTAGAATACTTTATAAATCAACAAAACAAAACGAAAAATAATAGAGAACGAAATTAAGTAGACCAAAAGTGCAGCGCTGCTTTTTATGATGTAAGCGAGACATTACTCTTCTATTTGAAAAATATACAATATATTTCTTTTTTAAGAGGGACAGCCAATAAACAAAAATATGATGGTTCAATTTTCACCTTTATAAATAATCAGAACGAGTTCCGGATAGTATAAAACGGGCTGGGGACAGCGGGTGTGTCCTGTGTGCGGAAACCGAAACGCGTTAATTGGTCGTTGATACCCCACGGGGATGTTCGAGTCGTTTGGCTGCGATATGTATATAAAACCGGCGGAAAATGAGAAAGATAGACATCATAGGGGAAATCGAATATATGAGAGAACGCGTATACAAAAAAAAAAAAATCTGAAAAACGTAGAAAATAATAATCATGGAGAAACAATGAACGATAACACGAATACCCGTGTTTCTCGCGTGACCGCGGTGGAAAACGAGCCTGGTTCTATATAATTGTATCTCCAGGGGGTGCTATAGGAATGGAGAGGACGGATAAAAAAATAAAATAAAAAAGTAGCTGTGTTTCACGGTTACGCCCGCAGCCTCAGTGCCTCGCAATGATGCTCCGATAGCCCGTTCACGAGTGATATAGTGCAATGAAACGGTTATAAACGTGTGAAAGAGCCCGGGATGGAAAACGTATGCGGTTTCGATATTAATTAAACGCGAATGAGTTATTTTCTGTATACACTTGCGGGCAACCGCGCGCGCGCGCGCGCGCACTCCCGTCCCGAGAACAAAGGCCTGACTTCCAGCCCTGCCTGTTTCTCCGATTCGTTTAACAATGATTTTCACCCATAAATGTAACCGTTCAAATTTCTCGCTATTTTTATCCGCCATAGCAAGACGCTGTGAAATGCAGATTTTTCAAACAACGACGCGTGTGCGAACACTTGCAAAGCACCACAAATCGTATATTGTGCAATCCATATTTCGACGTCTGTTCGATCTACGTTAACTTTCAATTCCCGCGGGTATAAATATGTGAACCTATGTATACGCGGTTCACATACACGAGCACACTGCTCAAATTCACTTGTATATCGATGACAATCATGCGCTTGAATTTTTATAAAAGCTTGACGCCACACAACCATAACTGCCGAACAAAAAACAATGAAACGAGAATGGAAAAAAATCCCAGGGACATATATATATATATACATATATATCGAACAACTGGGCTGTCGATGCACCGATGCAATCAATTATATTCCCTCGCAGGCATTTCGTTAATTAATTCAGTTGTTCATGCTCGGCTGGCCGGTAGTTGACGATCAATCGCTCTTCTCCTCATCGTTCTCCTGTATTTCGTTATGGTAAACCTCTGTGGTTATCGTTTATAGGCCCGCGAAATGCACACCAACGCGTACTCTGTACCGTGCCTAAATGTAGGTCAGTGGAAAACGACGGGAAATGAATTTGTAGATTCCTCCTTCCTTTTCTTTCACCTTCTTCATCTGTCTCTTTCCCGCCCCGTTTACCTATAACACATGGGTCATTAAGTCCCGAGACTAACCAGTAAAAACACATTTTTTCTTGCAAAATTCGACTCTATTCATCAACATAGTCACCTTCTACAGCGATACAATCATTCCAACGTTTTTCTAAACTTTCGATGCCTTTCTTATAAAACGATTTGGTCTTTTGCCTCAAAATAGGCTTCAGTTACGGCTATAACCTCATTATCGGAGCCAAATCTCTTTCCCTGGAGCATCTTTTTGAGATCTGCGAACAGGTAGAAGTCAGATGGGACCAGATCTGGTGAATATGGAGGGTGTGGAAGCAATTTAGTAGTCGCTGTTGATCGTCTGGCCCTTCGGAAGAAAGTCGATGAGCAAAATTCCGTGCGTGTCCCAAAATACAGAGCTCATGACCTTGCCTGCTGACTGTTGTGTCTTCGGACGCTTTGGCCGACTTTCGCCGTCTCCTCTCCACTCGGCTGACGCTCTTTTCGACTCCGGCGTATAGTGATGAGTCCATGTTTCATCCGTTGTTATGTACCGACGCGAAAAATCCTTTTTATCACGCGTAAACAGCTTGAAACAGCGCTCCGAATCATCAATTCGTTGTTGTTTTTATTCCACTGTGAGCAAACGCGACACCCACTTGGACAAAAGTTTTTTCATACCCAAATTTTCATGCACAATTTTGAACACGATGCCTTTTAATATCTTTAGGATATCAGCTATCTCTTGCAACTTCACTTTACGATCGGACATAATAATTTTCAGAATTTTTCGGATGTTTTCGGGCGTAGCCATCTCAATTGGACGACCCGAGCGCTCCGCGTCTTCGGTGGTTGTTCGACCGCGTTTAAAATCCGCATACCGTCGGCAAATGGTTGTTTTCGATGGGCACTTTTTCCGGTAAGCCTTTTCAAGCCATTGCTTAGCTTGAACGGAATTTTTTCCAATTAAAAAACACGAAACTCGTTTTTATCCTTCGTTTAAACAAAAACAAATGTAGCGCCACTTAACCTTCAATATCTCGACAACGACTGAACCGAATGTCATGAAATTTTTACACGTATCTTCTGAAGGTTGGTACTACCGAAAAACAAAAGCGGCATAGCATTGGCGGCGCCATCTGTGTCAGTCCCGGGACTTAATGACCCATGTGTTAAAACCCGGTTGAATCGAAGAGAAAATTGTCACCAAGATACACTGCCTTCGTACAAATGAAAGACAATAATCGCTGCTTTATTTGAGAAAAAATTGGATCCCAGCGATCTCATTTAAACAAATGCGTTTGTTAAATATACGACATTCTTTTCTTCGAATAAAGCGGCGACTGTTGTGTTATTTGTACGAAGGCGATGTATTTTGGTGACGCCCTAAATGGGCGTAAAGCTAGGCTCATGATTACACCCGACATATATGTTCATACGTATATAACATATTTACATTAGCAGTTTACGATTGCTTGAGGTGCAGAATTATAATTGCAAGAAGGAACGAGTACAAACTGAAACCCCGCCGGTACCAAGTAGCCAAGGCAAGCAGAAGGATAATACGAGCCTGTCACGAAGGTCTAAGGTCCTCACTCAAATCTGCTTTCCCGTGGCTACCAAATTCATAGCCGTGGTTGAGAAGCCGCCGCAAGGTGGAAGAGAAGAGGTGTATAATGACGTTGTCACGACACGGGGACAGGTAGAAATTCGCAATTTTCCACGCAGCGTGGGTAAATTATCTCACGATCAAATTGCCTTGCTTCCTGTTATCTCTTTAAACCTTCACTGTAGCAGCAGTCACCTTTAGCATTGCATTTAAGTGCAATAGTATGCAGCCTATAACGAATACAGGTGCCACCTCAAAAGTGACTGAGTGTTGGTTAATTGCAACAGTTATTACAAAGAATGCCAATTCTCAAATATTCATAGTCGTTCGTGAAGATCGTATCATCGAGGAAGATTGCATCGTTTTTGAGGTGCTGATCGTTTATGGAATTGCTTCCTGCGACCAACAGATTAGCAGCGACTAAATTGGCGTAACTTGTACATTGCAGCTTTCAACATATTGGTATGTCTTAGGATTTTTATCGTTTGAATGCAACGGACTTTTTTAGAAAAAACTTTATTCGATTACTATCAAACGAAATCTTTTTTTCATGGTCGGTTCAACAGTAATACTTTTCATTGCAATTCAAGTAGGGCTAATACCACTTTAGGATCAAAGGTACTATCGTTACTTCTGCTCGATGTCCAGTGAGTTAGACGATGAAAGATTTTCCTAAGAGCGATTGAATGTCTACACTATAAATATCCCACTTTTGTAATCCTCTTGAGGATCAAAGCCCTGCAGACCTATCCAACTTTTACACGTCGCCAATGTGCTTACTGGTTCCATGTTACTATTTCGGCAAGACCTCCAACTTTGGATTTCCGGACTTTTTGGTCGTTGGAACCAATACCTTTTGCTTTATCATACGATATATATATATATATATATATATATATATATATATATATATATATATATATATATATATATATGTGTGTGTAAAGATGAATATGTATATAAGAGTACATAGCTATGCCCCATACCGCAGGAATTATCGGCAAAACGTCAATATGCATTACGGAGCTCGTCTCTCCGTTGCGTCTACTATACACCGTATCTCACAACACCTTTACTAGACGCCAGGGTTTCCTGTGCCGCTTTCCTCATCGTATCACCCTTGCGAACCTCTCTTTATGGTTCCTCAACACGTTATATACAAACGCATATATGTGAACGTGAACGCGAGTAAACACGTATATGTCCTTCTTCCACCTGTACTGAGAATGGAGATTGCATCGGTATAGGGAGACTCGTGAAACAAATTCCCAGTTCTGTTCCGAGCGAAAACAGTACTGTTTGTTTTTTTTTTTTTTTACCATCGTCATACGTAAGCGTACGTGTAAATTTGCTTTTATTATCGGAGTATTTTTTTTGCCTATCGATTTTTGCCTAAAAGTATGAAAACAAGTGCCCTAAATGTGGCGGACCGTCCAAACTACGACAATTTCACCTTGACTTCGTCACAGTCATTGTTGCCTACGAGACGATCGATGAAACTCAGGCTGTTTATCGCATATACGCTAAGTTAACAATTCGTGAACCGGTCGCGTCGAGCTTTTACGTGTTTCGTGGCGCGAAACCAAGTTCTCCTTCACCAATGATGGTGAAGGAGAACTCTTTGTGGCTTGTACCAAACAGATCAGTCCATTTTTTGTTTTTCTTTTTATATGACGCGCATCATATTTCACCGTCACGCGTTCTTAGAGCTTGTTTTGGAAAAAAATATGATTGCAAAAGCGAAGGTATCCGCAGCCTCGAAGTTTCTTTTCTCGGCCGAAATTTCGCGATGATCATGTATTTTCCACTTACATGCCGGACGCGGATGAACATTGCGTTCCTGTTACCGGACGCTATCGAGTTCGAAATGAATTGTAAAATATTCGACGAGTATAGGACCTTCAGGAAATGGCGATAAAAAAATGTCAGAACGATACCAACTCGATGGAGAACTCGTGGCTAATAAATTGCAGTGAGAAAGAAACCGAAGATGTGGAGGAAAAAGAAAAAAGTTTATCCTCCTGTAAGGAGGATACACTTTTTTCGATGTGTGTTTCCCGGCAATTGGTTGACCTCAAGAACGTGCGATTGATCCGTCGTTGCGCGAGGACACACAGGATAACGCAACGAGACAGAACGGCGTTGTCGATTTCTCGTTGCAGACCAATCTCTCAATGTCCACGACGAAATGGAATAACGGAGCAAAGATAAACTTACCGTTTTCAAATGTCCCAATCGTTTCTCTTCTTTTTATTTTCTCAATTTTTTCAAAAGTTCGAATATTGAGCAAAGCTCGATAAGAAGCAATGTGCATTGATTGCGGACGATATTTTACGATACGCGGACATGGTAAGAAGGCGTGATGATAGTTGAATCGTGAATGACGAGCGTACAAACGTTACTGCAGAAATAACGAGGGCGCTATTATCGCAGAATAGAGATCCGAGAAGGACTGGACAATTAATCAAGTGGCACGCACGTTTACCGACGTGGACGAGAGATCAATGGTTTGTGTAGGTAGGATATGTATAATTTTACATACGTATCTGTATATACATCCTTACGCACGCATACATTCGAACTATGGTAATAGAAGCGAAGCGATGAATTTGACCATGTGGCCTTCTACTGCATTGCCATAAATAAGGATACCTTTCCACGTCGCTGTTGATATATACAGTGGGTAAAAAAAGTATTTGTACACCGCGTATTTTTCAAATTATCCTGCAAAAAAAAACTTTAGCATAAATAAAAGATTTTAAAAGGACAATTTGAAAAACACGCGGTGTACAAATACTTTTTTTACCCACTGTACATTTGTACACGAAATGCTATTAAAAACGAGAATTGATTTTTGTAATTTTAATATACATCTGGACAAAATCGAGCACCGATCCGTTTACAGTAATCCCCACCAAATCTAAGCAACTTATTCCATCTTTCCTCCCACTTTTGAAAGCACTCCTGAAAATCGTCTGAAGTGAAACCGATCAAAGCCTTCGTCGTCTGCTGCTGGATGGCCTCAATCAACCCAAAACGGTGTCCTTTCATGGGACTCTTTAGCATGGGGAAGTCTAGTGAAGTAAGATCAGGGCTGAATGGAAATGGAAATTTTGTAGATTCAGACATTGTTGCATGTTCTCGGAAAAGTCGCGGCCACAATAATTCTTCTGCTAGTCATATTTTTCGAAATTTTATTATTAATATTTTCTTTAAAGATTCGGTGATACCTTGTTTTTATTGTCGTTATGGAATGTTCAGAATTTTTTACATGCCTAGCGCAGTTTATATCAGACTTCTAGAGTTATCTATACATATAAAAGAGTTCCGTGACTGACTGACATACAGACAATGCACAGACTATGCCGCTGAAGATAGAAACAGGAAATTTAGACGATATGTTCCTTAGAAAGTGCACTAAGAAAGGATTTTCCGAAAATCAACCCGAAAAAATCAACTCGAAAAAAGTTTGCATGGAAAATTGTATTTCTTGCGTGTATCAAAACTTGAAACTCGGTATAAATATTCTTTAAAGAAATGATAAAATACAATTTAGGATTTTTCAAAACAATCCTTACTTAGGGGTGCAACAAGGTGTTGAAGTTTGTGTGGGAAAATCGAATTCTCTGCTTTTATCTCAATTAAATTCGGAAGAAATACTCAACAAAGGGCGTAGAGGTGCACTAAGGAAGGATTTTTCGAAAATCAACGCGCAAAAGGATAAAATGGGATGTAAAATTTTTGTACGGAAAATTGTATTCCTCGTGTGTATCAACTTGAAACTCTAAGAGGTGCAACTGGTAATTAAGTTTCTATGGGCCAAATTCCACGCGAACGAATGCTAGTTTGGTATATAAATTATTAGACAGAAACGTGGCGAGCATGTTATCTCCATAAGGTGTTGCATAAATTAAACAATTTTTGAAGTCGTAATTTTTTGTTAAAAGTTCGGTAACTTGACTTGAGATTCAGTTAATCGTTAAATATTCGGTTTTGTGAAAGGAATACCTTAAGTGTGTACAAAAGCTCTCGAATTTTCTGGCCCCGTCATCAGCGAACGCGATAATGTTACCAGTAAAACTTGCAAAAATAAATTCTCGTTTTTCAATTGCCACACCTCGTATACCAAATGCTGTCAAAGAAATGGAACTCATAGGACATACGATGTTGAAGTTTGCATCATTGGAATGCAACAAAAGTTATATTTTGACGCAACCAATTTTTTTTTTTCGCTAATTCACGCTATGAAAATGACAAACTTGTTACTGAGACCCTCATAATAGATCGACAACATAAGTGTGCAGAAAAAGTGACGGATGATAAAAGTAAAAGCGTAAAAAAAGTTAAGTATTTTCGTTGCATTCCAACGATGGAAATTCCAAGAACATCAACATGCATACAGAAATTAAATAAGCGTAATAACTGAAAGGGCAATTGTTCCATCTAGACTCTTTGTACGCGTATTGTTGCCGTCGTCCATCCCTCATACAGCGCCATGCCTCATCCTGGCGGCTCACTGATGAACAAACTCGTCCTGGCAGCACACTGATGGACAAACGGCCACGATGCGCATGAAACGGCCAAACGAGAGAACGAAAGGAAATGGTAGTATGCATGCACGAGAAAGCTTTGCCCGTTACCATGTTCGAAAGTGGCCATGGCCGTACTAGTAGCATTCCCTTCGTTCATCAATAACCTTTCGTACGTGTGTACTAGCTGCATACAGTTGAATGTCTCTGTGTAACTGCATATTTGTGTACACACCTAGATCGACATGCGTTTGAACGATATTCTATGCTTCACCTTTTATTGACAATGAAAAATGCTTCTGAGGCTTTCTGGTTATATTATTAGCCGGACTATCGTTTGTTGTGGGATTTGACTCGTTTATTATTACACTGCTACCAAAATTTTTGTACGTTTCGGCAAAACACGATTTTTCAATAATACCATCAAATGATGCTGCAATATTTTTTACTCATATCTAACGCACGCACGATGGTCATGAGGATTCGAACGCTCGACAGGGCAGGTCGCGAGTGATTCATGGATAACCTTATATATATATATATATGTATGGAGATGGTATTGACAAAAAACCGAATAGAGGGTGGGGTCGTGGAAACTGTGAACCAAAAATCGCGTGACACTCGCGGTCCGATATTGCGTGACATGAATTTTTTTTTGCGGTTTTTCCAACGTGTGTAGGTTTTTTGCATTCAACGTTCGGTATTCGCGCTGTACAATTTTTTAAGGCCGCGCGCTTGAAGTACCTACCGTAGTTACTTATTAGCTTGAAAAATATGTTGGAAAGTATTACTTCAATTTTGATGTTTTGTCCTTTCAACCCCTCTGATCAAGTACTGATATCGTAGATGCTTACAACATTCAAAACACGTGCAAAAACAATGTAATTTTATTCATGTTAATAATGAATTCTACCAGGATGAAGATTCATGAAATTTATTTTCATAAGATTTATACTTAGCTAATCTTTGAGCAACGATTAGAGGGCATTATATTTGAAATCAATATGAAGAAAACACTCGGCTCTAAGTTCACGGAGGAAACGAAGACAGATTCACCTGAATCCAGGAGAAAAAGCTGAGGCGAATGAAAAAAAAAGTAAAGAACGAGCCCTTCGTCCTGTCGCGAAATTCTTTGCTCGGTCATTGCTCCGCTAATTGGCCGACTGGATGAAAGAAAAAAAAAAAAGAGACTCGGGAAAAACTGGAGTTTATTTTCCGGAAACTCAGGGAACTGAGAGGAAAAACGTGAATTCGTTGCAACAAATATTGGTCAGATGCGACGTTTCATTTGATCGCGGTTTCTTAAAAAAAAAAAAAAAACCCCCCTAAGGTTGCAGCAAGACTATATCTGTATTTGACCCTGGGTACTTAGATCTTTTTTGCAAATGTTTTGAGCATTGGAGTATTCCGTAGAAATTGCGTGTACGCGCATACTCCACGAGAACTCGCTGCGGGACCTACAACTTATAAGCTAGGTCGACTCGACGCTTTTTACAAGTCAGAAAATTAACCCGAGAAAAGTTAATATTGTCGAAAAGAGGGTTGAGCGTGTACGTATATAACTGTGCATAAATATATGGGGCAATCCATGTCGCCTTGATCCACGATTAAACCTGACGATCGTTCACATTTTCATCCTTTATTCTTATTCTTGCGTCATTGGAATGCAACGAAAATTTTTCTTTATTTTTGTATTGCTTAATTTTGATTATCATTCGAAATTTCTTTTCGCCAATTCAAATTGTACATCTTCGATAAGGATCGTAAAAGAAGTTTGCATGACTTATATAGAGCATCAAAAGTTTTAAAAAAAATGGGCATTTGAAAAATCATCATCTTTATTGCATCCCAACGATCTCGAACTCACCATTATGAATTGCAAGCATGAAAAATAGAGGAAAAAAGCCCATTACGTAGAGTGATGACATTATATTAGAAATGAAACATGATAAATAGAATTAGGCTTTGGTGGAATTGATATAGAATAGCCCATGTGTTGCGTACAGCTTTTTCATTTACTTCAACAAATCCTCGCCCGAGGAAGAAGCGTATTGCGTTGTGGAAAAGCAGCAGAGTCGAGTGCACACGAATGAAATCTTTTTTGGACGGAGTAACCTGAACGACGAGTTCCTGCCACCGTTTGAATCTCAAAAGTAGAAGCCCATTATTTTAGCGAGAATCAAATAATTTCGCTTCCCTGGCTGACCCATACTGCATTCTCCCTCTATTTTTTTTTTTTGTAACTCCGTGAGACGAGTTTTATGCTCATATTCATCGTGCAAACTGAGCCATGAACCATGAAAAGGTGAAAGACACGGAGCACCGTAATATAAGGGAAGCCCGAAGTGGTACAAGCCAGTGTGGGTCGACAGACCAGAGAAAATTTTAATCCAACTTCGGGCAACGAGAAATTCCACTCTTCGCACCTTTCGCCAAGGTTGCTCGTAAAACATTCATTCGTATGTTGACGTAAAATGAAAGAGAAGGCTCGTATGGGGATCCCAAAAACGCACACCAGACATTTTGTTGTCGCCATCTGAGTTTCCGAAAATATAGATTTTACTATTAATCAGAATTACGCTTTGCTTCACCAAGCTACCACCATACAACGATAAAACTTCGACCCATTTTTGTATCACTGATGCACTTTCGCTTATGATTTTGTGATACTTGTAAAACAAGAAGTATCCTTACGGCTCCTATTTATTTTAATCTGGTATATCGCCAATAGGTACTTTTCCAGTACCTGACCATTACTCTATCCGTCCGCTGGTTTATTTCTCATGCAGGGCTCTTTCAGTACACTATCACCTTCATTGTCATTTTGCGGCAATTTTCCGATCTTTTTTCTCGTCAGTTCCTGGCCAGTTCCCGAAAAAGGAAACAGCGGATCGCGGCCTGGCCTAAGACCTGTTATATGGCGAACCTGATCCACGTTGGAAGACCTGACCATGGCCTAATATTACCTAGGGAAGGAAAACAAGAGGCAATACTTTTTCCTGACTTAAATTTCTACACGGGTTCTTTTATCGGAATATCCTGGTACTTTTTATTCATGGAATAAAACAATTACTCAAACGGGTCGTGAGGTAGCTGTTCAATACGTATGCATGAAAAAACCTAAGTACTTTTTTTTGGCTCGACACGCAAAAAAAAAGAAAGAAAAAGAAAAGAACTGCAAAATCTTATTCCTTTTTTGGGTGTAACTTAACTTTGTCGTATTCGAAAAAGCGTCTGTGCGCGAAATTAGTGTTCTCAGCTTTCGATTTCAAGGGGAATTAGTCAGGGCAAAGCATGTGGTTGGCAACGAGCCCACGAAACGAGTGAATAAGCCGCGTCCCAACGTGATTATGCTGCCTGGCTTCTCTTTCTTGGATCGTGCAAGCTCGAGTGCTTTCCTCTCCATCTCTCTCTCTCTCTCTCTCTCTCTCTCTCTCTCTCTCTCTCTCTCTCGCCCATCTCTCGTCGTTGACGACGACGGTAGTTTGTCGTCGACGGATTTATCGTTATAACTATCCGACGAATATACGCTTGGCTTTATATTACCCGAATCTCGCCTAGTCTCCCAATCGACAACTATTAAGGAGATGGAATCTTTAGCAGTCCTTTAGAGCGAGAAAAGTCCATTTCCCCAGTCGACTTTTCGATAGCAAACGTTTTGAATACTTTCTTTTGAGACATCGAATAATTCATCTAATTTTCGTATATTCTCGATCACGTGCTAGATCCAATATTTTTCGTTTATTATGTTCGTGTCCAGTTGATACCAATTTGTAAGCTATGGTATTTCTTTTATTTTTTTTTTTACCAACACATTCAATGTTTACATTGGAATTGTTAAATGAACGTTCGCTATGAAGGAATTTTCTTGCCTTTGCACACTACCTATCGCTATAAAAAAAGAAAGACGAAAAAGTGAATAGGCCCTAAGACTGTATAATAGTATGGCGTTGAAATTTGCATCGTTAGTACACAACGAAAACTTTTCTTTACATTTTATTTTCCTTATTTTTGTTATTATGGAAGATCTTTTTTTTTTAATACCTTTATATTGTAGATCGCTGAATAAATATCTTAATAAAATGTTTGAGGGATTTTTGTAGGGTAAATCTGCAAAAAGAATTTGACAGAATTCAGAAATATTAATTTTCATTGCATTCCAACGATGCAAACTTGAACCTCATACAATACAGTAGGCTGTATTTTATCACCGCCTTTACCAGTTTGATAGGCCTCATAAAATTTTAGTGTAAACGACGAAAGCTTATGAGACACATTTATAATTCTGGGTGAAAGCCGCAATCTGTTGGTACTCTCGAATTGGTCAATTCATAGTTCAACATTTAGAACTTTCGCCTTCAACGGTCGTTTGTTTCTTCATATTTTCAATTAACTAATAGCGCAAGAAAATTGATCTCGGTGTGTACAGATCGTTTACCGCAGCAAATTCAAATGAAGTCACGGTTCAGCGATCTGTATGCAGCGAATTCTATCAGGATTCATTCTCTATACACACGAATAGATATGCGCGTGTATCGGTGCGAATTTGAGCGGAAGTGCTCGTGCCCAAGGTATATGGTATACGCGTGCGTATGCGCATATATAGATATAAACATTGAAATATACACAGTTATAGAATAAATATAGCCCGGATGGAGCATAAAAAGCCAAATCCCAGCGCAAAGCAATTTATTTAAGCGATACTTTCGTGACTTGTATTCCAGTATACGAAAAGCAAATAAACATAGACATCGGAACCATATGGAATATTACCGTATAATCGGAGTGAGCCATTAGTTTTCGCTGGCCTTTGATTCTTTTGTGAAGTGACAGGACATCCCTTGGAAGCCCTTCGTCCTACATTCTCATATATAATTCTGGTTCATGAAGGTACTACCAGGCAGACCGAGATAAGAGCTCACGATCATAAACGCGCTTCGTGATTTGATTGGAACGAATTGCACGCGCAGCCTAAGGATAGTTGACGAGTGATGCGACGGATAGGAAGCGCGAAAAAAAGTTTTTTGATCCGGACAACTCGACACGATATACGCAAGGGATGTACAATATCACGAAGAACGTATAAACCGTAAAAGGAAGACACGTGGAGCATGAAAAAGGAGAGCACATCAGGCTCGTTGCAAAGGAGTATAGATAGGGAAGAGTATCAGGGGAAGACACGCGCACCTATGCGTGGATAAGAAGGTAACGTCAGACATTTACCGATATCATTCGTTGGAGACCCTCGAGCACTCAACGGATTTTATATGCCGGCTGGACGACGACCATCATGGATCCCTCTTGAACGAATAGAGGGACGGAAAAATCTCAAGATTCCTCTTGGAACGACCTGGAAAGCTTGGACGACCGCATCTTAGGCGCAAAGGGAATGAAAGGGACTCCGGGACACACACAGACCCCCTTTATGCACATATATATATATTATATATATAAAGCCCGCATTTGGTCCGCTAAAAGTAGCTTGACTTTCTTGTTGTGGTATACTAACTGAAAGTATTTGAAGATATCGGCGAATTTAAACAGTGCATAGAGTATTGAACCACTCTCGAATAAGCTCTTGACTTATTGACGAATTAGCCTTTGATTTTCTTTTTACGGCTATTTTCTGAAACATCCTGGAAATGATGCCCGGATAGAGATCTCGTCCGTTTTGCATTTTCGCCAATTTGCGACGTCATACGGAGACAATACAGGCAGAAGCGAAGACTGAAGAATTGCGGTTAATGATTGAGAACAAATGAATGCACCGGCCGATTGGATTTTTGCCGAATTGATTGGATCAATAAAATCCTCTGACGTGTATTTGAGTGTCGTGCGGCTCGGCGAAATTAGGACTGCTCTTCATGGTATTCAATGATGGAAGAGTTTTTTTTTCATAAAAAATATATGTGTGGCTACCTTTTCATATTATTTTTCGAGTTCCGGTCTTTCGCGTTCGTGTGTTACACCCGCATATTCGATGCCGATGTTCCTCCCAGAAAGGAGATTGATCGGACCGTCGTTTTGCTCAATACGATCGAGAATCACTGTACGTATTTGCCCTCCAGATAAAAGGAAATCATCCACGCAGCTCAGTGAAACGATAATCCAAAAAGGAGCTTTCAACTTTGCGCGAGCAGGTCATTGCACATTTGATTCAATTCCGCATCATTAGCCGTGTACATTGGCGATGACAGTGACGATGCGACAATTTAACCGCATTGATATAAAGAGAAAGATTTTCTATATTAATTATATATTATTTTCGTCCGGCTATAATTTATCTCTTAGGAAATATATAACCAGAATGGAAATGAAAATTAATCTATCCTCTCTGGTAATTAGTCCTTTTGTATGTAATTTGAGCCTGCAGTGAAGCAATACATAGGTATTACTTCACTGCAGGCTCAAATTACATACGAAAGGAGTAATTACCAGTCTGTGCCAATTATGACGATACTATTGGGATAATCATTTGGAATGGTTCGAGTACTCGCGATAAAGAATGCCTTTTGGATAATTGGTATTACCGAATTCTACACATTCCTTCAAAAAAAGCACTAATTCAATATGATGGATCGTGTTGCGTATGGCCCTTTGTATCCAACATTGATATAAAAGTAAATAATGTGACACGGCAAAAATGAATATCAAGAAAGAACCAATGAAATGGATCTTGAAGTTTGCATCGTTGGCATACAATGAAATATTGTTAACTTATTTTTAGTTCCTCATTTTTATTATTTTACAAAACCTTTTTTTTTTGCAGATAAAAATTCGTTTCAAGAATTTCTTCAATTGCTTATTCAGAGATCCGGAATCTCTGAATAAGCAATTGAAGAAATTCTTGAAACGAATTTTTTCGTAACGAAGATTTACCAGAAGAAATTCGACTAATCGAAAAAGAAGAATTTTCGTTGCTTTCCAACGATGCAAACTTCATACACATCCAACGAAACTAGCGATTTTTTTTTTATCGGTGTTCCTTATTCAGATTTCTCCTTTTCTCCAAAAATAAAATCGCATATTCGGACGATCGTGCTAGAACGAGCATGTTTTCAGATTCGTTTTGATTTGTAAAGAAGAAGAATTGCCGAAGGGATGAAATATTGCACAACGCGGGAGCTACAGAAAGAAAGAAATGAGAGAGGGAGAAGTTGGTAGACGTAGGTACGGTGAAAGTTGAACAGGGGTGTTAGATTGCCAGGACCTGGGCATTCGAAAATCCATTGAGTTTTACTACCGCGCCGTGTAACCCAAAATTGTAGGGGGTAGTTTTACTATCGCAAGCGACTCGTGTGCATTCAATGGGAGACTGTGTACATATATATATATACACAGTTAAAAATGTATAGAGTGCTATAGTTCACGAAACTCGTCTACAGTCCACGGTACTTTAGTTGTCAGAACGGTAACGCACAATCGGGTAAAAGGGTACCGGGAATGGAAATGGGCACGATATCGTGTGTGGTACGACTTTCAGGTGTACGTGGATTTTTTTTTATATAGATTTTTTCGTAAAAAAAAAAAAAACAAGAACTGTACGAGACACTGAAAAAGTCCTTGACTCGAGGAACTCTCGATGCAGGGGCAATATCTCTGTTGTTTTGGCAGGAGAACAAATAGGAAAAAGTTCAAGCACGTGTTTACCAGGATCCCCGGGATATTTGAGAACTTCCAAATGACATTTGATTAAAAGGTTTCACATAATAGACGTTATTTCCACCAGGTAGACAATAAAATGCCAACTATTAACTTTCGCGTGATATGAAAATCCAATTTTATATCGCGCAATCGGAGACTGCTGAAATAAAACCTCAGTTTCATTTCAGTTATTTATTTATAAAAATTTAGCTTATCTACTGAAAATGGCAAAATTAATTACTGTTAAGAATTGACAATGTACATTTCATCAAATGTTGTCATAAAATCATTTCATTGGTTTTTTAAATTTTTATAGTATTTAATTTTCTGTTTCTCTGTTGCAACAAACTTTGGTAGTTTTCGGAGAATGTTACGTTAAGATGCAAAAAAGCTTCGTGTGTTTTCTACGAAATCGTAATAGAAAAAACATTATACTCACATGTAAAAGAATATTATAACTTTTATGCAACACAATGATCTCCAAATCTAACATTTTATAAAAATACATGATAAATCGTATTTTCTTTTTTATAGCGTTCATCTACAATAAAAGTCCATTTACTGATGATCGAGTGTCCATTTACCGGTAATTTCGTCCATTCACTGGCGATTTCGTTACTTCGCGACTTATTGATCAATTTCTACAATATTATTCGTTGCAATTACTTCGAATATTTGTTTCTACTATCAGAATAATATCTTTTGTTAGCTAAAGGACTTAAAAAGTTAATAATATTTTCATGTTACAGTCCATTTGAATCTTATAGTCTCATCATTCGTCCATTCATTTCTAATGAAGGGTAAACCGACCTATCCTATACAAGTATTTTGTATCTATGAATCTATCAATTTTCTTCACAAACGTTCGATTGAATTGCAACCCCTATTTGAGTTACCTCCGAGTCCACACCAGGTGAAAAAGATATTGAACATTGGTCGGGGTTACAAATGCGCTTTACAACTATCCACAAATACAAAGTACTAACGTACGAGAGTTATTTGACACAAGAGTGACAAATAAGCATGGCCGCATTTTACCATGTTCTGTAGATGCAGATATGCCTCATATGCAATCGTTCAGATAGCTGGGTAATCGTTATTCCTCACTAGACCTTCCGCCAGCCTGTTCCATAAAACCGACAAATCTATCTTTTTGCCCGCCATTATACTTTCGACAACACTACTTTCCAATCAAGCGATTTGCTCGCTCCCCCATTGCTTCATTGATCTCTATGTGTTTTTTTTTTTCCCCTCGTTGTTCCTACTATTTCATTCGGTCTTGAGCGAGCACTCGTGGAACGACTTAATATCCGGACGAAGCCCCTACATTCCCTGCTTCAACTCTCCAGCCAAATCGATCGACTTCATCCTTCCGCCTCTCCATTCCAATCGCACTCTTCCTCCCTTTTTATCCGTTTCATCCTTTCCCGCGCGCCTTGCGAACATCGTTTCGTACAAGTGAGAAAAAGCTGCTTTTACATTCACAGTTGCCCACTCCGAAACCCGATGTACAACGTTATTACATTCGCTTTCGAAATTGCAAAAGTTGGGAAATCGCCAGAGCTCTCTTTCTCTCTCTCTCTCTCTCTCTCTCTCTCTCTCTCTTTATCTTTCTCAGTAGTTTTCTGAATAAACGAGATCAAAATCACAAGCACTCATAGTTGATGTTACATTTGTAGTAATCGCCGTTGCCGGGCGATCACTGGCACAACCGAGCGGAAAATATTTTGAACGCACAAGAGGCGTTTCCTGGGGGAATGGCGGGGGGGGGGGGGGGGGGGTGAATCGTGCCTTCGGATAACTCACCTTTTTGGCGTCATTGTTGTTGTCTGCCGCGTGATGAGGCTGCGGACTCATTGATGCACCATTATTGCCAGCACCAGACTGGGACAGAAGTTCGTCGCTTCCCCTCTGCAACACAGAACAAAAACGATACGATTTTAGATTTTATCCGAACGAGACAGTCCGAAGGAACTTCGGACCTAGATTCACAAGAAGCGTCGTCAATGAATGAGCAAAAAAAAACAGACCTCACGTGACGAATGTTTCGCAAGCGATTTTCGAGCAATACGATTCGCTGCAATACCAACGAAAAAAAATTGTGTTCCCAGAACATGAAATATCGAGAGTAACGCCGTCGATCGAATGAGGCGCGCAAACTTCATACAAGATAAAACAAACAGACAAACAAAAACAAGAGAAATAAACCGTGGAATCAACGTTTAGGTCCATCGCATTGGTTAATCTTCGTCAAAGCCTCGTACACATTAATTCTTCCGAATAGAGGTTCATCCGAGTGGCATTGCAGTAATAATGAGTAAATTCATAATCCAGCGCATCTGTATACCGCACGAGCTACGTTATATATGGTATAATGTAATCGGGTTTATGTACATGAGCACGAAGCGCGGTCGGATGGAGGGCAAGCTTCCCTCGCTACTACATACACAATATATATATATATATCGCGAGAATACGTCATAGCAGGAGCTTTCATCCTCTCCCTGCTATCCTTCAGACGGCGCGTTAGAGCTCCGCGACTGGGCGCAGAGACGGAATTGCAGATCAAAGACCAAATAAAATCCGACGTCCTCTCCCCACCTGGAAACGTTATGACAGAGCACCCGAGAATATAAGCAGCAGCATGGAAAAAATATGGCGAGAAGGATATCGCAAGCGTTGAGGGAGAGAAGTACTTCTGAGATGCGGCCGACAGTGAAAGAGAAGAACGCGAGAAAAAAAAAAAACTCCCAAGTTTCAAAGATATCGAGAATCCTGAGTTTTGCTTCAAAGAAGAAAAAAAAAAGTGTAACAACGAAAAGAAATTAAAAAAAAAAACCAAAGCTAAAAACTTATCAAAGCAGAACGTAAGCGGAATAATCCTGAAAGCGCCGACGTGAGGGTCTCGGGGCTACCGCGGTCGCGCGGCTAGAACGCAAGCGGTAGTTAACCGAATGCAACCCGCGTAGTTCCGAACCAGTGACGACGGAGGTGGTGTGTACGCGGCTCTGTAGCGGTTGCCCTCCTTCGCGCTAGAGCTTCTCCGGTAGTGGGCTTTGATCGAGCTTCCCGTGCATTAAGAGCCGGGAGTGCATAAATTCGGCCAAGAGATAAAAATGTTCAGACTGTAGATTCACGATAGGTATCAGCCATATATATGTGTGTGTAGATATATATGGGGCACTCCATACCAATTCGACCTGGGTCTGACCCTTGACCCCTCAAATCTGGTTCTCGATTTTTCCTATCATTACTCTCACTCTATCAAGCAATTACAATTTTTTTCAGATTTTTCAAAATAAATTTGAGCGCGTCATGAATTTTTGATTTTTTTTTTTAACACCTCGATGGCCGTAATCGAAAAATCTGAAAAAATTCCCAAAAATACAGTGTCAGATATAAAAAATGTTGGTGTAAAATTCATAATGTCTGGGCTTTTGCTTCAACCCGTTTTTTAGCTTTTTTAGCAAAAAAAAAATTAAATAAATAAGAAGCAGAGGTCAATTTACTGTAGAGTGTTGCTCGAAATTTTGTATGCATAGTACCAGATTAAAAAAAAAAAATTCTTCGATTTTTCTAAAGTGTATTTTGTAATTTTCGAATTTTTTTTTATCATGGTTGACAAAAACCCTAATTAGGGATTTGGAAAGTATGCGAATTGCACTAACAATAAGCGTAAGATGCCTGGTAAGGTTCGGTACACTCTAAACTACTATTGAACTACTACTGTAGACAGTAGCTTGAATATTTTTGATGATAGCGAACGGTTTTCGGAAACTTGAAACAACGCACATATGTGTGTTATAGAGAATTCTATTTTTATTGTATTTTTCAAACACTTGAACCGCACTAAATTTTACAAACGTTATTTTTACTGTGCTATTCGAACATGCAAAACGTGTAAATGCCTGCATTTACACGTTTATATATGTAGAATCGGAAATCTTGAGCGAGGCTACACGCAGTAAAAACGTTACACGACGCGCCTTTGTTTTTGAGGAATGGAACTCTCTTTGTTTTCGAAAAGGAGAGCCTGAGCGATATAGCGAGAACGCGGGTGATAGAGAAGGAGTGGCGCCGCGACAAGCCGAAACGCGTTCGACCGAGCTACGCGAGGCCCGCGAGCGAGCGTCGAGACAAAGATCAGTCCGAGTTGTCCGAACGACGCGAGAGAGTACGTATTGTTATATGGCATATGAAAATAAACGCTACAGTAATATTTTGTGAAGAACGTCGATTTTTTTACTGTGCATCCCGCCTCGATTCATTTTCTAGCTAGGTTTGACGAAATGAAACCAATATATATAAAACGTGTCTTAAACAATGCATTTATGTGTGTTACAGTGAAATAAAGCACATTTTGTGCGTATTTGTAAACAGTGGATCCGCATTAAGTATATTCAAATTTAAATATTAATTTTAATGTACTTGATAATAACATGACACGTCCATTTTAAGATACTTAAGATTTATTTAAATGAAATTAATCGAACAGGGCTAGTTAATTTACATATGACGATGCAAAATACATTATTGGGTTAAGATCTTTCTCTCTCTTTCTTGCCCTCCCCACCCCCCCCCCCCATTTCACGTATAAAACCCTTTCAAGATCTGTCTACTGGCTTATATACATTGAATAGTTTTTACACAAAATTAGGAGACGGACATATACAGATAGAGGAGCTATACACACACACACACACATATATATAGACTATGTTTGAAAAAACTCTATATCATGATACGATGAAAGTTCAGTTATACGTTTTTCAAGGGGTACATCAATTATGATGTATAAATGAGAATAACGTAGAAGTGAAATACAGTATGTATCGGAAACTCTTTGGCATTCGAAAATGGCGATCGGTGCATAATTCGCGATGTTTTTTCAATAGCAGCACCACTATTATAATATTTGGTTTTCTAATTGAAAATTTGATTAGTAGTAACGAAGTAATGAGCCAACTCAATCTTTTTTTTCTTCAATTTTCGTTCAGAATGTTTATTTGATGTCAATTTGTAACATTAAAGCTTTGCACGTTTTAGACTAGAAAATAACAGACATTTTCGTATAAATAAGAGATAGGTAATCATAGTTAAGTAAAGGGTGTCTCAAAATGACCTGACATTTTAATTGAACAATAAAACGTATTGTTTCTTTGAAAAGTACGAATAGTTTTATTTTAATATAAGGTACAAACATGGAGGTTATGTGTTGAACACAATATTCGGTAAATGGCCTCCACGACCCTGTTTGCAATCGTTCACTCTTTTGACGAAATTTTCAATAACATTTCGGCATAATTGCGGACTAATTCCATTAATGGTGCGTCCAATTGCTTCCTTGAGCTCTGGAATGATCTGTGGATCATTGACATACACTTTTCCTTTGAGAAAACCCCAAAGAAAGAAGTCCAATCGCGTCAAATCGCACGATCTTGGTGGGCAATTCACATCGCCGCGGCGCGAGATAACACGACCATAAAACTTCGTCTGCAATAACTGCATTGTTTCACATGGCATTTTCACAATTTCTATGCGTTGCTCGATCGTGTAATTCTCGATGACTAAACCTCAATACTTCCTGGTGCCAGTTGTCAAAGATTAGTCGTCTACGTTCGCCACAAAGAAAAAGACGGGCAATCTAAAATGTCAGGTCATTTTGAGACACCCTTTACATGCATACATAATACGATCCTAAAATTTTACACTGGAAAAAATTAAGCTACGGGTTGTGAATTTTTTAAAATTCTTGTCTGTTTTTTTTTGTGTCACAGAACACTGATTTACGTATAGCTGAGAAAAAAACAGACCCCGAAACGGACGCTGGGGAATAAAATTAATAACGTATAAGTGGAAAACATAGAAATGAAACTTTATTACATTCTTTATAGGTGGAATTTTCCGGGGCTCGAGAAATTTTACGTATAAATGATAAAAACGTATTAGTAAAAAACGTATAAGCGAGGTTTCACTGTATTTGATAAAACTCTGTAATTATAACAATGACATTAACAAATTGATATAGTTTGTGATACAGGAAATAATAATAGGAATTAAGTTTGTCTGTTATGCCATATCTGCGATTAAACAATAAAATGCTGCAAGCCTTTCGATAGGGTAGCGGCATGGTGCGTAGTATAGGCAGGTAGGTTGTAGGTTTGATTCCATGTGTAGGCGAAATGATTTTTTCGAAAAAAATCAATTCCGAACGTTGGAAATAACGTATTACAATAAAAAATCATGGATTTAGAATTCTGAGTTAAATAATTCATTCTATTTTGGATTTATAAAATATTCTATGCTTTTAGTGGACGGGGGATGTGGTGCCTTGGCCCAACGCATTGTGTAAAAAATACTCAAATAACACACCAAAAATGCATAAAAATAGTACTATTAAGTGTGTAATACAAAACACATGAAGCGAATTCCGAAATTACCCACTCGGAAATAGGTAAAAAGTGACACACTTGGATTTGAAGTGATAGGCATCTGTCTTTTTCCTTTTTTCGTCATCGCTGGATTGTTGTACGCGTATCTCAATAAATGGCACGTTTTTTTTAACGGATTATATAGTTGACAGACTTCGGTAGGTTGGGCTTTAGAAAATACAATAGGAACCCGGTGGGAGATTTCACCTCCTTCGTGACGGCGATATTTCAGAATGGAAGGATAAACGTCAGACGCGTAAGAGAAATCGTGTTTTTTTTTTCTCTTTCGAAATTGTTTACACCCCGGAGGAAACCCGTACACCGAAAAGCTCCTGGATTCCATACGATATTTATCTTATTGCGATGAAAGCTTCGAAAAAGCAAAGTTCTCACGTCCTTGTCTTTAAAAGTCCTCTCGACGAGGAAATCAGTTAGATACACGGTAGCTTACCGAAGAAACGACCTTTTTTCACGCAGCTTCTCCCAAGAAGTTTACACCAACTCTTAACCCCTCAAAGATGGACCTGAAGATCATTCATCTTCGTGTTTCCCTTCCATTCGGTGTTAAAACACAAACGTACAGCCTCGTCCGATTCGTACTTTACGCTGTTGCTTGTTGTACCAAATAGTTCAATGTGGCACGTCAAGCAGTCTGGGATATTTGACGGAATATAAATTGGTCAATATATTTTCTTAGAGTAAAGTGTTTCGTAAGCATTTTCTGACGCAGAGAATCCGCATTCGAAGGTGAACGTGGATAAGAAAAATCATCAAGTGCACGTACGCGAGAGTACATCAGCTGTTTGTCCATTTAGAGTTCACATAGAAGCCTTTTCATATTTTAGAAGAGTGCACGGTGAGAGTTTCGTGGCATGGTATTCAGTATTGAATCGCGGCTGGAAGGAGTTCTCGGATCTGAGTCGAACACACTCGGTAGACCCCAAGCTTGAAGGCAGACGGAGGAAGAGAAGTGAAGCAATCGACAATAAAATTCAAAAATAAAAAGGAAAGAAAGCATACCGCGCCATTCGATCGCCGAAAGTTCGGCGGCTGCCGGATCGAGAAGAGACAGAACATTGGGACGAGAAAACGGAAGACCGTCGAAAAAAGCGGAGGGTTAGGAAAAAAAAGTCCATAATCCATACGTCCGCAAGAAATAAATAATACACGAGTCCGTGGGTATTTTTCAACGGACCAGGGCTCTACGTCATATGGTCGCACACTGTGAAGACCAGGGATAACGGATAAAACTACCACGGTCCTACGACCAAGAGAGAAGAATGAAGGCGACGACAAGGATACGCGCGGTAGAAGGTAAGAAAATACAGGCTGCAGACAGGAGTTGAGTCAGTTAAGCCTGTTCCAATCCCCTGCGCCTTTCTGGTTGTCTCCGATTCTCGTTTTTCCACTACCCTCTAGTCTGGACCGACCAAGAATGTCGGTAAGTGACCAAACTATGGTATTGTTTATTTATGCCAAAAGTCTGTTTTTCCGGGAATTCAAGAAGCGTTTTGGACTCATCAACATTAAAGGAGATATCCTAGTCTATACGTTTGAAAAAAAAATCCACGTTTTTTTTTACATTTTCTTAAAGTACAGACTTTTGAAAATATGTCTGCAGAAAGAAATTTCGAAATCCCCGATAATTACAATGTTATAGCGATTTGAATACGGTCAGATTGAGAGGCCGCACCAGCGCGAATTGGACGATCAGATGATTCTAAGGTAGCTGCTTGCATGAGGACCTGCTTGCATGGAAGACGGAGCTGCAGAAAAGCATCATTTTCAAATCGGGGAAGGTACACTTTACGAGGCAGGAATTACGATTGATATAACTTAAGTATAATATGCCATTATACCACGTACATAGTTTCGGTTGTCTCAAATGTTACTCAAAACTTTAAACGCGTTTTTATCGAAACTACGTTTTTCAACTTGGTTGACATAAAATCTCGAGTTCTATTCAACCGTTTAACTTCAAATGCGGTATAGACCTTCAGTATATATCCTTATTTCGTCCCTATCTTTGACATTGCGAAATGATTATAATTAATAGTAATAAAAGATGTTTCACTTTGAAAAAAATAGAGCGAATAATTAACATTTTTCAGACAGTCGCCATTTTAATTTTTAATTTGTTTTTCTCTTTCTTACCTGCCATAATAAGATTCTTATAGATCAAGAAAATTGATTTTTTTCTGTTTCAGATGAATGGAAGCTTCGCAATCGAGTTAATAGCCTCAACTTTTTTTTTCACGACCATATTTAGAGGCCCATAAGTTTCTCAATTTTTATTTTTTTACACAGCATTTTTTTGTAAGTTTTTGAAACATCAATAAAAAGACTGTAAAAAAAATGATATTAAAAATATTTTTTTGTTTTTTCTTTATTAAGCTCGAAGAAAACGCCCGAAATTCAGGCCTCTAGATTAAAATACTTCCTCAAACAGGCATTCAACGAAGAGTCAACAAAATATTTCATAGCTCATATTCCGGACGCAATGTTTTAGGTGCCGAAGTACTGTACTATTTTTTTTTTCTCGTAACGACCCTTGGGTACATTACACTTATTGAATGAGATTGAGAAACGGAGTGGTAGAGCCTCCATGACTGAGAAGGAACATTTACTGCCTTATAAAAGGGGTAATAACTGCCTCATCCTTGCCAGAATTCCCAGGTGGCAAATAAAAACTGCGTCTTCCCAGAGACGAGTGATTGGACCATCCTCTATACACTCTTCATACCCGGACGCTAGACGGTCGTTCTTTCCTTTGGAGTGGAAACGAGGGAATCTCGGTAACGTCCCTGTGACCCATAAGGAACACGTTGGCCATTGACGTGAGGGGATTCAGCAGTGACACGACCAAGCGATACAAGATTGAAGGGTCTTCGCTAAAATAATATTAGCTCGAGATGGAGTCACTGATAGGTCCGTAAGACAGAGGTTATTGCCTCCAGAGATGGATGAACCAGCTCGGGTCTGTAGAGAAAATTGTAAGACGGGCATACTCAGAACCGGGTCCAGGTTTCGCGCATGGAGGATTCACATCATGGGACTAGAGTCTATCCTGAAACTCAATGTGACACGAGACGTGACCCAACGACCTGACCAGTCCTTCGTTCTCCTCGTACACTAGATGCTTCCATATTATACGAAATATGGGGCCAAAAGCCCGACGATAAAGGGATGTGCATTTTCTGGTATATGGGAAAAGCGACGCAAGACAAACTCGCGGGAATCGGGAAAAGAAGTGTACAGGAGAGAAAGAGAAGTACGTGTTTCATAGCTTCTGCCATTGTCCGGTAAGTCATCCTTGTTTTACGGTCAGGATTATGCAGAACAGAACCATTACAATGCAACCTCCTGTTCCTCTCACATTCGTCACTTCGTACGTACGCAATTCAACGCTGTATTAGAAAAAATTATACCTAAAGTTCAAACTATCCGTTTTTTCCAAACTTCCGCAATACACACGTGTTTGCTTACATTACCGAAGAGTTCCACCTTGCTGGCGTCTACCGTAAATGTCCCAGGGGTTGTGTCAATGAAGCCGTGAACTGAGTGCGCGCACACATTACGATTGGAACCGTTGGACTAATGAGCTCAACTCCAAGTGCGTCACTGCGGTATCAAGTATTTAGTTTCAATCCATGAGCTCTCGTATCCATCGATCTTCGAGTGAAGTTCACGATACGACATTTCCGACGACTCTACTTCGTTAGTAGAATATTTCTATAATTATGAGTTCGTGTGTGGGTGGGGGCGTCGGTTGATACGGGCGACACACGGGCTAGAAATTTACTTATCCTACGCACTCTGGTTTGCGGGGGTCGTTAACTGCAACTGTTGCTAGGGTGGTGAGAGTGAAAATCATGAACCGATAGACCTCATTACCATCAAGATAAACACAGCCGGGTGAGTAACAGATGAAAGAGGGATTGATGCGAGGAATCAGACGTGAACAAAGAAAAAAATAAACCCGGTAATCATTATCATAATAATGATAGCGAAAAACGTAGTTGCAACGTTAATTTCACGTCATGGCTTTCGGCCTTTGTTACTGAAATTATTTTTTATCAAAAATATGTTAAATGTGTACATATAGACATATACAGGGTTTTAGGTAGGTAGTGCAGAAAATTGAAAAGGGTTTCGTGTTTTATAGATTTATTTACCTTTCAACTTTGAAAGTAAATTTTCCCATTTTTTTCACAATTTGTACCAAAGATTTTTTATTTGAAGGAGACCAAACTGAGTAGATAAGTTTAACAAATTAATTGCATGCCTATAGCGCATCGATTCTTTTTTTATGCGTGTTCAAAGTTAGTTTTGTTTTATTGAAATGGTATTTTCAGAAGTGAGGCTTCTGACTGATGGAAATTAAGTCAATAAAGGTTTGTATTCGATATAACACACATAATAATACAAAATGTTGTACATTAACGTAACAAACTTATACGAATTTCGCTATTTGGACGCCCGAAAAAAAAACTATAAAAAACGAAAATCATTTATATCTCGAAAACTTCGATTTTGGATAAAACTGTTTCAGGTAAAATCGATCGTAAATGACGTCCTCTAGCACACTTTGCAGTTTTCTGCATTACCTCCCGAACACTCTGTATATATGCGTGTTTGACTCTTTTAGATGCGCTCGTTACAGGGGTTATCTATCGTTTACTCTATCAGAATCCGAAAAATGGCAACATTGCCCAAAATTGCAAGGGACACAAATTTAAGAAATGTCTCCCTTTATGAAAGTATAGTAGGAGCGAAAGAAAAATATATACGTGGCAAACAGTAATATAAACGCCGTGCATTACTTCTACCCTACCAGCTAACGACATGGCGGTTGCGGCACGAGAGCATCGTCGAGTGAGACAAAGTATCCAGTCGTAAAAGCTCCTGAAGCTTGAAAGCAAGTCACCCTTCCATCTCTTTGACGATACGTAGGGTTTTCCATATATGTGCGGATGTGTGTGTCTATCTCTCTCTCTCTGTTACTCCCTTCGTAATGTTTTTTATCCTTCTTTCGCGACGGCCTCTGTCGCAGCAACGCAAAAGTCCATCCGTTCAGCATTGCGGCAGTGTCGGGCAAGCTCTTTCAATGAAACCCAAAGCGACACAGTGCAAGCTCATCGAGATGGTGAAACAGTAAAGAGTGCTGCTTCTGAACCTCTTTTCGCATATACATATATCTGTTTCACCCTCACAGTTTTTATTCTACTATCGTACGTGAGCCTCTCGTACTCTTTTGTAATGGATACTGCTGCAACTTATTTCATGCATACGACTTCACGAGAGACTTTTCACGCGAAAGGACATGTCGTAAACCTGCTAAAATGTAACTCACTGAATTGTTGCGTTGGGAGCATCGGACTACGACAGTATCGATGCATGTTTTGATGTATTTACGACATTTTTCAATTTCCTTTCTATCTTTCGTCACAGCAGTTTCGCAAGAATTTTCGATGCGCAGCGTTGACGCGGCTCATCCTCAGGCTAAAATGGAAATCTTGCGTATTTTCAGCCATGGAGACTGTCCTTCTCAGCTGTTTTTTTTTTCAAAGTCAAAAAAAAAAACGATTCCTGAAGACGAAACAGGGTATGCTTCCTCGGATCATCTTAGCTGCAATATACTTTGCAAAAGGATCGTCATTGTTCCGCAGAGATTTTTGTGTACTTTTCTCGATGGCGATTTTTGCCGCATAGTTTGCGTTACCGACACATGTACCTTTACTTTAGCAGTTCTATACTTTCCCTTCGGTTATTCTAGTTTCTCTGCTTCGTTATCCCATTTGAGCTGTACTACTTCTCTCGTGGCACACCTGCTGCCGCTCGTTGATGCGACGAAAAGTTGTATAGCCGCGCTCGAACACCTCCGAAGAAACATTTACATCGTTAACAGTACGAGCGTCGTTAGCGATGACGGCAACTGTTCAACGGTCTTTCCTTTCCGCCAAGTATGACGACTGCAACGGGCCAAAGTTTCATACGAGTATATATGTATATATATATATATATATATATAAATCTTGTGCGTTCTTCCACGACCGAGCTTATATATAAATATATATTCCATCGTGCTTTGCCATAACGAAAGAGTTTGCTAAGCACGTCTCGTCAAGCCACGGTGAGTCACTCCTCGGAAATTTCAACGTACTGCCATTATTTTCTATCTTATCTACTCTAGAACTCTTTCGTTTCTCGTGTTACTTCGTCGACACTCTCATGCGCGCATTTTTAAGCCTCGAAGAAAAACAAACTGAGAAAAATGTTGTTGTCCATCCTATTAGCAACAGCACCGAGAGTCACGTGCACGTACTTTCGTTACTAAGTTTCAAGATCGTTGAGAGAAGTCGGTAAATATTGGAGAGAAGAATCGTTGCGTTTTTTTTTTTTAACGTTTTTGAAAAATTATTTCCTTGTCGTTTGATATTAACGAAGCCAAACTTCCGAGGTCCACCAACCGGTCTTTTACCAGATGCGTAAGCTACTTTTTTGTTGTTGTTGTAATAACGTTCCCGTTCAGAAGTCGTACAACTACTAATTATCATTCAAATTTCGAAGTAATTAATCCGCGAGACTTTAAAACATTTGGCTCATGTGTTTCAGATCAATATTGAAGTCGTTGGATTTCCTACAAACGGACAACTGTCGCCAAAACCTTTCTGGAAGACCATGCCATAACTTCGTCATTTTGCAATATTTTTTCAAGATAAAATTCATTTGAACAGTTTAATCGCGTAATAAATTTTATCTAAATTTTCGGAAATGTCAAGCATTTTGTTCCTTGCGAAAAAAAAAAAATGATTGACATTGGCTATTTTTTTCGTTGTCTACATCCCCCTGTGCCCACCCCCATCAACTATACGTCGATTCACCGTGTTGTAAAAATATAAGGTAGTGGCGTATTTTTATGTTCTCTTGTTTTTTTATCGTGTCGTCCATTCCCAAAATTGTACGAAATCTCTGCTCTTTGCTTCTTTCGGTTATAAGGTAATCGTTTTCTTCGAATATCGATTTTTACCATTGCAGTGGAGGCACATACAGACTGAAACGTTGAGGAAAATATGTGTGTGTGTGTATATGTGCGCGTGCTTCTTGATTATTATAAAATTCTAACTCATCTCCGGCATCTGCGAAGCACTTCGACCGGATCCTCTATGGACGCCTGATGTTCTCGCACTTTTTCGCACCCCATATCATCCGGCCCCAATCGCTCGTTTCCTTTATCCTCAACGCGCAAGGATGATCTATATCGGCCCCCTCGCGCAATTTCGTTTTCCCGGTGAGTCAACACCATTTGGCTTAGTGAATTTCAATTTTTTTTTCTTCTCCATACACAACACGCCCGAAATCTTTCGACAAAGCCCGGGGCACTTTGGGAATGAATGGCAAGTTTTCACGGGTAAACGTATACCTACACGAGGACCGCGATGATCGTCGTATCGAAGTAATCATGACGCGAGATCTTGTTTCCATTGAATAATGCTCCGGTTGAAGGATTAATCATATCAAAATCAAAGTCGATGAGAATGAAAATTTCGAAGATATGCACGAAGAGAACCCATGAAGGAAATAATATGCTGACGAGTGGCGTATGCAAATAGAACGACAGGCGAATGGGCATCGTCTTTTAGATAATGAACTTTTCACAATTATTATAAATGTGGTATATACCCGAGCAAATGTTTTCCATAACAATTCATATAGAAATTTAAATATAATATTTATATACAAATATATACGTAATGCACTGAACAACATGTAGTACGCACCTTGCCATTTGCGTTTCATTTCTATTCGTTTTCAATTCTATACGTTTCAACCTATTTTTATAAAAAATTTACCACCTCAATTTGAAAAAAGCTTTGGATAATGATAAAAATAATTAAATCTTTGCATACTTGATTTTTTGTTAACAGAATTACTTTATGAATTCTTTACATTTTTGTCATGGCATGCTCAACCCAAACACCTAATAGCTCGAAGCCAGATAGTGAATCGATAAATGCTTACCATACCCAAATAATCAATAAAAATATGGCAAATAGTATATAATTCGGTGGGTAATTATCGAGTTGTACGAAATGAAAAAAAGTTTCCATAGTTCCACATACTATGACGACCACCAAACTTTAAGGCATTTTTCGTCATCTGCTAATTTACGTATCTGCACTTCAAATAAATTAGAAATACGTTGACACTTGTTGGGTTTCGGTTTCGGGACCTTTGAATAACGAGTCTATTGCGTTGTCCGCTTAGCCAGTTCCACTTAATAAATGCACTTGTGTATCGTTTATGTATGGTACGATGTGAGTTTTGCTATGAAACAGTGACGGGGTTACAATGAAATGGCATAACCGCATTTTTTCAATTGCTAACTGTCATTGGCTCACTGGTTACCTTACTGGATGGTATACTTATCGTAACGCAGCGATATCTATAATCATGATCGTCTGAGCAGTGATTAGATAATAGCTGGATATCAATGCATTTCCGATGTTACCAAGTAGTAGTAAAACGGCCGTTTAGCATTTTTTATGAACAAAATTGAGCGAGTCGACCATTAGCATGTAATTCAGACAGGCGAGCAGAATTTCTACTCGGATGAGTATACTGGTGAGATGAGAGCCATAGCGATGTAAATATACGAGTAGCGTGAGGGCAAGAAGCTTGCGGGGAAGGGGCATATTCAGTAAAAATAAAAAGTCTTGGTCGCTACCCTTGCTGCCATATGAGTGACGGTTTATTCCTGCGTTTCTTCGTCGTTAAGAGTGCTTCACCTGTCGTGGCGAAGAGCTCGTACACACATAAACACGAACACACACACACACACTTTGCCAGGTAAGAGGGTTGAAATAAAGCGGCTCTGCGCTCGAGCAACCCTCTTTTCTTTGCTCCCTAACCGGGTGTACGCTACAAGATCGCGTTGATCGACGTTACTTTCAATCGCGTCAACTTTCGTAAACATTTGACAAGAATAATATCCCTGGGGATCGAAAAATATTGACGTCTCAAAGATCTCGGGTTTCTCTTCACTCGAGAAAATAAATATCCACCCTTGGTTTGGGGCTCATTGAAACTTCTGATTTTCACGAGTTCAGCCTCCCACGTAAAACACATTTGACCAAAAGTTATCGAGCTCTCTCCGAAATTCTGGCTTTAAAAAGATGACAAAAAAGAAAGTTGGATACATATTGGTTGACACTTTTTTTTTTTAGGATCGCGGACATTGGATCTGAAAAACGGTCGAATGGGTGCTGCGAATTGAGGAGAGATTATGTGAAAATTTGGACCTTGAGAAAGGACGATAAAATGTGCTCGGTGTATATATATATACGGGGATGAAACGATATTTTTACCCGAGATGAGGCTTTTCTTCTGGCCGATAACCGGATGTCGATAGAGATTGTCGAGGCTATATTCTTCCCTCACCATTATTCCTTCGCCCTTCGTGTCCCACATTGAAGCATCTCTTCTGCCGCTTTTTAACCGTCAGCCGTCCGTATATTCATACGTAGGCGAAGCCTCACACTTCCGGACTTTGCATCATGGACTATGGCAACACACAAAGCAAGTCTGTACTTTTCTCAAGCTCCTTCATGCCGTGTCCTCTCAGTTTGACGCGTGCGCGCGCGAAACGCCGGAAGCTTCGGCCCACCATCACAATCGTGTTTGCATGTGCATGAGTCTGCGTGTTGTTGTGCCTGCGACGCCGACGAAGAAAGAATAAGAGAGAGAGAGAGAGAGAGAGAGAGAGAGAGAGAGAGAGAGAGAGGGAGCTAACCGCTGACACGTCGGCGTCGAGGTTCGAGCGTTTCCAGACCCAAATTGAATTGTTATTCTATTTTCGAAAGCAATTTGCAAGTGTTATCAAAAGTTTTCGGGTACCCAGCACTCTCTCTCTCTCTCTCTCTCTCTCTCTCTCTCTCTCTCTCTCTCTCTCTCTCGTTTCCACGGCTTTCCGTAAAACGAACGTACATCTCTGGCGGCAAAAGCCGGAGCGAGAGAAAGAGACGCAAAGACTGCGAATAGGCACAGCGGTGCATTCGCGTGTATACGCGCGATGGTCGCTTATAAATCCAACACGACGTGCAGGCCATTCGTTGAATCGAGTATGCAGCTCCCTATATTTGTTCACGCTTTGTTTTGTCCATCAAGCTTCACGAAGAATTTGCGTTTGAACGATTTGTACTGAGCATCCCTGTTAATAGACACTGCCGTGCAAATTTTATTCGAATTGACGTACGCACACGCGCATAGCTATGTATGTGTGTGCCAATAAGGAAATCAATCGCGATTTATCGAAGACGGTGGCCGCGATTCATTTTGTAGTAGAAAATAATGTATTGGAAAGAAATGTACGGCCGATACAAACACCGATGAAGTAAGACAATATTGTTTATCAAATTTAAGAATACCATCGAGGATTAAATGAAAGTATAAGGAAGGAGGGAATTGCGTAGAATAATCCGAAAATCATCGTCGACAATTGAGCCAGTATTGTAGTCTAAAAATGTTTAAAAATCAATTTTTTTTTTTGCATTTTCTTACAGTATAGTCTTTTAAGAAAATGTCCGCAAAAGGAAATTTCGAAATTCCTAATATTTTCAAAGAGATTTTGATTTTGGGATTTCTTATTAAGATTTACACTGGTGCGGATCAGACAATTGGAAGATTCTAAGGTAACTCTCGCAGGGAAGAACGAGCTTCAGAAAATCATAACTTCGAAGTCGAGGAAGGGAAACTTTACGAGGCAAGAATGGCCGACTAATGTGACGTTAGTATAACATGTCATTACTTAGATATTTGCAGTTGTTTGAAACTTTACTCAAAACTTCAAACGCGTTTTTCTCACAACTACTTTTTTCAACCTGGTTGACATAAAATCTTGAGTTCTATTCAACCAATTGACTTCAAATTTGGTATGTACCTTCAGTATATGTCCCTCTATCATCGCTGTCTCACGCATTGCGAAATTATTATTACTATTGAAAAAAAAAATCAACTTTGAAAAATACAGGACGAAAAATTAACTTTTTTTTCGGACACTCGCCCAAAAATGTTTTTTTTTTCTTTGGCACCTGCCATGATGACATTTTGATTGATCAAGAAAATTGATTTGATTTCCATTTCAGATGAATAGAAACTTTGGAATCAAGTCGACCGCCTCAACACTTTTTTTTCCACGGCCATATTTAGAGGCCTATAACT
The DNA here is from genome assembly GCA_963932345.1 of Ophion ventricosus. Classification (NCBI taxonomy): domain Eukaryota; kingdom Metazoa; phylum Arthropoda; class Insecta; order Hymenoptera; family Ichneumonidae; genus Ophion; species Ophion ventricosus. The sequence continues at coordinate 18,792,406 of OZ010718.1, read as the reverse complement.
TTTTCAATTTTTATTTTTTCAGCACAAGAACTTTTTCGCAAGTTTTTGAAACACCAATAAAAAGTCTGTAAGAAAATGTATACTAAAAATAATTTTTGTTTTTTTATCAAGACCGAAAAAACCGGCCGAAATTTTTGCCTCTCGACTAGAATACGGCCTTAATTACGAACGTTGCTACTAAATGCAAGCGTTTTCGTTTAATTAGTTTAATTACAAGAAAATCCTATAAATTCTGATGTCCTTTGTTCACTTCGGTCCTATCGAACTTTCCGGCAAATGCTCCGCACAAGTTATTTAAAATGTGAGATTAATTGAAAAACCCTGGCGCTTATAGGGTGGCGAGAGGGAGGCTGGGGTGCGAAGAGAAAAGGAGACGAGATAAATAACGTTGGAGAAAAAAAAGCGGCGAGCAATGGGTTAAGGATCAGGGGATGGAATCCTATCTAATGGAAAAGATCGAGCTGGGATCGTGACGTAAATATAAAAATTGTGAAAGACTTTGGTCGCGCGCGCTTGTAATGTCGATGGACGTGCGAAGACCTACGGTCCGAGCGTTCTCGTAGCAGAAGAGAAGAGCACCTACGAGACTTACATGACAAAAGTGAAAGCATAGGGAAAAAAAATGCAACGAAAAAAAAAAAAAACATGACCCTCAGTGGGAAGAGAGCGAAGGGCGATGAAAAACAATGACAGGGCGCAAGAAAAAAGGAACAAGGACAGAAAAGTGGGAGGAAAAAAAGACAAGGAATGGAAGTGGAGAAATGGAAGAACGCAAGAGAAAAGTATATTGTACAAAGAGGGACGGGACGAAGGGAGAAGGGTAAAGTGAGAGAGGGGAAAAAAAAAGGAGTGAGTCGAGAGAATCAACGAAGGATTGTGCCTGTGTGCGTGTTTGTGTGTGCACATGTGGCGAAGGATCGCGTGTCGCGCGAATAAATGGCTGAAATACGACGTGGAACGATAATGGTTTTATCGGCGATTCCATGGGGATGAAACGTGCTGGATAACCAATATCCTATAACGTTCTTTTATTTTTCCGTTTCCGCCCGGTTGTATAGGTTTGTGTGTTTGTATACGCTTGTACATACGACCATTCTCGTGCGGCCACTGCACAAGGATCTCCAACTTTTCACAACGTCCATCCGAATGCACTCTCATTCGCGAACGCTTTGTGTTCTCTCGTATATAAATGTGGCAACGGGTGCGGGGGTTCCATTCGTAAGTTTAACTTCACGGTACACAGTGCTCTACGGATAAACCACACACACACACACACATTCTGACTCTCGGTCTCTTTGCTCCACGGGAATGGTTCGGTAATTAAAAACGATCTTTTACAGATTCGCGTGAAGATGGACCATTCCCTCTTTTAGCATGAGCATTAGGGTAGGGAGGGGGCATGTCGAGCAGTCGAGTAAGTTGGGCAATCGAAATATCTGGGAAACTAAGCACTGCACGCGGATGCATCAAATGGCGGAACGAGAGGTATGAGGGAGGGGAACACATCGGGCCATTGCCCGTTGCTATGCGGCGCATGAGACGGTAACACGGGACGTTTCATTATTTTTGCACCCAAAAGTAAAAATAAAAGTCGATTGAAAGATTTTCTTCTACCATTGTATGAGAAAAAATATTTCAAAGTTCATTGCAATTAATGTTGATTTTTTAAATTCTCACTAATTAATAGACAACTGTTGGTTTATTACTGCATTGTATCAAATCATATTGCAGACGTTTGATTTTTTAAATGCAATCCTTTGCTCAACTTACCCCACTATCGGAGCAGGTTGAGCAAATATGACTTTAGTCATTTGAGAGCGATTATCTGTGAAACAATAAGGATGACAGGAATTTCGTCCGCAGACTTTTTTCACAGACAAAAGTAGTTTGGTCAATTTCCTATTGACCAAAGTAGGTTTCATTTTTATACATGTCCCTCTCTACCCGAGTTATAAAAAGCATGGACTTTTCTCCCTGTGTATATTTGTAACCATCACGAAATCCGTTTTGATTGAGATTTTTATTGCAGATTGCTAACAGGCGTTTGAATAATTTCCTCATACTAAGTCTAAGTTTCGGGCAGCTGAAGAAAAAGAAAATCATTTTCATTGCATTCTAATGATGCAAACTTCTACGTGATGAACTACGTGCATACAGGTACAAATTGCGTATATCCAATTATACATACGGAGCGTTAACCTATGACCTCCCTCTCGTGCGTGTATACAAGTATGCAAACGCATATAACGCGGCAATGGATCGAGGGGTTCCAGCGGTAGTTGGAAGCACGTCGAGCTTAGCCCCGGTACGGAAGTCTGAGAGAATTTGTACACGTCACACATCTTTCGATGTGGCGGCGCATACAGAGTCAGGGGATTGGTCGATCTTCACCGTCGTGGCCTACGATCGTTATTTCCTGAAGTTTACGAAGTAATCTTGGGTATATCGTATCGTCGATGAGAAAGCGGGAGAAGGAGAGTTGTCACACGGTCTCGTCGTGCAACCGATTGAACTTGTGATGCTTATTAGCAGTTGCATTTGAACCATCGACACTCCGCAATCGTTGCAATTGCTCTTCTTATCTTGATTCTGTACAGGGTCTTGAATCCGTTGCGATTCTTCTTTATATCAGAGAAATATTTGGCTATAAGGATGGTATTTAGATATGCATTGTTGCAACCGAAATTATTCTATTTTTATTACGTTATTTGTATCACTATGTAAGATTGTTTCGAAGTTTTCGGTTTTAGATTTCTAAATAGACACTCTAGAAAATGTTTGACGGATTTTCATAGCTCGGAACTGTCAAAAGACATTTGAGAAATTAAAGAAAAATCATTTCCATTTAATTCTAAGGATGAAAACTTTGATCTCACCTATAGGGGGCGTGTTCCATTGTTCAAAATAGTTTGGCAGTGATATCGAAGGGCTGATGGTCAAATGGATCGTGACGTCGGGAGGTAAAATCATTTTGTTTTTCAAATCTATCTATCTAGCTAAAAATAAATGAAATTACGTGACATCTAATGATAACCTGTCGCAGTTCAATTGTAATGTTCTGCGGGTTATATCGCGAAAGGTTGCGGATGTAAATAGCTGATAGCGATTCAACATTCGAAATCAACCGGAACTCCCTTCGGCTACGTCATTTTGTAAATATTACACCTATGTTCATTGATTTGTTCGTTCCCAGTGCGTCAATAATCTTTCGCAGGTTTTTGTCACTACTGACTGAGAGCGTATGCGCAGACACAAATTGTTGAAAGATAAAGACGATCCGTGTGTCGATCACTCGCGAGAAAATCATTCAACGAATCGCTAATTAAAAGAGGGAGGAATGATATGAAGACACGGTAGGTTTGACAATAACTAGCGAAAGTTTGAAAGACTCGACGAGTGGTAAGAAAAAAAGAACACGGAAAAGATTTTTATCTCGATATATGAGTTTTTATTTCGCCGTATTTCGTCATTTGCTTCTTCTGTTTTCGTTTGCGACGCGTACACGTAAAGCTTTTTTCCATACTACCGCGTCGCATAACAGCAATCCGAACACCTGCGAAAAGATCTACGAGTGTCACGAGACGAGTAAATCAAATTCTTTTCTTTTTCTTTTTTTTTTGTTCCTCAAATCCCGCGACGCCCGGGTTGCGCGAGCTCACATCGCGTGAATGACAGAAACAGAAGGTACGGTATATTCGAATGTGTTATAGAGGCGGTAGGCGCGGAGGACTTCGAAAAAAAAAAAAAAAAAAGATGGAACTGTGGAGATTCTGCATCCTCCGACTCAGCCTTGACCCCCTCCCTTCCGCCAGCCACCCCAATTCCTATAAATACGAACCAGTCGACATTGAGAGTGAGAGAGAGAGAGAGGGGGGGTCGGAAAGGGGATGAAATATCGCCCAAAGAACGCCACTGGAGGTGCACAAGCCTCGGCGCTTCTCCGTTCCCTCGAGTGTCGTTACTAACGGCCCGCCACTGTGTCACCCTCGCTACCGCGTTCGCGCTAGCGTGGCGCACCGACTGGGGAGGAGATCCCCCGCCGACCCGCGCAAGTTTCGCGAACCGAACGATCCGCCCGTCTCTCGTAAATCGAATCAACGGAAGGAGGCAAAGTATGTTACCCGGATAGTTCGAACTTCGGACGACGAGGCTTCCCTTCTAACCACCGCTCACACCGTGGTCTGACGACGCACAGTCTTCTCCACTGTAGCTGAACAACTCGGTGCGAACAAGAATACATCGACAAAACTTTTAAGTATTCAACACGCGGGCTCTCCACTGTCATTGGCAGGTACCCTGTTCGTTAGATAAAGAAGCATCCACGTACACACGCCCACACACACACACACACATACATATATATATTAGATGTGTGCATTACTTTTTAGGGATTTTGAAGAGATGGCGTGACTAGTACTATAGCGCATCGGGTTATATTATTAGATGAAGTAAAAAGTTCTGAGCGTTTTTTCGCTTTATTTCGACGATGAAATTAGCATAGTTAGGATTATCCGATTTAGATCAAATATGCGCCGTTTTGTTCGATAACTTTTGTCCATTTTGAAGGCAATTTCATAATTCCACGATTGAAGAAGTCCTCTTCCCTATTGGTAAAAAACTTGACCAGCTCATTTTCACAAGCCTCTCTTGAGGCCAGTTTTGTACCATCAAGAAAATTTTGCAAATGCTTGAAAAGGTGATAATCGCTTGGTGCCAGGTCTGAACTATACGACGGGTGCGATAGAACCTCCCATCCAAGCTCTCGGAGCTTCTGGCGCGTCGTTGAAGATGTGTGCGGCCTGGCGTTGTCTTGATGGAACACAACACCCTTCCTAATGGCCAATTCTGGCCGCTTCTGGTCGATCGCCTGCTTCAATCTGGTCAGTTGTTGACAGTAGAGGTCCGAATTGAGTGTTTGGCCCGATGGCAGCAGCTCATAATGGATGTTTTCTTTCCAATCCCACTAAACACACAGCAAAACTTTCTTGGCCGTTAATCCGGGCTTGGCGATCGTGGGCCGGCTCACAGCGATTGGACCACGATCTTTTCCGGCTGTTGATCTCGTGTGTGACCCATTTTTCATCGCCAGTCACCATCTGCTTCAAAAATGGGTCGATTTCGTTACGTTTCAGCAAAGAATCGCAGGCATCAATTCGGTCCAAAAGGTTCTTTTGCGTCAATTCGTGTGGCACCCATACATCGAGCTTCTTCTTGAGACCAGCCTTATGCAAATGGTTCCAAACGGTTTTCTGGCTAATCTTCAGGTCCTGGGCAATGGAATAAGAGCTTACATGCCGGTCCGACTCGACGATTTCCATGATTTTATCGACATTTTCGACGATTGGCCTACCAGAGCGTGCCTCATCTTCGACGTCCATATTACCAGAACGGAATCGTTGGAACCACTGCTTTGCTTTTGCATTCGATACTGTATTGGGTCCATAAACAGCACACATTTTTTTGGCCGCCTGCTCCGCCTTTTCACCTTGGTCGTAGTGGTATTGAAAAGTGTATCGAATTTTCTCTTTTTTACCTCCATTTCGGAACGCTGTAACAAACAACTGGCTTCACCAAACACAAAACTGTCAAAGGAATTTTTTTGAAGCGTAATGTCACCTTTAAATCGCCGTATAGTATGACCCGATGCGATGTATACATCGTAAGATATGGCTCACTAAAGACATCTAGCGGAAAACGCTCAGAACTTTTTACTTCACCCAATATTACTATCCGCGCAGAAATTTCATAGGGATATCGAAGTTCCGATCGGATCTCGATCGGGATATGATACGGATTCCCTAGAAGGGGCATCCTCATCGGCATCCACACTGCGCTCACTACGTAGCACAAGGCGGAGCCGTGGTGGCAAGAATTTGAAATATGTATTAAATACATTTTGCTCAGCAAATTAAATACATATTTTCATAGTTTGAACGATCTCCATTTAATTTAAATATAATTACTTTGAATAAATAACCTGTATTACTTCTCTCCAGGAAATATAAGTCCTTCAAGGTCTATAATATTGTTTTTCGAAAATTTTTATTAAATGTAAAGCATTTTGTTCGAAATTCTGTTATTAAAATATATAAGTTTTGACAGTTGTACTGTAGGACCAATTTTTATCTAATCTTTTTCAGATCCTTGAATAAATGATTTCAGAAAACGTCCAGCGTCTCCAGCTGATACGGATCGGTATCTCCTGATGATTTTTACATTCATCCCTGGGATCCGATTCGATGTCGAACTAAATCTTGTTCTAGAAGTTTGGGATTCTAGTCTGGATCCTATGCAAAGTTTCTATTTGAATACTGACAAGAGTCCTTAATAGTTCCGGGTTAGGATCCTGACTGAAATCCGATTTGCAAGCGTTAAATTTCGCTCTCGGATCCGATCCGATATATCTGACTGGATCGATGACAATATTTCTGCACGGGTAATTTTATGTAAAAGCATCATCAAGTGGCTTTAGTTTGCAGTATGTGTTATTTTGCCGAAATGTAAAGGACAATATTTTTTTGAACGTTGAATATGTCGAATTTAGCGCCAAAAAACACAATTTGCGGGAAGCTTTGCTTTTGTGCTTCCATTTGAAGAAAAGTGCTGCTATGAGAGTCAACGAATGCTGTTGGAAGTTTATGGTGATTATGCTCCATCGATTTCAACGTGTGAGCAGTGGTTTCGACGCTATAAAAAAAAGGTGATTTTGACACGGAAGATAAGGAACGTCCAGACCAGCCAAAAAAGTTTGAAGATGAGGAAGTGGAAGTTTTACTCGATGAAGACCCGAGTCAAACGCAAGAAGAACTTGCAGAATCATTAAATGTTGATCAACATCAAATCTTACCAACAACAATTGATGCCATTGAGCCCGAGCATTGAAGCCAAAACGGCCAGATTACGCGAAAAGACACGATAAAGTGATTGTCTAGCACATCAACGTTCGGCCTTTTTTTCAGTAAGTTTCAGATTCTGCCTTGATCATATTTCATTTTGGAAGTTCGATTGAAAATTTGAAATTAACTATCCAACTAACTCCGGATATCCACACTAGCACATTTCCGGTATTGCATCCAAATCACCGTGTCTACAATAGACATTTCGAATAGTCAGGTGTAAATTGTCGTGCATATATTTAACTTCAGTGATTGTCAGTGCATAACCCTCTTGCGCCTGTTGACAAACTCGATAGAAATTCATTTCAAAGTGAATCAGGATAAATTGAGATTGTGCCACAACTTTTTTAAACCAGCGTCGATCCATTATATAGTATCAGGTTATCCTATCGAAGTCATTCCATCTTCTTTTGCGCAAGTGTTTGCCATGGAACTGAACGATGTACCACGACGCCCGTCTTGATAATTAAGAATTGCGTGAATGGAGCAGTGAACGATTGTGTCTCTCGAGGCTACAACTCGCGGGGATTTTCATCTTCTCTTCTCTCGGGGAAGCAAAATCAGGTGGACGGTGTATGTTTAAGGAAGATAGACAGGGCGAGGGTGGAGGGGGTACGGAGTTACGGAGGGAGCGATGAGTTGTTCGTAGGTGGATAGGAAATGTCGGTTCACCGGAAGAGAGGAAAGGTGAATGGAGGAGATAAAGAGAGAGAGAAAGAGAAAGAGAAAGAGAGAAAGAGAGAGAGAGAGAGCGAGAGAGAGAGAGAGAGAGAGAGAGAGAGAAAGAGAGAGAGCGAGAGAGAGAGAGAGAGAGAGAGAGAGAGAGAGAGCGAGAGAGAGAGAGAGAGAAGGCACTAAACGTAACGTGGTAGAGAGCAGAGCGCGCGAGAAACTCTCTGGCACTTTGCAAACTAACTTGATTTAAAAAATTTCCATATTTATATGGTCGTTTCCCTCCATCCATCCTCTCGTCCATCCATCCATCTGTCCTACCGGCCGATCTTTTATAACGCAACATTTGCAGATCTTTGGAAAGGAGGCGGTGGGGGGGCTACAGGGACATATAGCAGCAGGAAGCGCCATCTACCATCGTCCAACCAAAACTCGAGATGTTTTGTCTCACCTCTTCACTCAACCTGCATATATACGATATATTCCTACCTATAACGAATTTCGTCGGTGCCTGACAGAAAAAGAACACACTTTTTGCCACTGACGGCATTCATTTCTACAGGTACCTGATATTTGAAGTTTACAATTATAGTTTGAAAGAGTTTTCACGCATACGATTCGTATTCACTGATCATCTGTTACTTCGATCTTCTTGTACTTTGCATCTACATTTGCAAGGACTTAGTAGGTTTTCAGTGTGGGCTCCAGTTCAACAACAAAAAGTAGCTAATTTTGATCATTTTTTTAAAGGAACAACACGTTTTACATTTATAAAATTTTAGGTGCAATTTATTCCATAATTGAATTGTTCAAATAATTTTTTTCAATAAAAAATATTTAAAAGTGGCGACGTTATGGCGTGGTTTTACAGAAAGGTTTTGGCGGCAGTTATCCGTTTGTGGGAAATCCAACGACTTCAATATTGATCTGTTAAATATTGAACAGATATGAGCCAAGAATTTTTAATATTTTGTCACCCAAATGCTGAACTTATACCTAAGAAACATTTAAAAAGTTGAAAATCTGAAAAATGGGACGCTTCAGAATAAAAGTTGAAATTTTACACAAAATAGTCGTTCTTTTTTGCAATGAAGTACTTTTCAAAAGTAATTTTCATAAACAAGTCGGTATGCGTTCAAGGTAATATTGTTATTGAGTTGCTTGAATAATTTTAGCACAATCGGTCAGCTTGTTTTAAAATTATGTTTCTCACAAAACTTAAAAAAATGTAGCTTTTAGAACAACGTGTTTAAAGTTGCGAAGTACGAAAACTCAATGATTTTAGCGATTTACCGGTTAATTACTTACTATACCACCGTATTCTTGAGATGTTTAACTTTTTACGTCAATTTATCGTGAGTTTATTGATTTTACGCAGATTTCGAATTATAACCGAACCGAAAGGATTTTCGGCTACCCTCTCGACGACGACGGCGTCCTTTTGGCGCATACTCATACCCCATATTGCCCCCCTTTTAGTTTCCTTCCGTCTAATTCTTGTTTATTCGACATAAAGAGGTGGGTGGGTAAAGTTATCAGAGCGCGAAGTTGAAGCGAAATTCCTGCGGCATGAAAATCCTTTTACCTCTCGTGCGAAAATTATCACTTTCACTTCTCCTTTTGTTTTTGTATTTTTTATTTTTACCCCTACCGCCGAATTCTCTCATCCTTCATCACTTAATCCCCGACGATTATAAGCCCTCGGGGTAAAACCCTTATTTTAGAGGGTGAGATATTCAGTGGATGCAGCTCCTGACTCTCGATTTTCTGAACACTCACCGGCAGCCCCTTGCGCGCGGATCAAGTTCGGCAAAATCTCGGGGACCCGAAAGCTAAATACCAAAAGTTTACACCCAAGCTAGCTCGTGCCCGTTCGCAAACCGTCCCGACAATACCCAGTATTTATTTATACCGCGAGCCTTAATCCGTCAAAGATGATTTATTCATTCGTTATACCTTTCGCGGCACGCTGAAATTGTAATTCTCATTTACGTTCGATAATTCACGCCTACGAAGTACCCATTGACGTAGTTGTACAAACTTCAACGACTGAAACTTCGGCGATTGAGTGGAAAAAAAAATGACGTACGGCTGCTCTTGTTTATTTCAATAATACAGGCTTTGCCTGCGTGAGTAAAAAAATCCAGGATATTCAAGCTACAGTTGTTGAAACATTTCAATAAGCCAGAGAAAATTGGAGCCCCGAGTTCACAGCAACTTGTTCGTAAAGGAAATTTAATAAGTTCTTAAATATAACGTGGTGAGATCCGGTGCGTTGGTCTAGTGGCCAGCGGATCAGGAGGTTGCTGGTTCGAATCCTAGTCACGTCACTTTCGTCGTGAATTGTTTTGCTTCGACATTTTCTCGGCAAAAGACGACTATAGTTCCGTGACTGGTAGGCGAACTTGGGACCGGCTGAATCGGATAGATTTTCCGCAGTTTCCCTATGCCCGTGACATGTCATGGTGAATACGATACAGAGGCGAAAGTTGGCTGCGGCCGCAAGGTGGAGGGGAATTGTGGAATGAAAGATACAAGTGTAGAAAGAGCGATGTATAACCGTGGAACAGCTTTGTAAAAAGCCGATAAGGCGATGCAAATTGTTTTTTTTCGCTGCGATTGACCTTATTGATAATTATTATTTAATTGATCTTCTCTTGCTACGTTGATCGTTAAAGATTCGGCTTCGGTCCGGCCAGTAGAGGTTTTCCAAGGTCAGCGATGGAAATAAAGGATGTTTACGTTTCGGCCCTCTTGAAAAATTATATTTTTCTCTATAAATGTTATTACACAAATTTTACAAATCACGTTTGAAAGAGTTGGATATAAGAAGATTCCCATGTTATAACTGTGTTACAAAAATTGATATGCCATTTTGTATAATTATTCTTATGTATCGGTGTTAATATGGAGTTATAAAGAAATGAAGTATGAGAAATGACTAACCTCGATGTTGTAGATATTTCTCGTTTTTGCGTATGTTTGGAAGATTATTTGAAAAGGCAGTATTTATGGGAGTAAATACTGGTTTTTTTTTTTTTTTTTGAGAATGTTCAATAGATAGAAGAATGTATCGGTTTTTAGCGATTTTTATCATCTGTAATGGATAAATAATTATAGAAAGTTTTGTGTTTTATTAGTGAAAATTTAAAAGACATTTTTAATAAAGTACTTCTCACTTCTCTTGCTACCACTCACATTTAAATTGTTTCAAGGTTTCGACAGGGAATGCCCCCGCAATGAAGTTCATGGAAATAAAAATGAAAGGGAGATGGCTGTCTTTTTTATCGTATTAAAATTATTTAAAAAAAACTGCAGCATGCAGTTTATCCACGTACTAAATCGCATTTGGTCGATAAAAATATGGCAAAAAAATAAAAGGCCAGACGATTGCAAGGACACTTGATCTCCAGGCTTCTTCAGAGTTGTTCTTCAGAATATCCATATTGAAAACAGACGTTTTTATCATTCAAAATACGTTGAAATAAGATAGCAACGAGACAATTTCGCAACTATGCGTAATACGTTTCGAGAGGACGGCAAGTTAAACGGGAAAGTGCTAATGTGTTCACATAGTAACATTAATGTATGTTTACAAATGCGAGAAAAAATATACGTGGCGCTCAAAGCGCGAGAACAGAGACCATATCGTTTCACATCGTTAAATTCTTTAGCCTTTCCCAGTTAACATTCGTATCTTTGCCACTGGATGAAAAATTTGTATCACCAAAGATTCGATTCATCTTCACGTGCGCTATCAAAAAATATTTTCGAAATTTCGGGTACAGCGATCTACTTTCTTTTTTTGGCGAAAGCAACTGGAATTTCACGATAAAAATTTTCAGCACTGTTCGATCGAGTGAAAAATAATTCTAAACATTGAGAAAAGTGAATGGTAAAATAATCACCCACATATTTCCTTTTTTCTACTTATTACCTCAATTCCTATAATATAGAATTGTTTTTACTCTGACAATGAATTTAAAATTGGGTAAAAAATAAGCACAAAAATTTGATACTGGATAATGTCATCGGGTTATGATACGACCACGAGTTTAAAAAAATAATCGAACGTTATCAGCGAGAGTTCAAAATCCCTTGGCACAATAGGATAAACGGGCAAAAAGATGTGTCAAGGGACGGGGGGTGTCTTTGAAACGAAAATAAAAGGTAATTTGTCTCCATCGATGACAGAGAAGTTTGCATAGTTGGAACGCAATGAAAAATTAGAGGCCCGAACTTTTTTTCGGTAATTTGAGCAACGAAAAAGACTCAACCTTTTTTTAGGATCCCTACTGGAAATCTCCAGCCCAAGTCTGGAGGATGAAATTTTGGATGATGAAGAAAATGAAGAAAGGAAAATTACAAAAGAATTTTCGTTGCGTTCTAACTATGCGAACTTCAACGTCGTCTCCAACGTAACGTATCATGGCGAAGAGCACAGTGTTACAATCACTATACACAGCATGGTGAGTGACTACGTATGTTGTTTCCGAATGCGGATATTATATAACGACTATGTCACAACATAACAGTATATATTTCATAGTTATATGTTATTGTATAACGACGATGTTACTCATGGGGTATACGGTTGTTTCAGTATGTTGCGGTGTCGTCTTCAACGATAAATTTCATGAGGCACGGTAGGGGTGAATATTCCCTCTCGCCTTGGACATCGTATAGCGTGAGGATCTCACTCGTCCACGGTCGTTGCAAAGACGAGAGAGCTATCCAATATTTACACTCGTTCGTCCAATTTTATATACCTCCCTATAGCGGTACACATCCCAAGTACCCTGGGAACATCCAACTTTGCTAAGGGATCATGAGGATGAGGCATGCGAGAGGAAGAAAGAAGAGATCGCGGTGGAGAGCTCGCACTGTCGATCTGGACATATGCTCTATATGGGTCTGTCCACAGCAGAACAATCTGCAAGTGGATGGTTCGACGCATGGTTGATACGCGATCGCGTATACGAAACGCGTCGAAGTTTGCAAAATTCGAATGCAATGACTTTTTTTAAATTTCTTTATTTCTGTACTTATCGAAGATAATGTTTACAGATTTATGCTGTCGATCGCTAGTGAGAGATCGAAGAAACGACTGAGTAATTACCGAAACTGAAATTTTGTCCAAAAAAAGCCATTATCCCATAACGAGAAAAATATAAGTGGCTTTTAAACATATTAATTCATTATATCTTATATAATTTTATTCGTTACTCGATTCATTATTATTGAAGATCGAAAGTTATCGTTTGTTGTTGCTAAAAGAGCAAATTTATACTTTGTTACGTACTAGATGTCAGGAAAAACATTGGGTCGATTGTAATGTCACGGCGTTGTCGATTAAATTGCATAATCAGTCATCTTTGAATTAAATCAATTTATTTTTAAAAAATTTACTTTGTATGTTTTTTTTTTTTTTTTCTATTACCGGAATGCTCGTATCTCGTCTGCAAATCTAGGCCGAGCTTTTTTGTCTGTAAAAGGATTTATTAGGAAATATGTTCAATTAAATCAGGTGCAATGCAATAAACGTTATTCGTTGCATCTTACCTGATCGGTTTTTAAAAAAAGTTACATTTTTTTATAAGCAGGTCAAGCCAGATCTAGTAAATGACATACTACACAGTGTGAACTATGAACATTTAATTTTAGATTTCAGTAAAACAAATTTAAAAAGAATTTCAACGCCTCCTAAAAGATGCCAACGACCCTCATATGTTGAAGCGTTGCATACTAGTTTGCATTAATTGCATACATTTACGAGAACCTCGATTCAGAGAACTTCGATTTACGCACCAGTCCGAACTTTGTGGCCCGAATCGATATGTGTAGCGTATAGCGGAAGAAGTCGTGCATCTACTGCAGCTAAACACGAGGTCAGCTGCGCAGAATCAACAATTGAAGAACTGCGCACCCTCGATTTGGTCATGTGCAAAGCGTTGCCGGTCCCGCCACTGTTAGCTAAATCGAGGTCGTAGTGCGTATATTGAATTATTTATTAAATATACGTAGTCCGTATATTTAATAATTCAGATTTAATTCGGAAAACATGCATTCGTTAATATATATTTATGTACGTGTACCCGTAAGGATCTGGCATATTCTGGCATACTCGTATGCCGGATCGGTGTACTCCGGGGTCCGACAGCGGAGAGGAATAAAAAGGATTGAGGAGCAAAAGGAGAGGATGAAAAGCCAGAAGCTTCACCGGCCGAGAGGGAAAGGGAGGAAGTAACAGAGAGAGCCAGAGAGAGGGAGAGAGAGAGAGAGGCATCGAAGAAATCGACTGAGGATGGATCGCAAGTCACACCGTGATGGTGGCGAAGCGGAAGCCGAGTGAATTCGGTATCGTATTTTCAGAGCTCCGCTCGAGTGCATAGGTATTAATATTTTATTCGACGTGGAGCTCTTCGTCCTCGGTGGAATCTCTCTTCGGTACGAGAAGAACCGAGTTTCGTGGCCTTCTCCCCCACCTTATAGCAAATTGGTGTAGATAGGTATATAGTGTTAGAGATGTAAGCACCCTACGTTTATGGGTAATACATGCGGAGGTATACGTTTCTCTGATAATATGGTAGCTGCAGATAAAATTCCGGAAATCACACGATGCACTCTGGTGCCAGATGAGCTCGACGAGAGTCCATCGAAGGCCTAAAAAGAGTAGCCACGAGCAATTCTCACATCGATGCTGAGCAGACGGCTCAATAGAAGTCGCATATAAAGAATGAGAAATTAAATATAAAATGAGGAGAGAGAGAGAGAGAGAGAGAGAGAGAGAGAGAGAATTTACATCATTGGAATGCAATGAATATTAATAGTTTTAAATTTTAAAAAATTCAGATTAGATCTACTGAAATGAATCAAATGTTTATGAAGATTCTTATTAAGAGGTGAGGCTGCGGTGAAAATTTTAAACAATCGTTCGTCGCTTGAGGCAACTCAAATTGAAAAGGAAGATCCAACATGTGGTGAAGAAATCACAGATTAAAGGTAAACTTATAATTGCAACGACATAACTGCTAGTAAAACTTTGAACGTGTTTTTTAAAACGATGTACATGATTTAGTACACTTATTCAGTGTAATAGTGGTTTAGTCTCGACCGACGGTTTTCCTCTTAACATTTTTATTCATTAGTTATTGCCAATAATCATGTCATTTTTCCTAAAAAAAAACGAAAGAAAATTGAAAAAAGTTATGATTGAGACACGATAACAAAAAAAGCTCGGTAAAGTCTTAGGCAATATTATCTATTTTAGCAAGAAACTCGTTTTTTTTTTGTTTCAGATCAACCGGGTGGCCAAGATCGAATACACCATTGAGCTCCTCACATTCACAGGTCCTTCACGAGATTATTTATAACTTCTTTAATTATTAACATTTTTTAATGAAGTTTGGTATACAAGTTCGTTAATGTACATACAAGTAAATATCCAAATAATTTTTCAATTATCTCACGTATTCTTTCAAAATTATTATTTTTTTCAATAATCCCTGATTTTCGGGTCGTCACAGTAACCCAACCCCTTAAATAGATCTCGAGTGTGCATCGTTCGAACGCAACGAAAATTCGGTCAATTTTTCAGTTCTTTCATTGTTGTTAATGTCCATCATCTTTTTTTAGGATTTCACTAGACTGCAGATATTTATTAAAGGGCCAAAAAATAGGCGAGAAAATTAATTAATTTCCGTTGCATTCCAACGATGCAAACTTCAACATTGTTTTGTAATAGATCTGCAGCCTAAATGTGCAAAGCAAGAATAAAGATGAAAAACATAATTTTTTTTTCATGGCATTCAAACGATGCAGACGTCAACACCACTTTGCATATTCAGATCTATGGCTATGCAGTTATCTCGATGTGTCATCTTGATGCTAATAGAATTTGCACATATCAAGCCCGACCTCATTGCGGAGAGTCAACACACTAACGCGGAAAGGGCGAAAACTGAATTACAAGATATTCGAGAAAATAACCCCTCGCGATCACTATATACATATCAACAGCTATCGTGTATATTCTCTCTCTCTCTCTCTCTCTCTCCCTCTTTTTCCCAGCTGGTTTTACCCCTCGTTGAGAAATATTTCTAATCGAGTTTACGATCCTGTAGATTACGAGCGTACGCCGCGAGACCAGAGAGCCATACGAAAAGTTAGAATCCCCTGATGGATGTACGAAGCATTAGCGTGTAGCAAAGAAGCTACACGCTGATAGAACCGTCAGGATTCGGAGTAGAGATATTAAACCTTCTCTCAGGATGTTACAACACCCGCATAAACTTACTAATTGTTTGATGCACATGATATGTGACTATGTTGAATCAACTAGCCATAATTCGTCAGTAATTTGGATCAACGGTACATAAATTCAGAAAATTATTAATTTCTGATTAATAAAATAAACAAAATAATCAAAGTGACACAATGAAATATGAATTGCACGTACATACATTTGTTAAAAAAAAAAAAAAAAACACAAAATTCAGATAAACCGTTTGTGATGAAAAACAATTATAAATCATGGAAATATTTTTAGCTGAAATTTTCGGTTACTCATTTTGCAAAACATGCATTACTTTGGTTTTATCGTAGGCTTCTCAGGTCCCGAAATATTATTGTATTATAGTGAAAATGAAGAATGTGGGGATCAGTTCAGATTAATTAATCAAAGAATTAACACAAGGAGGATGGGGGCGGGGGGGGAGTATCGAGAAGGAGAGTCAAAGAGAAAACAAGGGAAGATTTCGCAATCCTGGCATATAACTCGAATGTGCGTTGCGTCTTGTCTTGAGAACTTCCCTTTTCTCAGCTGTGCTGATCTCAGGGGCATTCTAATGATACCTCGTCAGAGACACGCATTGCGAAATCTTGAATTTAATCCTGAAAGGATAGACAAATACATATATATATATTCTTCATCGTTCGTACCTTTATTATCAAGGGAGACGTCGTTGGCACTTTCGCGCGTTCCTTTCTCTTCTCATTACGCAACTCCCCCTCATCGCATCGGTCTGCGTAGGTCCGCGAGAAACGCGAAAATTGCCGTTACACTCTTCAACTGTTTCATGTTATATTCAGCTGTCACGGAAAATCTGTAGAAACTTTGAGACAATAGCTCTCGCATCTCTCGTGGACCCTCCGATACAAGCGTTCAGAAATTGTGAACTTGATAAAGAGCGAGAGAGTTTGCGCAGCTCAAGTTCCGAAGAATTTTCAGTGACGTATGATGTTTTCAACCTTGTAATCTTATATTTCGTACAATATGCGTTTTTTTTTTCTTGACTCCTATTGTCACAGTGGTAGGATTTCCAAAGATCGCCACGGTCAGCTCTGAACAGCCATTGGTAAATGGACCAGCGAGTATTTTTATTTTCACGTCATGACTTCAAATTCATTTCATGAAGCTAATTTTACAATATGATATAATGAACCAAGACACAGTGCGATGGTATTGTTTGGGGTCCGAAAAGTCGACGACAACAATCGGGATAACGGTTCTTAGATTTTGTTAAATTCTGTGTATTCCCTTTTTTTTTAATATCAAATAGAGAATGTTAATGACGTTGAAGTTTGCATCGTTGGAATGCAACAAAAGTTAATTTTTATTTTATTGCTCACATTTTTTTCGCCGTTTTATAGAAATAAAGAAAAAAAAAAAGGAAAAGAACTTTCGTTACATTCCAGCGATGCAAGCTTCAACGCCATGAATGTAAAAAGACTGGAAAAGAGGTTGATACCTCCAAATGAACGAACGGAATAAAAATTCGCACTTTATGAAGTTTACGAAGAGTTAATGCTTCGTTAAAAAAATGAAGGTCCCAAGATTTAACATGGTGGCACTGGGCAGGGCTACTTTCGTAAAATACCGTTACATTAGCCGTCAAATTGTACTCCTCTCTCCCTATTTTCCTCTCCGGACAGCCCTTTATATTTTTATTTTATCACAGCTGGCGCTAAAAAGATCACGCGGAGGTTATCAGTTCACCTTGTTAACCGTAGAGCATGCGGAAGAGAGATGGATAAATTGATGATACCGAGCGTATTTCTAATAGCGCAACGATGCTCGAGCAGATCTCTCGAAGGAAGAGTGCTGGATAGGAGAAAAAAAAATTTCAATATGCCAAGCTGGCTACTATGGCTACGCCGACGAGTTTATCCATCGTGCTGCGTCAATTTTTATCATTTTTCTCTCTTTTCTTCAACCACTTTTCCTCTCGCTTCTTTTCGATGTTTTTTTTTTTTTTCGCTCCCATTCTCGTTCAATTGATTCGTTCAAGATACTAAGTTAGGGGTCTTGGAATATCGCAGGAATACTCAGACTGGTGCTCATAGAAAGGAATTTACGCGCGTTCATCGATTACATGAAAATTCACATTAATAAAAGTGGAATCAATTCACATTGATAAAAACAAATCCAAAACGCGTTTTTCTTAACTGGGTCTCAAAAGTACGTTTTTCTCAAATGGTTTTCTAAACACTAGATTCTCTACGAAAGTACGTAGGATCTTTTTATTATATTGCATGATTTTTTTTTAGAAACGATTATCTGATAATTTTTTCCCGAAATTCATCATCTTTTTTTCTAAAATGCAACGTTTGGCAGCAATCAATGTATCGAAAAAAAAACCTACGAACTTTTTCAGCTGTTTTTATATACAAATGAAAAAAATGTTGCTTTTTTGGTTCAGGTGAAAAATGACATGAGCTTTCGAACGTGGACCCTTCCCTGAAAAAGGCGTCGACGGAGAAATCCTGTACAGCCGCAATTTTGTTATTAATCACCATGAAAAAATTATTTTGTATAATTCAAGAGCTGTGCACAGAATATCGATTGATTTTATTATTCCGCCAAAACAAATTTCCAAAATATGCTTATTTTTTCACGCTCTGGAGTGGCCTAGCTCCTTAAAAGGATCGCGATTCCAGGAGAACACATTTTACTGGAAACTTTAACCCACACAAGCATTAAAGTTCACATCAATCCAATCGAGCTAACCCTGCGCGAAATACAGACAGAAGCCGAATTAAATCCGAGATTTATGACATGTGGAAACACGTGCATTCTCAAGCTCAGGGTGAGTAACAACAATCCAAAGTAGCAAATATATAGAAAGCGTATGGAACCAAAAAGTTTTTATTGCGAGCGAAAGCCCTCAACCGATATTTCTTCAACTATGCCGATAAATGCGTATAAGTAAAGTATATAGTCTCACAACTGTTCATCATTTTTTCTCATTTACATGTTTCAGCGTGTTTCCATCTGGAGTCTGAAGAAAATAAGATTTAACCCCACGCGGACTATCTCCGCGAATTATTTCGAACGAAGCAGTAGCAGGTTAATCCATCCCTCGTTTTTTTTCATCCCTAATCCTTTCTGCCTCTCTCTCTCTCTCTCTCTCTCTCTCTCCCTCTCCCTCTAACGTCCCCTTTCTCTTACGTGTAGTAGCAGCCGGTCGCTCGCAATTAACCGCTGCGATTTCGCCATTAGTTCGTCGGGGATTCGAGACAAAAGTACAAGAATAAAAAACCCTCCGTTAGCCGTATGGCCACCAGGGTGGTTGCGGAGGTCGGGGGAGTGGAGGTGAATAAAAAGGACAGGAGTAGAGCGGGCCAGAGGTTGGAGGGAAAGAGGGCCCCCTCTCGTGTCTGTTTTGTACATATGTGCAAAGCCACAGGCATGAGAGGAAAAGGGCCGAGGAGACGGGCATAAGGACAGAGAGAAAGAGAGGGAGCGAGAAGGAAAGAGAAAGAGAGAGAGAGAGAGAGAGAGAGAGAGAGAGAGAGAGAGAGAGGGAGAGAGAGAGAGACAGAGGTGGTGGGTGGTAAAAAAAAGCAGTAATAATCCACGTGCCCGTTTCTTCTCGGATCCACGAGCTGTATATGTTTTTTCGGCATTCTATCTCGCCAACGAAGAGCCGAGATTTATTTCACGAGTTTCCTTTCACACCTGCGACTTTGGCATATACTATCCACAGTGCTTTGCTGTTCAACAGCAACCGTTTCCAACACTACAGACAGAGGACCCGAGAATGAGCAGAAAAATGAGGACGCGAGTAGAGGCGGGGGGAGGGTGGTGGTGTTAAAAAGTGGAGCGGAAAACTCGAAGACATGTCCGTCTCACCCCTCCTCATGTGCATCATACGGATTTCTGTTTTAGGGTCGTTACCTAGACATATTGTTCTTTTTCGCGCGATTATTTTAAACGTCGGTCTCGCAATAAACGATTTATAAATCCCCAACAATACTGTATCAGTTAAACGCGCGATAATCGAGACTAACTCCAATTAAAATGGTCGTTAAGTGGTTTTAAATTACATTCTATCAGCATATTCCTGTTGGTACTTTGGAAGAAATTTAGATATTTAAAAGAAGTTCAGAGCAGGGGGGCAAATATGTAGAAATTTCTTCGTCATTGTGACGTTGAAGTTTGCATCGTTCGAATATGCAATGAAAATTCATTTTTATGGATTGTCAGAATATTTTTTTGCCATATTTGGTATACAAAAATCATTCCAAGGTTTTTCGGAATCCTTATAAAAAAATTCACCACCTAAACTGGCAAGAAAATATTTTCTTATTATCGTTAATAATGAAAATAATTAAATAAAGAAAGAAAATATAATTTTCTATGCGTTTCAACGATGACACAAACATCAACACTATGGGCATTATTGTTTTTTACTCGTGAAACTTTGTTCAAAAGAAAAGTGACACTTGCCATTTTTAACTTTCCTTGGTGAATTCATTGTCAAAAATAAAAGGGGATGTCTTTGCGCGTCACTTTTTGTTATTTTTGTTTCACGACTCTTTAATTTTATGTACTGAAGGTTTCTCCCAATTGTTGTTTTTTTATCAACAATATCGAATCATCCGTGTGCAAAAAAAATGGTGCTAAAATTTGCATAATTGGAACCGTAACGAAAATTCTCTTTTATTCTTTATTCTTATTATTAACTAAAATACTGTGTTTTGTACTTTTAGGTTGTATTTTTTCTAAAAAGGATGCTAAAAAAGGTTTGGGCGCTTTTCATACACGAATTCCGCCAAAAAATATTTGGGTTATTAAAAAAACCAATATTCCTCACCTTCTAACGGTTCCGCATTCGATTACTCGATACTCGAAGATGTTCTAACGTACATTTGATTATAGTTACGTAGGATTGATATATTTTACGTTGTTACGAAATTACCGTGGATATCTGGCACACTGGAGGATCTCAAGAGATTGAGAGAATTCTTTTTTGGCCGGCAGGAAGTTTCGTTTGCGAAAAGTCAAAATACTTGTAACACGATTCTCGAGAAATTGCACTTACGTGTGTGCTCGATTGCGGTTTATTATAGACAAGTTTATATACGAACACCTTCGCGTAATATCGCGATACGAGAATTCTACCACGGAGTGGATAGCAGATTGCTCACCAGGGCGGATTGAGTGTGTTTCGGTGCTCAACCGGCTGAAAACGCACAGCATCGAGGCACAACTCACCGGGTTAGAGGAGCATAGGTTCCTTGCTCACTCTCTCCCTCTCTCTCCTCTCTCTCTCTCTCTCTCTCTCTCTCTTTCTCTCTCTCCTCTGCCTCTCTCTCTCTCTCTCCCACTCTCTCTCTCTCTCTCTCTCTCTCTCTCTCTCTCTCTCTCTCTCTCTCTCCCTCTCTCTCTCTCTCTCTCTCTCTCTCTCTCTCTCTCTCTCTCTCTCTCTCTCTCTCTCTCTCTCTCTTCTCGCTCTCTCCGCTCTCTGTCTCGCTCTGTCCCGCTTCTTTGTCTTCCTTTTGTGATCTATATAGTGTGGTAACCTGAACGTTTACCTCTGTTTGGTAATTCGAGAACGTCTCCTTCGTACGATGCTCTTAGAGGACTTAGGTCTCAAAGCACGCAATAAACATCGCTTTTTTCTCCGTTGCTGAGTTCATTAGTTCAATATGTTCAGCCTGTATGAACAACCTAAGCATACAGTTTACCGATAATTAGCCCATCCAAAATGTCTACGACCGATTGGCAAAATAAGCAAGTCCATGGACATATTTAGGATAGGGAGGGGAATGTTGAACAAGTTTGGAATTATCCCCCTGTAATTCCTTAACAGCCTGCCGTATAAAAATGAAACCTACTTTGGTCAATAGGAAATTCATCTGGGGAAAAAAGTCTGTAGACGAAATTCCTGTTATCCTTATTGTTTCACAGATAAACACTCTCAAATGACTAAGGCCATATTTGCTCAACCGGCCCCGATAGCGGAGTAAGTTGAGCATGAGTATGAGGTAAGTTGGGCAAAGTAAGAATTGCATAAAAAACCAGACGTATGCAACATGATTTGGTACAGTGCAGTAATAAACCAAAAGTTGCTTGTTAATTAGTTAGTTTTTGAAATATTAACATTAATTGCAATGAACTTTGAAATATTTTTGCTCATACAATGGCAGAAGAAAATCTTTCAATCACGTTTTTTTTTACTTTTGGGTGCAAAAATAATGAAACATCCCGTGTTACCGTCTCGTGCGCAACATGGTAATGGGCGATGGCGTGATGTGTTCCCCTCCCCCGTACCTCTGGTGCATGAGATGGCGTACGTCACGCCATCTCATGCACCCGCGTGCGGAGCTTAGTTTTCCGGATATTTCGATTGTCCAACTTACCCGACTGCTTAACATGCCCCTCCCCACCTAAGATGTTATTGAGATTGCATCAATGGAATGCGATTAATACGTTGCTTTTGTTGAATTGCCTGTACCATTTCGGCAAATTTAGACGATGTCAACTACACGAACTATTTTTAGGATCTTTGTGACAGAGGTCTAAAATCTACGGAAAAATTTTTTCATGATAATAAAAATGATGGAATTTAAATTGATTCTCCTGGCATTTCAACGATGCAAACTGCAACACTATCCAGAGATGTTTGCTAACTTTGAAAAATCATTGATCGATTATTGCTTCGTCATCTCGGCGGAAAATGCAACTTTTTCTTTTTTTTTTTGCCAGGGGTTCATTCATTTTCGTTAACTGACGTTGATGAACAAGCCTTTGTTTTTAATCGTTCATTCACTGCTGCAATCCACTAGTACACTTTGCAGCTCACGTTAAGCCGTCTCGTCACCATAATAATGGCAAGGACGGGGATCGATCATTCTGCAAGTGAGTGTCACGGTTTGCCATTTGCTCGAAGAATAGCTCGTGGATTTTACAGGGAACAGGTCGCACTATACTACCCATCGTTTATGTACCCCCTGTGGACACACCTTACATATTTAATAAAAGATTTTCGCTACAATAAATGTAGAGCACGATAATAAACGCATTAATAATTATGTGCGTAATGAGTACGAAAGAGAGAGAGAGAGAGAGAGAGAGGGGCAGAAAGAGAGAGAGAGAGAGAGAGAGAGAGAGAGAGAGAGAAAGCGATAGGGTGGACATGAACCAGGAGCAAAAGGAATAACACGATTCCGAAGAGTCCTGCGTGTGTTCCATCCTGCCGTGTGAACGAACGGACGAGAGTTGAATCGACGAAGCAGCGAACCACATAAATCTCTTTGCATACATTTGGCACGTGCGCGACACGGTGATTACGCGTGGTGAAATAAAACTTTCCTATATGCTATAAAATCTCGTTTAACATACGTACGGCCACGGATTGGCTGCATAAATCCTAAACCTAGATCGATAGCTTCGATACACGTAGATTTCATTGTATTTGAACGAATAGTATAACGTACATACACTTGAAGACTAGATTTTAACGGAATCTGCTCTTTTATTTTCTAGCCGAAAAGTGTCAGAAGTTGTTCAAAGAAAAATGACACCTCTTTGAAGTTTAAAACAAAAACAACAGTATCCTCAATGTTGGCAGTTAATAATTTAAGCTATAACCCAAGAATGCTCAAATTTCTATCAAATTTTATAAGTATCTACGGATAATGTTTCTATTTTGACATTCATTTTCTACCGTTTTTAAGGACGTTGAAATTTTCATTGTTAGAATGCAACTAGGCAAAAAAAAAACTTATTCATTTTATTTCTATTATTAGTCAAAATCTTTTTTTTCTTCAGTTCTGGCTGTAGGTTTCTAACAACGATTCCAAAAACCGTTTTTGTCATTTTTGTAGAGTGAATCAGTAAAACAAAACATCTGAGCAATTCGAAAAAAAGTGGCATTTTGGCAATTGAATAATTCAACACGTGCCCACCCAACGGGGTACATTAAAAGCTGATAATAGATTTTTTTTTACTATATTATCAGTACCGAAAGAAAATGTTGAAATCCTACTGGAAATTGTTGCTGATATAGACGAGGTTCGATGTTCCCGCGACTAGCAAACGAACGGAATGCTATATGCGGTGTAGCGAAACAATATGGGAAATGGAGAAAAGGGAATATAGAAGAGAGGCGAGTGCAAAGCGCAAAAGTACATATGAAAGCAGTACGCTGGCCTCGTTCCCGACTCTGCTCATATAATACGTGCAAGCACGCACGCACGTAGATACACACACACGCACACACACACACACACAGTGAGGTACTTCTGTTGCTGGGTTACTTGAGCTTGCCGGATACGAAGTGTCGGCCGGCAGGCTAGAGTCATTGTGCGGTTATCTTTTTGGAGCACTCATAGTGAAAACGTAGCAAGCTGTGAGGGCGAGAGAAAGAGAGGGAGAGAGAAACTCAGATGTAGGTACGGAAATATACTCGCTTCGGTGTATATATACACTGCAAAAATGTATATACTATAGGTGTGTACACCTCATAGGTGTGCAACCGCGACAACAAAAACTGCCAGATATGATTGTACCTCGAAGCGTTCCATCTACGTATCAATAATAATCTGTGAATTTTAAATGGAAATGTTGTAATGTCTCCTTTATCGATTAATTGATTCTTAATATTGAGATTGATAAATTAACCTCAATATTAATTTTGAGGTTAATTTATACATTTTTTTATGTACATTTTTTTTTTTTTACGAAAACCTCTCCAAAGTCTTTTTGCATCTTTATTAGGGATTAGCAATCTGAATCACCAAAGAATTGAAACATTTGGATCATATTCAAAATGAAAAAAAAAGACTTAGGTTGCGTTCCAACGACTTCGACGTCATTATTAAAATACCTCGGGTTCGAGAAGGGCTAAATTCAAAGGATCAAAAGGGTCCTCCTCGCTTTCGAAAAGGGGCAAATCGCGTTCAATTGGCAAAACGGTGTCTTTTGACCGCTGCGATTAAAAAAAAATGTACCTAGGATAAACCGACTAGTGAATGGACGAATAACGTTACTATAAGATTCAGATGGACTGTAAAATGAAATCATTGTCGAAACAAACTTTTCAATTGCCATAGGTAACAAAAGATATTATTCTGATAGTAGAAAAAACTATTCAAAGTAATTGCAAGAAATAATATTGGAGGAATTGATAAATAAGTAGCGAAATAACTAGATCGCCAGTGAATGGACGAAATTATCAGTAAAAATAGACAGTCGACCACCAGTAAATGGACATTTAGTGTAGATGAACACTGTGAACGATAACCATTTATTATTTATTTTTATCAACTGCTAAATTTGTAGATCACTGAGTTGCACAAAAGTTATAATATTCTTATACACATGAGTATTATATTTGTTATTACGATTTCGTCGAAAATACGCAAAGCTTTTTTCAAAAAACTACCAAAGTTTGTTTCGACGGATAAAAACAAAATTAAATTTTGTACAAATTTAAATAAAACGAATACAATGATTTTATGATAATAGTTGATGGAATGTACATTGTCAATTCTTAACAGTAATTCATTTTGCAATTTTCAGTAGATGAGCTAAATTTTTCACTCAGCTTTAAGAATTATCAGAACAGAGCCAATATGTCCATTCACTAAAAAGGGGTTAGAATACAGTGTCAGTGAATAAACATTTCTTATTCTGATCTACTATTACGAATTTACCAAAAAATTCACAAAACATCAAGCATTAATTCTATCTTACATAATAAAAGCAATAATTACCCGCAAAAGTCATAAAAACTTTTGTTTTCGCCTTGAGAACACCAACTGTGCACAACCGTATTGTAACTAAGTTGCACGGTGAGCAAGTACCACAAACTAGAAAAAATCCTTACGGCGTCAAAATTCGATATGAAACTAAGAAAATGGTTTTAACAACACTTGTAATTTTTTCACTAAATTATAGTGATTCGAGCTTTTATCGACGATTCATATTCTTTACTTATCTTAAATATTAATCAGCTTTTGTTAACCCTTCGTTAACAAACGCCGAATTTTGGTCTTACATCCAAAATTCAACCGCGGTGGTCACACTTGGGTCGATTCTACCCAGTCAGTTTTCGAAAAAGTATTATGACCAAACTATCCGTCCTAAGTGGTTCAAAAAATTACGGAATATGCTTTGAATTTTCTAGATCATGTACGAAAAATTTATTTATAAGAAATAAAATGGCGAAATGTTAAAAAAAATTCATAAAGAGGTGAAAAAGCAAAAAATACACTTTTCGCTCAAAAAATCATAGTTCCGTGAATTTTCAACATTTTTATCTAAAATTTAGACGCGATACTCTTTAGATATGCTACTTCAGGGAAAAAATAATAGCATAGTGCGCGTTCCAAAAAAAGTTATTTATTCCTAAATGTGAAGAGGGTGAATTTTATGGTACGAGGATACTTCAAACTTCAGGTAAGATGGTGAATACAGTCCCATTCGCAGCGGGGAACTATTATATATTTATGCAAAAAATTGATCGACCGGTCGATTCTACCGGGGGTGACTACGAAGGGTTAAATTCGTTAAATATCTTTAAATGTCCAAGACGAATATATTAACGGACTTTTGTTGTTAGAATCGCAACTGATGGGTTTAATATTCCATAACGGTTTAAGAGTGGGCCGCGTTACGTAAAGCTGAAGCTTATTTACCTATCAAGTTTTAAACAAAACAAATATAGAAACCGTTCGATAAATAATTCGTCGTCGTTTCATTGTTAATTATTTATTCGTCATTGTCTCGTTGCAGACGTTTCTCCACTCAATATACCGCGTCGCGGGGATCATTGTCCTGAGAATAAAAAAAACGCGAACAATATGGAATGTGAGACAAAGTAGGTAAATTAAAGAACGAGTGAAAAATCGACTGAGAAGGGTCGAAATGACTCGGTAAGTGTTATTCGCACGCTAAACGAACTGGCTGCTTCAGGCTCTCGTGGAAGGGAAACGAGAAAAAAAAATACCCCAAGAACGGCGCGCGGATAACTTCGAGAGGGTTCTCTTAACCGTGCCTCTCAATGATAACGCTTTTATCTCGTACGAGATAAATGGTAAATACCACATCGTTTTCGTAGCCAGTACGATACGGTGGGAAGTATTCCAAGAGGGTGCAATCAAAGGCAATGGAATAAGTACTAAGGGTTCTCGAAAACGCAATCTCGTTTTTCCCTTCCTTCCCTCGATTCATCGTGCAGATCCTCGCTCTCTCTCTCTCTCTCTCTCTCTCTCTCTCTCTCTCTCTCTCTCTCGATTTCTCACACTCGATGGTTCTCGAACCTACATGATGGAAAAACTCCCTCATAATTCGTTCACACTTCTCACCGTCGAACGGGTACACGCGAATTGTTTGTCCTATTTGCCTTTCGATTAATCTTTTATTCCGCTGTACAAAACAATGATTGGGAACGTTCCAAGCATTAGCGAAGATAGGCATGAATTTAAATTCAAAATTCGGAGAATATTACGCAATAAACATCAAAAGATCTGTACCACGGGGGCAATATGGAGCAACGATGCGGCAATTTCAGGATATTCGGGCCATTGGAATTCACTACATCAAGGCAGAAAATCTTGTCCCTTTTTTTTCCAGCAGAACTTTTTTCTCCCCCTTCGTAGCAGAGATTCGAATGAATTTTTCGATAGGGAAGCCATTATATATCGTAATATACTTTTTCGCTCCCATCCCTGCGTGGAAAATCAGATTTTCAATTGGTTCAAAGAGAAAAAAAAAAAAAAAAAGATTCGATTCGCGAAGGCTCATCTTTTATTAAGAATTTATTCCGCTCGTAGGATAAAAAGGATGATTCGGTTTCCTGCTTGTTCGATTTCGCGTATACGAAAACGACGCGAAGTGATGAACGCTCGGAAAAACGCTAAGAGCGCGTGCTGGTGCGGTAGGATCAGAACTTATTTGTCTCCCGGGGCGATTCGCCCACAAAGTTCTCTTGCGCAAGCAAGAAACTCGAATCATTTATCACGCTCCAGGGCTAATAGATAACACGCGACTTACATATATTTGGAGCAAAAGACGCGCGACGGGCTACAAAGCTTCGGCTATGTCTGACGATCTGGATCGGCTCGCAAACAGCTCACTTATTTGCCGCATTCTTGTCATGTATACTCTTGTTTTTATATCTATATGAATTGTTATAATATATAAATATTATGCGTATTATTCCGTGCAGAAATCATCGTGGGGCTCCAATTGGATTCCTATACGTATTCTTACTTCCTGATAGAGATGCAATGGTCCATCGCATTGAATCCCTATGCTAAAACGTCACGCTCGTACGTTAGATTCAAATCGGGATTTACCATTGGAATTCAATGTACGAATCCAATTTGAAACCTGAAGGATTTTTACATTATCGAACAGAATCCGATACGATTCTTAATGAATCCCATCCCAATCCGTACGTTGAATTTACTTAACACAGTAAGGCAGGGAGGGGCGTGTTGAGCAAATTTGGAGTTATCGCCCTGTAACTCCTTAACAGTCTGCCATATAAAAACGAAACCTACTTTGGTTAATAGGAAATTTATCTGGGGAAAAAAAGTCTGTAGACGAAATTCCTGTCATCCTTATTGTTTCACAGATAATCGCTCTCAAATGTCCAAGGCCATATTTGCTCAACCTGCTCCGATAGTGGGCTTAGTTGAGCATGCGTATGAGGTATGTTGGGCAAAGTAAGAATTGCATTAAAAAAAATCATACGTATGCGACATGATTTGGTACAATGCAGTAATAAACCACCAGTTGCTTGTTGATTAATTAGAATTGAAACATTAACATTAATTGCAGTGAACTTTGATATATTTTTTCTCATACAATGGTAGAAGAAAATCTTTCAATCACGTTTTTTTTTTACTTTTGGGTGCAAAAATAATGAACGTTCCGTATTACCGTCGATGGCGATGACTTGATGTGTTCCCCTCCCCCATACCTCTCTTCCCGCCATTTGATGGACCCGCATGCGGTGCTTAGTTTTACAGATATTTCGATTGTCCAACTTACCCGACTGCCCAACATGCCTCTCCCTACCCTACATAGATATAAAAAATGAGTGGACCTCATAAAAGTATAAATCTTATCTTACAAAAGTATAAACGGCTTAAAAAATAGTATATTTCAAAAGTCGCTCACATGCCACATTACTTGAATCACATTATTGAGAATCCACTGTAAGTTTCAGGAGTTCATGATTCTGCACGCCGAGTTTTTTCTCATGACTTTTCACATATTTCCGATTCGAACGTGGTCAGAATGCTCAAACGACATTGATCGGGAACAGTGCAGAATCCAATTGGATCCTAACGAGGACTTCCTATTTGCGATGCGCCTAACAAATCCCTAGAGAGATGTGGATGGATCTGGGGAGACCCTAACAAATTTGTGTACGGGATCACAAAAGGATTTTTTTTCTGAGATCCAACAAATTCCAATTGAGAATATTAAATAAAAAAATTCAAACGACGTCAATCGAGAAATAGCGCGGATTTGACTTAGATTCCAATGTGGACTTCCCAGCAAATTTCTGCACGCGATTGTGGGAAAATCTAAGCATCTTTTTAAGTTCTTTATTGAATCGAACAGTATTTCATTGAAATAATTGGTATTGTAACAACAATATGTTATTGTCTGTCAATTGTCATGTGAGATTTGAGAAGTAGGTTCAGCGTCAATGAAATCATAACGGTGAATCATAAGGAGAAGGGCGAGGCATTGCGGGGTATCATAAATTTTGCTGAAGCATCGATGATGATTGTATTCAGAAATGTGAATATCCTCCCATATACGCTCAGTCACAAAACGGATCTCTCCTCTCTCTTTCATGTATATATGAAAGTAAAGGAAGATAGCTCAGCCATTCACCTCAGAAATACATCACGTAGAGTCGAGTAATCGAATCGGGCGCGAACATACGAAATCGAGTCAGATCCCATATAGCAAGACCGTGTCTGGGATTTCCCCACACGCCCCTTCTCTAACGCATTTTCCGTCTGCCTCGTTTGGTAGCTCTCGAGGTTTCTCCTCGACCTAGCATCGACAGGGATCCACTTGGCTTCTCTCTACCCTGTCTCTCCCCCCAGTTCGGTCCATGTCCACCTGCTGACTTTATTCAGCGAGAGAAAAAGATGGAATCCTTTTCTCGTTTCATCCACCCTTATCCTTTTTTTTCCATCGTCTCCTGTGGCTCTTCTCCCTGTACGTCACCCCTATTTTCCTTTGCCTTGCCCCGGAGGAGCCAATGGAATTTCCGTTACAAATCGAGGAAATCTGTTACGCCAGTGACGGATCCTAACTCGGTTTCACTAGGAGGCTAGAAGGTGGCGGGGGAGTTCTACGGTATTTCCCAGTGAAGATTCAACCAGGCGAATAAGTTAATCGATCTTGAGAAGATCGTCGACCCTCTTATCCAGCGCCCTTCGCGTGTGCGAATCCTCTTGATATACAATGCAAAAGAATTTACGATAAATCGTGAGAATTCTTCGTTCAACCGGAATAGTCCGGCGCGCACGCGATCACGGAATCCCAATTCCGTCATGAGCTCAGGAGAGACCGGGCTTAGACGATCTCGTCAATACTCCTCATTGGCGTGGATCCCACGCAACGCGGAAAACTGCCGCAAAGTGTTGCAAGAACAAAAAAAAAAAGACACCCTGCGATTTATCTCCTGGACGAGTTCCTCGTGACACTGGCAGCGCACGCGAATGATAGAACTGAAGGAATAGACGGCATAAAGTCACCATGATCGTTGTCGCGAACACGTACCTCAAATATTTGAATAAAAGATTCGAGAGGGTCACGACGTCTGCTTCGCCCAGGTCACGCTATTGTACACCTACACATTTGGAGAACTAAACGATAAATTTCCTTGCGAGGTAAAACGTATAAATGACTTAACTCGTTACACGTTAATCAATGCCCGCGTACATCGCGTTAATCGAGTCCCGAGCTCATCAGTAAGCTCCCTGGCAAAGAAGAAACAAACTTCTCGTCCCGACTATCATCCAAAAAAAAAAAAAACGAACGGCAGGATGACAAGTCGGGCCATTCGAGTCGATCGAATAATTGGGCCGATTCTTGAAGCTTTACAATAAACTTTGAAGGATACACGTGTCCGAATTAGGGTGCTAATAGCTCATTTTTGACCCCTTTATTTTAATAACCAGGGGATCGATCAGTCGAAAATCAATTATTCATGTCATTCGCGAAAACGGTGCTCAGTGTGATAGCTCGCGACCTACTTCTGCGCGTCAGATTCATTCTCACTGCTTCGATAAAATATGTACATAAACAAGTCCTGATTTACACGACTAAGACGAGCCCATCAATTTACTGTGACTTTTTTTTTAACGAAAAATCGGTGAACAATTAATCTGCGTTCCAACAAATGGTTCATTGATAATATTTCCGATATTCCGTTGTTGTCTATTTTTGCCGAAAGCTTTGTTTGGGATCGGTCGGTTGTTTTCGAGTGAATCGTCAATTATTTGCATTAGACACCTTGAAGAAAGGTGTGTGTGTGTGGGTGTGTGTGTGTGGGTGCAGGTGCAGAAATTTGTTGGGGAGAGACCCAGATCCTACAACATCCCTATAGGGATTTGATAAGGACTCCACTATTTCCGCGCTATTTCTCGATTCATGTAGTTTGAGAATTTTTTATTTCAAATCCTCAACCGAAATTCGTTGGATCTCCCAAAAGAGAAATATCCTTTCGTGATCCTGTGCACAAATTTGTGGGGGGGGGTCCCAAGATGCACTTCGCATCTCTACATGGATTTGTTAGAGACACCGCGCACAGGCAGTTCTGATTGGAATCCAATTGGATTCGGCAATGTTCTCCAATAAACGCCGTTTGAGAATTCTCACCATGTTCGAATCGAACATAAGTGAAAAGTTAGAGAAAAAAAAATCGGCGTATTGTCACTAAATCTGTACGCTTCATAAGTGCTTACGTGGGATGTTAATATTATGTCAAAGTGCAGTGAAATAAATATCATACGATCATTACAGTGTATTTTCAATGAATGATGTTGAAGTTTGAATTGTTGGAATGCAACGAAAATTTTTTTTTCTCATTTTTTTATATTTAATTTGACAGATTTAAGCTATAAACCTACCGCGATCATTTTTTAGGCTCCTTATTTAGCGATCTACAACCCAAGTTTATAAAATATAATTTTCGATACTGACAAAAATGAGGAACAAAAAAAAATCGTTGCATTCCAACGATGCAAACTTCGAGCCCGTTTCAGCGATGCCATTTAAATCGATTCTTAATATATACATTCTTTTAAGCGATTTATACTTTTTGAAAATCCACGCCCTTTTTGTATATCTAAATATTTTGTTTTCTAAATTCCACGTGCAGAATGCGATGGGATCCATAAAGAATCGGATTCTGTTCGATAATGTAAGAATCTTTAGGATTCAAATAGGATTCGTACATTGAATGCCAATGGGGAATTCCGATTAGAATCCAATGTACGAGCGTGACGTATACTAAAAAGTATGGGGATCCAATGCGGTGATCCATTGGATCTCTACGACAATTTCCACACAGGTGTGTGGGTGTGTGTGTCACACGGTCAGAGACATTGACGCGGATATGCGACACGAACACGTGTCAAGAATACTGCATATGGAGAAGTGTGTAAGTGCAGAGATTTCGTCGTAGAGCGCTCGACGTGAAGAACGGAAAAAAACGATGAAGAGGGTGCAGTGTAAAAGCGGGGGAGGCAAAGAGAGAGAAATGGAAAGACAGGCCTTAACGTTGGTTCACGCGAGCAAAACGACGTTCTCGCCACAATTTCCGGAGCCGGGCGTACCTCTCTTCTCTTCGCGCGCCTCTGTATATTCTCTTGCGTCCCCTCCTCTATCCCACGGGTTGATGCTGCATACGGCTTATAGTCTCGAGCGTTCGCATTGTCTATTGCTCCTATAGTGTCTGCGGTATAAGAATTTACGTCGATACTGTGTACAGCAGACCTCCGGAACTGCCACGAGAACACCACTAGGTAAATCCAGCCCCCCCCCCCCCCCCCCCAGACCAACCCCACGCCTGAGTGTGTTCCTCTCTCGCTCTGTTCCACAGCATCCATATACTTCTGTGATCGCTCGACCTCCTTCGCGTTACTACTCGATTTAAGCTCGTTCGCAAGCACACATGCACGGGCCGCCCTCGTAAGAGGGTGCACGACGTTGGCATGAAACTGAGCGCAAAAGAAAGATAGGAAAAGCAAAGAGAATTTCGAAATGAGACGAGACGAAAATACGATAAGCGGTGCATATCGGGACAGGGAGAAGAGAGCGGGGGTGGAAGGCGGAGACGAAGAAAATGAAAAAAAAAAAAAAAAAGAGAGACAATGGCAAGGATCGTATGATAAAGAGGACGCATGAAACGTGAATGAAAGTATATAAAATCGGAAAGAAAGCGTCGTTCGAAGGCTCAAGAAACATAAAAAAAACAAGACCGTACAATTTCAATGGATTTTCCGCGCCCATCTAACAATACAATGCTTCATAATATAGCGTTCTAAGTGAGCGCCCCAGATTCACATCCGTATATATAATAACTTGTTTCCACTTTTTATTCGCGACTATACATATCCTTTGGCAAATATTTTGTGCCCGGATATGAAATATGATGAATAGGCACGATGAGTATTGTTCCAAGCGAATTACTCAAGTAATTAATTTCATAATTATAGTGATGAAGAGTATTATAATTAACAGCAGTTAACGCAATAAAATTGCCGTAACATTTAGGTACGTTGCTTTCGTGAGCTACGGTTTGAAAAAATGTTGGCCAAATTTTTTTCGGATGAAACTCATCTGCGCTTGTACCACCTTGGCGCTCGGAAAAATAGGTATAAAAATAAAAAAAAGAATTTCCACGCGAGTATTGAATATATAAAATAATGTATTTTTTTTTCACAAATACATTATAGTGTTATGAACAATTTTTGTTCAAATACGAATAAAAGAAATTTTTGATGGCGGAGATAGAAATCGTCTAGTAGGACCCTTTTTTCAAACTGGTGGACACAATATCTCGAGAGCTACTCAACCGATTTTGATTAAATTTATACCACATATTCTTTATAATATCATCTAGGATGTAGCATAGGACTTTTTTTCGATTGGATGCCGCGTTCATTTTTTTTAAATTAATTTTTGAAACTCAATATTTTGGTAAAAATCGGAGTTGTTTTTTTTTAAACAGCTGTCATTTCTACAAAAAAATTTAATTAATTCTCCCTGTGCACTTCACCTATTACCTTTCTCTACGAGAATTTTTTTTTATTTTTCCGACTATGTCTGACAGAGAAAAAAAATTCCACCATTGGCAAGGATTTTCCAAAGAAGTTTCTACTACACGACTTATATCTAAGCAATTAAATGTTCTTTTTTTAATTTGTTCATAAAACTATAATGTATTTGGAAAAAAATAAAGATTATTTTATATATTTAATAGTCGCGTCAACATTTTTAATTATTTTTATACTTATTTTTTCGAGTACCAAGGAGATATAATGCCTTGAATTATAGTTGATCCAGCATGGCGTGACGTCGTGTGCAATTTGATGGAGACTAACGTGAGCCAATTATAATATTGCGAAAAGTGTCATCGTAACGAAGTATTCTTAAAATCAAAGATGTCGAATGAATAAAAATCGGCAAGCGACAGTTTTATTTATAATCTGACTGCAGCTGAGAGTGAGAAAGTAACGAACCGCGAGAAATCTCGAATTTATCGTATGCCAATAATATTATTATATACCCTGTATGCTTTAACAAATTTCTCTTTATTTTCTTCTTTCTCTCTGGTGTTATGAATTTCGATCGGTCAATTATAAAAAATTAAATCAGATTAAAAGTTGAAGAAGATTACAGCCCTGCGAGTGTAGTTCGACGTTATAATTTTAATGATTAGGGGATACGAGGAATATCCATCTCGAGTCCCCAAACATAATATCGCCAGAGACCCCGACGTATAATAATAAACGTGTCGTTAATTCTCGATGAGCGATTGGGAGACGCGACAGGGTTTCGTGGCGTTGTTACTTTACCTTGCTCGTTCCTCTCATTGGGCATGCACAGGAGCAAGGAGGAAAATTCATCGGAGTTTACGAGTCGGCCCGATAGCAAGAGAGTAAGGGGAGAAGGGGGGAGGGGGGTTAGTGGGTTGTAGAGCGAGAGAGGGAGAGGAAATTCACTCGATTAGTTCGAAATTCATGGAAACCACGAACGCGTGGGAGTCCTGAGGGTGCTCTCGCGCAGCAAGGATGCTCTCCACACATCGTGCCATGTTACGACAAAGGTATAGGACTCGGAGGCATGCAGGAGAATATCGGCTAGAGATGCCACAGCCTAATAAGCCTGCAACGCAAATATTTCAGAGGACCTTTATACGTGCTCGTGAGATTTGCAGTACGCCCCCCCCCCCCCGTGAGGCAATACACATCACGTGCTGCAAAAGACACACAGCAGAAATCGTTTGTCGCTTGTCGTGCGGCAGAATTATTTCGACTATCGGCGGGATTACTCCTCGACGGGATATGGAGAAGTTATTGCACGGCCTTGATCTGGCAAACTGTAAACTTTTAGGAAAATCAGACACGCGGAAGGATCTTCAATCGATGTGAAACGCGAATATGTAGACGAAGGAGCAATGACGATGAGATGTGCTTCGTGATAATTCGAAGCTTAAAGGGTTTACACCACATTGGCGGTCGAAAAAATAGGTATAATAATAGAATTATTTCTCGACTCGACTATTAAATAGATAAAATAATGTTTATTTATCACAGATACATTATAGTTTTGAGAACAAATAAAAAAAAACGAAATTTTTTTTTAACGGCGGATATAAATATAAGTCGTCTAGTAGGACCCGCTTTTTAAACTTTTAAAATTTATACCACATATTCTTTATAAAATTATTTAGGATCTAGAATGGGGGGGGTTTTTTTTGGATGCCGCGTGCATTTTTTATTCAGTTTTAACACTCAAAATTTTGGTGAAAATCCGAGTTTTTTTCAAACAGCTGTCATTTCTATAATTTTTTTTTACTTACGAATAAAACGAATAAAAAAATACATTTTTTTTTTACTTTTCAGACGTTGCCCGACAGAAAAACATTTCACCACCGGCAAGGATTTTCAAACGAGGGGGTCCTACTAGACGTCCTATAACTGCGTAATTTCTTGATTTTTTTATTCGTCTTTTTTTTTCAATTGGTTCATGAAACTATAACGTATTTGTGAAAAATAAAAATTATTTTATATATTTAATAGTCGCGTCGAATGAAAAAAAGAATTTAACGTATTTTTCCGAGCACCAAGGTGGTGTAACGCCTCAAGCGCTCTCGTGTTTGCCATAGAAATTTTATAGCGGAAAGATCGCTGCACCAATCTACGCATCGAAGCTTGCGCGAATCTCGTCCTGTAGACCTCTCGTACATTAAGAGACAATAAATCGCTGTACATGATAATAATATTCGTCAATTTCCCCCTGTTCTATATATATTTCGATATACGGATGCGTATCCCTGCACGTTTATGAGAT
Source organism: Ophion ventricosus (assembly GCA_963932345.1). Classification (NCBI taxonomy): domain Eukaryota; kingdom Metazoa; phylum Arthropoda; class Insecta; order Hymenoptera; family Ichneumonidae; genus Ophion; species Ophion ventricosus. The sequence continues at coordinate 18,755,989 of OZ010718.1, read as the reverse complement.
TGGTACGTCAGCGGGTCGCGGTGAATTAATTTGCAAGGGCTGGGTTTATGTGTTCGGGTCTATTTAAGTGATTCGGCTTACCCGAGGTAGGAATGTGCTCGTTGGCAGAGCTGGTTGCAGAAATTCACCCATTGGAACACTCACCTGTAACAAGTTAAAACAAACAAAAAATGACGCTCGAAGACTCGACTTATCAAGAATTAGGATAGAGTGTCGACAAAACACTAATATAGGGAAGGCTTGTTGTTTTTTTTAATACTTAACGATATATTTTTCTACCTGTATACGAGCTTAGGTCTCTATGCAAATTAAGCCAAATGCGGAAAACGGTTCAACGACGAATTAACATCCCACAAATGTAAACTTACACTTGATCGCTATATGTGGGTTACTAATCGATGTTCCGTTGGAAATAAAATAAATAAAAATAACATTAGCGTAGGAAAGATATTGTCCAGTCCTGCCTGTCACTCGTTGTCGATAAATGTCAAACGAACAAAACAGAACGATGTCGGAGTTTGCCTCGTTGGCATGAAATAAATATGATTTTTTTAATTACCTAATTTTTCGTATCTGAAAGAAGAAGCCAGAGCGATAATAATTGGAAAGGGAGCCACGGAGAAGGTAGAAGTGGGAGCAATATGGCAAGGGATAAGAGAAGATATGGCGGGAGTATGAAAAATAATCGGACGAGCTGTACGAACAAAAACGGACCAGGAAATACAACAAGACTGGAATGAAATTGATAATTCGACGTATTGTGAGGAGTACAGCAATCGCAAACAACGTACAAAAATGGAAGAATACTGGAAAGAGAAGGACATACAGGGAAGATATATAGAAACATGGGTGAAAATATAGGAAAATGAGGTAAAAAAAGGGACACGCAGATAATATATGCCGGTGTTGCAGAAGGGAGAAAGAAAGTTTGGAACATATACTTGAATGCGGCAAAATAAAAGAAGCAATGAATAAAAGAAGCAAAAGGCTACGAGGGTGAGGCACTAAAAGGAAAAATTAATAAAGGAATGAAAGGGAAATTGATCAAAGAATTGTGAGAGTATGTGAGAGTCTTCGAATTAATGGTAAGAAGGGAAGCATAAAGGAGGAAAAGGACGACAGATAAATATTAACAAAATAAGAAGTAAACGTGTAAAAGAATATCAATGTACAGAGGGGGCAACTGTGTTAAAACCCGCAAGGACATACTTGGAAATAAAGAACTATACTAATTATCCAATTTACTACATTAAAAGAATTATACTAATTACCCAATTTTTCCATGGTGTTGAAGTTTGCATCGTTAGAACGCAATGGAAATCCTTTCAAGATTTTTAGTACCTTTATTTTGCTTATTAACATTTTTTCAGCGATTTAGGTTGCCGGTCTTTAATAAAGATGCTGAGAAACCTTTCAGTGAATTTTCATAGCTCGAAAGGGACAAAAACAATTTGTGGAATTAATAGAAATGTAATTTTGTTGCATTCAAGTGATGCAAACTTCAACATCACATTTTTTCTACATATTTGTGCTGAAAAAGTTTTCAGGAGATGCTTATTAGATATCTACAACGTAGATGTGGGAAGAAAGATTATATATATATTAATTTAGAAAATAAAAATAAACAATACCGCTGCATGCCAACAATGTAAACTTCGATAACGTATAGGGGAAAACATAAAACTGCGCTATTTTGTAGAAAACTTTCAGTTGGAAACACGCCTTGGACTCGTAACGCGCGATCCTTTATCGGCAAAGTCTATTCTTGCTCATATGTACTCGGAAAGTACGTGATCCAATGGCTTTTCGGTGTCCCAACCAATGAATACGTGATACGAGTTAACAACGTTGTAGACTCGAGGATCACCGCAAATGAGAGAGTAAGTTTCGAAGGTGGATAAGAGAGTTTTACTACCGGACTCAACATCTATCCTTGGAGAACTGCAAAGACGCGATCAATTGATGCCTAATCCATCACCCGTCTTTGTCCAATGAGGTTTCGTTGTTTTAATTCGACGTGAAAAAAAAAATAAAAAAATACCTCAATGTCTGAGCAAATGTCTGAAGTAAATACCGGTGCGGAAATTGGCGTTTATTCATCGGTTCTTGCCTTAACTAGCAAAGCGTGAATTGTCGTTCTGGCCACGACTACGAGTCATTAAAGCCCCATTCGTGCTTAATTGTTAATCGACATCTATCCCAGTTTTACGAAAGCTAAATTGACTGGTATACCGTCGGATGTCAGAGCGAATGGAGCTCGAAACCCTGGTTGAATTATATTCATCGCGTCTCTCTTGAAACGATTAATTTTCGCGTTAATGCTTAATGTTTACACGGCTGCCAGGATATTGTGTATGCTAACTTAAACAGTTCACCTCTACCGAACCGAAATACATGCTGGATTTTTCAGCAAAACAAGTTCAGAGAAGAAATAAACGAGTCGAAGTAGCACATCTAAGTAAGTCCAACAAAAGTCGATCGAATTTTATGCTATGGTGTTCAAACTATCGCTCTATAAACAAAATAAAATCTTGTTAAAAATGAAAAATGTTAAATTATACAGTATATGAAGATCCTTATACCAAAGAAAGCTTCTTAATTTTCGTGCTTCGTGAGGCTGGGTAACATTTGGTACAAGCCCTCTTCATTGTTAAAATAACCTCGAGTATAGAAATATTAAATTTACGCCAACACTGAATGCAATTGTTTGTTCTTGTATTGGCTCTGTGAGTGTAGTTATGATATTGTGATAAATTATTAATATACAAAATTAAAATTGCGCTTCAATTGCATTCAATTTGTTTACATTACATCAATTTGTCCCGCCTAAGACGGCAAAAAGTGTTTTCTTTTAGTAAAGTGAAAAAAAAGTAAGTAAACTTTCCTTAAAATGTATATTTTTGTTTACTTGTAATTCTGTTATAAGGCGAGAGAAATGAAGTTATATAATTGTTTTTATACAAATTTAACAAACATATATTGTTGCTGTACCACTACACGGAGAGAATTAAATGTTAAAAATTACCGTGCAGTAACGATAACCAGATGACAATCCTGAAACTTCGCTTATTATTACTGAGTAAAACACAGATTTTCACGAAAATAAAATAAAATTTCTTCTTCACATAGAAAATTTTACCAGATTTTCTAGTAAATTTTGATGTGTAACAAAATACGCAAAACTTAAATTTAAAAAATATATAATATCAGCGAAATTTTACTGTGCATTTTATTATTTTATGCCTTTCAAAAATGTCTATAAAAAAGTATCGTCTTTATAACAGTTATTTTAAGATTTATTATAAAATTTAATGAGTGTTATAGGAAAATGTATTGTGCTCTCGGTAAAAATTATCGTGCGCGCTACCCTTCTTGTATAGTAAAATTTTAGCTACGTATTTGAAATTTTCTGTAACGTGAGTTAAAAAAAAACTTGTCGCATACGAATTATTATGCTTTTCTCACTTGTCACCACATTGAAATATATCACGGTAATTTTTACCGTGAAATTCACAACAAAAATTACTTTTTAATTCTCTCCGTGTAGTAATAAAATTTTGTTTTTAGATCGAAATGAGCACAATTTTAAAGACCGGCTTCGAGAGTATAACTCACAATATTAATTGCCAACATCAAACTCAATCTGAGGGAAAGCTGTTGGTAGCTGCTAAACACGTCCGGGGAGTAGAAGACTTAAGGACAAAACATAATCCAAGTGTAAGAATTCAAGTTCGTGTCATTAGGCAAACTTTATAATGCTTACTTTCTTCTAAGTGCAGCTATTCATTTTCTGCGTTGTTCTAACTTCGGATTTGCAGTAGGGAATTGATAAAAATACCATTCACTATTTCTTACGGTATATATGCAATTTATTACACAGCAACTGACGTGCCCATTCTTTAATAAAACAATATTTCAAATTTGATTGTGAAAATCTCGTACTACGTTCATACGGATTTGACAAATAGCCGAATTCATTGCAACTCTTGTCCACTGCGGGCGCTGCGTTCGATTTCATTACCCCCACCCTTTACTCTGCACGAAGCCAATACGTTATATTGTGCATGAAAAGTCTCATGATTTTCGTTATAAAAAAAAAAAAAAACATGTTGAAGGTTAAATCTTTAAAATACAACGAAAATTCATATTTTTTAATGGCCTCAATTTATCGGTAAAGTTGAGCTAGGAAAATCAAGAAAACGTTTTTCAGGATCTCCTGAGAGATCGATAACCTCCATCTGCGAGAAAGAGTTTCGGACGATAATTTGTATTTAAAAAAAAAATGAAAATTTTAAATAAATTTAACTTTTGTTGCATTCCAAAGATGCAAACTTCAACCCCATAAAACAAAACGTATGCAGTAACAAAGTTCCCAGAAACAATTGAACGAATAAACGAGATTTGTACGCCTCTCCATCTCTATGTATTGTGTTCGATGCGATGCTGGAATGATTTGACCCACTTTCACGAAAGCATAATAAAATGTCTTATCGCCGTGAACACGAGATATAAACGAAGGGAGAATAATATTGATACAATCTAAGCTAAGGCTGAATGTATACACGACGGCGTCCGTGTCATGATTGAAAGAATTATGAGGGGCAACACGGAATCGTGATAGTCAAGAATCGCGTGGTACCAGAGAACGGCGAAACGTGACAAGACACGTGAACCGAATTCGATTTTACGCAAAACAGGGCGCTCCCAACGGAGCTATCGTCTCCGTATAAATCAACAAATTGTATCAAATAGTCCTATATGTTTACTCGCATAAGAGAACTCTGTGCCTAACTTATACATCAACGTTATTTATATATATACATCATTTTTATGATTCGCCGGATTTGTAGGGTTACGAGCGATGAACGTTGTAGATCTATGTCAAAGGTTCCTGGATTCTTTAAGACATTCGACTGGATACGGAAAATATATCGACTGGCGAAACGCGAATTGTAATACAATTCGTCATTATTTTTCGAGAAAATTCTCTTAAATTGTGATATCGGGAAAAACAATGCTGATAGTTGGAAGAAAGGCAATGATTGTTCGAAACGGCCGCTAAGTAATTGGAAGTGGCGGTTCTTCCAGTGATCATCGCAACTTTGGCACGGACGTTAAACGTTTTCAATTATAGTTTCCTGCTGACACGATGGAGTTCGAGCTTGAAAATGTTTCCGTGCCTGTACGTTTGTTTTTCATTATTTACACTGACATCCAGAATACACGTGACTCTAATATTTCGATCTATCGGGCTCTCAAGGGGTCATTCTAGTCTAGATATCTGAAATCGATTTCCTTTTGCATTTTCTCAAAATATAGACTCTTGAGAATATGTCCTCAAAAAAAAAAAAATTCAGCCCACATTCCGAGGCCTATAACTTTTTCTATTTTCATTTTTTTTGCACTACATTTTTTTTGTAAGTTCTTGAAGCATGAATATCAGGACTGTGAAAAATGGATGCTAAAAACATTTTTTTTTTTGTCAAGTCCGAAAAAACGCTCGAAATTTAGGCCGCGAGACTAGAATAAAATAAAATAGAAATACTAAACAAATTTATTGGAAAGAAAACAAAAAATAACGATTTATTTACATATATTTTATTAGAATTGTCTGTATTATTTTGTCGATTAATATAGACGCTCACAAAAGAATTGTTCTGAAGTTTCCCGTAACCTCATGATCGATAAAATATTTTCAGTGTTTTCCCTCGGCGTACCGGGGTCTCTTTTCCGATCTAAACTTGAGTCCAAACACGGTGTATATATTTCGCGTAGTTTGAACACGATCAAACTCTCGTAATACTTTTCTTATTGAATGTTAGTTAACCTCTGATTGAGTACTGCAAGAAATGATCGTAAAGCTTATCTCGGGGCTCACATTGTTGTCCTCTACAGGAACTTTGCAGAGGTCTAGTGTCTTGATATAAATCAATTTTTCTTTGCTTAAACTTCTTATAGAATTTCATCGGTTTTGCGCCTCGCCTCGCGCGATATCTTTACGGATCTTTTGAACGAGCCGTGAAGTTTCGGGCATACTCTGTAGCTATTGTTCCTGACAGGACTCCTAGCGGGGCGGTGAACGATAGACGAAACTTTCAGTGCAGGGAATCTCTTGCTGCTGCTCATCCCTATGCTCCCTTTTTCGTATCTCTCTTTCTTTCTCCCTCTCTCTTTCCCTTGCTCTCCTTATCTCTCTCTCTCTCTCTCTCTCTCTCCCTTCCTTGATTTTACTATCGTATCTAGACCAATTTTCGTCTACTGAAACGACGAACCCGTACTCGTTACACGCCATTGTTCGCTTTTCCAGCCAACAACGCGCACGGGGTTCTCTTCCTGTCCCGTTTGTCGCTTCTATTCTCATCCACAGTGGTCCACTTGGCTCCCTCTCCCTCACTCTCTTCTTTCGTCTTCCTCGTTCACCATCGTCGTCTTTTCCTGATTGTATCCCCGTCGTTCATGCAAAGTTGTTCTTTTCCCCAGCGCTACTGCATTTTCTTATTCCTACTTTCTTACAACCCTTGATGCATGTATGGACAAGAGTACATACGTATACGCGTCAAGTTCCATGTGGAATCTTTGCGACAAGATTTTGTTTGCCGTGTCCTGCTTCATCTCATGATGGAGCCATTTATTGCGGGAATAAGAACCGAATGAAAATAAATTCAAGGCTGTAAACCAACAGCAGTGCGCGTATCGCTAATGGTTTTACGCAGCTTCCTTGACTCCTTGTGCAAATGCGATGCAAGTAGTGATGCATGAACTGTCTTTAGTGTAGTGATAAGTGTAGGCTAAAGATTAAAATACTGAGATTGTAAAAGCCCGTAAGATCATAAATACGAAGAAAAAAAATCGAGACTGTGCGGAATAATGATGAAAATCAATAAGTATCGTATTGAGACTGTATTTCAGCCTAGAAATGTGAAAAGTCTAGAATTCTTTTTAATAGTAATCATTATTGCTACTAAGAAAAAAAAAGTTACCTGAAAAAATAGTGGGAAAATTCACTTTTTTCAGGCAGTCACCATTAGAAATAGTACATTATGACACGAGGACGAAAAAACTTTTTCTAACGAATGTGAGTTTGCAGAACTAGCCGAAGGCGGAGTGTTGCAATCACACGAGATTAGATCAAATTTTTCGTCGAGTATTATACAAAATTCTTTTTTCGAGGTGTGAAAATGGTGGTTTTACGAAAGCGAAGAGTGTATAAAACGTCCATTGTCGTACTAAGTGGAATAAACAATATTTCTTAAGTACCTGCCATAATGACATTCTTATTGATCAAGAAATTGTTTTTTTTTTTCTGTTTCCGATTAATGGGAGCTTTGGAATTCATGTTAACCGCCTCAACTGGTTTTTTCACGGCCATATTCAGGGGTCCATGAATGTGGAAATTTTTTTTTAGCTCTTCAAAACATTAATAAAAAAAAAAACTAAAAAATAAATACTAAAAAAAATATATATTTTTTATCAAGCCTGATAAAAACGTCCGTAATTCAAGCTTCTAGACTAGAATACTGCCTTAAGTATAGAGCACGTATCAAATTTCGATATCAAAAGTTCACAAAAGGAACGTTAGGTTGAGCGGAATGCAAACTGTGTTTCGTATTTTAAAGATTTTTTTTTCATTCCATCTACATCACTTGGTACCAAAACCATCTTAAGTGGTTGGTTCTTTTTTTTTCATTCTACTTTCTCGTTCCCATGTCTGGCTTAAGCGATACTGGCCTCTCCGGTAGGTTTACCGTTGGGGAGACTGCCATCGTCACCACAAAGGCTTGCGACGCTTACACTTTGGACGTTTCAACCCTCTTATAGCATATCCCTCTTACAACATATACGTAAAGCCCATTGTGAAACATTAATTAGCGAGCTTGCTACACGATCTAAGCGACTCACGTAGACCCAACGCTACTTGCCCTCCTCTTGCCCCTCTCGCTTTCACTCAATCTTCTATAGTGTATATTATTACGTAGAGCGAGTAGAGAGGAGAGCTCTTGGACAGCAGTGTATCCATTTTCAAGGGATATAATGACACCATTTTATAACCTCGAGGAGAAGAAGAGACTTCCTCTTGCGCATTTCCAAATGAGAGCTCTATCCGTTGCAGTCGCTTAAGCAACGCTCGTTAACCATCGTCGGATACAATCTAACCTTTTTTTGTTTTGTTTTTTAATTCTCATACTCGGCAGTCTAATCAGTTTTCAATCGTCCAATCGACCTTTTGATAAAAGCGACAGAAGGCCTAACGCACAGATATTGTATTTGAGGGATTTAGGCCACTATTAGAATGTTGGAAAACTCGAAAAAAAGCATGTTTGGCTTAAATGTACATGTACATTTTTTTTTTGTTACATTGCATAGTTTTTTCTTATAAATAATTATTTGATAAATCTTTTCTGAAACTTCATATTTTTTTCGTATAACGCGCCATTTTGGTAAAAATCAATATATCGGAAAAATCCTACGTACCTCTATAGCTGTTCTTATATATAATCGAAAATTATTTGGTTTTTTATTCCAGGTAAAAAATTGCAAGAGCTAGGTTTCCGCCCGTGGACCCTTAAAAAAAAAGGTGTCAACGGAGTTCCGCCGCCATTTTGTTATTAATCACTACGAATTTTTTTTTTTTTGTATACTTTATTAGTAATATTATAAAGACTTGTGCACAAAATTTCTATTAGTTTTATTATTATGCCAAATTCCAAAATATGAAAATACTTTCTTATACTCCAAAGTGGCCTAACTCCTCAATTGCCTTGGATCATTCTTTTCTGTGCACGCTGTAGCTACAACTACGTAGAAGCTGAAAATAGTGTTTATTTTGTAATACAATTTTAACTTTCGTCAACACTTCAATCGTTGTTAAATTTTGCATTGCACTTTATTAGCTATCTGTACGAAAATAAGGAGCGGCGAGCTTGAAAATTTGTTTAAATTAACGATGGCTAAAAAAGTAAAGGAACTAGAAGACAGAGTACACAAATATTAAAGAAAATATTTCCGAGAGGGCGACGACGCGTTCATTTTTAGTAAAAAAATGGTGTTCATGATCGGTACGCCTCAACAAAGGGATGTGGACGTGACGGCTCTCGTTGATTCTGACCCTAGCGAGTTTTGTGTCAGCTGAGCAAAGTGAAACGAGTCAAGTTGCCATCCTCGTGTGAGAGGGTAATTTTTCCTGAAGAAAGAGTTAGAATAACTTTACTCGGGTGGAGCCATTTCAGGGAACGCAGAATGGACGAGCACAACGAACGAGAAGGTAATAAGAAGAAAAAGTATTCCGCGTGGGCCTGTGTAAATCAAGAGTAGTAGTGTCGTACAGAAGATGAGGTCCTATCGGGTGAACTATTATTTGACAAGGTTGAAAGCACGTTTCGTATTTCGCGGTGAAAAGGAGAGCGCAAAGGAGACTGCACAGATCAATGCAGGCATCGTAGCTCGAGAGATAAGAAAATCTTTCGTGACTCGACAAGAAAGGATTTCGCGTGGTTTTTTTTTTTTTTTTACAAACTGAAAATCGCCGTTGAAATCCGAGGAGAGTCCTGAAAGATCATCTGGATCAAGCCGCTTCTTATTCGTGTAACATGAACACACGACAATGGCCCATCTCGTTCTTCGCGGCATTGCCTTTTATCGGAACCGATAAGCCTTTTCGCAGAAAACTGTAACTCGCGTTGATTGAATTTCGCGGGTAATCTCGCGTAAGACCTCTTACCAAATCACGTCATTTATCCGTCGTACTCGGATCAGGAAGAGACAGAGAGAGAGCGAGAGAAAGAGAGACGTAGGAGCAAGAAGAGTGATGGGGTCCATCAACGAATCGTTTAATAACAATCTTGAATATTTATCGTGTGAATATTCACAAGCTCGTAGTTATAACTAAAGAGAAAGAAAAAGGAACAGCTGAACAAAAACAAGGAACGCAAACGTGGCACTCGTGGCATCGTTTTCTTCTTCATTGAATTAAATGATGTCAAAATATCCTAAGAATGACATGCAAGTTATTTTAGGTGGCCCTATCTTAACACTAGATTTACCAGACCAGGTACTGGTATAAGTGTCAATAACAAAAAATATATTTGTTACGAATATATATAAAGTAACATTAAGTTCATAAAATGTATTCTCTACTTATAGCTACAAAAGTCATAACATCATTTCCGAAAGCAAATTTACATGCAGTAGGAATTTTGAATTGAAATTGCACGACCAGTCAAAATGACTGGTCTGGTAAATCTAGTGTTAAAGATTTCATCTGGGATAATGCTTTTAAAACTTTGAACGCGTTTTCCTTGAAACTGTGTTTTCAAAATCTGGTGGACTCGTAGCTCCTACAATTTCCAAACGATTGACTTCAAATTGCATCTGTAGCTTCTCAGATAGATTTTCTAGCAAAGTACCCACGATTTTCACGACCGATTAGCAATGACGGTTTTTATAAATAATTCAAGGCCGTTTTCAATTAAAAAATCGACTTTTTTTTAATGGTGCCAATTTTGCAGCAATCAATATATTGTAATAATCGTGTGTACATCGCTAGCAACACTCGTGTAGATTGGGAAAATAAATTGATTTTTGTTCTAGGTGCTCATGTGCGTCTCCAACCAGTCCGCTTGTGGAGGGTCTCAAAAAAAGGCGTTCTCTTTCTACCGATCACTGGATCGCAATTTTATATATTTTTTTTTTGGAAAATAAAAAAATGATTCGAGCACCCACAGATATGTAAAATAAACCCTCCAAACGTCATTTTTATTGCGTCATGAGTTTAAAAAAAAACACATTAGAAAAGCCGTATTTTCTGACTATCCAAAGGTATATAAAGCTGTTTCCTTCAAACGTTGAATTTCGATTGACTTCTTGTCTAAATACTCGCATGATTGTCCTTTCATTAATGGCATTGAAGTTTGCATCGTTGGTGGAATGCAACGGAAAATATTTTTTTTTTCGTATTGCTCAATTTTTTTGGCCCATTCAGGCTACAAAAATCACTAAAACATTTTCGAAGATCCTCATTAAGGTTCCATAATCTATACTTAAAAAAAAGGGTTTAGATAATAATTAAAATGAACTAAAAAAAAATGACAAATTTTCATTGCATTCCAACGATGCCAACTTTATCACCATCTTTCATCAATAGTTCCAAAAAATCGGCAACCGGATTCTGCACAATTGTATGGCAGAACCATTTGAGAAACGATTATACTCATTCCAATACTTTTAATCATGCTTTCAGCAAGAGCCATACTTTTTTCCGAGGGCATATACCACATGTACCAAACTTACATATCACTTTTTGTCCCGCAATAATCGCGAAAAAGCATTACTTTTAAAATTATTCTTTTAATTAAAGAGTTGCTGCCTCGCGTGTCATTTGCTCCGAGACTATTACTGCAAACGGTGTGGGAGAATTTTTTTTTTTAGCTCAATCTCGTTTTTAACGAGATGGGAGGGTAAAATGGGCGAGTGCGGGGGGGGGGGGTGTCGACGTGGAATTTATAAAAGTACCAGCAGCAAGGAGAGCTAACACACGGCGTGTGGCTATCCTTGCCGATATATTCGGGAACACGTAGCGACTATTAAGCAAGATGGGCTCGACCGATTGCAAACCGAGATATGACGCTCGAGAACTTAAGCCAAGGCTGAGTTGGCATGTTCCACTAGTATGTAGGGTTAAATGTTCGGGATATTACGCAGCATAAGAAGGAGCTAGCAGTTATTAGCCCTGGCGATCAAGCTTGCGCTATCCTTTCATCGTACATTCAACTAGTTTGCACTTCTTTCACGACTATTTACGTAATTCAAATACTTTTTGAAAGTCTGAGGTATTGTACGATCGCAAAGACAACCCTCTTCCTCCGTGATTTATTTTTGAAAAATTATATCATCCCATTTTTTTTTATTTCAAGCAAAGAAAAATGATTCAGCTTTAGCAAAGTTTCACGGTGAAGCACTCTGCCATAAATTTTCGTGTCTGATTCTGGACCGAAAGATTCTCCGGATTTTCTTCTTTCTATTCGCCCTCGGTGGCATGAAGATCATTACGATTTTTACGTATCTTTGCAAGAACGTTAGAAAAGTAACGGAAGCGTATAAGTAACGGTCTCGTATCTTCTCGTTTTTTCTTACATCCGCGTCATTATCACGATTTAACGAGATCTAGAAGAGAAAGCCAAAAACGTGAATATTTCTATATGTTTCTTACCAATTTTTCCTTAGCCTCTCGTGCAAATACGTATCCCTCACTGCTTTATCCGTAGAACGAAAATGTTATATTGCCTTCCTTTTTCCCGATCCACCATATCTCTATATCTCTAACTCTCAGTCTGCACAGTTTTCGCGGGTCTCGGTGTAATTTTTCTCGGTCATTTTCAGCTTTTTTTTTTTCGCAACTCTTCCCTCGCTGGTGATCTCGCGGCGCGTGTCTATCCATCTGGAACATCCTTGTTCTTTTTATATCTACCGTTAAACTCATTTAGCCGCTGGGAGAATCGTGAGAAAAGTGAGAAGCATTAAATGACCAGGTGTGAGAAAAATTGTGGGTATACGTGCGTGGGTGTGTATTATTTTTCTCATCATTACGTAATACGCTTTGTAACATTGTTTTATAGCGCTCAATTAAACACCCATTAATTACCTTTATATTTCATAGATTGATACAACAGACATTACTTCGTGTCAATACTTAGTTTTTTTTTTAAGTAAAAGAACGACAAACGGTGCGGTAAAAGGTGCACCAGTGTATCAATGAGTGTTTCATATTTGTAGTAGGATATGAAAAAAGGCAGTAGATAAAAAGAAATAACGGCTCGAGTGGCTTCAAGGGTGGTTGGATAAATATACCGTCCAGACAAGAGAGGTGTGTACATAAGAGTATGTGAGAAACAAGCATGAGGAAGAGAGAGAGAGAGAAAGAGCAAGACTGAACGTTGCGTGCGAATAAAAATAATATTTCATTCTAGGGAACATCCTGGATGCGTATAAAACATTTTGCACCCACAATTACACGATACCAGGCTTTTAAACGCGGTAGATACGCGGAGAATACGTGTTACTCTCTTCGGGAGGCTAACATCAGCGGATCCTGAAAGAGAGGCGGCTTGCCACGGTACGTGGACCAATTCGAACGTGACCGGACACCGGTATAGAAACGTGTTTGCCACACGTACTGGTAAATGCCGCAAGAACCGACAGAGGGCGTGAGAGATAATGCGAGAGCGAGAATTTGTAGTGGGAAAGTGGTTTGCATTTATGTTCTTCTCAAGACCTTCCTACGCGAACAAAAAATTCCCTCCGAGCTTTGCCAAGCACTATGCACCCTTCTGCAAACTTTTCCATCCACAAACCACAGCCAGATAACCGTTTGAATGTATTAACACAACACGAGTAAATATTCAAACGTAGCGCAACAGCTGCGGGGTGAAGTTCACCAAAAAATTAATCCAAATCCCCCGCGGTTATTATAAATAGCAGCGATTTAATTATGTGTTCGTTTATTGTCGAAATGACGTTGAAAAATCGAAGCTACAAGGAACATCGGGAAGTTATGTTGAAACCCGAAAGGAACAGCTGAGCTTGTTGATAACCAAAACATGATGGAAAGGGGGTGAGAATGGGTTGATGAGAACTCTCACTTAATGTATTATATTGGAACACCGACGCAGAGTCGAGGACCAGAAAGGTGATACATGAGAAACTCCTTTGATCCGGTAACAAGCGCGCTTTATGCGAAATCGGAACAATTGTGAAACTATATCGGGAGAGATCAGGAGAGAGAGAGAGAGAGAGAGAGAGAGAGGCGCAGAGCCCCAAAGGTTTGGCAAAAAATCGTCAACAGCATAAAACCATTAAGGGGGAGAGATAGACTAAGATGGTAGGATAAGAGGACAGATGCATGTGAGATGCCCCACAAACCTCTGATACTCAATTAACTGCTTGGGTAATTGGAGCTCTATACATCCGAAATAGTGAGATTGAGAGAGCGAGAAGAAGTCCAGAAGGAAACCGACATTCAAGCATACTGGCGGATTACGTGACGAAAGGATATTCCGAATTCAGGCACGCGCGTACCGAAAGTAAAATAATTTTGGGTACCTGAACAATTGCGTTCACAATGGAACATGAATTATCCGGATTAAAAACCTGTCACTTTTTCCACAAGATGAGAAATTTTTCAATCGGTACAAAAAAAAAAAATCTTCGTATGGATGGAAATTAATAGGTCAAAACTCGATGTCCATATTTACTAATACGCTTAACTGTGATAAAGATCATCTGCCTCGGAAAATTGTGTTAACGTTTGTATCGCGCAGAATACAACGAAAATTATTTTCTATTTCTTAATTTTCGTTATTATTCGAAATCTTTTTTTTTTTCATATATAGACTGCAGATCTCTGATGAAGGTCTTAAGAATTGTTCCGGCTATTTGGGTAGCCTGTAACTACACGAAAAAAAACGTAGGCTACAGGGAAACTATTCTTTACTTCCCATAACAACCTATATTCAAGACGTGCGCGTAACTCTGGTCATTGATGGCGTTGAAGGCTGCATCGTTGGATTGTAACGAAAATTCTTTTTTTTTTTCACTTTTTTCGTATTATTCAAAATCATTTTTGCATAGTAAGGCTGAATATATTCTATTGCATAGGATCTTTAATGAAGGTCCTAGAGAACGTTTGAGTACGTTTCGTAGCATAAATTTGCGAACCATAATGTGGGCAAATTAGGAAGAAACATTTTTCGTACATTCCAATGAAGGAAATTTCAACATTATAGTCATTGAGTGAAAATTCGCAAGTTCCTGGGGTAAATTCGTTCGTCGCTCGAGTCGAACGACGGCAAAAAGGAGCAACCAAGTTCAATGTATCGCGAAGCCCGCTGCCGTTCTGAACCCTCGTAAAGGGACAACTTGTCGGAATTCGGACATTGTATCCGTATTCTGGTAACAGGAACCGGGAGGTACTCTCTATTCACGATTTTCTCGTTCATTCCAGCTCAATCGCCATGCCATATAGACCCCGTGTCTTCCCTGCCCCTTTCACGCTACTTTCGTCTAGCACTCTCGTTATTCCGTGAACGATACATCATAAACTGGCCTAGCCGTTATTCCGCTGTTAAATCCAAACATAAAAATATATACATAGAAGTTTATATTAATCGCAATTCCTATTCTCCTTCCAGATTCCTAAAACACACGGTCAAACTTTTTCACGGGGTTTAAGATTGGTCCATTAAGATTCTCTTTTCTACCAACGTTTCAGTGTACCTCCGAAACTGATAAAATTGAAGTTTGCGTCGTTGGAATATAACGAGAATTAGGATTTTTTATTGCTCAAATTTTTTTTGGCACTTCTCAGCTTTGAAAATTGCTCAAAGTTTTTTTACGTGGCTTATTTGGAGATCCACTATTTAAATGTACAACAAAAATATTTTCGACAATAACAAAAATGCGGAATTAAAAGAATAAAAAAAAGAATTTTCATCGCATTCCAACGATGAAAACTTCAACAGCATCAAAACTGACATGAATCTCGATGGAATAAAAAAACAATTGAAATTCATATTTTAACGTAAGGGATTACAAGCTGTCCTCTCAAAGAAGTAATAATACTAGTTGGATACGTATAATGATTTGAAATTACCTTTATATCGATATCTAGAAATAATTTTGAAGAATGTTAGTTCATGGAAGAAGTGACCGTCCAATGACGCTTCTTTTTTTAGATTTTATATTGGCTTCTTATTTTTATTCTTATAATTAAAAACTCAATAATTACACCTGGCTAGTTTAGAAGGTACTTTCTCCCAAGCGATTTGAGCTACGAAGAAACCTGTTAAAAGTCAGGAAACGTGATTTTTCTGTGTAGTTTTATTTCCCCAACGTCGTATGAAGTTGTGGGTCGGGGAAAACTGAGAACGAAAATTCGAGCCCGTGCGCACATCTGTGTGTGTACGAGTGAGGAGGTTGTTGGAGTATCGCAGTTGCCAGTGAGAAATTTGGACGTGGTGAACAACTATAGTCGAGCGAACATGAAGACGTATTTGGATTGCGGCGATGAGAGAAGCCAAACGCATTCTCATCTTTAGCAGAGTAGAAGTAGAAATCCGTACGTTAGCCGGGGGCGAGGGTTGGGTTTATCCGCCCGTGGATAAAGGGAAGTGAGTCGGTTATGGTCAGCCGAGCGTGGTGAACTCACAGTGAACTATACGTAGGAGGACCGCTCGCTCACTCTTTCGCGACTTTGCCTCCGATATCCTTTCGATCCAAAACTCTGGATTTCTCACTATAATTACTTGGCCAACTGGTACGCGAAAAGCTCCTGGAAAAGAACCTTCGGCGTTCGATCCTTTAGGTTTCTTTTTAATGCTTTTTTTTCAAGTCTTCAATTTTAATCTCACATATACGAGTCGCGTCGTGTCCATGTCTTTTCTTTAGATCTGAGGGCACATGATTCTTTCCAGCTCGGAGAAATTGAAAGAACGAAAGAACGAAAGATTATGAAAGCCAAAAGATTTACGATCCGCGCTGGCAAGACGGAGAAATAAATACAAACTGATAAAAGAAACATCTTGAAAAAAAAGCTATTTTCTTATAGCCGCTTGTTATATAAAAAACTACGACTTTTTCAAAACCTCAATGGAGTTCGATGCAGTATTCAATTCATTTTTATTTCAGCTGTTTCGTTCGATAGTTTTTGGACTAGTTGCAAACGAAATGTATCTACAATCATTCGAGTTCACTAAGCATCGGAAAAAAAAATCTTAAAATTCCTCTTTGCAACGAGCAAACTTCCGCACAGGGAAAATAAAACGGACAAAAAAGAAGATAATTCAAAGAAAGATTAAAGCAAGTAGATTGACCTGAGAATGTCAATTCAGAGACTCCACGAAGAGATAGTTTTACGACGACACAAGGTAATCGTTTCATCTTAGGATTTTAATCAAATTTACGACCATCTTTGTACGGATCGGAGAGATCTCCATGTGAAAAGGGACTCCCTGACGTTCCGTGTATGAATAGAAGGATCGATGCGGTAAAATCCCAGCGGAGAGAACTCAGGAGTGACGAAACTCCAAATTCGTAGCCTTTACTAGAATTTGACTGAGTAGTTTGGTTGATAAAGTACCAAGAAATTTCGCTTTAAGACAGTCGAGCCGAAGACCCTATCTTGATCCACGCAACGTTAAACACATAGAAATGCCAAACTTCATAATTAACTAATTATAATTACAGGAAGTGACTACTAAATAGATGGTCATTTAAATTAACAAGAATAAACTTTTCGAGGAATAGCATGAGATATATCTACACCCGTGATAACAACCACGATCAATCGCGAGGAAGTCGCCAACCTAGTACGTGTAATTAATTACACCCACTAGATCGGAGGTTTCATCACGATTCTTCGATAACGATTGCAACATATCTTTTTGAATAGAATCGACTGTTCATTTGTGTAATAAAACTTCACTAACATTTTTACGCGGGTCTTAAATATATTCAAACCCATTGGAGAATAGTGCGAACGAAAATACTTTTTTGAGTAAGCCTGGATTACAGTTTCACGTTTTACAACCCAAACACCAATCAAAGTTATCGACCTCGTTGATGCATCCTTCTTAAGCTAAAGCACGTGACAATGTCCAGTCTTCATCAATCTGAGATTACGATCAGCACAATAGTCAATGTTGAATGATTCACGGTACAAATACACGAAGAAAACATCACAATTGTAGAAGTAGAGGAAAACTGCTTGAACATTAACGAATTTGAAATTAATAAAACCACACGCACCTTAATTTACCGCGATTTGTTCAAATTTCTCCCCAAGTGATGATATTGAATGTGTATCGTCGGATTGAAATGTAAACTATTCTTTTTTCTTGCCCCTTGCGAGTTTTTACCATATTACCCGTCCCAATTGAACCCTTTCCCATCACTCTCTGCTCGCACTTCGCTAATCTAACCTAAGTTCCGTTCGCACACAACCATCTTAATCTACACTAAACCGTATTTGCCGAGGGTAAATACGTCTACCAATTTCGGTTGGATTGCAATGTAAATTAATTTAGTTGAAATCTCAACTTCCTTATCTGATATTAAGCTACAAATAGTGCCGAATCGTTCTGTTGGCAATTGTATTAGAGATTTGAAAACTCATTGTGCACAAAGACATTCTGTATAATAATTTAAAACTTCGTTGCCTTCCAGCGATGCGAACTTGAACATCATCCCGCGTCGAAATATGTCTGCGGATAAATGCATTGGGGAGTCCCGGCTAAACGGTTCCTTGCAGTAAGGTCCTTAGTATTTATTTTTTTCCAAAATGATGCCGGAGAATTTGAAATAGTATTTGATGTCAATACTGCCGATTTTCCGTATGAACGAAGGTAAATTGTTCAATAAATACGTGGAAAGCTGAATAACATACGTGAATTACTTCGAATTTGCATGCGATTGACGTATATTGATCGAATTAACGAACCATTAGTGGCCAATGAGACTACGCCGCGATACACGCCGCAAGTTGTGAGATGTACGAGCATTATACGGAGAAACAAGCGGAGCACTGTAAGCATGCAAGGAGGAGTAAAGATAATGCCGCGATTGTCAGGATTTCTCATCTGGGATAAGTCCTCAAAATTGTTCGTCCGTAGAGGAGTATAAGGCCTTGGAAGGGTTCTGGTTTCCGCCGAAAATCGAGTTCGCCACACGGGATAAGCGAGATATGTGATCGTGAAACCTGCGGGCTTCGCGTCGTTCTATGGAGAGTTCCGAACAACGGGGATGTTCAGTTACACCCGGTGGCAACAACGTTCCTACCAGAGGGGGGGGGGGGGGGGGGGGGTTGAATATCGTCGGTATATCTTAGCGAAACTGGATGCTGTGGGACAGAGGGGGAGGGGGCTCAGTGCGAATCTCCTCGCCCCCCCCTGCTCCAGCCTCCGTCATACTCCATCTTTCTGTTCAATAGAAACACATACAAGTTTAATTAAACTTGCTTCCACTGAAGCTTTCGTTCACTACGAGCATTATCGGGAACGTCGTGGAATGAGTTTTACCGATATCTACGAGAAGAAGCGAACGCTGTGTGTATTTGAAAATCAATGGCGCGATGGCTGGCCGATTATTATGGAATTACATGATCTTGCGGTATACATAATGTATTCCTTGAAACGGAGAACTTAACTCTTGTAATGATCAATCGATGAACTTAGAAATATAAATATTTTCCTATGATGGTATTAAACTTTGCAACGTCGGGATGCAACGAAAAATTCTCCATTGTTTTTTTTTTATTTCATTATTCTTAATATCGACATTTTTTTTTGCAGATTCAGTTTACACATCTCTAATATACGGAACCGCAAGAACGTTTTAGTGATTTTCGTAGGCTAAATGTGTCGAAAAAAATTGGTCATCACGATAAGAACTAAAAATAGTTCTTATCGTAATGACCAATTGACGTAATAACCAATGACCAATTGACCAATGACGAAAACGTTGCATTCCAACGATACAAACTTCAACACCATTCCAATAGGTTCCTGCAATAAACACCTTAGACGCATGTCTGAGAAAGCAGAAAACATATTTATTGTTATTCTTATTATGTCTATTACTTTTTTTTCATCCTATCGAGAGGATAAGTGTTTAGTAAGAGAAAATAGAGTAAGTTTTTGGTAATTGAATTTTGTACGGCAATTAAATTAAAATGAAATAAAGTGTCCTTGATCATCGAATCGATATAACTTGTCACTCAAAGACTTAACATCGATGCACCAGATACACACACGCCCACACCCACACACACACACTCACATAAATACATAACCGGTCTTTCCATGTTCATCTTTTTCGCTCGTTTCTCATCTCGAGTCTTTCTGGTATATCCGACCTGCACAGTACACTACCACACAAGTTTGTCTCATGAGAAAAACGCCCCGAAGACATTTTATCTAGATATATGTATACTCCTTCTTCCGGTTTTATTTCATTTGTAGTGGCTACGGAGGCGGCGTGAGCGAGTGGCCAAAGCCACGTCCAATTACATCTGGGATACGAAAATCCCTCTCTGTACGCTCGACTGCCCAATTGAAAAATAATAGAAACCCATTCCGCGCTTCCTCCACGCCGATCGTTCCTGTGCGGATTCCCCACGGGAATACATACACCATAGGAAGAAAAAAAAAAGTATATTTCCGGTGATGTATATGTATTTCGTTCGTTCGTGTTCGCCCTTTTTTTTACTTCGACCGCACTCGGCACGGTATCAAAAAATAAAACGAATTGGGGAAGGAAGACGCACCGGCAAAGCGCGCGCGCATATGCACACACAAATATTTGTAAAAAGAATGAATATGAATTTTGAAGAAACGAAAGGATGTAACGAAGCAAGGTACGCGGAAATTAGCAACATCGAGTCGAGAAAAATGAATGTGAGAAATAAAAAAGCACAAACGAGACAAAAATTCACGAAAAATCCACAAAATTGTCGAACCTAATATATCTCAACTGCCAAATACAAGTGAAAAAGATTATGTTGTATCTTTATGTTGTTTCATAATGTAGAAATTGTTGGAATGCAAAGATTTTTTTAGCCCGATTTTCTTTTTCCCGATTTAGGGTAGTAAATCGCTCAAACGTTTTTTTTTTTTTTTCAGATACTTCCTAAGAATATACAACCAAAATCCGAACAAATATTGTCGCTACTATTGAACAATCTTTGTTCAATAATAGCCACGCAAATTTCAACACCATTCTGTTTTAGCAGCAGACGAATCGTTGGCATTACGTTCCATGTATGAATGGTACCTTGGATCGAATATTTGTTAGAATGATCAATATCAACTGAAAATAGACGGAAATTGGATGACAGGCGAGAAGTAGAATTGGAGGAGCAGTAATACTATATATATATATATGGAAGAAGGAGGATAAAAGCTCCAAACGGATATCAGGTTCGGATTTACGCGCTACACCTACCGTTTTCAACCCTGCTTCCAAAAAGGGTAAGTGGGGAAGCAGGCTAAGAAAGAGCATAGGGGATGAAAAATATGCAGAACAGATGAAAGAAAAGCGTCGAATGGAAGAGCAGTGTCGTTATACTGCGTCGAATCAATTTTCGCTGCACCACTATGTGTATGTACGTATTGATACACAAGCGATGTACGTATCGTGTTCGGAATGAACTTTGGCAATTGCCGAAATTTCGCGAAACCTGACGAATACGTCGAACCGCCTATGAAAGGAGAGCAGAGTGGCAGTCGTTAACGGACCACTGAATAGTCATTACGTATGTGACAAAAGGCAATTACACGCACTTGTAAAATGAAACGTATCGGGTCTCTGAATGACTTTATTCCAACCACCACCTACCGCGTATCAACCATTTGACACAAATAAGCAATTATATAACTTGAGACTGATAGATTTAATTCTGATACTCTGACTTATGTGATTTGACTCAACAACGAACGAATGGCTTCGCTGCTGTCGACTCAATCTCACTTCCCGTTCTACCCCAAGCCTCATTTTGTCCCACCTTCCCCTACTTTTCAACAGATCAACATTAGGATTTCCCGCAAAGAAAATTCATATTACTCAGCCCGTTTTCATCCCGTTTACCCTCCTTACGAAAGAAAACGACACTCGAATCTGCAACCACGAATAAATACAATTTTGGATATTCAGACTGTCACGGTTCTTCAGCGTCGCGCCAAAAAAAAAAGAGGAAAAAACAAAGGGACGATGTCGAACAAAAAGAAAAAAAATTTAAATGCGAATCGTCGTCGTGGTTTTCCCTCGTGGTGTATTTTTTCTCCTCGTTTTGTACGGGACTCCATGCTCGGATTGTCTACGCGGTGAAGCACGTTTTCCCCATGGAGTCTCCAGTTTCGGGTTCGTGACGGACGTGCGTTAACGGTCTGTGTGACGCCACGGGGAGAGATGAATTTCGAGAAACGGAACGAGAATTCTGTACGTGATATGTCGGGCGGTTTGCTCCGTCACGATGAATGTGCATTCTCGTGTCTCTCGGGTGACGTATCCATTGGTGAGGCTTTGCGAAAAACACGTCTCGTTACTGTCACCCCCGCCATAACCCCTTCCCTCTCATCGAGATATCTCTGAGGGAAGCCAATTAATGTCTTCAACGGGCCAAGCACTTCTCACTTACCGAAGGTATAAATGTCTAATCGTATAACGAGATGGAACGTGAAAGTTTTGCGACAGGGTGGACTATACATCTAAGAGATGGTTTTGACAATGTTACCGCTTAGTACGTATGTATGTGTTAATGGCTCTTTCTCCTCTCCTCTCACCTCCTCTCCATACTCTCTTCACTCTCTCTCTCTTTCTCTCTTGCTCGGGGTCAGAACTTTTGGGATACTTGGAGTGTATTCTCATCGTCTCCTATTCCCAGAGGATCCTCCCACAATACTAACTTACATTCTCCCAATATCACACTTCCGATTCGTAAACTCCGATACGCTGCCGGAAGCGATCGGAATATGGAAGTCAGTAACTAAGAATGTAAAAACAACAAATGTTCAATTATTCGATTTAATAATAAGAAATAACAAATAATCCAAACAATTATGCTTGGCAAACTAATTTCTGTCCACTGCTTCACTCGTGTGTATGTCGAAATTTTGGTTTATGTAAACGTTGAGAATAAACGTTAAGGTCACGTCGTTATATCAAGGATATTCATAAGGATAATGATCGTCATATCAAGAATATTATGGAAAACACGTTTTCTATATATTTGAAATCACGTTCTCTATATATTCATTGAACGAGTTTTTTTAGAATCCATTTTGTATATAAACAAATACATACGCATAATCCACACAGTCAGAAAGAACAACGAAAAATTGACTAAAATAATGATTAAAGCCAATAAAAACGTTGCATGTAAAATATTTACTGAAGAACTTATACATGCTGAGAGCAATAACCTGTCTTTTAAACTGGAAAATCAATTTTTCTGAAGTTCTACTTGACGAATCCAGATGAAAAAAAGTGTAGGGAAATTCTGGAAGCGTTTATTTTCATATACTGAAGAGGCAGGAAAAAGCTTCCACGGTTGTCACGATAATTTCTCTCAAATTGAAAGACAACATTTTTATAAACGATAGATTTCATATCAACAGTCCCATAATCCACCCAGCTTTATTTCATCATCGAAAAAACTACAATTTTAGCACAGACACTACAATGTTCGAATATCAATAAGACAACTCAAACAAATAATCAGTTATTAAATTTTATAATACACATTGCTATCGAACAAATGAAATTATTCTAAGATTCTAATCGCATCATACGGCGATTATTGTTCGCTTTTTCGAATAGACACGACATGTGGCAATTCTCCTCCGCGCTTATCCACGTCATTACGTAATCGCTATTGAAAAATCACTATAGGTATACACAAATACGTAAGCAAAACAAAAAAATTATGTTCGTATGGATGTCTGAGTAGTCCGTGGCCACCTTAACTTGTAACAAACCAGAAATAATCGAAACTGGGTGGATATCCCGAGACGTTATATTTTCTAGCGAACCGGGTCTTTCAATTAGGAAACTGGATAAGAGCAACAAGCATCTCACTCGCGAGATACGCTGAATCCTCTTATTCCTGACAATACGCGGATAAGAGACCCTTGTCAAGTAACGCCACGGGTGTCGGGTGTCCACAAACTATCCTCGTAATGGTCCAGGTTAACGGTGTTTAGGGTACGTTACATACATACACAGCATATATTCCCACGTATATTTCTCTGTGTATTTGTATGTATATATGTGTACGCTTTCTTGTACAATGTTGCCACAGGAGATTTCGAGGCAGAACGTTACCTCCGGGGTCCCTACGATTCGCGTATTACGCCTGGATATATAGAAGAGGAAATATTTGCCCAACGACGATATCCAGAAAGCTTCCTGCTGAATTTCACATAAAATTCGATACGACAAAAATCCGCGAATAGTATAAAGGTTGGCAGATGAAAAATCGTATGGATAAACGTGCACTAAATTTTTTTCAAAGTGAAACTCGTTGAAAAGTCAATGGCAAAAGTCGATGCAATTCATATTTCGAATGAATCATTCCATTCGTGAATGGAGCTTGTGCGCATTTTGATTGATGTCAGTAATACGGTTCGTTCATTCGCATGATGCTGAAGTTTGCATCGTTGGAATGCAACGAATAATCTTCTTGGTTTTATCATTTATTTTTATTAATAACTAAAATCTCGTTTTTGCAACTTTTGGTTATAATTTTTTAATAAGAATTCGCAAAAATGTTTCAGTGACTTTTGTAGCCTAAATTTACAATAAAAAAAAAACGAGAATACGAAAGAAATATATTTTCGTTGCATTCCAATGATGCAAACGTTAATACTATGATTTTTCCAACTTTTGCAGCGTTTCGCCGTAACCCTGATCCTCTATTGTTAATATTGAGTGAAGCTTGTATCGTTGGAATGCAACGATTTTTTTTTTTCGTACTTCCGTATATTTTCTGCGCACTTTGACTACGAAAGTAACTGAAACATTTTTGAGAATTATTATAAAAAATTTGTAACCGAAAGCTGCAAGAAAATGATTTTAGATAGTAATAAAAATAGAGGAATTGAAAAATGAAGAATTTTCGTTGCATCCCAACGATGTAAAATTCAACACCATTCGTTCCCACGACGGTATTTTCTTTTCATTCGTACGTTTATGGATATTACCTATATAACTACTTATATTATTCATACATATTCGTTGATTTTGCGCTATTGACGATTTGCTATATTAACGTAAGACTATACCGATGATGTTTGATCAATTTTACGTTGATAAATTAACTGCATCAATTTCTCTAAGAAAAATTATCAGATGCGGAAGCGGGTGCTCGCGCGACAAATTTGCTAAAATGCAATGGCTATTGGATTCTTTGTTGTAGTTTGAAATTATAAAATGCGCACCCACACACCAGAGTAACGAGTCATTTGATACCCGGCCAAATTTACTTTCCCGAAGAGTTCCTCTCGCTTCGTTCAACTCTCATTTTTCGAACGTACATTTTCCCGCGCTTTCTCATTTTGTCTACCCTGCCCGCAGTTTTTTTTCTCCTTTCTCCTGTTATCCATTCGCAGAAAGGCACATGCCAATGTAATGTCTCGCGGTTGTAGCATTAATTGAAACGCGAGCTTTCGCACAAAATCGGAGAAATATTAATGGTAAAAGAAAGAAAAGAATCGAACAAAGAGCTGCAGGAAAATTCGAAGTAATTAGAAACCTCTGGGTTGTTTTTGCAATGATACGGAAAATCCAAGGATTGAAAAAAAAAAATCGCAGGATTCGTTGAAAATATAGGCAAGGCTCTTGAACACGCTTCCGAAGATGGTTTATTTATTTTCTCCTTCATCTATTCCTTAATTTAATTATTTACTTATCTTTCTATTTATTCATTTACACCCGTATACAAAAACACCCGTATTTTTCTATGCCATATAAATGCTCAGTTACCAAATTCCTCATAATTCATCACATCGAAATAGAGTGAAATTTTAGTTATACGTTTTTATACGTTTTTCAAGAGATACAGCAAGTATGACGTATAAATGAGACTAACGTATAAGTGAAATACAGTATGTATCGGAAACACTTCAGCATTTGAAAATGGCGATTGGTGCATAATTCGCGATGTTTTTTAATAGCAGTACCACTATTATGCTAATGTTTGGATTTCCAATTGAAAATTTGATTGGTAGTAATGAAGTAATGAGCCAAATCAATTCTTTTTATTTTCCTTTAGAATTGTTATTTAATGCGAGCTTGTAATATTAAAGCCGTGACGTTTTCGACTAGCAAATCACAGATATGCTCGTATTAATAAGAGATATGTAATCACAGATAAGTATATGCATACATAGCACAATCTCAGAATTTCACAGTAGAAAAAATCAAGGCACGAGTTGTGAAATAGTAATTTTCGCAATGCCTGCCCCGAAAGTGCGATTTTCGATTGGTGTTTAGCGTGCGGAAAGTGGCTTATTTCTCAACGATGCTTACTTTCCCGCACTAGTGCGGGAATGTGAGACTTTCCCGCACTAGTGCGGAAAAAAATCTATTTATAGCTCACTTTACCACATTGATTCGCGAAAAAACGGTTTTTTTTCACAGTTGATAGTTTTTTGTTCTACGATTTTGGACCGATTGAACAAACTTGAATGTAGCGAAATTCATGTCATATGAAACGTCAACTTATCACAATCGTATTTTCTGACAAGGAAATGATCTGAACTGATGTGATATATTTGAATATAATTGTTATTGGTTTTGTTGAATCTCAAATCCCACTTTCGAGACAGTCATTGCAAAAAATAATGTATGGGACATGTGCGAAAAAAAACGAATTACATCGCGCGTAAGTTGCCGAATTCGCCTCGACTTATGGTGCATTTCTCACTCGTACTCGTGTGGTTACAGCACTCGCCTTCGGCTCGTGCTGCAAATCACACTCGTACTCGTGTGAAATGCACCATAAGCCTTCGGCTCATGCGGCAACTTCACGCGCGATGGAATTCGTTGTTTTCCGCACTTGTAGCATAAATTACTATTATGCTACAAGTGCGGAAAACAACGAATTCCATCGCGCGTGAAGTTGCCGCATGAGCCGAAGGCTTATGGTGCATTTCACACGAGTACGAGTGTGATTTGCAGCACGAGCCGAAGGCGAGTGCTGTAACCACACGAGTACGAGTGAGAAATGTACCATAAGTCGAGGCGAATTCGGCAACTTACGCGCGATGTAATTCGTTTTTTTTCGCACATGTCCCATACATTATTTTTTGCAATGACAGGCTCGAAAGTGGGATTTGAGATTCAACAAAATCAATAACCAATAACCATAACCAATTCTTATTTTTTCACATTTCAAACGTCAACTGTGATAAGTCGACTTTTCATATCACATGAATGTCGCTATATTCAAGTTTGTTCGATCGGTCCAAAATCGTAGAACAAAAAACTATCAACCGTGAAAAAAACCGTTTTTTCGTGAATCAATGCGGTAAAGTGAGCTATAAATAGATTTTTTTCCGCACTAGTGCGGGAAAGTCTCGCATTCCCGCACTAGTGCGGGAAAGTAAGCATCGTTGAGAAATAAGCCACTTTCCGCACGCTAAACACCAATCGAAAATCGCACTTTCGGGGCAGGCATTGCAAAAAATTGTTTTAAGGCAGTAGTCTGCTTTACAGGCTTCAAAAAATCGATTTTTCGTTTTTGTCTTAAATCTATTCCAAAACTATCCAAGAATATGTGTTCAAAATTTTAGAGGCCAATTCGACATATTTTCGAAGCTAGATCAGTTTTAGTGGCCGAGCGTCGAGCAGGTGCGAATGCTCGGGCAGAACTTTACAGCCCGTTTTCTCGAGTTTTCATTTTCACAAGTTTTGGAAAACGGTGCCGGCGATAGTAAAAACAATATATGTCCGATCGAAAAAAACCAAAGTGATCTAGCTTCAGTATTGAATTATCTTCTATTTGAACTAAAAAAGTTGGACAAAAGTACTATTTAAATTACTTGTTTTGCAACTTAAAGTGAATTTTTTTTTTCAAAAAAGTGAATTTTTTTTTCAAACTTCGAAAAAATTTGGAATTTCGTCATTTCTTCGGTATTTTTTTAGTTCATATAGAAAAGGAACTTATAAAAACTAAAAAAAAAATTGGTTCCACTGTTTCAGATGCATCGCACGACCTCCATCACCGGCACCGATTTACGAGTGCACACTCCAGGCGCCCCAGAAAAATCGTTACAACTTTGGCAAATTTCAATAATTTGTAATAATAAAAATTGTTTTTTAAAGCTTGAATATAATATACTATCGTCTCAAAATTTCGTTTACCGCAATCATTTCCTTCCCTTTCAAAAAAATTGTTGAAAAAACGCTTTTTTTCGGCTCCTAAAGCAGACTACTGCCTTAAAACAAAATTAATTACGTATAAGCGCGAAAAACGTAGAAATGAAAATTTATTACATTATTTATAGGCGGAATTTGCCGGGGCCAGCGAAATTTGACGTATAAATGATAAAAGCGAATAAGTGTAAAACGTATAAACGAGGTTTCACCGTATAGCAATAACTATAAAATAACAGATGACACATTAGAAACGAAAGGTCGCATAACCTGCGAGGATCTCAATTCAGACTCTCTTAAGCTGTACATTGCAGTCTCACCTAACAATCATATGGTATGTCCCGTATTGATGTCTTTGAAGAAAAAGACGAAAAAATCAACCTACATGCGAATATTTAAGTAAAGAATTTTCGAAGACTATACACATTGAATTGTCGCACGCCGCGGCACGGTTGACTATTTCTATGTGGATAAATAGTATAAAGGCAATCTCGAAATACCGTGTATAACTTATGTGAGCTAGTTGGCCGACTTTAGCACGCTCCCGCACAGAGCACACATACAATATAAATGCACTTCTCTTCCGCCAACCCCCAATTTCCTTCGTTGCAACTACGGGTTCTTTGCATCCCCGTCGAGGGAAATCCGATGCTCCGGTTCAACCCTTTTGGGTATGAGATATACCGGACTACATACATAAAGTTTGCCTCTATCGGTTCTCCATAAATCGCGGCAAAACTGCGCCGGAGTTCATCGCAGGTTTCGCAGGCCTGTTCTGTTGCAGTCCCCACTCGCTCTTGCCCGTCTCATCGAGCCTACATTTGACGGCTCCACCAAGAATGCATCTCACACGAGAAAGAGACAGAGAGAAAGAGAGAGAGAGAGAGAGAGAGAGAGAGAGAGAGAGAGAGAGAGAGAGAGAGAGATGCTAGCCAGAGGAAGAAGGCGCGAGGGGAAGGCAGAAGAAATAAAAGAGAAGGAATGAGAAAGCGGGTATACAAAACTCGATATACACTTTCTGCCTGCTCTCTCTCTATCTCTCTCTCCCGTACTCACCCCACGAGCGTTGTGTGCGATGTGGTATTTCGTGGAGAGCGTTAATTAATAATTTAATCGAAGAGCCTGTTCCGGACCTGTGCGAGAACGGGAGCGCTGCACAGCCACCACCACAATCAGGAGAGGATGGAAGTAGCGGTGGTAGTGATGCCGGAGCAATGCGCCTCATGGATCCGGTGCGATAGAAGCTCTAATTAAAATCGAGGCTCTCCCAGCCATCCCTCTTATGGACGCGGGATGCATTGAGCTTTTGCATTTCATGCCAACGATCCTTCATATTCGCTCTCTTTTTCTCTCCTCCTCTCTCTCTCTGTCTCTCTCTCTCACTACCGCTCTTTCTTTTTGGTAGCGACGTCGCGAAAAACAGGAAAACAAAAAAGCCACTTTTCCCACCTCTTGGCCGTCATACAGGACGAAGGACGACACGGTAACGCGAGACTGTGATAAACAGGACGCCTTGTGTTGGCAGCGACGGGGCGGCGAAGCTTCGTAGCGCTTTTTTTTTTTTCACGTATGCCTTGGGGAGAGAAAAGAGGTCGATGGCTCTCGTCACATTTCACCGACGTTATGAGACCGGTGGTTGAGAAAAATCGCGTCAAGGCGAAAGTTGTGCTCTCGTTGTAAACGAATATTACTGCACGGCGTGACATTCGGCTACTTCAGGAAATACTCTAAAACGGACAACTGCTGTATAGACTCGATGCACGGTCACGAACTCTGCAACACAACTTTTGGCCAAGGTGCTAATATTTTTTGTTTAACCGAACACTTGTTTGTTCCCGGACGCACAAACTGTTGGAAGAAGTTACCTTTTTTTTTGGTCTGGGCCAAACATTAGTTGCCGCTCCGTGACTGTAGAATTAGATCGTGGAACTATTTTTTTTTTAGCACACGAGACAAAAGGTCGCTCAGACGCGATTCATTGGCGTTCTTTTTGAAGTGTTGTCAAAATATAGGGATTCCTCGTCAAGGTTCTTGCTTTTTTTTTCTGTAGCACTGTGACTTTCAATTCGACTGTTATCACTTTAGTGACCTCGCAATGTCGAAATTACTTTTTTCGTAATTCCGCAGCGAAGCATTTGCTCGTTTCTTTTTTTTGTGTACGGGCGTTTTTAATCATCTGCTGAAGTTAAAAATCTCTTGCAACCTGACGATTGTTGAAAATCCTTCGAAAACGCGTACCTAATTGTTTCGTAGATTTATAATTTTGATCTCTTTTAACCATCAATCACTAAGAAGAATGTAGTTATTTCAGTAAAAATAAAAACGGTCTGAATCTACTTTAACGCGGGACTTTCCGAGAATGAGAACCATCCCTTATTTTTGTTGGTGGTCACGAGGATCGTTCTTCTCCCCGCGGACAGGCGAGTGGTAGGAAGCAGCTGAAATAGCCCTGCAAGAACAGGACAGTCCGGTCATTAATCGCATGCTCAAGGCCCCACCGAGATTCATGGACTAATTTTCCAAAAGTGCATTAAGCAGAGCGTCCGCAAGGCGTTCGTGGGGTTGGCACGGGATCGAGAGAGGGTTGTTGTGCGAAAACACGGAGCGGGAAGAGACGTACAGCCGCACGAAACACGAGCCAAGAAACTGTGGGTAAGCTCTCGCTTTCTTGACCCGGGCATTAAGCTTTCTCCAGAAATTAACATAGTGAATGTCCCGAAGTGACCTCTGCTTTCTTAAAAAATACCACAGAAAATGCACACGATCAAATATTCGTACAGAAATTTGTTTGGGAGTCCTCAGATTCTACCATATCCTTATATGGATTGAATACGGACGCAGCACATAGGGTGTCCACATTGGAACTCAAGTCGATTCCGCGCTCATTCCCGATTGACGTTGTTTGAGAATTTTTTATTTGCAATTCTCAATCGGAATTTAGTGGACTTCCCAAAAAAAAAACAATATCTTTTCGTGATCCCATGCACAATGTGTTGGAGAGTACCAAAATGCACCCACATCTTTATAGAGATTTGTTAGGGACGCCGCAGATAGGAAGTCCTCATTCCGAACCAATTGGATTCTATACCGTTCCCCGATGAAGACATTTGAGAATTCTTACCACGTTCGAATCGAAAATAGGTGAAAAAGTCACGAGAAAAGAACGCGACGTGTTTAATTAAACATAGCCTGCATGCTTCCTGAGCGTATACGTGTGTGGTGACATTATACCAAAGTGCAGTAGAATAAATTCATTAAAAGCGACGATTACATTGGATTTTCAGTGATGAGATTCGAATCGATTTTCAAGATAAACTTTTCGAAATGATTTATACTTTTTTAAGATAATACTTATACGTTTTTAAGATCCAATCATATCGTATACCTATATATTTTGTTTAAAAAACTCAGCGTACAGCAACCGATGGGATCCAGACAACAATCCTATAGGATTTTATTCAATAATGAGGGAATCCTACCTAAAAAACCTAAAAAACCTTAACCATTTATGAGAAAACTGGGTTGCAAAATTTGTGAGGTTATGTTGACCTTGTACAGGGTGTCCGATGGCAGATTTCAAACTTTAAATGATCATAACTTTAAAACGCGAGGTGCAACAGGAGTGCGGGGCGAGTAGCTGAGGTCACGTGCGTTGCGGATTTTTTAGTCGCC
Organism: Ophion ventricosus; assembly: GCA_963932345.1. Classification (NCBI taxonomy): domain Eukaryota; kingdom Metazoa; phylum Arthropoda; class Insecta; order Hymenoptera; family Ichneumonidae; genus Ophion; species Ophion ventricosus. The sequence continues at coordinate 18,724,399 of OZ010718.1, read as the reverse complement.
ATGAAGCGTTGGTCTGGAGAGCAACGTGCTTTCACTGTGGAGGCCTATTTAACTAGTCATTTTTCGCTTACTTTGGCGCGGCGTAAATTCTGTAGACGCTACAACATTCGCCGAATAAGTGACGCGCCATCGATAAATTTGATCCAAAGTTGGGTAGCAAGATTTAGAGCTTCAGGCTCGGCTGTAAACAGGCATCGCCAAAATCAAGCAGCCTCTGTATCAACTCCGGAAAACATCCAACGTGTGAGTGATTCCGTTTTAGAAAATCCACGAATGTCATTGAGAGTGCGTGCATCTGTTTTGGGTATTCCAAAATCGACACTGCATGAAATTATGAAGAAAAAAATAAAATTTCATCCGTATAAAATCCAAATAATTCAAAAATTGAACGACAGTGACTACCCAACAAGAATAACTTATGCTCGAAAGATGCTGGAGACTTTTTCCACCGAAACACGACTAAGAAACATTTTTTATAGCGACGAAGCACATTTCCATCTCGGAGGTTATGTCAACAAGCAACATTTTCGATACTGGAGTCTCGAAAATCCAAGAGAAGTGCATGAGCAGCCACTGCATATTGAAAAGGTCACTGTTTGGTGCGCTATTTCGGGGAACGGAATTATCGGGCCCTATTTTTTTGAAAATAATCGTGGCCAGACGGTGACGGTCAACTCAAAAATTGAAATCTGCCTTTGATTTCTTTTCATTTTAATAAATATTTTTTAATTACTTTGTTTATTCATTTTTTTTTAACTTTTAAAGTTTGAAATCTGCCATCGGACACCCTGTACATGCCCTTAACGTAACCGCAAATATGTACTCTCAGATGCGCAGCCTACCCAACCAATCATTTAAAAAAGTCGAATCAATTTTGTTGAGTATTTTTTTCTGAGAGGATAGGCTCAGAGGGCTTTTTCTGAGGCTCTTTTAAACGTAGATATTTTGTCTAGATATTAGATATATTTGCTAAGTGGTAGTTTATTTTTTTCCATGTCTTGTATTTTTATCGGGTCAAAGAGAAAAAGAAAGAGAGAGAGAGAGAGAGAGAGAGAGAGAGAGAGAGAGAGAGAGACTCAAAGAGAAAGGGAAAGAGAGGAAAAGAGACAGAAAGAGAGATAGATCAATATCAAATTTCAATTCAATTTGTAAACAAGCAAAAGAACAATAGTAAAGCGTGAAACGGACATGTACTCGTGGTAAGAGCTCGACCGGTGCCTGAGAAAAAATTCAATCTATTTGCCCAAATCACAATTCAAGTAAAACAACACTGCAGAATATTGTCCTAAAGAAATCGCGCCATCAAATCTATTGAAAGCTACCACCGCGCTTGTAAATTGAAGTTGCAGACGAAAAACAACGAAAAAAAAAAACTTGAATTTTGTGAAAAAAAAGTTGGCAGGAAATACGCTGAGCTGTCACGATTACGTATGAAAGAGGATGAGTGATTCCGCCATACGTCTTTTCTGCTATTCAAATGCGTGCGACAAATACGAAATGTCATCGTTGTCGCACTCTCGAAATTCGTGGACTGATGCATAGTCGATTTTAAAGTCGTTGCTACGAAACGTACGAGTTTTCCCATCAGTTTGTCGCCTTCCCCGCTCCCCTTGCCACACTCGCAAAAACCGCGAGAAAGGCAGAAGAAAAGAAGCCGAAGATGGGCCTACAAGACTACTTAGTTCCGTTGCGAATCTTGGAGGTTGGTCTGAAATCCGGAAAAGCAGAGACCGCGCTTTAGATAGAAAAGCGAAATTTGCTCATGATAATGTGAGTTCTCTCGGGGTAGAGGTGCATCACGCATTGTGAGCGGAAGGAAGGAGGTAAAATGGACCCTTGCTCTTCCCGTAGAAGTATTGAAAAATAGCGCCGCAAATTTTACTTCTTCCGGAATCTGATCTTTGAGAATAGCGCTCTGAAAAAATCTTGGAAATATGGTTTCTTTATGCTTTTGATTTTCAAGAATATCGTGATATACATTTTTCTAATTACCCAAAATTCGGTAATTTGAAGGAGGAAAAACTCATATTCCGAGCAGTGTCAAATTTTATTCGCGTTGAGAATTGTTGGAAGGCCGTTACTTCTATTCTGATTCCAATTAGAGTCTTTGAGAAGTCCTGCTATCTCTTATACTAATAGAAGTATAGAAAAGAAAGCTGCCCATGTGAGAAATATTCGTCTGTTAAGTCTAGTTATGTAGCTTGAAGCGATTGTCCCCGTGATTTGTTAATATTAACAATAAAAGCCAGCCGAGCTGGGAGCTAAAATCCCTTGAACGAAAATGACAGATCTGTTGGGCTGCGTGAAATTCTCCGAATAAAAACGCTTTCGTCCTCGAAAGATCTAGTGAATACCTGGAGAGCACGTACGCATTTGGAGCCTTCATCGTCATCCCGATGCGCGGCACAGGTGGTTCTAAATTGCGAAGCAGCATGGTGGATTATTAAATTTTTCACTCTAATTTGAGTACGAGAATTCACGTGTTCGCCACTCTGATCGGAGTTAAATTCAATGTTAAATGATAAATAACATTCGGCTTTTGCGTCTCAAGTTTGTGCCAAGGAACTTGGCACAAACTTGACACGCAAAAGCCGTTTAATACGGAAATATTGATCATTCATATGGGAAAACATTTTTCACTAAATAATAAAACGTGTAAAAAAAAAAATCCCGAAAAAAGCGTTTTTTTTTCGGCGTTACGAGTAGTCCTCACCCCTTAATATAAATCACCTCCACGAACACATATATACATCACTTGGGTGGCCGAGCCCTCAAGTAGCAACCGTTTTTTGCTATCAGGGGCGGCATATATTATCGTTGCCTGACCCTTTATCCTCACGCAACGAAGAACACACATTATTATAATTAATTATCCATAAGTATACGATACGTTTCTTTGTCGCGTGTTGTTTGTCCGTATGAACGGGGCGAAGAAAACTCACCTGAAACAAAAAAAAAGAATAAAAAGATTACGTATGAAGTCTTTCACTCTATATGTGCTAAGGTAAATACTCACACATATACGATATATGTGTAGACAATATAACAGTTGAGAAAGTCGAAACGTCAGTGCGAAAAAGGTCGAGAACGAAAAGCTCGAAAGTATAAGGGAAAAGTACACACGAAAATCGTTCTCCGTTTCTCCTTTAGTGTGTACTTTCTAGGCCATTGTACCAACTTTGGCTTTCGGTAGGAAAAAAAAGAATACAGCTGGATCTTGGTATTGCTACTTTGAGTCTTCGAAACTTCAGATTTGCAGGAACGGGCGGATACTAAACGAGGGGAACGGAAAATACTTTTTATATCGTTCGTACCTTCACCCGCCCCACCGCCCTCCAAAGATTATCAAAGCGCTTTAACGAACTTTTCGTGACTTTCCTCGCGGACCTTGATTCTCTTATAAGCTGGTGGGTGGGCACGAGAACCCTCGAAAAATCTTTTACCTCTCTCTCTCTCTCTCTTTCTCTCGAGTTCATGTCTCGACAAATCGTGTGACATCTCTAAAATTGAAATGTTGAAAAGTGACGAGGACTGAGAGGGGTGGAATCTCAAGCAGTATTTCAGAGTGTCCTTATGGGTTTATTTTTCCGGGATAAATGATTTTTCGTATCGATTACTTCATTAGTTTGTCTCCGAAACGGAAAAATTATGTGAAACCACTCCTTACTTCTTCCTTTTTTTTAAATATCTAAAACTTTTTTCCTAAAACTGTTAAAATAAATTCCGGATATTCGAAATGATACATCTTTATTGCACTCCAACGATGCAAACGACAAAATGGTCGAACGTTTCGTCGGTCAGTGGAAGAACTATCGGAAATCTTTACTACGCGATGTACCTGGAAATTGCGTAACACATACACACCTACACACAAACATGTGCAACGGTTTTCCAAGTTATTACAGCGTTAAGGACAGAAGCATGGTGCAATCCTCGTGGTGGCTGCATTTTCCTATAAAGTCATTTCCACCGAAGTACCGGCCTCGCAAAAGCAACAGAAGTGTATGGATAGGGACAGATTCAATGATGGGCGGAACGAAGTACACATGGGTTATATGGGCAGATGACGGCAGAGCGGAAGTAAGCGCACGTGTAAGTGCGCGTGGATGGATATGCGTAACTGCAGTTACCGTTTGCACCTGGGAGTGCATCGTCAATGTCACATTCACGTCAACGTCATTCTCTCTCTTCCTATCTTCGCTTATTCCTCACACCCACGCGCACATACGCATTCTTTATCGGTTCCGCGCGTTCTTCATCGCTCGTTCGCTCTCTCTCTCTCTCTCTCTCTCTCTCTCTCTCTCTCTCTCTCTCTCTCTCTCCCTCTCTCTCTCTCTCACCATCGCTCTCACATACGCTCACCGTGTCCCTTCACCCATTGCCGACCCCGACCAACTACGAATGAGAAAATAAGAATGAATGAAGCACGATCGCCGAAAGCAGAATAGCCGATATATAGTGCATCCATTTTACGATACGATTCGTATGACTTGCCCCTCTCCTGTAGTTATATGTGACCACTGCTAATTAGCCTTTTTCCACCCAGATCCGAGGCCACTACGAAATTATACTGTAGAATTAAACAGAGAGAGAGAAAGAAAGAGAGAGAGAGAGAGAGAGAGGTCGGCTATTGTACAATTACTTAATGGTATGAGAATGCATGATTATACTCGGCTACCATATGCCCTACTGTGAGTATCATTATGCGTATAAAGCTATACTGACGATTTATCATCGCGAGTCGAACGCAACATTCACGAACTTAATTTATCACAGGGTCGTTTCGTTCGCCTGTACCGAAACTGTTCCGGGCTCGAGTGGAAAAAGAATCGGCTACACAATACCAATTCGCTCCGGATGCTTTAAAACCTAAAAAAATCTATATTTACTTATTCTAAAATTACACATTTCATTCAAAAAGTTCCGGGACTATTTTTTTTACGAAAGTAAAAAAGAGTTTAGAAAAAAGTTTTTACTTAATTTTCTACGTAATCTCCTCCTAGTTCTATACAAATTTTGCTGCGCTCGTACAGCCGCTGGAATGACCTGGAGAGTTCCTCTTCTGGGTTGGCTTTCAGAACCTTGGTCACGTTCCTCTTAATAGCCTCAACATCTTCAAAACGTTCACCCTTCATCGCGATTTTCAATTTGGGAAATAGAAAAAAATCGATTCGCCACCCGTCGAAACACGATTCGCCACCCTACCTACTCGCCAGATCTGGCGAGGAGGGTGGGTGGCGGATCGTGGTGACTGACTTTTGGGCCAAAAATTGTGTGACGAGTATCGAGGAATGGGCTGGCGCATTGTCGTGCAAAAGAAACCAGTCACCAGTGCGGTACAATTCTGGTCTCACGCGTTGAATCCGCTTCAAAAGTCGATCAAGGACATCTTTGTAGAATACTGCGTTCACTGTTTGGCCTGTTGGCACAAATTCGTTGTGGATAATCCCGCGAGAATGAAAGAAAGAAATGTGCATCGTTTTGATTTTTGACTTTGTTGCTTGAACTTTTACGGGTCGCCCTTCGTCCTTGCTTCGCCACTTTTTTTATTGTAATTCTTTAATTTTTATCATTATCCGAATCCTTTTTTTAGCATATTGAAGTCGTAAATTTCTGACAAGAATTCGTAAAAACGTGTGAGTGACTTTCGCAGCCTAAATTAGCAAAAAATTGGAGAAATTAAAAAGAATGAATATTCTATGCACTCGAGCGATGCACACTTCTTCAACATCATTCCCAATAGGGGTAGTTCTGCAGAAATTACAGCATACGAAAGTTTGGCGGAGTTTACAGACCCAGCAAAAAATGCATCTTCACTTCTAGGGATGAATCACTTTGATGATTTTAGGTTTAAATTAATTGACTTGTATCTCACATCCCCAGTTTTCACAGATCTCACCCCCCCCCCCCCCCCCCCCCCCACGTCTCCGAACCACCGGGAGCAGATTTACCGAATTCGCATTCAATTTCACCGGAAGCTCTGTTCTTAGCCATGGGTATGCTTTCATTCAGCAGCACCGCACCCTACCACTTAATCTTTATCAATAAGGATTTCCGCACCCGTATGTATTCGGCTGGAATTTCTTTCTGGAAAGAGCCGATGAGTCTTGGATGCGTCGTTTGCTGCCGCCTACGCGCTTGACGCTAATTATATTGGGATAATATGGGGTGCGTGACAAGATCGAAGCGTGTCACGTGTATTGATGAAAAAAAAAGAACGAAGGCAAGAAAATTACGAAAACGAAAGAGACGTTGGTACATAAATGGGGGTGCGTTGATTGGTCATAGGCAAACATTGCCTGCAAGGAGGACCGGATGTCTAGGCAACCCTTGGTGTTGAACGTTAATTAAATTGCAAGATATACGAGGAGAGGCGGTAGACGCAGAGGACAAAAGAGAAAGTGTGAGGTTCCCAGAGAAGAAAATAGGATAGAGACGAACTAAGTCGATTGAAAGGTGTGGATGAGAAAGAGGCGAAAAGCCTCATCGCGGCACCACTTCCGCTACTAATAGTAGCTACACTATCCCCCCCCCCCCCCCAGCCTCAGCAACCTGTTGAATTCGAGATTCGCCTCGACCCAACGTTCACGGAAAACATGCGACCAGCATCATAATCGTAAGAGAAGTTTGGCCCCGTAGGTCGAGAGAAGAAGTTTTCTCAGGTCAAGCCCCTAACAATCAGTCGAGCAATGAAAATATGCTTTGAGGAATTTTCCTCGGATAAAATGTCAAACAACTCTGGGTGAAGTGTTTTATCGACATTCAACATTATAAAAGACCAAGTTCGTCATAGTTTGCTTTTTTTCGTATTGTTTCAAAGCACTCATAGTCAAGACCATAAATCGATCGATCACTCTCTTTAGACTTCCGTCCGGTCGGTATACGATATGTTCCAAGTACGGACTTTCTCATTCGCTATTGCAAGGAACTTCTTCAAGAGCCTCGTGTGTCGTACTGAAACCGAAAAGTTAGCAATCGTGCGGTTTGCATGCCAATTTATGGTCGCACATTCGATGGGAATGTGGCCTTATAAAGACGTGTATATATATACACCCACACACATATGTCTGACATCATAATCTATATAGATATAACACTAGCTTTCGCCCGCGTGGAATTTGGCTCATAGAAACTTCATTGCCAGTTGCACCCCTAATTAGGAGTTGTTTTAAAAAATCCTATAATATGCGTGTTATTATTTGTTTTCAAGAATATTTATACCGAGTTTCAAGTTGATACACGCAAGAAATACAATTTTCCGTAGAAACTTTAACACCCTATTTCACTCCCTTAAGAGATGATTTTCGAAAAATTCTTCCTAGTGCATCTCTACATCTTCCAACGACCATACGTTCCAAATTTCATGTTTCTATCTTCAGCGGTTTAGGCGGTGCGTTGTCTATCTGTCAGACAGTCATTCATTCAGTCATGTGGATAGATATACAGGGTGTTACGGAGGTAGTGCATAAAACTAAAAGGGATACTAGAAGAGATCATTTAGAATCGATTTGACCTGAAACATTATTAGCCAAAATCTAACGGTTTTCGAGATATCCGTGATTTTCGTTTTTTTTTCTTAATCATTTTTTATTGTTCTCAATAGGTTATACATACATAGTTCAAGATCGTTGCCCCTAGGGTCTCTATACATTTATAGGATAGAAGTTATTTGTTTATATTCATTTACTTCGATTTTAATTTTTGTCTTCCGACTGCGGTGTTAATTTCTTTTTATTTCAGGTGTTTTCTAGATTTTGCACCAAATAGCGAAATTCGTACGAACTTATTACGTTAAATGTACAAAATTTTGTAACATTCGTAATCTAGAGATTTTGTGTGTTCTATCGAAAACAAACTTTATCAATTTTTTTTTCACTTCCAGCAGTCAGTATCCTCACCTAAATGTTCAAAATATCATTTCAACAAAACAAAACTGTGAGGGATATCTCGAAAACCGTTAGACTTTGGGATAATACTGTTTTAGGTTAAATCTCGATCCTAAATGACCTCCCCTAGCACCTATTTCAGTTTTTTGTACTACGTCCCAAACACCCCGTATACGAGCGTGTTGGAAGTCTGTTTAAACGGCTCGGCATATCACGATTGATAGGTCAACATTTGAGTAAGTCTTTTAACTGCTTCCCGTTGGACACTTTCCCTTGAGTCAAGCACGTGCAAAGTGCAGAAAATTTTCATCGATCCGTTTCATCGATCCGTTTCATCGATCCCGTTGTGATATTCCGAGTCTTCTGATTATTTGGCTGTGTGTATATATTAACAAATATTTGTTAATGGTTCACTCCTCAAGCGAATAGATGATATATATCATATAAAGTACAAACGGTAACGCTCGAAATGCTTCTTTTTTGTACGAGAATGTTTGAATAGTGAGGCAAGAGTTTGACCGTTAAGTAAATGACAAAAATATAGCAAGATTTGAAAGATCTGCGAATGTCACGATTTAGCATGTCAAAAGGATCAATTTGTTCTGTAACAGTGACTACATTTTCCGCAGATCCTTCAAACGCTGAATCAGTTATCTCAATAATAATTATAGAGATAGGGACGATTATTAGGAGTCGTGAAATTCAATACTGCGTGCAGGATATGTTTAGACCCGGGGTCACGTAGCGTGGAAACGTTGTGCTCGGAATCTCACGATGCATCAGTGTAGACTGTTTCGTATAGGTGCGGCGACGGTGACCGCATTCTGGATGCCACTACGGGTGGACAATGGCGGCTGACCACATCGTGGCCTCTATCATCCCCTCTCTCTCTCTCTCTCTCTCTCTCTCTCTCTCTCTCAGCCTCTTTCCTTCACCCTTTATCTCCACCCTGAGTCGCATTCCTATCCCCCGCTCTCCTTTTTTCTCTCCAATCATGCCACAACCCACAAGCCGAGCGACCTTCAGAAACGGATTCTACGCTCTGCTATGATTACTCCTGCTCATCACATATGCTGCATTATCTTGCCGAATTACCTCCTATCGCATATGACAGTAACAGCTACATTTGCGTTCATCTCCAAGCAACAGGGTCGAGAACACCTATGCCATTGAAGTTTGCATCGTTAGAATGCAACGATTTTTTTGTTCTTTTTCATTTCTTTATTGTTATCAATATCCAAAGTTTTGCTTTTTTTTTAAATTAACGTCGCAAATGTCTAATAATATTACGTAAAAATGTTTGAGTAATTTTCACAGGCAAAATTAGCCAAAAAAAAATTGAACAATCAAAAAGAATTCATTTTCGTTGCATTCCAGCGATGCAAAATGCAACGTCATGAATGCCTATACTTTCTCGAATTTGATATTACATTTTTCTAATGTCGATCATTGAATTGTACTTCTTTAAAAACAAGTTTATATGCCATTATTTCATTCTTGTCATAAAAAATGTATAAAACTACAACGGCAATATTACAATTAATATATCCGGATATCAAAATTGATTCACAGAAGAATTAACCGGAAAAAAGTACAGAAAAAAAGAACGCAAAGGGAACGAAAAATAGAATGAACTGGAGAAAGATAACGTCGACTAAAGTAATATTATATATGTTTAAAGTAATATTTCTTTCAAGGGCTTACATACACCTGAGACGGCTAAAAGTAAGGTTATGTTGAAGAATTTTTTTTGTGTATAAAACTGAATTTATTGAAAAACCATGATGTACATTTTAAAGTATGACATTTTATCTACATTGTGTGAAAATCTGGTTAAAAAATTTCAAACGGTACAAAAGTTACGGTCGTTTTCTTGGTACGTGTTTTTGTTGACAGCGTTTGCGGTACCAGACGTGCCTCTGCCATTTTTTATCTAAAAAAAAATATTTGTTTCTTAAAGTAGATAGATAAAACTAGTACTTATCGAGCCAGAATATAAAAATTTATTTTTTTCGTGTCATGGCAGTCACTGGAATAAAACAGGCGATTTTTCGCCTCAAAATTGTTCAGTACTTATGATGAAAAAAAAACGATGCCAGGGATCGAAAAAACGGCTCGATAAGTACTAGATTATTGTGTGAAGCATAACTGTGCAAAACTTGATCTCGATCGGTCCAGTAGTTGCGGAGATATTTCTGGTACCGATTTTGAAAACACTGTTTCGAGTAAAACGCGTTTAAACTTTTGAGTATACTTCACAGTGAAATAACTGGTTTATTTTAAACTTACATGAAATCGTCGATTTCTGAGCCATATGACGGATCTTCCTTAGATGTTGACGTTTCGATTAGATCTTTTTTTTGCTGCGTCAACCTCACTCATAGTCAAACTCATAGTCAAACAGATGACAAAGGCCGCGTCTACCTGCGCCCCAAATGTTAGTCGTTGCTCACCCGGTCAGTTACAAAACGCTATAACTTCGTCATTACTGCGAATTTCCTTATGAAATTTTCAGGGTAGACACTCAAAGGATAGTACTTTCGAATGAGCACCTTTTTGAAAAATTGATCTTTTTGACATACCCAAGTGTATGTAAGCCCTTAAACAGTGTATTTCGTTAGGCATGTAATTGGAAAAAATTAACAAAGGTTGTTTCAATAAAATCATCTCTCAACGTCGAATAAATCGTAGCTTTCCCACTATACGGTACGGAGACAAAGGATGATACGAGGTGCTTGATGGGTGGCAATTATCTCTCTTGTTGAGATATTTACCTTAGGTCACAGATGTATTGTGCCTGTGAACATCACGAATCGAACAGAGCCGAGTAAGCGCAATGCATTCTGAGTTTACCCCGATGGACACCACACGCCGAACAAATATGCTCGTGCAGACGTGGTTGGCGGTCGGAGCACAAATGTGATTACTCCATTACTATTACTATATATATATATATATATATATATGTATATAGATTTTATTATTTATTTATAAACATAATATGGATGCGCATCTTTTCCGATAGTACGACATAGTCCGAAAAGCATATGGTAGTGCCATTTGGATTCGAAAGATCCCGAGATCTTCACGATGGTTTCCACGATTTTGTACCGCCGGCAAAATTCATGCAAAATCTCTGGGAAAAAGGAATTTTATGTTGACTCGTATTTTCTGTTTGGTATCTTTTTCGTCGTGATCGTATTTTCTTTACTTTCGACTCAAGTTTTGCGATTACGAAGCGCAGAATTATTCGGTGGACTTAAGTAAAGCGTCGCTTGTTCGCCCGAGATGGACTTTGCCAGCAGAATTATGAAGACTCCTTAAAGAAAAAAAAGGAGAAAAGAGAAGCAAAAAAAAAGAGCTCGGCCAGATACGCAGTGTGAAAAAGCCAAGTGAATTGCTGGGTTTTTCTATTCCACGATCGTTTCTCGGCTGTCACATTACTCCGACAGGTACGGTTACGTTTTCTTCTACGGTACGCAGGGTGTCCTTGAGATCCACAGCGTCACCCTTTCAGGACGAATTCTCTCGTTTTCCTCACCAGCTATATATATTTTTTTTTCTCGAATTCACTCTCGCCCCGACGTTTCCTCCTTGCACATTTGCTCTGTGTGCGTGTTCACAGACCCGACGACTTTTCCGACTTCTCCAGCGAGCTTACACCTTTCGCACCATCGCTCCACGATCCTCGGCCTCTCTCCTCTTCGTCATACAACCATTTTCACCGTAGCCCGAGAAAATGAAAGCAAGAGCATCTTTCGAAAGCGCGAGCTCGCACAACCATCTAACGTTACCGGAGAAAATCCTCTCATTCGTTCCACGCGTTCGTATTACGACATTAAAGCTTGAGTTCTCGCGGCCCGAAAGCTTCAGTAATAAATAATTCGCTACGAGAAAAGGAAGTACGAGAAAAATATAAGTTATCACGAGTCACATCCCCACGAAATTGACGAGATAAGCGCCTTTTACCTTCGTATTATTTTTGTATCGTATGCGAAATGACATTTCCATTTTCTGGGCGTTCACTATACGTTAGTGCTGGCTTTAATTCATCCAACCGGATCGTACATTTTTTTTTAAATTCAAACATAAATCTACCTTCTCTTTATTTTGCTGTAAAATAAATCTACGTTCGACGGAAAATCTACATTCGTTTTGATTCTATGATCCGATTGTATTGCAGTTTAATCCAGAAGGATGAGAGTTGAAAGCTGAACTCGAATTTCTCAAATTTACGCCGCGACGTCTACTTCTTTTACAAAACCCTTTCTCAGGTACGACCGAGGCAATATTTTCCCTGACGCATACAGCATTTCTGTCAGGAAAGTTATACGATAAGACCAACCGTAATTCCCCATTGATGTTTTATCCGGAAGAGCTGAAAGCATGGGATATACTCGAAAATACGTAGAAAGTTTCTTATTTCCTTTGTACCGTCCTCCAATATACATAAGGGAGCGAACCGCAATGCGACAAGAGCATAGACTATGAAGGACCATATATTCCAGCTTCAAAGTAATTTTTTTTTTTCTCCAAAGCTTCGCCCTTCGTAAGAGTCATATAAAGTTGTTTACTTCAATTGCATGTCCACCATTTCCGAGAAACACACATAAATCCGTGCAAATTAGGAACTAGCACACGGTGCTTCCTCGTTATTGCACTTTGCACACGAATACCCTATGGGGTCGAAGTTTGCATCGTTGGAATGCAACGGAAAATCCTTCAATTTATTATTTTCCAAAATCATATATCGCAGATTTGAGCTGCAAATTGCCTTATTGAGAAACCAAAAAAGCGCGATTTTCGTAGCTCAAAGCTGCCAAAGGAAATTTGGAAAAGAAAAAATAAATAATTCATTATCGTTACTTTCCAACGATGCAAACTTCAACGTTATAATACCATCCGGGTATTATATTTAATTGAATCGGGTCGGGTGAATTTTCGAATTCTGGTTTATAGATAAATATTCGCGATTGGCTCAAAGTTATGAAAACGCAACGTAAACATGTATAACCAAGATGATTTTTTTTTATTAATTTAGCCAACTGAATTTATATAATGTCAAAGGTATATTCAAATAATTAAACCATATTTGTATCGAAGGTCTTCGAAATAAAGTGTATTCTAGTAAGGGCCGTGAATATGTTTTGGCGAAAGAGATTCGCTGTAAATGATAAGGATGATTCTTGGAGGTGAGGGGAGACAGTGTCGATTAACAGGCGAACACGACTTCAAGAACGACGAAATGTTAGAAATTTCGACCAACCTATTGTAGTGAAGTTCTTTTGATGAGGGTCACCAATCGATTTTCTATTGTAAAATGGCTTGGACATTGGACATTCGGGACACAAAGATGGCTACAGGGGAGGGAGGGGTCGTCGGGCTATTCAGCGAGGACGGACTCTTGAAGTATGATCAATGGGAATAGATACGAAAAAAAGGATAACGTGCCAGTGGAATATACGAGGCGAAATGGAGCTCTTGAGAACGAGGAGTACGGTACAGCAAGGAAAAATTGAATGCGGTTTTTTTCGTCTTATCGTTCTACATCGATGAACGATATGTCCAAATAAAAAAAAACTTCAAATAACCTATGAACAAAATAATCACGAGTAATCCTGAAACAAATATTTCTCTGCAGGACATAATTAGAATTAACGATAAAGAATTTAGAATGATAACCATATTAATTTAGATAAGTTTTAATTTTCGTCTTGATTCGATAAAATATATGAAAGAGATATTTTGTTAAGTATTTACGGCATTAAATTAAAATAACAATTTTAAACTTTCATTCTGAATAAAGCAAGTGCGATATTCATTACAATATTTTTTTTCACGAGCAAACAAACGTTTCAAAAACCTTTTCCATCAGACTTTACAATACGATGGCGTTTGAGCAGAAAAAAAAAGTAATACAGGTTTACCGCTGTTTCGAAATATGGCGACACGGCGTAATCAATTTACGTCTGAAAAAAGTATTCATTCGCAAAATGAATTCAGTTCTTTTGATGAATATTCAACGTCAATATTAATTAAACCATAATTCACTGTGAGAAACTCGTTGAACAAGGCTTTCCCATTGTTACTGAGCCGAGTTCTTGCATTTTTGTGAGTATTTTAATCAACTTCCGACGCATGAAAAGAATTTTACTTAAATGATTAATTGCCGTTGGAACATTATTATACGTGCCTTGCTACAAAAGATTTAGGTTGGCCGAGAAGGGGTCAATTTTCGTCGAGCCCCCCGCTCACAGTGATGATAATTTCTCATTGCTTATTGCGCATAGTAGCTGCATATAGCTCGAGAGCGAACTCTCAGGAAGTCGTTGATACACATTGCAACACATACGCGTATGGAGACATTAGATTACCCATAATCGATGTAAAGTTTTTCGAAATAAATAACCAAAATTTGCGGACGAATTCACCGAAAAAGTCAAAGCGTCGATTAACCGAAGACATCCCAAATTGCAATCAACCAAAATCCACAGTGGAATGACGGTATTCGAATTTGCGTCGTTAGAACATAACGAAAATTCTTTAAACAATGTATTTCTTCTGTTATTCTTATCATTCTTCTGTTATTAAACAAAATATATTTTGGTAATTAAGGATTCAGATCTTGCCTGCAAAGGAAAAATGTCTGAGGCTGACTATATCCGTAATTGAGATATGCCAGCGAATTATTTAAAAAAACATTAAATATGAAGTTATTTCTACAATGTTCAATTCCATCGACATAATAAATACTTCGAATAATGAAATTGTTTAGTTTTCCATCTCAATATTTCGTTAGCAACCTGCGAATAGACGATTCCGTCGATCCCGTTCATTTATTTCCCCGGAAATAAATACGTTTTCGCTGAATGGAGAGTGCGGAGGGTCAACAGCGCGCCTACAGTAGGCCGAGAGAGGAGGGCCAGTAGGTTCTGCGGGAGCACTCGAAGTAGGCCCACCTGGGGTTTCGCATATTCAGCTGCGCTCCGCATTGGCCTCCTTTAAGTGACAATGTCCAGTTACTGCCATTCGAGAGGTTCATCGGAGGCCCTAACGTATTCGTATTCCAAACGTACTGTACCCTCGTTTAGGTACCCGATAATCAAATCGAGGCCTCTATTTTGCGGGTTGAACGCGGCTCGAAAATTTCGACTCGGGGTACAAGAACAGAAAGGAAACAACAAGAAGTGTTGGACTGACGTCCTGTTTTTCCAATGAAACAAACATACTATGTAACAGTACGTAAAAAAAAAAGCATATTTATGAAAACCATTAAGCCGTGCTTGCTAGAGCTGACAATGATTTACGTCTTCGCTATGAATAAACATCACAGTCATTTTTTTTTCGAATAATCACTTTTCATAAGGTCTTTTAGCAAATTATCCTTGTCAAACGTTGATGTTGATCATATGAATTCTATAAACTTAAACAGGATAGTGGAATTTTGAACTGAACAAAGCCTAACGTACAGTATACGACATTAGTATTGTTGCGCCGATTTTGTGATGGCATTGAATGAACCATATCTATATTGCCAATTCTTTTACAATAGTTTTACAATAATTATTATTGTAAAATAATTACTATTTTACAATAGTAATTATTTCAGGGATAATAGATAGTCAAACACGCCACCCAAATCTCATGTTTGAATGTACTTTTTGCTTATAGTTGTGTTAGCCATATTATGATTGCGGTGTCAATAAGCTATAGGGAATTTGACTATTCCCCCTTTTCACCATGGGTGTTTATTGTAAATACCATGGACTTTTCTCTTTATGCAGGGCGGTGAACACTTGACTTCCACAAGATATGTATGCACCTATTGTAAATCTGAATACATAGCTTGTTTTAACATTCTACACGAAGTCAGTTGAAACGCCTCATATACGCCGATAACCCTTTCCTTCTGCATATCCACGTACATGTGCATACGTATGTATCTATATAGACACAGATGTGTTAAGTTGTCCGTGTGGATGCATCGAGCAAGCTTGGTACGCGGTACGTTAATGACAGGAAACCAGCAATATGAACTTGACGGGTCGGTAGCGTACCGCGTGAATATTCTCGTACCGCGGCAGCCGCAGCGGCATCAACGTGCAAAGTCGGTGCATCCACGGCGACCACAGGGGCCGTCAAATGTGGAGGGGAGCGACGGATGCAACGACGTCAGAGTTTAGCCATGCCAGGGTACTCGGTGGCTATATACACCGTATCGCATCATCACGAAAATTCATCGGATTACAAGCGATGTGTATGCCCCCCCCCCCGTCCCCTGAACACGATTAAATGTAATCGTTAAATAGGACAAGAATAATTGAGGTTTGTCCTGTCATTTATCGTAACATAGGGGTACACAACCGTTTGATAAGTAAAACAATAACAATACACAATAAACTTCGCCATGTCTAGTTCCTTAGCCACTAGCCTGAGTTTTTTTGCGCAGTCATTCTTTTCGAATGTACTACTGAAACGCATTTGCACGAGAGTACAGAAAAGCTGAGAAAAACCCTTGCCGATACAGGTAGCTGTACTGGACAGAGCTTCGATTGTGTTTAAAGTAGAAGTTCGGAAAAATGTTCTCTCGCTCAATGAACTGACTCGCAAGCCAGTACACGGGCAAGCGGTCACCTACTATCTATTGACCCGGGCCAAAGTTGACACGACAACGTGTCTTCGACTGTCGACCGTACATACAGATTTTTATCGGGTATATTCGTGTTTCTCTTTATGGAGGTACGATTACTTCCTCACGGTCAACAAAGAAACTAAATTTATGTTATCCCACGGGTATTCTAAATATTCGTATTGTCGATCCCAAAGTGCCAAATTTGTGGTAAATATTTTATTTGTTGCATATTTACTAATAAAAACTGAAAAATTAGATCCTTAACAACCTGGAGTCTTCACGACTATTTCCAAGCAGTAGCGCGATTCCGTAACTCGGCGGCGACCGTTTTCGTTGTCGTTGGTTAGCGACAGCCAATAAGAGGCTCCCTTTCTCCTGATCGTGCATGCGGTTGGCTGTCGCTAGCCGGCGACGCCGGGGACTGTCGCTGCCGAGTTGCAGAATCTCGCTTTCGATTCGCAAACGAATCAGCTGATACGCCCGACGTTGGAAAGTCTATGGCTACTATTTCGTCATTATAATAATATTCAACCGGAAGTTGAAACCGTTCTATAACGTAGTGCGTGAACTACACGGTGAAGTTCGAATTTTCGATTTTTTACAATATCTATTATGTCTAATTTATCAAATTTTGGTTTTCCAACGACCTTAGTTGGATACGTGAGCAGCAAAACCGTGATCACCGCACTTCTGGTCAACCGTCTCCATAAGACGACGTGCTTCACTAGCTCAAAGTGCTCGACTTTGCAATTTTATTACGAAAAAACTGAACGGTCAATATAGCTCAAGTTTTTCCAAAGAGTGCAAAACGTATTCGTCAACATCATATAAAAATTTCAAGCCCGAAAGATGGATTTGACCCCATGGTCGTACCTCCTTAACTCGATCGTTGGTTGATAAGTTCACGAGCGCTCGTTCCTTTACGTGGCCGACTCACTCGCTCCCCCCCCCCCCCCCCTCTCTATTCGTATCGTACCAATTTCCAATCGGATGGAGGAGGACCGGAAAAAGCAAATCCCACGTGAATTATTCGACTTCTTAGCATTCGACTCTACTTGATAGTTGAGGGAGGACCTCTGAGAGGAAAGTCGAAGACAGATTACGAAGTTGTGGTGGAAACGACGAGGGACACCAATGAGATTTCCCGAAGGTAAATCAATCTCGTTGATAAAATGTTAGATGTTAAACCGAAGCGAGGCTACATTTTTTTCGCTCGCTATACCGCTCGTCAACGATCCTCGTGTGACATGACGTTTTTACGTTCCGGTCGTGTGTGCGTATGTGTGTTACTTTTACCAACAACAATGTTCAATATGCAAAAATGTATGTACGTGTATAAAAAATTACGTACGTGTATAAAAAAAGAACGAGTCGGATGCGGCCGCAAGGAGGGTGGGGGGGGGGGGGGGGGGGGGTGAAGAAAAACAGTGGAGGAAAGACACAGTGGAGGAAAAAATAGGTAACAAACGCGAACAGCGTGTACCTTAGGAAAAAACAATAATTAAAAAATTAATTTATAATATAATCTTTATAATATTATCTAGGATGTAGCAAAGGATTTTTTTGGCTGGATGCCGCGTTCATTCATTATTCATTTTTTAAACTCAAAATTTTTGTAAAAATCAGTGTTTTTTTTTCAAACAGCTATTATTTCTATAGAAGATTTTTTTGTATTCCCCCTATGCTACACTTTAGCTATTAGCTTTCTTTATAAGAATTTTTTTTTATTTTCAGACGATGCCGGACAAAGAAAAATTCCACCATCCGCAAGGATTTTCAAAAAGCGATCCTACTGGACGACTTACATCTCCGTCATAAAAGAGAAAATGTATTCGTTTTTTTTTTAACTTTTTGTTCATAAAACTATATTGTATTTGTGAGAACTAAAAATTATTTTATATATTTAATAGTCGCGTCAATTTAAAAAAAATTCTTACACCTACTTTTCCAAGCGTCAAGCGCACGCCTCAAAAAATGCGCAGTTGTACATTATATCCGTACAGTTCGCTCCCTGCACTCAGAATAATATATGTACACACATCCAGCCATGTATACATACGCTTGGGCATAGACACGCGTGTTTCTACACCAAGTGCCTCGTGGCGAGCCTGGATGGCGAATCCTCAGCTATCCGACTCTAAGTAACGTCATTAGGTAATTAGATACGTGCCGAGTTTCACGCTCGAGACTCACTGGAGCGAACAAGCGGAACTAGCTTGCTCCTTCGCCACTACTACTTCGGGCAAATGGTTGGAGACTGGGATACATTTGTATATTCGAGTATGTAAATACACGCGCACACTCAATATGTACGTAGATGTCAGTATATCAAGATATTTTAAGGCAAACACTGTTTAATGGCATTCCCATTGATTACGAAGATAAATGACAGCTTTGCTGATTTTGAGTCACGCCAGTTAGAATTTCATTGCGAAAAAATTATTCTTCCTTCCAAATCCTCACGAGGTGTGCGCGATTTTATTCCCCAATCCGGATAATCAAAGGATTCTGGCTGTCATTAGAATTCAGTCTCCGTAATGTATATTATATTCGTTGAATAAAAATAAAATATTTCCAAAATTGCCTGAAAAAACATCACGTCCCCCCCCCCCCCTCCTCTTTGTTGTTCTCTCCAATACGATAGATGAGATAGTGCTAACTCTCACCATGTATGAGATCGCGAAGAAGAATGAATATTTTTCAAATAGTACACGCGATGATGTCAAAGGAGAGATGCGAGAGAGAAAAAAGAAAGCGTGAGGGAGAAAGATAGACGGAAGAGACACGGAGAGTAAGAGAGAGAGAGAGACAGACAGAGAGAGAGAAACGTTCCTTCAGAGGGTAAATGGGAATTGAGAGTCCCGTCGTCGTTGCCCGAGAGCAAGAAGCTTAAGAGGAAAGAAGGGCGTTTGGTGAGGGTAGTAAGAGTGGGCGCGGGAACCCGGATCTTTATGGGCGGAGATCTTGCCTGCTCGAAAACGTGAATGCCTCGTCACCAAGAGATGTCGGGTGTATCGACTCGATGCTCCAATCTAACCAGAAAGAACCATTGAGATACGTACCTACTATCGCGTTTCCTATACTCCATTTCCTCGCCATCTTCATCTCTTACCTTTTTTTTTTTCTTTCTGTTGCCAGCCTCTTACAACACCGTTCCATCATCTCAACGCGAGACAGAATTCCATAAGCTACTTCTCCCAGATACGGTCTCGTCCCTAACCACCTCATCGTGAAAGTACCCCTTGCACTCCCAAGAGTACAGGCAATGCACCCTCCGCCTACAAGATTATTCCTACTTTTCTTTTCTTTCTTTCGTCAGATGTGAATACGTACACGAATTCATACACACCCACGGGTTTGCCCCCACGACTTTCCTCGAAGGGAAAAAATGAAGAATCAATTAATTGTACACTGAGAGAAATATATGGTGTTTTTAATCATACTTTAACCATATTTTATATTTTCCTGAGGGAACAATAATATTTTAAACCATAGTTACTGCGAAAAATATACAGTGGGTAAAAAAAAAGTATGTGTACACCGCGCGTTTTGCAAATTGTCCTACGAAGAAAAAATAAAATGCTTTAGCATTTTATTATTTTCGAAAATTTTTGTCGAGCATTTTATTTATCATCGAAAATAAAAAAAAAATGCTAAAGTATTTTTTTTTCGCAGGATAATTTGAAAATTATGTATATATATTGAAAAAAAAAATGTTGCCTGTGATTGGCGACGATGTTTATAGCGATTTGTACCATATTATATGATACAAATGATGATTATATGATACCACTTCCTACATGCATGGTATAATGTGTGTCCTCCAAGAACAGAAAGGAAACTACAAGAAGAAGTGTTAAACTGATATCCTATTTTTCCAATGCAACGAACATACTATGTAACCGTTTATAAAAAAAACTACTAAGCCGTGCTCGCTCCAGCTGCAAATGATTTACGTTTACGCTAAAAATAAACATTCCTATAATTTATTTTCGGATAGTCATTTTTCATACGGTCTGTTAGCAATTTATACTCGATAAACGTTGATATTAACCAAATGAATTGTACAAACTTTGAATAATAGAAGTTTTACCTGAACAAAACTTAACGTACAGTATACAGCATTAGTATTCGTGCGCCGATTTTGTGATAGCACTGAATTAACCATATCTATATTGCCAATCCTTTTAGAATTGTTGATCTTTGTTTCGCAAATGATAGATAGATAGGACCATAAATTAGCCATACTATAATTGCGGTGTCAATAAACTATGGGGAATTTTTCCTATTTCCCCCGTTTTGCTATGGGCGTTTGTTGTGAATACCATGAACTTTTCTCTCTGTCTAAAGTACTTTGAAGGGAATCATCCTACTAAAATAATAAATATACGATTTGGACGAGATAATTCCATTTACATTACATTGCAATTAATTCATTCTTCGTATATTTTCCTGCTGATTATCATCGATGCGATTAGAAAACACGATCATAATCGCCCACTTTATCGACTTTCGATCCGATCAGTTGAACGATTAGCAACTATGTTATCGCCAATACTTTTGTGGTACTTAATCATTCAAGTTTGCACAGAACTGTTGCGCATTGTGTACGCTGCCTGGCGCGGATGGAAGAAAAAATCACACGAAAACGATTACTCTCCACCTGCTTCGATTAATCGAACGAGCGCTTGGAGGAAAGCGAGAAAAGAAAAAAGAAGGTTTTAAAAAAATAACCGCGATCACACGTTTGGTAACGGCTTGTGTGCCCGGATGAATCGAGTCTGTCCAAGTTATATTAGCAGTGGCTGCGTTTGTGAAGGTTACATCGCCGTATAATATCTCACCGACATGACTCCGTAAACGAGATGCGGTTGGGCCGAAAGGAAAGCAAACCCGAGAGCGTGATGGAGGAACGAGGGAGAGTGTGAAAGGGAGCAGGACTTAGGGGTGATACGAAGATGAGAAGGACGAAGACAGTTACTCCGTGCAGCATCTTCGCCAGACGTGCTATTTTCCACGGTGTGGCCAACGAGGGAATATGTATATATAGCTAACCTAACGATAATTTCTCCCCAGCGTCACGTGCTAGTAATATAAATCACCAGGTTTCCTAACTCGCCCACACAATTACCTAATACGTTGGCCGCGTTATCCGTAGACACCGACCAACCTCCATATCCCGCGCTCCTCTCTATCACTCGCGCTCTTCCCCCTTCTCTTCCATTTCTCCATCCCATTGAGCATCCTCCTCCTCCTCCTTCTCCTCTCTTGTCGCACTTTCTTCACTCTACCCCCATTCCACGAGCTTCAATCTCACGGTCCTTACACTCGCACTTTCATTCTCATGTAGCAAACGTTCCTTGCAAAATCCCTTTATCAGCCACTAACTCACCGACGATCCAATACCAATTACCGATCAACGGAGCGATTTACGGTTCAGCCCTTTATACACGGAGATACGGAGAGAGAAAGGGCTTTCGATCCTGAAACATTCGTCTGCTGCATAATCGTGATTCTTATAAATCTCAGGTCGTCTAATCTCGTCGAACGTACATATACATCGAAACAGGGCAGGAAAATAATAGGCTCGTCATTCAGACAGCCGAATACACGAATATACCCACTTTCGATAAATAAATATATAAAAAATATATGCAGCGAAGCAAAAACTTGTGTTTCTATGGATGCGTGTCTCGAAAAACAAACATTCATTGTCCTAAGAAATGTTACTTTATAAAGGGACACTGATGGGATTTTTCCAGGAGTACACATGCTTGTTGGCGAATCATGGTATTTGTAGTCTCTATCTTCGGAACATAATAAATTATTTTTTTTTTATTTTCCTTATATTTTTTTTAATCCAAAATCAGTATTGTCCATTTGGGTCATAGGCCTTCAATTAGAGTCCGATAAAACTTTTGAGTTCTTTCCATAGCCCAAATTTGCCTAACAAAATTCATGCGGGTAAAAAAAAATCATTGCCTTCCAACGATCAAAACTCTCCAGAAAGTATTCGAAATAACGAAACGATACAGTGTAAAAGACGATCGCCGAAGGTGCACATTAGGAACGTTGGCAGATGAAGCAAATGTGCGGACAACGACCTGTTACATGTTGAAGCTTACATCGTTGGGACGCAACGATAAGTTCTTTTTTACATATTTTTCATAATTTTATTATTATGCAACATCTTTTTTTTTATAAATTAATATAGTAAACAGTGCAATAAATTTCTTAAAAAATCGATGAGTTTTTTTTTGGGCAAAAACTGTCAAAAGAAATTCAAAAATATTAACTTTCATTGCATTCCAACGATGCATACTTCAACCTCGTCCTGTTACACAGTTACGAAGAACAGCCCGTGTAGAAATTTGAATCGAGGAAAAAAGGGAACAGCGGATTAGGACCTGGCGTAAGACCTGTTACATGGCAAACCTCGTCCATGCTGGACGGCCTGATCATAGCTGTTATCTAGAGAAAACAGATAAGAGGCAGAACGCTTTTTCACGAATCAAATTTCTACACAGTAAGCCGTGAAAAGCGATTTTGTGATCTTCCCGGTCTGTTCCATGAAAGGGCCCAGTCAGGTGAATCAGACGAGGCAAAAGTCCAGCTCGGCTGCCATTCGATAACACGAGAATGTTCAACTTCTTCATACACCCGCACACACTCACATATACGGACATTGTGATATGTCTTTAAATTGTTTTAAGCTTAAGACGCGCGAACTACAGAACATAATCTCACGGTACATCGTTATTTCCAAACTTCTCTGGCTCATCATGCTTTTCTATATTCCTGTACATAGGGTATACCTACGACATCGCTATACCAAAGAACATTTTGACTCTCCGCATCACGAAGTATTCTCTTCCGCCACTTACGTATACGCTATGGACTCCTCTATCGTTCACCTTCATTTCCTTTCTACGAGAGTATAGCCGTGTCGCCTCTCAACTACCCGTGGCCCATTCGCCAAGCGGCAAAAGGCACTTTTGCCTGCACCGTTGGGCTCTACATACGTAAGAGTATGGTTGGAGTACTTTCGACACTGTGAAACAGGGGTAGGGTCGGGGGGGGGGGGGGGGGGACAAAACCGTGCAGACTCTCGTCCAAGTCATACGAGGCAATTTCGTACCCCTTCGTCGCACGTTCAAAGTACGTTTAAGGCTACTAAAGTACGAACATGTATGGGTATTACACGCCGTCGTACAACGCGGAGATACGTCAAGCCTCTATCTTCTCCATCACTCTCTATACTGAACCAACAAACTCTTCCACAACGAGAGCCGAATGAGGATGATGAAAATAAGCAATAAAGTTTTCACCAAAATACGTACTTTACGCTATCTCGTATCTCGGTTCTTTTTCTTTTTTCAAGCTCCACGTGATAAAATAAGGAATGAAAATCAGTATGTCAGATAAAAAAAGCTAGCGTTCTAACGGCGCATTTACAAGGTATTAATTTATTTAAAGTTTGTATCGTTGTAGCGCAACGATTTCTGGTTTCCATTTCTTATTCCATGATTTTTCTTATCATACAAAGGTTTTTTTTGTTGTTGTAACTTACGATCGTAGATCGCTAATAATACGTAAAAACGTTTAAGTGATTTTCGTAGTCTAAATTAGCCAAAAAAAAAAACTTTTGAGCAACTAAAACCAATCGACTTCCGTAGCATTCCAACGATACAATCTTCAATGTTGTACTAATTTTTTCGTTTTCACGTGGATAAGTCGGATAAAAGTTAATTTACAGAGTTTCCACACGTTTCTATACATCGCTTTCGAGTCGCGAATAAAATTATCGAGATCTCGGCAAGTTGGCACAGAATTTTAATATCATTGACCGCAGCTAACGCCTCTGCTAGTTAAATTAAATTCCAAAGCTTAATTAACGATTCTCGATAAGCAAAATTTTTGGCAACGCTAAATTGCACAGCAATATCAAATATTTTTGTTTATCCCGTAAAATATACAGTAGACCTCGTTGGAACTTTAAAGATGAGCTTTTGTAGAATGCATCTACGTTTTGAAGAATACGCTTTAACATTCATCGGTATAACGCTCGGACTTCCTTATGACGGATTTGCGTGCCGAAGTCAGCATGACATGATAAAAATGTGTACACACTTAAACCGTGCATGGATAAACGTGTGTGTGTCCATAGACATACGAGTAAGCGTGCCTCTCTGCATTTTCTTGGATACATAACTGCACGACTGGTACATTTCTCGGTACTACTCGAGGCCTCGAGGCATGTCGCTTCTCTTCACAATACAGCATTACGATACAAACCCCTTTTTCCAACGCTCTCGCCCCTTTCTTCGTTCGTTCTTTCTTTCTTTCCTTCTTAGTGTTGCCTCCAGCCCGAGCAACCTCTCGCCAACAGCCTGAAATCGACCCCATGCCTCTCGCGCTCCATTTTCACCGAACCACCCTTTCACTTGAGAATCCCTCTCAACACGGCCACACACACACACACATAGACACGAGAGAAACGAGAGGACGAACGATGAGAGAGGAAAAGAGTTTTAAAGCGACCAACTTCCGGGAGGATCGATCCATTCTGTCAGACAAAGCTGCGGGCGATCTAGCCCGCGCGTACACTTTATTCATAGATTCAAATGTTTCGGTGAGCCCCGTTGGCAAAAGAATGCCCTAATATCTGACAAAAATAAAGTAATTTCAGTAATTACCTTTTTTAAATTATTACATTTTAATGTAATTACTATATTCTCTAATAAAGTCATTTTTCAGGCACTTTCGACTATTACGAAATCATCAGGGTCTGCAGGGAATTGAAAAATTAAATGATGTTGTAATTGAAATCGTTGAGATGAAAATAAATTTGCTTTAATTTTTTATTTATTCCTCTAATGAAAATCCCAAAAAAGGTTTGAGTAGTTTTAGTAGCCGAAATATGGCAAAAATTTGTTGGGCAATTCAATAAATTTCCTTATTATTTGATCCCGACAATGCAAACGTCAAAATCATAAAATTGATGAAACTAATTCGCGGTATCAACACCGAATTAATCTGATCTGATCTAAAAGGAGGACAAAAATATAGTAATTTTGGTAATTACTTTTTTCATCTTACATTCGAATGTAATTACTTTATTTTCTAAAGTAACTTTCCAGGCACCCTCGACTATTACAAAACCGTTAGGGTCTGGGGGGAATTGAAAAATTGAAAGATGTTAAAATTGATATTGAATCCACGTGGATGCCAATGTGGACTTCATACGTGTAGTGTCTCTATCAAATCCCTATAGGGTTGCGGTAGAATCTGGAGTCTTCCCAAAAATGTTCTGCCCGGTCAATTGAACGGAGGGCGGTAGTTGTAGAAATCTTAACGGACGAATACCGACCAAAGTTGCGGTTGGAATGACTCCGAGTGCTCGTTTAAAGACACGACATTTTGGCCTCAGAGTATGCATTTATCCAGGCAAAATACCGCTTTCGGTGGAGTTGCGAGATGAGGAGGTCGTGAGATATTTTGCAGCACGAACGCTATAAAGCGGTGGAGCACAACTTGGGTCTGATCGAAACAGATTTCATGGCGATACAAATGAACCGAGGGGCTTCTCGGCCTAATTTAACACACACCCAACCAGACACCGAACTACGCTCAGTCGTTCGCTCGTTTATAAAGTCCAAAGATCCGATGTTACGCTCATTGCCAAGCTCTGACCCCTGCCTCCGTTTCGCGCCTGCATGTATTATGAACGCACACGTGCTTGTGTACATCGGGGGCAGTAATGCCCGACAAGCAATGTCCGGACACACACATACACATCCTCGAGGCAGCGGTGTGTTGCGATTCGCGTTGTTTGCAACTTCCGTCGTATATTCGCTACGCCTGTCAGAAACTCTAACCGTTTGCTTGTCGGACGATCCGCCGACTGCCAACGCCCGCGTCTATTCTCACTATTGCTTTGGAAACGACGCGGCGAAATCGCCAAAGGTATAAGAACAGCCAACTGGCCGTTTCCACCAACGAGATATTTTGTTACACGTTGTTACGTCATGACGGATTAGACGAACGGGAGGACAAGAATTATTGCACGATTCGACGAGGAATGAATACAGTAAAACCTCGTTTATACGTCTTCCACTTATGCCTTTTTATCATTTATACGTCAAACTTCTCTGGCCCCGGCAAATGTCGCCTATAAAGAATATAATAAAGTTTCATTTCTACGTTTTTCACTTATACGTTATTAATTTTGTTCCGCAGCTCTCGTTTGGAGGTCCGTTTTTTCTCAGTTATATGTTAATCAGTATTCTCTGACACAAAAAAAAAGTATAAAACAATTTTTACAACCAATACCTTGACTTTTTCCACCGTAAAACTCTGGGATCGTACTATGTATGCATGTACTTAACTGTGATTACATATCTCTCATTAATACAAACATGTATGTGATTTACAAGTCTAAAACGTCGAAATATTAATGTTAGAAATTCGCATTAAATAAAAATTCTAAACGACGATTTGAAAAATGTAGTTACCTCATTACATCATTACTACCAATCAAATGTTCAAGTGGAAAACCAAAAATGAGCATGATAGGGGTACTGCTATTAAAAAATATCGCGAATGATGCACCAATCGCCACTTTCAAATGCTAAAGAGTTTCGGATACAATACTTTATTTCACTTCTACGTTATTCTCATTTAAAAGTCATACTTGCTGTACTCCTTGAAAAACGTACAACTGAAGTTTCACTGTACTTGAAAAATCGTTGGAATTCGAAAAGAATAGACTTTTCATGAAAGGAAGTGTAGGGGAACAAAGTTATTTACGGAGACTTCAATTTTCAAAATCCTGGTACAGGAAAAATGTAACCAATGCAGTTCAATGACGTCGAGAAACAATTTAAAAAATGTCGATTAAGATTTCCTTTTTAAATATTGTAGAGAGCATATTTTACGACTTTCATGATTTCGAAGAAGTCTTTAAATGAATGAAGATCAAAAGAAAACTGTATATCGTAGAAAAAAAATACCTGAATAACGGAACAATGAGTAAGTCACGGATACGTCTCAAAGAAATTAATCTTCGCCGCTGTTTTTTTTTCTTCAAGGAACGGTTTGATGCCATCAGTTTCCAAACAAGTAGCGTGACAATGAAACAGGAAAGTGAAACTTCTGGTAAATTGGTATCTTAAATGTTTGGGCTCACGCGAAATAGATATTACTCATTCCTTTTTCTCGTTTTGAGGGTTTTGCCGCGACAATATTGTGCTCGATAAAACGATTCGAAAAATACGTAAATATTCACGATGAAATACTTCCCGTTGGTATATGGGCTGGAATCGTAATTCAAGCCGGGTACCGTCTTGCAAGTATTTTCCGTTTATGGTAACCGGAACTCTGCCCCTTCTCCGCCCCCTTTCCCATTTATTGAATAAAATCTCACCGTCCATCGTGCGTCGTTTCATTGCACACAAAATAAAAATAGATGTTATCGAATTAGTTAGAGGCTTCCCCTTTCTCTGATATAATTAAAGCTTTGGGGGAGAGGGGGTGGGCGGGCTTATCAGATTGTCTCGGGATTTTTGAGCAGCTATACTTTGAATGTATTTTCAATAAGTTGAGAAAAATCCTTTGTCGTCGAGACTTTGTTGCTTTTCTTGATACACAAACACACATACATCCATACACACGTGTTTGTGCGGGTGTTGCGTGACAGCCGGGCAATCGGAGCAGGAGGAACAAAACTCGATAAGGAGAAACGGCAGTGGACAGTGGATTTGTTGGTGGTTCGCCACTTGGAACTACCCTCCCAATGACCCGCTTTGTCGAGTGTGTAAATAAGGGAAGCGTTCCCGTGCCGAAGGGAGGGTGGTAAAGACCAATGCCATGTGCTATACCCTCCGGAGGAGGTAGTTCCTATGCCCCCGAAGTTACGACGGCTTAAGCCACCGAGACTAACGATCTTCCCGTCAGAGTAGACACGCACCATCCCTCTTTGATTCAGCCTCTGTACCCAGCTAATATTTTCACGGCTGATTCTATTATTCTGTATAACGGTAACCCGTCGTAAATAAACCGAGCTTCATTATTGCAAACGAAGTAAGTATTTATGTCGATTATCCTTGTGTTCCGATAATAATTCAACGACAAATCTTGGTAAATAACTTTCAATCGTTTACGATTCCGGAACATTCATTTGAGGATTATTCGAAGCATGAAGCAATTGCCAGATAGTAATATCGAAGAAAAATTCTCGGGGACGATTGATTATTTTTTCTCTGGGAAATTTATCGCCATAGAAAGTTGTTGTACAAGTGCCCTATCACTATAAAGTATACACGCGCCACAGTACCTTTATTTTACATTATGCAATGTATTGGGTCTATGCATAATTCCGTAGCGAAAATTGAGTAACTTTCAAGCTAAAAATATTTGCCAAAAAAAAAGTGATTTTAATGAACTAAATATGTTCCATTCTGTTCAATGATCTGTTCAATCAAAACTCAAAGAGGGCAAAACAAAGCAAATACACGTTTTTTTCCTTCCATGTGAAAAATATAATTAAACTTACTCTACGTCACGGATCTCGAAGGATACTTTTCGTTTCAGCTTTTACTTAATATCCGACACTTCATATGGATGACGCATGTTCGAACGGAGAAACAACTGCGAACAACATCTGTCGAAATTTCGCTACGGAATTATGCATGTACCCAATAGTAAGTTTTTTTTGTTTAATTGTCAAAAAATTTTGCCAGCAGTGTCAACTTGTTAAAGTCACTCAAACATGTTTCAAGATTGTTAGAGGAGTACAACCAAAATCGACTCAAAAAAAGAATTTGGGTGATAAAAATAAAAAGAATAACTTCCAGTGCATTCCAACGAGAAATTCTCAACGCCATGTTGATTAAAAGTTTGACAGGCCGCGGAGGCGAGATTGAAGTTTGCCAAATTAATTTTATTTTGATTACTTCAATTTACTTTGACAAGCCGTGCCTACAAAAATTCAGTCAACGTTTTTTAAGACGCATATGTAGACATCTGCGATCTAAATCGGCAGAAAAAAAGTATATAACAAAAAAAAAAGAACATTCCACCGATGCAACCTTCAACGATATTCGCAGACTCAGTGTAACGAAAGTGTAAGGTCATCGAATGTCGTCCCTCGTCGACATGGTGATATTTGATGAAAGGATTTCAACGGCCACAAGATTAGTCAGGGATCATTAAGAGAGTACAAACAAGGGCAACGGATCGGAGCTGTTAGAGCGTACAACGGCGGAACACCGGTAAAGGTTTGTTTCGGTTCGACGAGCCAGAGTGTGCATTGGGTCACGTATTAATGGGATGGAGACGGCTTTCGACACCTGTCGATTGAAAGATTAAAGGGCGATGTTACCATAGACGATAGGTTGAGCATGGATGATGTTCGATCTAGACGATGGGGACGAGGAGGGGGAGTAACGGCTCGGCGAACTTGTCGTAGATTGAGCGTGTTAAGTGAGAGGGGAAGAGAGTGCGAACTATGAATATACCTACAGGTATATCTTTAGATGTAGAGCGAGATGAAGTTGGGTTCGCGATAGAAGAGCAAGTGCTGCGATTCACCTTCTCTTCGGTAAAGCGCTAACTCGGGTATTTACACGACAAACGTTGATAGTGACTCATCGACGGAGATGAAGTTAATGGGGCAGATAGGAAGCTACGCCGCGATTCGAGAGGGCCCTGAAACGGTGTGCGTATAGATTTGCCATTTTTACGTCGACCGCAACGGTCTCTCCAATTTTCCCCCAAAACGACAACTACCTGTAACAATGACCCGTAGCGTGTACAGATATAGTGAAAACTGTCTGCGCAAGTCCGTTCTGCAAGTTTGCTACGAGGCGATTGCAACACGTAGCAAACCGTAGAAGCGTGGTGAAAGCCGCTCAGTCGGTAAAAATCCCACTGTACATTTTTCTCCAGAAGGTTACTTACTACTTTGGGGAAGAAGGAGGTGTCTCAGTTTGTTGGCCTTCTAATCGAGCGCAAAATGAAACTTTTCTTTTTTCTGGAATGTCAGTTGTCTTGAAGAAAGGCTAGAGCCGGATTTTGCACTCGTGTCACGTGGTACAGATTTCATTTTACCTCGGATTGAGACTAAACACATAGCTTTATCATCTCCATCCGTCGATTATATTATGAAACTTTTCACTTCATAAAGAACGATGATGATGATGAAGAATGAATGTATTTCGATTCGGGGTGGAGGTAAGCACAGGCGAAGGTTTCACTCCACTTTTGGAATGTTCCAAAAAAAAAGAGACAAAGAGCCCAAACATACAACATGACCAGTTGAAATTACGAGATGGTGTTCAAGGTAGTATCGTTGGAATACTATTTTTTTCTCCTCAGTTCCAACGTATACCCTCGCGAGTTTATGCGCATTGACATTTCCAATTGAAGCCTCTGCTATCACTCCTTACCCGCACTTCGGAATTCTAACCAAACTTTTGTTGCGTCCACAGCTCGCGTAAGCTACACTATACCGCATGTGCCGAGGGTACGGAAAAACTGTGGAAAACCCATATCGGTATAGACGGGCCCCATATTATTCTGATTCTCTGGTACACAGACTTAGACTCAAGTATCTACACCAAGGTATCAGAAGTATTGGCCTTCCGCTCACTGTTTGATGGTATTTGCCGAAAACTCTTCGTTATTTCTTTATCTTTGTTACTATCAAACTCTTCTTTCGCAGTTTTAGTTTTCGGATTCCTACTATGAATCTTCAATAATATTTCAGTGATATCTACAGCCTAAATGTGGTGAAAAAATTGGGGAATAGGAAAAAAAGAAATTGTTTCGTTGCAAACTTGAAACCATATTATCAAAGAGACGTATATCCATATTACCATAAGGTGAACCTTCCGCATTACTGTACCGATCGTTCAAACGCCTGTGCGGAAAATTGACAGGGTATCTCTAACACAATTCGGGGCCTTCAAGGGATTGTTTGTGGATTTCATAGTAGAGTTTTCCGTAAAAGAGCCGGACCGGGCCCCTATTAGGAAATGGTAGGGTAGGTAGGTTGACTAAAACGATGGTCTAAGTACGAAGACCAAGTAAGGGCCTTTAAGGGGTATAGTTGTAGATTGCCTAGTAGAGATTTCCCCAAAACTACCAGACTTTGCTATTATAGGGGCAAATCAGTATAAATTGCTTGACTAAAGAATTTGTGGCATAATAATTATCGAGATCGATTAAATATAATAATTAAACTATGCGTTTAGTAGACGAGCTGTGATGCCTTGAACCAACACGCGTGTGCAGTTCGTTCATTGTAACAACGTGTCAAAATATGCGACAGAATTCTAAGCCTCAAATGTATTGAAACAACACATTTCTTTTCCACAGTGCACACACACGCACGTATGTATATTGGCTGCAATAATTTGTTATGAGGCACCGTTGAGGCAATTCTAAAGGGTCCTGGTTATTTTGCCTTCAATGGCCCTCGGTAACAAAGTGTGACCGGCCACTGATGGCCCACGTGAGGCTTCCAGACTAGGGCCTTAATAATTTTCCGAAAAATTAAGTTGGGCCCGATCAAAGCCCGAACTCAATTTCCGCACAGGAAGACGTCGCGTCTTTTCGGCTCGATGGAGATCTGCGATATCGCGGAGCATCGAATAAAAATAACAAGCTCACCATGGCGTCCTTGATGTGATCGAGCGGTTGAAGTAGAACGGTCGCGGTCGCCGTGCCGAGTGCCCGATGATGCAAAGGAGGCGGATGCTGTGGAGCCGCGACCGCTACAGCCGCGTTTGCGTTTGCAGCTGCAGCCGCAGCGGCGGATACGATGCTGGCGGTGCAGGTGCAGGTGCAGGTGCAAGCGAAGTTGCAGGTTTGTTGGCCGAGTAGGTGTCCCGAGACCCCAGGTCCGGCCGTGTGTAATGGCGGGTGAAGGGGTACCGCACCTCCCGGCACGAACGAGTACGAATGAAAATACGTGGTGGTGGCGGTGCGACTTCCCTCAGCGGTTGTTATCCCGTACGACGACTGTGTCGACGTCGAATCAACGATATTAACGCTGTTGCTCCGATGTCCCTCGCCACCACCGATGTTACCGCTGTTACGTCCGTCGAATAATTCGTCACACCGCCGCGTAGTAACGTTGCGACTTTCGTAATCGATCCGCGTTTGATCGATCGGAAAGAAAGGATTTGCCGCCGCCGCCGCTGACGCTTCGACAATAACACTTCCGCCCTTTGTAAAAAAGGGAACGTATGCCGCGGTAGCTTGACGATCGACAACTCGCTGTATCGCGCAAAAGCTCAGCAAGTCACCACCGAGATTCCTCGTTACACCCGGCTCACGGGGCAAACCTTTCGCCGACCACCACAGCTTGACTATCTTCTCGTTTCTTTCCCTCGGCACCGTTTTATCCGCACTGACAACACACCGGGCCGACGTCTCGACTCTCGTTCCTTCCTAGGCCTCTCGATCCCTCGTTCCACCGGATCTCCTTATCTTTCCGGTTTCTTTCACCTCTTCCGCCGCGCGTTCACCGCCTCCTCCTCCCACGTATTTCCAGCGGCGCTCTCTTCCAACCGGCTCCTCGCGCACACCCTCCTCTCTTTTATCCTACTGCGCCTTCTCCCCGTGTCCTCGTTCGGCCTGTTGATTCTCAAGATTTTTGCCTCCTCCGGGCTATAACCTCTCGACTCGAGGACCCTGCCACTAGCCTCTTCTTTTTCTCCGGTGCACCACTCACGCTGCAATGTTTTCGCCGAACTTTTTGACTCTTCTTTTTTTGCTTCTTTCGCCCGCGCTTTTTTTTTTTTCTTCCTGTTCGTCGTCTTCACAACGTCATTCGTTAACCTTGTTTTCCGTCACTCTCAATTTTATTTGTATTTTTCCTTCTTTTACGAGGATAGGGGGGCAAGGTCTCGATGATTTTTTGCGATACAGGGACTTCGTGGGGAATGGTTCCTATATGGAATTTATTCGATATGTATGCAACGTCCTGTAGTTCTCCAATATCTTCGTGTATGTTTTCTTCCTAAACACTTTTGCCCCGCGACAAGCGTATATTTACACGTACAACGAGTGACTACGAGCTTAATCCTTAACCATCAACTCTACCAGCCGTCTTCTCATATATCATCAGCTCAAATACAACGAAAGTCTTAATTCTGTAATCACGAGACACCCGATCCGTTTGGCACGAGATTACGAAATGATTATCCGGTGCAAAATCAATCCTCGCTTCGTCTCTATTTTCCCTTTCTCGTTATAACTTGATTAACGTCGGTGGCAAAATGCGTCGGATACGACGTTGAGATTGTCCAAGAACTGGTCAAAAACACGATAAATACGACAATATTCAAGATAGAATATAATTGAAACGATGTAGGTATAAGTGAGATACAACGATAGAGATTTCTTTTCATATATATGTTTACGCTCTTGTAGACATACATATATGTTTATATGTATATGTATTTATTCATGTATATATATATATATAGTGTGTGTGTGTGTGTGTGTGCGTGTGTATACGTTTATACAATGCCGAATAACAATATGGTCACTCGGCGTTCATGAGATAATACAATTTTTGTACGTGCGATTGAGCGGGATTGTCGGATCGATTGATAACGGGCGCTGCTGTGTTTGAGCCGAGCGCTCAAAGAATGCTGACTTGAAAATGATTGTCAAGAGATCGTCGGTACTAGTCTCTTCTCTCTCTCTCTCTCTCTCTCTCTCTCTCTCTCTCTCTCTTTCTCTCTCACATACACACAACTGACTCTCTTTCTCTTCCTCTCTCTCGCTCTTACTATCTTTGAATCTTTCTCGTTCGAAAGCGCAGCCGCAAACGATGAAGTTGAGATACACTCGAGAAAGTAAAGACGAGAGATACAAATATGCGTAATCGTGTTTTCACGATATCGCAGGGACTAGAATTAAATGAGATACGAGGAAGATGAGGAAGAAAAAAAGGGGCCAGAATATCGTTGACACGGAGAAACTCTTAAATCCGCGACAGTTCCTCCTCACACGCCGAAATACAGACAAGTGCAAAATTGCTCGGGGTATTCACAGACAAGATTATATATTACAACATGTATAATTCCTTTCTGTTTGTTTTTTTTTTTTATGTACGAAGAAAGAGGCTTGTGTGAATAGTTCTTCGTGGTGCTGTATGGCGACTGAGGGAATCGCATTAAGAGTATTGCCAAACTCGAGATTCTCCGAAATATTCAGACTTTACGATAAAATTGTAATTTCAGGGAAATTTATCACGATCCATCGTTCGTTTTCACCACGGAGATAGCGGATAAATATTAATTGATTGTCTTCACGCGATTCTCTCTTTGTTGTTTGATAATAAAAACGACTTATCTTTTAAGAGCCTTACTTTAATATGTATACGTATATGGATACATATATACATACGCACACTTACATATGTACATATAAATATATGTATATAACTTATGTATCTTTTTCCCTATGGCTCACAAAGGTACGTTTATATGTTCACTTACTTTAATAATACTTTAACGGTATACGAGTTATTTTTGTTTGTTTCTGTTTTCCTGGGTAGCTCTGAAGTGGAGAAGTACTTTGTTTAAATGGTTGCTTGTGTGTTTTTTTTTGTTTTCAATCAAGAACGAAGGACGAGCTTATCCAATAACGTTCGATAGAGTCTTGATGAATTTTTCTCAAGGATAGGATAAAATGGAGGGGTTTTTCAAAGAGGACTCGTGATAGAAAGCGCCGTTCGCCCCGCGCCCGATGGACAATCCTCCGATGGAATTCCTCGACCGCGCACGTTTTGACTCCTACGGTTTGTATTTGCGCATCAGTGCACCTTAAGCTTGTAAAAAGAAAACGGTGTAAGATCGAATCCGGTACCGACGTATTTCCGGTTAACGATACAGAGGCCCTCCCTCCAGTCCACCCTTAAATTCCGAAGAATTTTCCACTGGCCATTTTTTTAAATTTATTTTCAGGGCAGTAAAGGTACGGGTGCAATCGATAGGCCTTCGTGTCTGCGTATGCGTGCGTTTAGTGTCGATGTATTTTCTCTCTCTCTCTACTTCCGTGGTTGGCTAAACTTCTCTTTCCTTGCCAAAGCGCGCTGCCTTCTTGCGATCCCTCAGTGGCGAGACGGCGTGGCACGACGTCGCGTGATTACTAGACAAGGACGTATCCAAGTTCCACCACCTGTTTTTTTTTCTTTCCCCCTTCGATCCTCTATCGTATGGACGATACGTTTCACCCTCTATTTCCCTCGCTCTCTCTCTCTCTCTCTCTCTCTCTCTCTCTCGCTCTCTCTCTCTCTCTCTCTCTCTCTCTCTCTTTCGCTCGTCGTCCCTACTGTCTCACTGTCTCCCGCTCTCTTTCTAACACGCACACGCTGCCACACACATAGACGCCCACGGGGAAGGATCTGAGGATTGTTATCTAGCTTCACGTGCCGAGCAGGATCGAGATGTTTCTTATTATTTCTCTATTTGTTTCTCTTTTAATTATTATTATTATTATTTTCTTCAACTGTATTTCCGTGATGCTCGACGAAGCGGTTTTTCAATACCGAAATAATTAACTGATGCGCGACGCTGATAAAGATAGCGAAAAAGTTATAGGAATTCTTCTGACGATTGAATTGCTTTTTTTTTTCTTTGGCTTTGTCGGTGCGACGATGACAATTTTTTCCTCGTCCTTGCAATCGTTTGATTCGGCTATGGTGGTAATTGATTGTTGTTGTTGTTGTTGGTGGTAGCGGTGGTGGTGGTGGTAGTGGTGATGGTGGTGGTGGTAGTGGTTGTGATGTGCGCGTGGTAGCTTTGGTTAGCGAACAGGCGGACGGTTTGGGAGAGAGATTTAAAGGTGGAACGATTAAAGAGCGTCCTACTCGATCGCTTAGCCTGACACAACTGGCGCTGTACTAGGAAGCCTGTGGGGCCGTAAGCCGCCGCCACCGCCACCGCCATCAACCCCGCCAACCACCGACGACGCCGACGCCGCCGCTAGGAGGCCGCGGTACGCGGGTTTCAAACCCACCAGACCCCACCATCCAGAGATTCGACCAATCGCTGCCAAGCCGGCTTCCCTTCTTTGCTCTCCTCTCTCTCTCTCTCTCTCTCTCTCTCTCTCTCTCTCTCTCTCTCTCTCTCTCTCTCTCTCTCTCTCTCACTCTCTCTCTCTCTCCTCTCTCTCTCTCTTTCTTCTCTGTCCCTCCCTCGTTCTCATTTTCATCCATACACTGTTACGATTCTCGTTGCTCCTTTTCAACCTACACGTTACACAAGTTACTCTTTCCAACTCGTCACTCTGTAACTGTGTATTACAGTGTTTCGAGCCCGCCTGTACTCACGAACCAAGTGAATGCGCAACTTCGCCGTTTTCGCTCGCTCCGCGCTAGCACACACCGAGTTCTGTTTCGTTGCACCTATGGGACAACGCGAAGTCTGCTCAGCTCAACCCTTGCGTGATTTTACCCGCCAGCACTACCATCGCCGCTAACGCAGCATCCCAACCCCTCAAAATCACGTTGTCAACGAATACTTGGACGGATTTACGATTTTCTCCAGAAAACATTTTCCGCGGCTGATCCCCATGTGCGTGTTCATTTCTATTGGTATTCATACGCTTAATGGACGACGCGTGTGCGCTGAGCTCACTGTCAACTGTAAGTCATCGAATGTATAACAACCTGCTTGCTACGTACGAGAGCTCAATTTTGCCAATGGTGAACGCAGCGATATTCCGGGATACCGTCGGGTATCGGTGATTGTCGATTTCTAACGAAATTACGATGTTGACGTTTGTGTCTTTGAAATGCAATTGAAATAGGGTAGAGACGGGCATGTTGAGCACGTTTGGAATGATCGCCCTGTAATTGCTTAACAGTCTGCCGTATAAATTGAAACCCTACTTTGGTCAATAGGAAATTTATCTGGGGAAAAAAAGTCTGTAGATGAAATTCCTGTCATCCTTATTGTTTTACAGATAATCGTTCTCAAATGACTAAGACCATATTTGCTCAACCTGCCCCAATAGTGGGGTATGTTGAGCATGGATATGAGGTAAGTTGAGCAAAAGTAAGAATTGCATAAACAAAACAGACGTATGAAACATGATTTGGTACAATGCAGTTATAAACCAACCAGTTGTTTGTTAATTAGTGAGATTTTAAAACATTAACATTAATTGCAATGAACTTTGACATATTTTTTCTCATACAATGGTAGAAGAAAATCTTTTAGTCACGTTTTTTTTTACTTTTGGGTGCAAAAATAATGAAACGTCCCGTATTACCGTCTCGCGCGCCGCATGGCAACTGGCGATGATGGCTTGATGTGTTCTCCTCCCCCATACCTCTCTTTTCGCCATTCGATGCACCCGCGTGCGGTGCTTAGTCTTTCAGATATTTCGATTGCTCAACTTAACCGACTGCTCAATATGCCCCTCCCTAACCTGCGTTTTTTTTTCCTATTGCCTTCAATTTTTTTTGGTAGATTTAGGCTACAAAAATTACACAAATTTGAGATCTGAAACGAAAATCTGCAAAAACGATTATGGATAATATTTTTGAAATATGAAAAAAAAAAAAATAATAATAAGTCTCATCGTCGCGATCTAGAGGTAAGCATCAACAGGTCGGTATCGAACGCATCGTACGGATCGCATCAAACGGATTTTAGTATTCTTTGTATAGTTAGTGATACAAGTGCGTCCACTGATCCACACTGGACGGACTGCACGCATCGGATCGTCGCATACAGGAAACTTTGCCGATACCTGCCGACGACGTCATACGGATTGCCGATCCGTGGCCGCACTCGTAAATAAATGTGGTCTCAGAATGCCAAAAAAAAAGCAGCAAACTTGAAATGAGACATACTAAAATGCTGGAAAAATGTTACGTCTTCGTTTACCAAATCAGAAAATCGGGTATGATATTCTTCATACTCCAATCTTTTCTTGAATATGTCCTCTATCCATATTTTTCGTTTTTTTTTTCTTCTTTTTCTGCCAACAAGCATGCAGCCACGATGAGTTATTCATCACTTTACATTTTGGCTCGCCCACACTATGCGTCCGTTCCTCAAAACCGAATGCTAATGATGCAAATTCGATTGCAAATGGCCGTGGCGCCGGTAATCCAAATACTGTTGATACAGTAGACGCACTATCCGGTACTACGCTTAATAAATCCGTTTGATGCGATCCGTACGATGCATTCGTAGCTGACCGGTGAACGCTTACCTTAAGGATGCAAAGGATCAATACGATGATTTTTAGATTCACAGAAGTAGGTTGTATCTTATAGTGGTCGTCGGCAAGACTGTTGCCCGATAAGAGGTTCCAACATGTGTAATTTACTTCCACTGTTCGTTCGTACGTGCGTGAGGGCTTTTACGATCTCATCTGTTTCATTCTAATCCCACGCATGTCATTACAATATTTCCACTTCATTGAAGACCAATTGGCTCTATATCGCCTAAAGCAACACTTTACTAATTTCTCTACTACATTGCATTAGCGCGAGGGCACAGAAAATCTACGCAAAGCCTATGCCGATGTAGGCAGCTATATTTGATTAACTTTTAGCTGCGTTACCATCAGAAAGTTAACAAAACTGCCTCCCACGCGATAGTCGATGCGCAAACCATACGCCGATAATCCATCCAGGCATTCGTTCGTTGGCATAGGATATTGCCGCAGTTGCACAGCGACCACGGATTCACCTCGGGTTTTTAAGAGGTGTAGCATATTCTACCGAACGCGCAAACAATATTTCCTTCCTATATTTTATTTCACATGTTTTTGTGCGATGATCATATAAATGGGTGACTTAAAATGTCTCTACTGACTTAAAATGCGCAGATTCGTACACTTCTGAAATTGTTTCAAAAACTGTATTGTAATATTTAAAAAAAAAACGTCGACACATCGGAACCAGTGACAACGGACCTGCTGAAAAAGCCAGAACCTCGCCGTTAGTCGTACGTTCGCTCCACAATGAATACTAATCAATGTAGAGACGGAGAGAAAGAGAGGAGATTTCCAATTTTGTTTTTTTTTAATCGTCCTTTGAGCGGCCAAATGGCGCAAAGAAAGCAGGAGAAAGACCATGTGCAACTTGAACCACGGTTTCTTTCAACTCGACAAGGACCCTCGAGCAAGAAGTTTCGAGTGTTTGTTCGAAGCAGGGATTTTTCCCGTAGTTGGACAAGTGAAAGACGAGAGAATCACTGAAAGAGAGAGAGAGAGAGAGAGAGAGAGAGAGAGAGAGAGAGAGAGAGAGAAAGAGAACAGAACATAAGGCAATCACGTGGTTCCTCTTATTCTTGGCGCCTGACTGGGAAAAGAGTGATAGGCTTTCCACCTTTACTATAGCCGTCAATCACGCATTTACTATCCTTTCCTTTTTCATCTCCTGCGTGAGGTTGAAGTTTGCATCGTTGGAATGCAATGAAAATGAATCTTTCTGAATTCTCTCAATTTCATTCGGCAGATTTTGCCCACAAAAATCCCACAGCCATTTTCTAATATACATATTAGATAATCTCTAAGATAAATCCATAAAAAATAAATCTTCTATAAAAATAAAAATAAGGAAAATAAAATGTAAAAAAGAGCTTTCGTTGGGTTCTAACGGTGCAAACTTCAACACTATCCTCCTGCATATGTACAGGGAAGTCACAAGCGCATAAATTAACTAGAGAATATATATAGAGTACCTTATTTATATTAAAAAATAAAAATAAAATTCGCAAACAAAGATCGCCGAAATTCGCTTAAAGACAGTGAGATGGTATGATGGGTATGCTAATCGCTCTTACATTCATTGTCAACTCAAATGGTCAAAAAGAGAACTATGACAAATTGTGTCAAGCATGATCGTAGCAGTGGTTTTCCCATGCAGAAATTGTCGTAGGGATCCAATTTGATTCCCATACTTGTCCCTATTTCCTGATGGGTGTTCTATATCTATTTCATAACGTCATGCTCATACAATGGATTCTCATAGAGATTCCCCATTGAAATGTACAAATTGAATTTAAATCCTAAAGATACGAATTCTCGATGGATCGCATCGCAATGAGTACGTTGAATTTTCTAAACAAAATATATATACATACAAAATAAGCGGATTATAAAATATCATAAATCTTATCGCAAAAAAGTATAAATCGCTTCAAAAAGTATATCTTGAAAATCGTTTTGAAATAACATCACTGTCAATTCTCATCACAAACAAGTCCCTACAGAGATGTGGGTGCATCTTAGGACTCAACAAATGAGTGCACGGGATCACAAAAGGATATTTTTTTGGGAGATCCAACAAATTCCGCTTGCTAATTTCAAATAAAAAATTCTCAAACGATGTCAATCAGTAAACAGCGCGGAATCCACCAGGATTCCAATGTGGATTACCTGCGTGCGATGTTCTCAAATCTCTTTAGCGATGTGTTAAGATCTGTGGGCTCCCCAACAAATTTCCGCACGGGCTCTCCCCTATATGTACTTGTCTCAATTCGCTGCCACGTCACTTCATTATTTATAACTATATATTCATATATATATGTGTAAGAATAGTGTGTATATAAAAAATATATATACACATATATAGTCGTGAGCTTGTAGATTTAAAAAAATTGAAAACCCAAACGAAAAAAGAACATATTGCAAGTGGAAAGGTCCGTGGAATCTCTCAGTTTAAAACATGCTCCTTTGTCGATTTTTTTGTTCTGTCAACGAGCGGCTACGACCATAAAACTCCTGTCAAACTAAACACGACGAGAATTAAAGAGCGGATAAAAGTTTGTTTTATCTGAAAAACAGAGCAGGCGTCGGTACACACGAGGTCCACGAAGTTGGTTCGGGGCAAAAAACTATAACTTGATTAACCCGGCGCGCTGGGTCAGAGTTTTGCTCGTCGGGATGAAACAAAAGAAAACGTAAAGTGGTATGTTTCACAAGTGACAGAAATGTGTCTACATACATGTAAGCGTTATCGGGCCTTGATTATGTCATTGTCGAACTTGAGATTTTATCCCAGCGATTGTCAATTTTTATAATTGGCATATGATTTATGAGACACCTATAACACGTGTAATAATGAAAGCCGTTCGAACAGCCTTTTTGGATTGGTTTGTAACACAACGAATAAAACACATTTACAATTCGTTACTGGCGTTTCATTTGGCGAGAAAACAGAGGTGCTGATAATGCATCATGTAGCGCTATGTGTGTGTGTGTGTGTTGGATTTACGATACTAGTTATGCGTCTGAGAGACTATGCGACAAAATAAACCGGCAGCCGACCAAACTCAATTGTCGCATCAACTCCGAGTGTGTCCACTCTTCGTACTTTA
Organism: Ophion ventricosus; assembly: GCA_963932345.1. NCBI lineage: Eukaryota > Metazoa > Arthropoda > Insecta > Hymenoptera > Ichneumonidae > Ophion > Ophion ventricosus. The sequence goes on along the minus strand of OZ010718.1, from coordinate 18,682,520 downwards.
AATTCGTTGTCTCCATATTTACGAGTAAGCAACTCTCGAATTAACAATTTCATTGCTTTGGCCCGCTCGAACTCTTGGAGAACGCATACATAACAGTCGAATTTTATTGCGGAATTTTCTCTATGCTTTTTGAACCGAGATTTTGAACAAAAAAAAAAAGGAGTTCTCTAGAAATAAGAATAGCATGTGAGATTTTTAAAATAAAGCTTGATTGAAACAACGAGTAACATGATCGTCGAATTAACGTACTAAATATTCGGCTAAAATTTTCGTAAATCTAATCACGAGGACTGTCTATTTATTTTATTGCACCTATGATTTTCTCGATTATCTCAAAAATAATTTAACGATCTATGTTGACCTTACTATACTACAAAATTTGAAATATACTATTATATGTTATTTGCGAAAGCTTTGCAGAGAAAGCAGATGGAAGTCAAACAATGCTCGATTAAGCTAAGGTATTGGGGAAAATTTTCGAGAATATCGTATCTCTGATTTATTTATCGATGGTGTTCTGTGTATAGAATAGATGATGAGCGCGTGGGTGAACTTACGAGTCGACGTGCTGTCATTCGTCATCTGCAAATGAATAATGCAGAAATAATTCCAACGATCGAGAAACGCGCGTGTTGGACATATACGACCAATTTATACCGCAGGAAGCGTATTTTCCCTCGACGCTGAAATTGGGTGCGATACAATTAATGATAAGGTGTTCTACACCTCACAATACCGAGCCGCACGCTCCCCCATGCGCGCATTTACCCGAGCCAATCTTGTACTACTGTATTAAACATACAAATGAATATGTATATGCGCAAGTAATTTTTCTACTAGACATGTGTGTCCCTGCTTTGGTCCCGGGCTTTTTTCACCGGAGTACATTCGAAAATCTCATTTCTCTTGGTGACTCCCCGGACGAACGTCTTGGTTGTATGAGTACCAGAATGAATCTAGATAGACGCGAAGGGTGTCAAGAGGTTACCCGCGGCTAGATAGAAACTGAATATTTCATTTATCGATGTTATGCCCGTTGAAGAGCACCCGCGGGACAATCAAGCACAAAAAAATAGAAGAAATATGAATTGATAACGAACAGCAGGAAAATTGTAAGAATGTTGCCTCAGAGAAACAACTTAGCTGCACCCATTGCTCTTCATGGAGTCATAGAATGGTCCAGTCGCCTCCAATATTAATAATCGCCTGGCATCTCCGAGGCTTACTTTCCACTAATTTCATGGCCAAATCTGGTGACAAATACCTCCATATGAGTCGACTCTGTTGGAATAATTGTTTGACGTTCCAGATCTTTGATGTCTATTGGTGTGGGTAGACCAGGTATGATTGATAGGAGAATGTGACCAAAAAGGAGCTTTGTCCGAAAAAAACTACGTTGTCCGAATCATGATCCAAACTTTCTTTCGACCAAGTCAGTCTTTTTTCGACGTTTTTTTCAGACAACAGCGGTACGTCTGTGACCACTGTCGAACGACAACTGACGCTTTATATAAAAAGCATTTTGGTGGAAAGACTCCGCTACCTGCTCGCGTTCGAAACTACCCTCTAACGCTTTTCAAGAAAAAATATACCCGTACACGCTTTTGTAAAACAGACTGTATATAGGTTCATGTTCTTCGGAGCCTTTGATTTCGTAGATGCCCATCTCAGCTTGCACGAATTCAAAGGAAGCCTAAATTAGTGTAAAGCTAGAGCTCGTCTACGGATAGGATCCGAGATCCTCTATATATAAGTGCCTCTATTGCACATGTGCATCCGGTCGTTGAAGCCTAGATACCACGGAGAAACTAACGTAGAAATCATTCACGTGTATGAACTACTGTGATTCTCCTTCCGTCTGTTCGTTCGTTGTCAGTCAACAGCAACATCGCCCGTGCACATATTGTAACTAAGTAACGCGCCTAATCTGTATATTGTGTCTATGTGGATGCGTGTGCATACACACACCAAGATTACATTTATATATTCTATGTACATATCATCCGGCTTTGCACGCAGCCAGTTTCTCTCTCTCACTTATCAGGTAAGTTCTCTCTAGAACTAGACTCTCACTAGATCTAACCGGTACATCTGTTTCGACTCAATGTAGAACCGAGCCCTCCCCTCCGCCTCTTTCCTTCCGGTATGCCGCGTATACTGTGTCGCTGTCGTTAATTGACAACAATTTTCACCTAAACTAATATGGGATAGGAAAAAAAGCAGTCGATTTTTCGGATCAAACGTGATAAGCACCTTTTAAATTCCGGCTCATATCTTTGTGTAAGTAATAAAGACCGACCCGAAAATGGCTTGGTACTCCATCATTGGAATATATACATTTCGTCGCGCATCAGGTCGAGCTGAACGCCTGAATGTGCGGTAACACAGAAACGTGAGCCACCGCATATTTCCGTACACGGAATACTTAATAATAAACTTGAGGCCTTAGGCCACCCTACGATTTTCCAAAAATCGATTTTTTTTTCGTTAAAAATGTACCTTAGTACCTATAAAATTATATTCCAAAAGATGATGGGTGTGAAAAATCTCTAAGTACTCGATTTTCGAATTCTAGCGCAACCCCTCTTGATTCATGCCGTGACTTTCTACTGACTTTAAACGCTTTTATCTCAAAACTACATTTTTCAAGTCGACCGCACTCATAACTCAAACAAATTTTAACCGATTCACTTGAAATTTCAACTGTATATTTAGAATTACATTTTCTGAGGCACTACGTAGGATTTATTTATTATATTGCATAGTTCATTTTTCTATAAACAATTTTCTGACGGTTTTCTCATGGCATTTTATTCTTTTTGTTTTAGAAATGCGCCATTTTGACAAAAAAACAATATATCAAAAAATCCAACGTACTTCTATAGCTATTCATATATATAATCGAAAAAACTTTAGTGTCGCATCATAACTGAAAAATTATAGGAGCTGTTGGTCCGGCCGTTGACCTTCCAGAAATAAAGGCGTCATCGGAAAAATGCTGCACAGTCGCCATTTTGACATGTATCGCTGTGAAAAAATAATTTTGTATAGTCAATTACGTGTATAATAAAACCCCTATTTTGTAATTCCGATTTATTTCATGGTTTCGCTGAAAAAAAATCACAAAATATGCCCTTCTTTTTGGTCTCTACAGTGGCCTAAGGCCTTAAGGCCATTTTTTCTAGCTTCGAAAATGTGTATAATCAATAATCCCGCGTGGAGATATTGACCTAAACATAGTACTCACCTGGTGGAACGTTTTTTTCTCTCAAATAATCGCGGTTAGCCGACTAATCAGGATTAGCAATATTGAGTCTGCTATAAAACTTGAACGACATTAATTAGATTGGAGACAGGGTCAATTGAGTTTACGAATGAAACGTTTCCGAGTTCGAACGGCTCGGTTAAAAGTTTGACTTTTCGAAAAGCAGCTTGGAAGCTCTAGGGTGATTTATCGGCTCGATACTCGAGGGAAGAGAGAGAGAGAGAGAGAGACAGAGAGAAAGAGAGAGCGTTATGGAAAAGTTAACAATGGAGACTTACCGATCGAACTACTTTACTGTGATGCACGAGAGAGCGTATAACTGCGATCCGATTAATTAAGTCTGGATCATCAATTGTGCGATCGATCAAAAAGAGGAAGTCTTACTCGGCGTATCGGCTTACCTGAAACACAAGAGACGATTCGACGAATCAATTAATTGAACTACATAAAAATGATATACTCAATCCGTTTGTTCCCATCACCGATGCATACAATTCTAGCCGCGAAAATGTCAAGTTTGTACGTATCGAAGAATACTTTCAACGGGGAATAGCGGTAAAAAAAGAGGGGGAGGTAGGAAGGATTTAACAATGTGCTAATATCTACGTGGAACTATATGTGATCACTTGGGACACGAATTATAAAGTGCTCTCGAAGTACTCGCAAATCGAAATGCACGGTGCTAACGAAATATCGTGCTGTGGGCGTCACAAGAGGCTGTTAATTCTCATGTGCCGCCAACTGCTAATAAGCGGAGCAAACCGCGTTTATAGGGGCTCATGAGTCCTCTCGGCCTCCGTGAAATCCACAATTCTTAGCAATTTAACCACCTCGCGGGAGTAAGCGGTATGCAGATCGCGCGAAATTGCCACGCACGCGAGGGATTACGCCCAATGAGCTTGCCCCCGTAATCGTCTTAGGCCAAACTCCAATTCGTTTCGTTCGTGGGAAATGGCCCGCGTAATCGGCAACTCCTTGGTGTCATGTGCGAAGGAGGAAAGGGGCAATAAGCCAAAACTCGAATATTTGAGATACAAACGTTTAGATTACGAATTCAACTGAGAGCAATTTACATCCGGTATTGCACGTCAGTCGATAAGCTGCGCAACGCTTTCAAAAGCCCAAGAAATAGATATAGCAATAAATGATTAAGAAAGCGAGCCTAAAGACGACGTGTCCGGGGTGGCCTTCGAATTATAACTTTTTTGAGCGTTGTTCGTTCTTTCAATTTTGTTATGTTCTGATACGGGTGAAAATTTTACGTCCCATTGATATATATTATTATTATTGAGAAGAGACTGTTGCACCGATGATGTCAAAGAACACGTTTTTTTTTAACAGCTATGTCAATTAAAGGATTAGTTTCGAAATTTCCACAATTTACCTACGTTATTTCCAATGAGCGTAGTTTATTGTGTGTGGGATAGATGATAATAACAGCTGTGGCTAAGTTCCTGATTTTTTCATCACAAACCAAACTAAATGATATATTTTCAATTACTTGAGGCAGCGCCTCTTGATGCAGACATGTTTCTCCTCAAATAAAAAAACGATGTAGAGCAACTTATTAATGCTCCGAGACTGAACTTCTATTGGACGTATCTACGTTTGAAAAAAAATCAATGTTCTGCAATATTCATCCGTGTAATGTTGTACCTTAAAAAAAAAATGCGAAATAGTCAGCTTAATGAGTTATTCGACGCAATTAAACATGGCCAGTAGCTGGTACGAAAAACAACCGTGGAACGAATGGATCACAAAATAGGAACGCAATGTGAATCATTTCATGGGGCATTACATACAAGTTTTCTCACACTGCATTACTTGAGAGCATAAAGTTGGAAACATTATGTGGAATTGCTTTCAACGTGGCGAGATATAACTAACATGCGCAGCACGACGGTAAGGTGAGAGAGAAAGAGAGAAATACTGATACAACCTCGTTCGGAGGCCTTGCACGGGTGACTGTAAATCCGATTTTCAAAAGTCCAGAGTGTAACGAAACAAGCCGCAGTTATAAGCATCAACATTGTACGTAAATATTTTATGTACACGGAGATATAACAACGTATATAGTTATTTGATGCCTTAACCGGATTTTCATCTGATCGACAGGCCATTAGACCCTTTAATCAACGTATTTTTACGAGTGGTCGGCGTTAACGTACGGTTGGCATTAGACCCGTGCAAAATGCTCCTCGAGGATGAACCTCAGCGGCCTCAATTGCTGCGTAAAATAGTTTTCACCTTACAACGCTAACAATAACGCTGGTTTCTGTTCGACGGTCCTCGCCAGCACGCGCACGAAGCTTAACGGATCTATCGAAACTTCGTTTCCATCGTAGAAAGTTAACATTGCGCTCTTACGGCCAATTTTCATGGTCGTTGCCCTGATAAAGTTCGTTTAACGATAATTGGAAATAGCGAATGGTTAAAAAATTAATGCAACTGGAAATACCAAGGTGGCAAGTGCGGGGTGAAAATCGAAAGGGATAGGATAGCAAGAAGCTACAAGGGTATATATGAACGAACAGTAAAAATAGATGAAAGACACCCATGCGTATATGTGTTGTAATCTTAGCAAAGTGCGCGAATCATTGATCGTGATTCATTGATCAATGTCCCGTGCAGACATTTATTGCGGAGTCTCCGGATCCTACTGCATCCCCATAGTCATTTGATAGGGACGCCGCACGTAGGGAATTCACATTGACATCCAAGTGAATTCCGCGCTATTTATCCGATTGACGTCGTTTAAGAATTTTTTATTTGAAATTCTCAAACGGTATTCGTTGGATCTCACAACAAAAACAAAAATCCTCTTGTCATCCCGGGCACAAATTTGTTGGGGAATTCCAAGATGCATCCACATCTCTGTAGGGATTTGTTAGGGACATCGCAAATACGGAGTCGTCATTGGGATCTAATGATTCTACACTATTCCCTGATCAACGCCGTTTGAGAATTCTTACCACAGAAAAAACTCGGCGTGTTGAAACATAACCTCCACGCTTTGAGAACGTTCACGTGCGTAATGAAATGTCAAAGGGCAGTAAAATAAATAGCAAATGATAATTACAGTGGATTTTCAGAGACGTAAATCAAATAGATTTTCAACCCTCAATCCGTGAAGATATTTGAGGCATCTTAATGCCATGAACCTGGGTCACTACCACACCAACAATTGTCAATGGAAAAATTTGAAAAAAATTCATAGTCAATCTTTAGGCCGTACTTCTCAAGGGAAAATAGGGTTTTTTTCTTCTTATTTTTAATATTAAAAAAAAAATTAAATAGCAACCTGCAAAGAAAATGATTTGGGTAGGATGAAAACGACCCAGGTTCACGGATTGAGGGTTAAGATATACTTTTTTTACGTGATTTATACTTTTTTTGATATAAGATTTATATTTTTTTAACATTTGCTCATTTTGTATATCTATATATTGTGTTTAAAAAATTCAACGTACATAATGCGATATCCCCTCCGTCAAGAATCGTATCGGATTCTGTTCGATAATGTGGAAAAGCTCTAGAATTCAAACTGTATTCGTACATTGGATTCCCATGGGGAATCCCGATTAGAATCTAATGTACGAGCGTGTCGTTTTAGTACATGGATCCAATGCGATGACGCATTGGATCCCTATCAGAAAGTGTTAACAATTATGGGAATCCAATTGGATCTCTACGACAAATTCTGCACGGGGTTGCGCGTTCGTTAGCGACGGTCCAGTATTCTGTTGTTGATCAAGATGTTCTTTCCCATTTTTTCACTAGTTTCTGTTAACTCACGGATTTGTCGATCAGAAACATGTAATGCGATTGGTTTCTCGGTGATGCGCGGTGCCGAGATATAACATGACGTGATAGACAGCCAGCGGAAGAGCACAGAGAAATTGAGAGTACAGTGAAAGGGAGGCACAGAGACAAAGAGAAACAAAAAGATAGAGAGAGAGAGAGAGGGAGGGGGAGAGAGAGAGGAAGAGAGGAAGAGGGAGGGAAAGACAGAGAGAAAGGGAGGGGGAGAGAGCAACGTTGCAGCTGTACCGATCCCGAGATCCAGCTTGTGGCTATGGAGGTAATACAGGCGTATAAACGTAATACAGAGGACGAGGCTGAACATCCTCGCTGCTCCGTCTCTTATGCCGCGGGCAATAGAAATAAATATACATATACTCTTCCATACACACACATACTAACAGTCACATATAATACGCTAGTACATACAGTCCGGTATGTACTGTACGATAGAGACGTATAGCGAGAGAGAGAGTGCGTGCTCGCGCGGAGGAGCCATCCCGGAGTGGCAAGGGTAAACCGATTTGCTCACCGCGTATAAACGGATGACCGCAATAATGATTCGTTCAAACAAAATTATGCACGCACGATTCCCTTGTGCGCTTCCACAGTATTCTCCTGTCCGAACACGTGCCCTCGGCCGACTCCCTTCGTCTCCTGATCCCTCTCGCTCGTCCAACAGTTTCGCAATGCTAACTAAATTCAAATGTTCATTCTATTTGGACGACTATGCGGGGAGAGAGAGAGAGGGGGAGAGAGAGAGAGAGAGAGAGAGAGAGAGAGAGAGAGAGAGAGAGAGAGAGAGAGAGAGAGAGAGGAGAGAGAGAGAGAGAGAGAGAGAGAGATAGAAAGAGAGAGTGGAAAGGAGCGAGTGAGCGAGTAGGGCAGGAAAGAGACCGAGAGGCTTCGGATTGATGGACGGGCAACAGGATGTTTCGGGAATACGCGGCAGCGATGCTAGAGAGAGGATAGACGAGAATTCAGTGCACTACGTCACCTCGAGCGTGTAATCTATCGCGCGTACCACCGGGACAAATGGTACAATGCTCGTTCACCCGTTATACGATCGAGGGCATAGGAATATGCGAGCGGAAGCCCACTGTAGAAACAAAAGTTCTCCATACGAATACGGTCGCATCATCGTTAAAAAAAATATTCTTATAGCATTTAGGCATAAGAGTATGATGCATTTAAAAAAATTATTTTCCATCCATTACTTACAAAGTTGTGGCCCTTTGAAAATTGGAGCGGACTCGGGCCGCTCGAACGCTACGGAAAAAACACGTGCCGCTGCGTGACGTGACCCACGCTAGGCGGTCTTGTACGGCAAGCTTTCGATTGTCTTTTTTGAAATAAAATGTTGACAACGAAAAAAAGTTATCGTTATTGTTGTGTGCCGGTGTGCAAAAATAAAACGAAAAATGCACCAGATAGGGTATTTTTTTTTGTGTGCCGAAGGATGGAAAAAAGAAAAAAAATTGGGTCCCGTGTGGCGCGGCGTTCAGATACACCGTCGAAAGCAAACCTTTTTGGTTGTCAAGACCATTTCGATTTTAAAGAAGACACGAGACATTATGTACGATTTTCCTTGGTGAGAGGTCCTGTCAAGCTGACGGTTTACGTCGTCCCGCATTATTCCGATTGTCAACCAAATCAAAAACGATCTAATACAAATCCTCAGCCAGTCGTCGGAAAAATACGCTATCGAACTGGACGAAATACTATCGGAATCGAAAAAAAATGTAGCGCCGAATATTCCGGAAATAATTTTCGTCGCATCGACGAGTGAAGATATCGTTCTTACGGAACAATGTTCAACGGTGGGCGTTGAAACTTGTAGAGAAATTGCACTGCCCAAATGGTGCGCGGAAAAATATGAATATGAAATGAAAACATGAATATGAGTATTAAAATAATTGCTCTTTCTCATAAATTAAAAAATCGCAGAAAAGTCCGATTTTTGGTAAATTTCGAGAATGGGCTTCACGAAATGTTTCTGTAATTTATTTGGCATTTCGATTTCATTGCGTTCCGTTCACTTTCAAAAGACAAGCACAATCAGTTAGCGCGCGCGCGCGTAATGGGACGCACATCGTGACGTCACAATAGCGACACAATTTTCCGGAGTCATAGAACTTTGAATTTTCATGATCTTGAAATTTGCATTATTGCAAGGCAACGAAAATTCATTTTCATTAATAAAATTTCTTTTTGGCCGATTCAGTCTACGAAAATCACTTGAACGTTTTTGCATATTTTTATGACAGATTTACGACCTCAAATTGCAAAAAAAAAAGAGGTTTTTGGATAATAATAAAACTGAAGGAATAACAAATAAATCGTTGCATTTCAACGTCATGAATTTTCAACGTTTATTTCTGGCGGTAATATTAATGATATTTTTTTTTCTATGAATAATTATAATTCATTCCAAACTTTTTGAAAATAATTATTCCTATCAGATATTTTTATGATACAACCGAATTATAGAGAAAAGCTACAACAATGGAAAAAATTGTAATTTTTCTTCCCGGATATCGCACTGGGCGTAACGCGACGAAAATATCCATTTTTCATTACTATACAAGACGAATATTCAATGCGAAAACCTCGATACCCTTCGCTCTGTGCGTGATAAAGAGCGTTTACAAAAGAGAAGAAAAGCTTGCCGCGACCTGGTCCTGGATATTCGTTAAAAGGCACGAAGGAGGACCTGAAAAAGGACGGATGAAGAATGTCGATGATGTAACACAAATTATTCATGAACCGATCGTGTTTATCGCGAGCTTCGCGCGCGGCCTGTTTCCTTCCTTCTCAAGTCGAGCAGGCTACGCACTGCGCGCACTCAAAGCACATACACGTACGTACGAAGGCCACGTGCAAAGTGTAGTCTCAAAGTGCTGCAGTGTCTATGATGCGCACAGGACCCGATGAACATTCTACGATGAAAAGTTGCTAAGTTGGATGGATCCATCTACACGTGTTCAATGGAATACTATCACACGTGACAGGGCAATTGGAAGAAAAGAGGGAGTTGCCCTACGTGTATATTTCGCAGAAGCATCGTATACACGAAAGACGCGGAGTTTGCCCATTCTCCCGTTCCGCAATACTCATCTTCTAATATCCTTATGTATATGTGTTCGTGTGTGGCGCGTATGCGTGCTCGCGTGACTTATCACGAAGAGGGATCCGAAGGGTGAAAAAGCGGCACGTGACTCGGCCACCCTGGTAATCTCATATATACATTATATCGTCGTTTCTTCATCCCGGAGAATCCAACTGTTCGATCAACATGATCACCCGGCACACACATCCCCGATACACTTTTTTCTAACCGTTCCGAAAATACATTTGCACAACTTGTCGCAATTCTATCGATATGTGTGTCCTTCGAAAAGTCGCACTTTTATCTGGAAACACGATAGAGTTTGGGTCGAGTTGAAGGGATATCGACGGATATGCATCGAGGATGTTGAATGTAGGTGAAGTGTGGCTGAGGAATATAACAGCCTTGAGGCGACAGCGGAACGTACAAAATCCATGCCATTGGAATTTTCATCGTTGAAACGCAGCGAACTTTTTAGTTAGATTATTTTAATCCTCGAGTCAAATGGTTTTTGCAGATTCAGCTCGTAGAAACGTCTAATATGAATCGGAAAGAAGGTTTGAGCGATTTTTCTACCTTCACAGTTCGTAAAAATGAATTTTCATTGCATTTTAACGATGCGAACTTCAACGTCATCAAGATGTTACGTGAGTTTGGATGATCGCACACCTCGTCCTTGACTAGGTTATATACGAAGGCCAGTGAGTCGGGGGAAAAATCAAGAGCTATCGCGAGGGACGGAGTAAACCGAATTACATCGGTCGTGATAAATTTTACTTAGGCCCTTTCGTGCAGCGTTCGCCCGGTCGCCACGACAGGGGAAAAGAGATGAAGAGAGAAAAGCCAAACAGATGCTCGTGGCATAATTCGGGTTGATGAATTACCACGCAAAGTAACGGGAACAATGGTTCTTGAATCGGCTCCTCAAGGAGCATCGCCACCAAGAGAAAATGACAAAATGAGAACAACGTTGGAGAGCACGGACGTACACCCAAAACGTTATACTTCTTTATTCATTTAAAGTAACGAGTGACCAACGCACGTCGGCGTGGGAAAACTATATATACTGTATACGCAGGAATGGACAGAGAGACAGAGAGAGAGAAAGACAGGTAAACGTTGAAGTGAAAGCTTCCAGCACGATCAATGGTTTTGAAGTTTGCATCGTTGGAACGCCAACGATTTACTCTTCCAAGTATTTTAGTGCCTTTATTTTGCTTATTAGCCAAAATCCTGTTTTGGCAATTGAGCCTAGAGATATTTAACAAAGCTCCTGAGAAATGCTTGAGTGAATTTTCGTACTCCAAACGGGCGCAAAAAAAATTTGAGGAATTAAAAGAAATATATTTTTGTTAGATTCCAACGATGCAAACTTCAACATCAGGATTAGTCGAACCAGAGTGTGCAGTCGCGTACTATTCCGATTCAAAACAAAGCTAGGCTTCATCTCCCCTGTTCAGTCCCCTTTCCCGTCTTTAACAATAATTCTCACCCGCACACTATGAGCTTATTCGATCGGTATACCGGCCTCCAGCTCCGCTACAAGGAGTTAAATCCCCTTCTATGTGGTATGCACGCGAGCAATAGTAAATTCGTTAACTACGCAAACGCATTGCGAATTCTCAGGCCACTACGCTATAGGCGAAAAGGATCCTGTCGTTGGCGATCGTACATCGATTGCTTCGTATCATCGGTCTTGCATAGATATCCGAAGGTACGTGCACCTAAACCGCACCTCGCAACACTGTTTTCAAACTGCAAACTGTCATTCGTACGCAGAGGTAAATCATTTCCGGGCTCTACGGAACGAAAAATGTTGATGGTTACACAGACAGAATTCTATGGTGTTTTCAACCAGATTTTAACCATATTTATATTTCCCTTAGGGGACAATAATATTTTACTGCCATAGCTACTGACAAAAGTATAGTGCTGCTTGTTAATGCTTTAGCAGTTGCATAAATGCCCTTACTTTAACCGCAACCGCCAATTTTACAAGCATACGTTGATTGTTCATTGCTGTATAATATAGTAGGTGTTTATAAAATGAATATTTCTTTACATTGTCAAAATTAACTCCTTTATTTCCTTTATTAATTTCCTTTACTTTTTTAATATTTAGTAATTTTATTCCTTAAATAAATGTAATAAATTTATTTTCTTCCTTTTATTTCCTTAATTTAAATAATTTTAAGGGAATAAAATTCAATAATTTCATTTCCTTTTTTAATATTTAATAATTTTATTTCCTTAAGTAAATTCGATAAATTTATTTTCTTCCTTTTATTTCCTTAATTTGAATAATTTTAAGGGAATAAAATTTATTAATTTTATTTCCATTATTAATATTTCCTTACATTGCCAAAATTAACTCCCCCAAAATCCTAATAAGGAACAGGACTAAAATATATATACATTGAAAAAAAATGTTGCTTGTGATTTGCGACATTTGTAGTGATTTGTACCATACTATATGACCCGACCCGCTGTATGCATAGTAATGTGTCCTACAAGAACAGGAGGTAAACTACAAGAAGTGTTGGACTGATATCCTTTTCTTTCAATGCAACAAACATACTATACAACAATTTGTAAAAAAAAAGCGTAATTCTTAAAACTATTAAGCCATGCTTGCTCCAGCTACAAATGATTTACGTTTTCGCTATAAGTGAAAATTACCACAATTTTATTTCGAATACTCACTTTTCGTAAGGTCTTTCAGCAAATGATACTCGACAAGCGTTAATGTTAACCATATGAATTGTACAAACTTAGTTCTACTAGAATAGTAGAAGTTTTACTTGAAGAAGACCTAACGTTCAGTATACAACATTAGTATTTTTGCGCCGATTTTTTAATAGTACTGAATTAACCATTTCTATATTGTCAAGCCTTTACAATAGTTAATAATTATTTCGCGGATAATGGATAGACAAACGTGCCACCGAAATTGCATGTTCAGGTATACCTTTCGCTTATAGTTATGTTAACCATATTGCGGTGTCAATAAACTATAGGCAATTTCACTATTCTGTCTTTTACCATGGGAGTTTTTTATAAATACCATGGACTTTTCTCTCTGTGTGATGGATCGCGGTAGGATTGTTGCTCAGGTGGCTTGTTAACAACTAGCGTCGTTCAGTTATACGTAACCTTTGTTTCAATTCCGTTAGTCGTCCCTGAACCACGCGAATCAATGCGGTTGAAGTTCACATCGTTGGAATGCAACGAAAATTATTTTTCATTTCTTATTTTTATTATTTTCCAAAATCTTCTTTTACATATTTAGGTTGTAGATCACTAAACGAGAATTCTAAAAAAACGTTTTCGTAATTTTCGTAGCTTAGATCTACTAAACGAAATGACGTGCGTGAAAAAAAATAATAATTTCGTTGCATTCCAACGATGCAAACTTCAAAGTCATTCGAATCAGCAGTACATTCGAAAAAAGTGATTTTCCAAATTGTAAGAGGCACAATTGACGTGAGACCGTTTTTTTTACCATTCACGATTTCCTGACCTAGATGCGTGAAGCTCGTGCTCTAATTCGCGCGTTGTGTGTTGTGTAATTCTTCCTGAAGTTGCTTCGTTGACTTCCGCATGACGCTGTGTGCGTTGATGCAAATTGTCGCAAGAAGTTCCCGATCGGTCACTGAATCACGAAATTCGTTCGTCTCTGGCAGAGTAGCCGGATCTCTCGCCCCAGCTCGGAAGAGTTCCTCGGTACCACGAGATACAACCCGTTTTTCTCGTTTCTCGCACGCGCTCTGAATCCGAGTACACGTTAGGAAGAATGCGCGCAGAAAGAATTTGGGTACCAGGATCGGCGACCCGTGCCGAGAGATTCAGGCGACCAGAAGAGTTATGGCGGCGGAAGAGATTGTCTCTCCGTTTTCTCCTCCCTCTCGACTCTTTTCCCTGTGCTGTCGGATAAGATCCCGTCGGTCATGAAGATACGCAAAACAAAATGAAAACTTCCGGTGTTCGAGCGTGCCGAAGCGATACCAGAATGCGTCTGGTAAGGTTCAGAGAAAAGTCGAAGAGTTGCGAATGTTCGTGCACGTAAACACACGTGTCGAGGTGTCGATGGTCAGGATTTTGTGATCAGTGTAACCGTCACGGGGATTAAAGGATCGACGAAGTTCAACCCATCATAGCCGCTCTTTGCACAGATGGCATCCTGGCGAGAATGCTGATTCGTCGGTGGTCGCGGATATAAATCTGGACCTCACTCTTGCATGTGCAAACACGCGGAATCGTCGGGTTGTGGCTGTCTGAGATTTATTATAGGCATTCCTCGCTATTCTTTTTTTCTTCGCCATCTCTCACCCACTCTTTCTGTCTTTCTTAAAGCAATGGAAAGTCTAAAAAATAATTATACATGGACTTCACTGTGAAGTCGTGCACTACACGATGAAGGAAGGACTAAATGGGCAAATGAAAATACGGGCTATGCGAAAAATTGGAAAAAAAAAAATCAGCCGTGCGACCCAGATCGAAACACTCTTTGCCCGTTTCCGAGATACCTGTTTCGGAAAGTTCCACGAGAACTCGGAGAATAAGGAAAACGGTGAGCGGCCGACAGTCTATCCTAAGAGGCGGAAACAATTTTCCACCGAATTCACGACAAGACATTTACCGTTAACTGACTGCCCTATCTCTTGACACTTTCTTAATTTACCGAGACGTTCCGTTCCTCGTTTTACTAAACAGGCGTTAACGAATTAAAAATTCAATTTACCTCCGACTTTCCCCCCTCTCCGTTTTCCAACGTCTCCGCGGGAGGAAAGATGCCGTTTACTATACGGAAAGGAATGTTGAGGATATTGAGAAGAGGAGAGTGAAACGGGGAGGCAGAGTAAATGTCGTCGAGTCCGCATTTCGATACGAAAAATCGATCACAAAAAAAAATTAATCACAATTCGCAAGGCAGTCGAAAGATTGAATCTTTGAATGGTGAACGTACCACAGATCGAAAATTCCCCGGTAAAAGCACTAACGAACTCCTTTTTTAAATTCCGCGGACGCTCTTCTTTCAGTGATAAATAATTGAATTTGGATCGCTGCTCTGTTCTTCATCTTTCTTTTCTTTTTTTTTATTATCTTTTTCGGTCCCTTATTACGTTTTCTTCTCACCAATATGGAAACACGCTTGAGGTACGTCTCCAGCCAAATAGCTTCGTCCCGAGTAACTGAAACTCCCGAAGGAGAAATACCTCTGACAGCTCTCTCGCGTGCTCCGTCAATTCTCGGTGGACCCCGCGACGGTCTGCGAATCCATGGAATTTTTTTATACATCCAGGGAAAACTAGAGAAAACGCGCTTGGAAGCGCAAGGGAAAAATATTAGGCAAAAAAAAAGTTCGAACGACAAAAGGGGGAGCTGCGGTGGTAGGGAGAGAGGGAGGGACGACACGAAGGGTGCAATGTCGAGTCCTGGTAGAAAATAGAACCGAAGAGGTTGGAGGAAAAACTGCCAGGGCCAAGAGAAACGGCTGAACCGGCATTGATATACAACGTGTAGAGCTGGACCGATGTAGTTCAACCAACGCACAAACCCTGTCTCGCATCGTGAAAGATATTTTTATTACGAGCCCATAAAAATTCTTGACCTAATAGTCACTGGACTGTGTGGTCCTACGCGAGACACACATCAAATAAGCTTAAAAAGAACGACGGGAATGAGGGACCTGCGATGATATAAAACACTATTGTATATATGGTGGTGCTAGCTAAGCGAAAAGCAAGACACGTACACACACACACACAGGAGAATGAGCTGCAGAGGGTGAAAAAGAAACAATCGTGATGCTCGTGTCGCTGACATAATCGGGAACACCGTAATAATCTAAGATCAATCCCTACCCCCCCCCCCCCCCCCCCCCCCAAGGAGCATAAACATCACCCCAAATCCAATAATGAAAACGCCGCATCCGATTAAATTTATGAAGTGAAAAAGGAACATGAAAAACCTCTCGTCCTATCGAGTCTGCGTATCGAGGGCCAATCTTTCTTCTGCCATCGCTGTCCTTTCTCCGCCTGCTCTGTGAATTCCACACCCTTGGTGGGGCCACAGCTAATGCACTGACAAAAGTATTTTTCCGAAAAGCCTAATGTTTTGTGAACATTTTTTTCTTTCTTTCCAATCGAATGCCTTTATCTATCGAGACGAAACAGAAAAAACAACGAGTCACGTGAACGAGCGATCAGCAAAATAAAGTGATTCGGATCGGAAACTTTATTCGATATTGAAAAACTGACAATTTATGTGATTTTTTAATTTAATTTCAGATGTTCCAGTTCTTCACTTAATCTGCCAACGTAAACTCGGTAAACGGCCTAGGGAGAATTTGCCCAGGTCTCAACGCTGCTTAATATAAGAGATCGCTGAAGCCGTATACTAAACACGCGTTTACTGCTATCCATTTTTTACAATTAATAATAAAGTACAAATAAAACGTGCCAAGAGGCCGTTGAGCGCACGCGGAACACGGCCATTTTATGCAGAGCGATTCAATCGCATCTCAATCAAGCATATACACAGTCGAGTACAAACGAGTGGACGAACGAGCGAACGGCAGCGCGACGACACGAACACGCAGTGGGCGAAGTGCTGACAATGGGACGGATCAAGGATCTACGTTCAAAGTCTGTGACACTCGCAAGCATTCGTAGTTTTACAATTACGTTAGGGAAAACGAATCACGAACATAATTACGCTACCGTAACGAAATGGTTTGTCTACGTGCGGGCGATAGTTTACGAACACACGAGGAAAATTGTTCAATCGGAATATACCACGACGACACTCTAGCCGCGCAATTTATTTCTGCCCAACTAAAAGTTCCTATTTCACTCCTTTCCACTGGATTACCCGTTAAGTACCCACCATTATTTTCTAACAGGCTGCAACTATGCGAAATGTTCTCATTGTACCGAACGACAACCGAGTAATAATAAGATTTTTGGGCACGGCTTTAGTTAAAAAAAAACAAAGGGAACAGGGAAACAAAAAATAAAAAACCTTCTTCCGATATTAAAGGATCGAGCGCATCGTTATTCCCACGCGTATTTTTTTCTTTTCCGAGCTTTTTCTAGCCGCGTGCCAGGCTTATCCAATCTTATACAAAAAAAA
Organism: Ophion ventricosus; assembly: GCA_963932345.1. NCBI lineage: Eukaryota > Metazoa > Arthropoda > Insecta > Hymenoptera > Ichneumonidae > Ophion > Ophion ventricosus. The sequence goes on along the minus strand of OZ010718.1, from coordinate 18,665,211 downwards.
ATACACTTGACCCACAAAACCTGGACCCATCGAACACCGCGCACACACACACGCATACATCAAGATATCGCGTGTTCGAAAAAAAAAGAAAAAAAAAATAGAAGGGAGAGAACTTAATGGACGAATACTTGCAAGGGTGTGAGAAAATATGTGATTAAGGTAGTAGTCTCGTCACAGTCACGTTGAAAAGTTTATTCTCCGCTCAATCGATGAAAGCTTCCGTAATATTGTGAAATATTCTTATAACGTAGGTTGTACATCTTATCGAGATGTAAAAACTTATAAAGTAATTATGAAAACGCCTAATATAATGTTTACCTAACCCTCACTTTTGTATCAGACTATCCATTCCGGCTACTAATACGTAGATACTATGCGTATACGGATATGCACATACTACTGTAATCTAGTTCTAGTCTGTTCCAGTCGCTTCGTGCCGCTAGCGTCGCTAGACATTGCTTTATTTAAATCGCTGTATCTCTGAAACTAGACGGTCAAAATTCATGATTTTTTTTTACCAACTTCGTCATATGTTCCTCTGTAATTGAGCATTTTTTAAAACAAATCTATGGAAAAGTTTCGAAGTTATTGCGTGAAATGTAAAATTTTTCACTGCTCTTCATAACAACACGTGTAAAACCATGAAATCTTTGATTACCAATATTTCAAAAGCGGAACGGTGAATTCTTTTGAAATTTTGCAGGTAATCATTTAATAGTGTCGTGAATGAGTCCTCAAAATAAAATAAAAAATTTATAGAAAAACGCCTTGGCAAGACTACTATCTTAAGAGTCACATATTACTCCACGTATACACGCTGATCTTTATATGTAGATCTAGATGATATGTAGATGTAGATATGTAGATTTATATGTATTTGTAAAACATTTCTCGACGAAGTTCCTAATAAACCCCGTATGTTGAGTGCCAAAATAACTTGTGGATTGACCAAATTTCTGCAAACACGAGCCCACGTTCTCAATGGTATGTCTTGTATTGGTCGGGGTCACGCAATAGGCGTATTAAAACTTTTCCATTTCCGGTAATGCGAATCCAAAAGCGCATTATGTGTGGATATGCTGTGGGGTTGCTCGGATGAGTAGTGAAAGCATGCACATACAGACACGCCTTACAGCTGAGACGCGTAATATACCTGTATGACGTTCCGCGCGTGTTGAGAAACCTGAACAGTACGGAGGAGCTTTTATCTCGCTAGTGGCCACGGTCGTACACGTGCCACACTAAAATAATACGAGGACTCAATTTTCCATTTGCCTAAAGCCGTCGTGGCCGGTTCTCTGCAACAGACATAGGACACGAGACACGGCGAACCTTCTCGAGCCCCGTTTCCCAACTTCTGTAACCATCACAACCACCAACGGGTCCCCCTCGATCAGCTTCACCAAATCCTTTTACGCACTGGCTCATGCACGCGACTCTATATATAGCACCCCCCCCCCCCCCCCCCTCCCCCAACCGTATAAGGTGGTGTAGGCTTAACTGCCGATTGAATGGCCCGCGGTGGAAACGCACTCGGGACTCTCCGCGTACAATATCCAAGGCAATGAGATGAAAGAAAGACGAGGATAAAAGCGACCTACGAAGACTCGCTCGGGGGTGAATCGTGATAGCACCGAAGATATTAAGAAACGAGCCTTGGACTCAGAGCTTCAAGTTTGCCTTATATACGTATATACACTGGCCGGTTAGCAGCCATGCTTCTCTCCATGGGATCACGTATGTGACCGAGCCAAGAAAATGCTCCATACCGAGGGGGGAATCGTTATTTCAGCGTTATACGACGGACGACTGCAAATGCGAGAATCATATTATCCCCGTTCGGAGATAAAACCACGTAGAAAATTTGAGAAAGCCACTACTACAGATCGTTCAATAAGCGCGCAATTACTTGGGAATTTCGTGTTCATTTCTTCTCAAGTTTTAACTGGTAGATGAAACGAATTGGATCAATTAATGTACAACCTGATGAGTATGCTGTAACTTTTAATTCGAATATTCTGGCTGTCGCGCATGAACGATGGAACTATCCGTGGAAAATTTTTTTGGGGAGTCCGAGGATGCACCAAATAGGAATGTGTTAGGGACCCCGCACATAGGAAGTCCTCATTGGGACCCAATGAAATTCTGCACTGTCCCTCGTTAAGGCTTTTTTTAAATTCTTACCATGTCCAAATCGAAGATATATGAAAAGTTGGGAGAAAAAACTCGGCGAGTTGAAACATAACCTGCAAGCTTTGTGAGCGTGTACGTGTCTGCTGATATTATGCCAAAGCGCAGTAAAATAAATAACAAACAATAAATATTCAAATCAATTTTTAACTTATACTGTTTTAAACGATTTATACTTTTTTAAGAAAAGACTTATAGCTTTTCAAGATCCACTCATTTTCTGTATTTATAGACTGTGTTTCGAAAATTCACCGTATAGAATGCGATGAGGTTGAAGTTTGCATCGTTGGAATGCAATGAAAATTAATATTTACTGAATTCCAGTGAGGTTTTTTGGCAGATTTTGAATACGAAAATCCGTCGACGATTTTTTTAAGATATTTATTTAGCGATGTATAATTTAAAATTATAAAAAAATCTTCTGTGGTAATAAAAATAAGGAAAATAGAATGTAAATGAGAGCTTTCGTTGCGTTCCAACGATGCAAATTTCAACAACCCAGAATGCGATCCATCGAAAATGGTATTGGATTCTGTTTGATAATGTAGGAAATTCTTTGGGATTGAAATTATGGGTTCGTACATTGGATTACAATGGGGAATCCCGATTAAAATTGAATGTACGAGCGTGTCATTTTAGTATAGGAATCCAATTGGATCACTACGTTTTGGAGTTTTTTCTCATGACTTTACACATATTTTCGATTCGAGCGTGGGAAGAATTTTCAATCGGCGCTCATCAGGGAACGGTGCAGAATCCAATTGGATCTGAATGAGGATTCCCTTTGTGCAGCGTCCCTAACAAATCCCTGTAAGGATGCGGGTGCATTTTGGGACTCCCCAACAAATGTGTGGACGGGATCACGAAAGAATATGTTTTTGGGGCAATCCAACAAAATCCGGTTGAGAATTTTTAATAAAATATTCTCAAACGACGTCAATCAGGAAATAGCGCGGAATCCACTTTGATTCCAATGTGGACTCCCTACGCATGGCGTCCCCTATTCGCATTCGTTTCTATACAGACGAAAGATTTTTCGTCGTACACTTGATGTAGCCGAAGCTACAAAATATAAAATTAAGGCTTCTCTAATTGTTGATTAAATGAAACTAAACTAAGCATCGGGACATGCACAGGTGGGATAAAAGAAGCAACAAAACTCGCCAACAAACGTGTGATGGAACGAAAAGTGATATATTTTTTTTTTATATCTCCGCTCTCTATTGAAATATTGAGGCTCACTCACTCGTACCCATGAATTGACAATTCCTCATTCAAAATAAGCATCACGTGAAATAAAATATCATCCCTTGCTCGCGGGCTTCCCTCGCTCTGTTGTATAAATCCTGAATCTGCTTGCGTACATATATAGAATATCTTAATCCCCGCTTCGACCAGCCTCAGTTTTCGGTCAACCAACGAATATACGATTGAAAATATTTAAATCGGGAGTACGTGAAAAAAAAAAAATACAAGGGCCGACCATTGCTGTTACATTGGGAGCGAATCAGTTCCAGGTTCACGCTTAAAAGAGGAGGCGCACAACGAGACGTATGCATGCTATATTGCTGGTCGTGTGACGCGATGAAATAAAAACAAGACGAAAAAACCACGCATTGGTGTACGGATATAATATTTTCATTGCTATTCTCGTTGGCGTGAGATATAATCGATCGGGAGCAAGTTATAAATATGCAATAATCGAGGACCGCCGATGTTCACACGCGAGTTTGTTTTGTCGTTCAGCAGCGGTGATTTTCTCACACAAATGTTTGTATGCTGATATCAGCCGGGCCAAACGAATGTACAAACATTTTTATTCTGTCGTACGACATTCGCACACGAATACGTTTTGCCTTTGTCCGTAAACAGTTTTCCCAACGAAAATACTGCCTATTTTAGTACATGCAGCTCAGGTGTTTGGCGATTCACGAACAACCCGAGCAGAAATCTAATCAGGCTGCCTGAGGATCCATCAGGGCCGGATCAGGGATCAATAAGGCGCCCTGATCAGGCACGCATGATTTGCGCCGGACAGGGGCCTGAGCAGGGATCAATGAGGCGCCCTTATCAGGCAGGCCTGATTTGTGCCAGACAGGGGCCTGAGCAGGGATCAATAAGGCGCCCTGATCAGGCACGCCTGATTTGCGCCGGATAGAAGCCTTATCAGGTATCAATAAGGCGCCCTGATCAGGCACGCATGATTTGCGCCGGACAGATTGGGCCGGAAAGATTGGGACGGTCATCGCCAAAACCGGAACAAAAACTAAACGATCAAGTCAAGTAAAATAAAAACTTAAACTTTAAAAAAATGTTTTCATATGTTTCATAATTTTAATAACGTTAGTAAACTTGATAACGTGTAACTGCGATAATAATTTAATAAATGTTGATCTATTTTTAAACAAAAAATTAATCAAATGATTGAGCCAGATGACACGCATGTCTCAGGCAGGATGAGGCACCTGATCCGGGCCAGATAAGTTGCTTGATCCGAGCCAGATATAGTGCCTAATCCGAGCCTGGTAAGGTGCCTGATCCGGGCCTGATAAAGCGCCTGACCAGAGCCTGATAAGGTGCCTGATCCGGACCTGAATTTGCAAAAGCGTTACATCCCTGATCAGGGCCGGACTAAATTTGCCTGATCCGGCCCGGATTTGCTATTGTGGCAGCCTGATCCGGTCCGGATTTCACCCTGAACAAATTTCTGCTCGGGAAGCTTACGATGCAAATAATTTGGATTTCCTAAACGCAACTGAGACATTGATGAATACTCGCAAGAAATTGACTTTTTATCGTATTACGCGTGGCGATTAATTCTACGTTACGAGACTCTGCGTAGACGCATTGTGGGAATGAAAAGACTTCATATATATAACACGTGAGTCTGAAGCTCATAATTTTCTTATTTATTTAGGGGGCCACTAATGGAGACCCAAAAATACGTTTAAGGATTTGGTAAATTTCGAACCCCACCCTTATAGAGGTGGGGGAGTCGAAAAAAATCCTCATCTTCTTTATGATCATGATCAATTCTGAATCCCTGATAATCTCCACAAAAAGTTGCAGCGTTTTTCAATTTTCGGGATCCACCTTTAACAGGGACAAAATGTAAAAAAAAACTTTTTTTTTCGCTGTAATGATATTCTTATCTCTTTTTTATCGACGTTGTAATCTCTGGGTCTGTGTTTCACACTCGTTGGGCTTGAGACAAAATGACACTCGTTCAGCAGCTGACAAAATCTTCAATAAATTATTTTCTATTCTGCAAAGTAGGTTAACGTTTTTCGAACTTTCTTCGTTTTTATTATTATGCATCATTATGATATTTTTTTCCTTTTTGATTGAGCTTATAGATCTCTAATGAGAATCCTAAAATACATTTGAGTGATTTTCATAGTCTAAAGGTGTGGGGAAATAAAAAAAAATACATTGCTTTCTAACAAGCTTGTTTGGGTTTCAAAGTTTTCTCGTTTTGTCTCGAAAAAGTATTCTATTGCTCACAATAGTTGGAGCTAAGATTTGGAGTAGCGGTAAGTAAATTGAAGCTAAGATAATAAAGTATAAAGGTTAGAACAATACACGGTCACCTACGTTTTCCATATTTCTTTCATCACATTGTCCGATCCTTAACCAATGATTATACAAGAAGTAATTAAAAGCCACTTGACCGAGTTCGCCACAAAATCGGAAAATCATCGAGATCCTACGTTTAGCGTGTTATTGTGCAACTGATGAGCGAGATGCAGCCAGATCATAATGAACATCAAAGCAGTATTTCACTCATAGATCCACTCCAATCTGCTTGTAAAGTTCGAGCATGTAATCAGGGTCTTCGAAGTGAACGATATCCCGAGGACACGGGCTTAGCGAGATATTTCAGTAGAACGAACGCTTGAGCCGTCGAGGCTGCTGTGTGTCTGGAGCCAACGCATGAAGATGAATCTCGCGTCCCATTGGACCGTTTGCGACAACCCTCGGACTCTCCTGCGACTTCCACACGACACTATACCCACACTGTACACTGAAAATCCTCACGTTTCCATTAATTTAATTACTAAGCCCAAGTTAATCGATAAAATCCCTTGGCGTAATTGTATCGAAATTTTTCAGCTGAAAATACCGTATTTAAATTCGTTGTGTATTCGAACACTGGAACGTTATGAACACACGGCGATTTTTTTTTTTTGCTAGCATCAAAAAAAGTTTCCATAGATTTTACGGCACAAAGCCTATCGTAATTAAAATATTTTTTAACCAATGCAGACTACTGCAAGAATAATGATAATAATTAAGAATAATGGCAACAATTTATCGAATGCAAGAATAATAACAATAATTAAGCGTGACAATGTTTAATCAAATTTAAAAATTTTATCTTAAAGTTTGATCGAATTTTTTATTCTAATTAATAAAATTAAAAATTTTAATCTCAATGTTTAATCTGATTTTAAATTCTAATCTTAAAGTTTAATGAAATTTGAAATTTTGATCTCGAAGTTTAAGCAAATTTATAATTTATCAACACTTATTTGTCAATAACAAATTGTATACTACCATTAAGATCGAGGAAATGCAAGAAAAAAACTCCGAGTACGTCGTTTTTCGATGCTTCATTATTTTTCGCTTGTTTATTGAACTCGTCATTTTCGAATCGCTTTCGAAGCTTCCGTCGAAGCGGAGTTTTGCGTGGCAAATGTTCGTCGTGCTTCGGACGAGGCAGAAAATAGCAAGGATTCCATTAGATGGCATGATCGGATTAATGACTTGATTGTCAATCACGGTTTATGGAGGACCTATCGGACACACAAACCACGAGAATTGATTGTCTAGAAATTGGCCCCGATAAAACTGCCGACCCTAATGACGCCTCTGTGTATCGATATGCGATCGTAAATATACCAAGGGCGGCGAGGACACCGAACTACACTACATAGTACTAACATCGAGCGTGACTCATCCGATTTCCATGGAAATAGCGAATATCACTCGGGCAAGGATCGTTGTTTCCTCCGCGATGGTGTTTTCAGTGAATAAACGAGCCGACTACGGCCTCATCGAGGGTGCAAGTAATTAAAAAGCTGCACGCGTTTAAAACGTCATCCTTGCTATTCGGGGATTGCCCGAGGTGCACAGTATTATACTAAAACACCGCAGGCTACTGGAAATCGCGGAAGAGCATGAGATAAAAAGAGGGAGAGCGTGATTAATCCGGTGGACTTTTCGTCACTTAGTTTACGAATCGCACGATTGCGTATTATCGATCGATCGTGAGCTCCTCTGTCGTTACTACTCTTTGCAGGAAGAGGAAAAGTGGGAGAAGACGACAGGGTTCAAGAATAACTCAAGCGAGAAACGAGAAGAACCTGCAGAAATTGTCGTAGGGATCCATTTGGATTCCCCATTGGAATCCAGTGTAGGAATCCATTTTGAAACCTAAATCATTCCCACATTATGGAAAAGAATTCGATACACGTTTCTTGATAAATCCCATCGCATTCCGTAGGTTGATTTTTTTTAACTAAATATACAGATATAAAAAATGAATGGATCTTAAAAAAAAGTATAAATCTTATTTTAAAAAAGTACACATAGCTCAAGGAGGCAAACCCGAGTAGGATGGCGGAAAAAATAGATAAATTTTGGGAATTATTATCTCATAAACTATTTATCCGATTTCATCCAAGTTCGTTTTATTCGACAGTATAAACATTGAGGTATATTGACAATTTTTTTTTTATAAATACTTTTTAATCAATTCTGAAAAGAATCTTAAAATATAAGCCCTTCGCATCGTACGATTTATTTTCACGGAATTTTTTTTTATCGAGCCAGACAGGTCGCAAATTTAGGTTGAAAAATGAATGCAAATTTCAATCAGGCGCCATTTCGTGATTTTTTTTCTTTAAAAAAAAAATCCTACGATGCGTAGGGCTTTATAGATTACATTTTAAGAATATGTTCGAAATTTTTGTTTCAGATCAAAGGACTGCATGCAATCATGAGGACCTCAGACCGTGCCAGCGAGGGACATGTTTTGCGCCGGCCACAATAACAGCGCTCCCAGAAAATATATATTTATAACAAATCTTGTCAATATATCTCAATATTTATACTTTCGAATAAAACGAACTTGAATGAAATCGGACAAATAGTTTTTGAGATAATAATTCCCAAAATTCACCAATTTTTTTTTTGCCGTCTACTCGGATGTGCCCCCTTAAAGAAGTATATCTCAAAAATCGATTTGAATCACATCAGTGAAAATCCACGGTGATTATCGTCTGTTATTTATTTTACAGCACTTAGACATAATATCACCGCACGCTCACAAAACAAATTTCATTTCGGGATTGAAAAAAAAATTCTTAAACGACGTCAATCGGGAAATAGCGCGGAATTCACTTGGATTCCAATGTGGACTTGCTACGTACGGCGTCCCTATCAAATCCCCATTAGGCATGTGGTCACATTTAAGAACTCCAAAACAAATTTCTGCACGGGAATGGATACAAAGTGCGGAGTGAGTGAAATTCTGCAGCAGGGAAGTCGAATTTTTGTCGAAAAAGTGCGTCGCGTATCAAGAGTCTGAGAGAGAGAGAGAGAGAGAGAGAGAGAGAGAGAGAGAGAGAGAGAGAGAGAGAGAGAGAGAGAGAGAGAGAGAGAGAGAAATATGCAGTAGTACAGGTCCCCGAATCGGTTACCCATAGTCATGCATGAGCCCTGAGCGAGACATAATCGTGAAGTCTCACGGAAAACTGAAGAAAACAATACCACGGCGGGTTTCTCTGTGTCCGGGCGTTCTACTTGTGCCGCCCTGGTTTCTGTATAAAACGGACTCGAAATCTTCCCGCTACTCAAGCGCGTTCGCGAGCCTCGAAGAGAGGGAGAAAGTAAACGGAGAAAGAGATACCCATACATATTAAGAGGAAGCAAGCGAGGTAGAAAACATACGGCGGCCGTGCAAACAATGCCGAAGCACCAATGTTACAACTCACCCCCATCCAAAATACTGCGAAACTCTAACAATGGTGATTGTTTTAGCCCACGAACTTCTGGACCCGCGAGCCGTACCACCCCCGGCTACACGGTTCGCTCCTTGCAAGTGTTATACAGGGCTCCGAAATCGCCAGCATCTCCCTATGTGGATTCTTCCTTCGGTGTGCAACCCGTGTAACCCTTGTATCGTAACTGCACTAATATAAAGTAGAGCCCCATATAGATTTCGTATACACTTTTACTGGGCGTGTACGAGAACTCTCGTTACGTAACGGGCGCCATAGACGATAATGATGATGTGGCGGATATATAGATAACTTTTGGTGCGGAAACAACGATGCCTTCGGCTGGCCTATTGCGCGAGTCTCGTTGCGAGACCTCCGCGAATCGCCGCTTTTAAACGACCATGGACCATTATGCTCCAAGTTCCAATGGCACGCCTCGTTTAACGTTCAAGAATCAAATTTGGAAGGAATGCTGTTGGAGCGGGAGTAAAAAAAAGGCCGCGATGGGATCGGACCGATTTCCTAATACCCGCGTAATTTGCGCGTGTGATTTTCCGTATTGGGGTCATCATCCGCACACACACACACACACAATATATATAGGGAAATGTAATTTGTAACTCGTGGCTACCAGTGCGTCCGGCTGTTTTAAGAATAATCCTTAATATATTTATATACCAATCGTCGATTTTTGGGACAAGTCGGTTGTTGATCTAAAGGTGATTGGTCTGAAGGTGATTTTGTAGATGTTGGGCTTAAGATAAAGTTGCAGAAAGTCGAGTACTATGGGGGCGGTCGGCTGAGTCGAATGTGTTCGAAATAACCTTTACGTGCAAACCTATATGTGCATCATGGTATTGAGCAAACGTACGGCTAGTCAAAAAGTATTTAGTCGTGAGCATGTGGCGAAGAAATGAGGGACACTTTCTATTCGACTGGGTACGTACAGGAAGAACAAGTACCATGGTGAATTTTACATCGTTGAAATACTATGGAAATTAATCAGTCTGAGTTGCCAAAATCTTTTATCACGGAATTAAATTGCGAAAATCACGTAAGCGTTCCATGACGTTGAAGTTTGCATCGTTGGAACGCAATGAAAATTAATTCTTTTCAGTTACTCCAATTGTTTTTTGGCTTATTTAGGCTGTGAATATTGCTCAAACGTTTCTACGTATTCTTATTAGAAATTTGCAACCTCAATTTGCAACCAAAGGCTTGGGCAGTGATGAAAAGTGAAGAAATAAATCAATATATCGTTGCATTCCAACGATGCAAACTTCAACGTCGTAACGTTGTAGAATTCTTATTAGTTATCTGCGAAAAAGACCGTCGATAGTCAATCAAGGTAAGGACATAAAAATGTACAAACGAATTTTCATTGAATCCCGATCATGTTGAAGTTTGCATCGTTGGAATGCAACTAAAGTTAATTTTTTTTAATTCTACATTTTTTCCTGGATTCGAAAATCACTCAAACGTTTTTACGTATTGTTTTTAGAGATTTACGACCTCGATACTAAAAATGCAGACTTTGGATAAGCATCAAAATAAAGAAATGAAAGATGAAAAAAAAAATCGTTGCATTTCAACGATGCAAACTTCAATGCCATGAATTCCAACCGATCAAAAATTTACGTTACTTGGGTATAGATTTTTTAAAACAGAATCAATGGTTACTGCATATGAAATTTCATTAAGACCCCGAGGTGATGAATACGCTAGAATACTGCTAATGCATTTGATGAACATATATTTGCGAGAGCGGCTCTCAGTATTTTTAAGATATTAGAACCCATCGGTATAAAGCTCTGATCAATTGAGGGCATTCCCATTTGAATCACGTTCGCAATTACGAGAATTGACTTTCAAGTAACTCTATAATATTTTCAAAGATTTGAACAAAGTACCATCAAACAAGTCAAACAAAATAGATAAGACGAGTAATTGAATGCAGTTTAAAGCTTCCCTTGTCTACGCCCCCTTCCACCCCTCACCCGCGCCATCGTCTCACCCATCAATCGTAATAAGAAAGCCACTCGGAGCTTATAAACTGAATATTATTGAGATACGGCGAGACGTGTGAAGAAAAGCCTACGCGGTGACAGTGAGCGATGAGCCGTGAGATGCCGGTGTATGAAAGAGAACGCTTCGGAGTGAGCGGAAGAGCCGATTTTCTATTAAACGTCGATTTATTTATGGAATATTCAATGCCACTTCGTCTCGTCGAAGAGAGAAGGGCGAAAACGAGAATAAAAAAAATGAGGAAGAAGGAAAATGAGAGAGAATGGGAAGGTGCTAGTGGAAGATGGAGGTGGGGGGGGGGGGGGGGGGGCAGTGACGAGAAGCTCGCGAGGATTACCAAGTGGCGGGAAAAAAAAATTCAAATGAACATGGTTGCTCGATCAACCTACATAGAGCAAGGCAAAGTATCCAAGCACCGTTCACCGTTTCCTTCACTCGAAACGACCGCCTGCGGCTTTTTGGGTTGAATATACCTTGGGGAATTTGCGTTACTGAAAAGCCAATTCCCTTCGTACGAACGATAAAAAATAACGTTTCCCCGATACTCGCTATTCTATCGCGGTCCGATGCCCCTAAACGGTTTCGGCGTCTCGCTGGTTACTCACTTCCTGATTTTTTTTCTCCCCTATTCCTATATCGAGTGATCTCGATCTGTCTTCGAGGACTTCTCGATGACATCACCTCTATCAGCAATTTTGGCCACTTGCTTAACGATTTTTGCTAACATATGGTTTCCCCGAAACATTTATTTTCATCGAAATAAAAGAGCAGATAATTCGAGCAAGATTTGGTAGCGGACGTCGGATACGATTTACCTTACACGTATCGTTGTTCATATTGTAAACATCGGCTATGCTCTCCCGGGTTCTGGGGAACTGTAAGTGTGTCCAACATTAAAATAATTCAGCTACTCCAAACCAGATTTGTAAAGACTGTGGTGAATACTTCATAATACATATCAAATGAAGCAATACACAACCTCCCACAAATAGATCTTGTCAACACGAAGATGGAACAATTTAGCCTAAAGAGTAATTCAAGGCTACCAAACTGCTATAAACTATAGCTGAATATCTCATCCGCTATGAGCTATAATCATTTCCATGAATAGTCTCATGGAAATGGTTATAGCTATTGAGAAAACACATGTACCGGCATAAAAAGAATAGATTTTTTTTACGTAAGATGTTAGTTAAACATCTCAAGAATACGGTGGGAAAGTAAGTAGCCGGCAAGTCACTGAAATTATTGAGTTTTCATGGTTTGAGAATTTAAACACACTTCTCTCAGAACTACATTTTTTTAAGTTTGTGGAAAACAAAACTTTAAAACGAGTTGACAGATCGTGCTGAAATTGTACCCACAACTCAATAGCAATATAACTTTGAACTTATATCTACTTGTTTACGAAAACTATTTTCAAAAAGTACTTTTTTATTACAAAAAAGAACAAAAACTTTGTGTAAAATGTCATTTTTTGTTTCGCAAAGTGTCCCATTGTGTTAAATTTTCCACTTTTTAAATGTTTCTTAGATATAAGTTCAGCATTTGGATATTAAAATATAAAAAATTCTTAGCTCATATTTTTCAGACCAGTATTGAAGTTGTTGGATTCTCCACAAATGGACAACTATCGTCAAAACTTCCTGGAAGACCTTCCGCCACAACGTTGCTATTTACCAATATTTTTTAAAATATTAATTTGAACAGTTTAATTATGTAATAAATTCTACCTAATGTTTCATTAATGTAAAACGTTTTGATGCTTTAAAACAAAAAAAAATTATCAAAATTGGCTATTTCTTCGTCATCTGTATTTCCCCACTTGAAGAAAATGTCCCAAAAAATGAGAATGTATTTCCGCAGCGAATAAAGAATATATTTGCGACGACTATTATTCTGTTCAGATGATACACGAATACTATGAACGCGAAGGGGGAGGAGGAGATCTAAGCGCCGATACGTTGGATGCTCGCGACGACGGCTTCGACTGACGAACGGTTGTTTCGACGCCACGTCCGGTCCTAATTCCTCTGTTTGCGTATGCAAACGAGGGTCCGAGGAACTACAACCTGGGAGTATGGGATGATCGTATACTCGGGGCCACGGAAGACCGCTCGTTCCGGTTCATGCCACACCGTTTCTCACCGGAATACAGACGCTAGACGCTTCAATCCACGGGGATAAGAGCCTTCAACGGCACTTCGTAGTATATTGTTGCATACTATCGGTACACATCCTTACATATATCGATAAACCCTAGCACATTTACTTGTGTGGTACGAACGTCGGGCGAGATTCTAAATACAATCGCACTCGTACGTTACAATGTCCCATACAGGAACGTACAAGGCTTTCATAAGTTGCCCATATGACAATCTCTGGTCAGTCGTAGCATCCTTGGCCGTATTTTCATTGCAACTGAACAATTTTATTTTTTAACGATGCTACGACGCTACATTCGAGAAACTCTTGCAACACCATATCGAAAATGAATTACACAATTTATTTAATGCATGCTCGATTTAATTTAAACGCTCGATTAGTAAAAATGCTGCGGGAGAGCTTTCTCTTTTGAGAAAATTTTGAGAAAACTACGAGATACACTCATGGCGGCTCGGACATGCATGCGTTTACAATAAAGAGCATGTACTTCCCATTTTAATATAGTTATAATAATAACAATGTTAATAATAATAATAATAGTAATGATGATGATGATAAAAATTATAATTTCGATCAAATGCAGAATATGGTCCTTGAAAATTGGGTATACGTATTCGCGTGAATCCAGTAATCTTACAATGTTGAATTTACCTCGTTGGAATGCAATTGAAAGTTAATTTTTTCTAATTGCCTATATTTTTTTAGCAAGCATACTGTTTAAGATCCTTATCAGAGATCTACAACGAAGAAGTACAAAAAAAAAAGATTTTGCATAATGAAAATAAAAAATAACGAAGTAAAATAGAACTTTCGTTGCATTCCAGCGATGCAAACTTCAACGCTATATAATAATCGGTCCTTTTTTTTTCAATGAACCATCCTGTTTTCGCCATGTGAGATTTTAAGCATTTGCCAATTATTTCAGAGTCCCTAATTTCTCGAAGTATCAAGTACGTACGAATTTTCCATTAACTCGAACAATGTTGGATCCCGTCTATAATAGATGCTCCATCGTAAGTTTCGAAATTGCGGAAACGTTGTATTTGAAATCAGGGGCTGAAAACATAGCGAGCGCACCTTACGGCCGTGGGCGTTATTGCTATTATTGTATCAACTCCTCGGGTCCCAGTGAACCAGGGTGGCGCATTTTGGTCGCATTCGCGGAGGGTCGAGCGAGATATTCGCGGGAGGGCCAGGATTGGAAGTGCACGATGACGAGGGTGAAACGCACACGGGCGGGAAAATTAAACAGTGAGCTCTGTGACGCAACATAGCCCGAAGGATGTGTTCGCTTATCCATTCGGTAGCGTTCGGGGCAACGAGACTACACGGGAGGTCCATTAATTCAAAGAAAATATTCGAGCGCGCGAGCCCAGAGCGCTGCTGTGCGACATCATCGAAACTAACCGGAGGGCTCTTTCTCACCGGCAAGCAAAATACCATTGGGCCAGACAAGCGACGATAAAACTGTGTATTTTCAGAGAAATTGCGACGATCACTTTTCCCGGTACGTCCTCGTTACACGAATCGCTTGGTACACGCGTGTTGGAGATAACAGCCAGACAAATGCGACAGACGGAAAACCTCTGACGTCAATAATAAAAATGATGATAATAATGAAATCACGAACTACATGAAAACAAAAAGTAAAATGAAATTATGGCCAATGACTTGAACGATGTACGGAAGTGGAGAAGGCAGCGAAAAAGAAAGACAGAGTGAGAGAGATAGCAAAAAAAAAGTAGATTCATCGTACACATTAGAAACTTTCTGCCGGTTTTTTTTTTAATATTCTACAGTGAGGAAGTAAAGTTTGAATTGCGTCAAGATCGCGTCGATGAAAATTTAGAATGTCACGAAGAAGAAAATTTTATGACAATTTCGGTTTCTGAGTTCCAATAGGAAATAACTATGAATAAACGTAGATTTCCTGTTTATTTACCGACCAAAAATAGTTACACGATTCAATTGGAGATTCGTGATTCGAGTTTTTCATCTCTTCATGACGGTGCGTTTTTTTTTTTCGATGGCTTTTTCAGGGGCGTGACAATTGTGTACTTTCAAAAAAGACGTGTATAGGTTTGATCGGTTCGAATCAATGGCGTTGAAGTTTGCATCGTTGGAATGCAACGAAAGTTCTTTTCTACTTTTTAACTTTTTTCATTCTTATCGTGATTTATAATTTTTCCATAGATCAAGGTCGTGAATCTTTAGTGAAGCTAAAAAAGACCGTTTGGATGATTTTCATACCCTAAACCGGCGAAAAAAATCTAAACAATAGAAGAAATATTAACTTTCGTTGTATTCCAACGATGCAAACTCCAACATCATTCGAATCACCGATGCATTGATAACACCAGATTGCCTCTTTTCGATGAATCATTGACAAAAAAAAAATGTTCTGATTATTTCTCGTAAAAATATAAGTTTCATAAATCAGGCTACATCGACCAAAAATCGAACACTTCATGCCTTGAGGAGAAAATGCTCGAAGACCACGGAACGAACAATTCATATTTGAAAGTAATAATACAAATTAATCAAATGTCTACGTGTGTGTATACATATTGCACGTAAACAAACTATTCATAATAAATGTAATAATGTGAATGTAAATATTGTATTTAATTGGATTGCGTGATGTTCGTTACCGAGAATGGAAAAAAAAATCGTACACGTAATTACGTTGCATACCGGGCACACCGAAGCGTACACATCAGCGAGGAAACGAAATTCATGAAATACGAGATGGCCTCAGGCGTATACGTTGGTGGAAGGATTGAGGCTCCTACCTTGAGGCAAGGGTCAAAGGGCTCCAATGTTTTATTCCGATAATGAGCGTGTAAGCGCGGTAAGAGTATAGTAATGGCGGCCAGAAACAGGAGCGGAATCGGAGACGCGAACACGAATGAGCCGAGGGCAATGGTTTCTAGTCTCGAGTCAGAAATCCGAAAAGTATCTGAATATAAAAATGATCCTGAAGTGATAATGCACGCTAAAATAAAAGTCCATGCAATTTACAATAAACGGCTATGATAAAAGGTAATACAGAAAAACCTGACCGTAGTTTATTAACAGAACCAGAATTAATATTAAGTTGATGTTTGCATCGTCGGAATGCAATACATTTTTTTATTAATTTTTTTTTTTTTTTGCGAACTTGTAATGGCAGTTTTGAGCTACTGAAATTAGTCAAACGTTTTTGCTGATGCTTATTCAGATATCTATAACCGAAGTCTTGCGAAAAAAAGATTTCATATAGTTATACAAATAACGAAATAAAAACGAAAAAAAAAACGAAGTAATGGAACCGACACAACTATTACGATTATCCTGCCAATAAGCTACAGTTTACCGTACGAATATGGTGTTAAAATCAACGGAAATACGTAAAAAAAAAAATGTTATTTCTCTGCTTTTATCATCCCCCAAAATCTTTTTTGCAAACATACGTTGAAGATCTCTTTTCAAGATAAGGATCTTGAAAACACGTAAAAATTTTCGTAGATTAAATACGCGGAAAAAAGTTAAAGAATTGTCATCGCATTCAAACGAAGCAAACTTCAAAATTATGAGAACTAACTTTAACCATGGGCATTCGTTGTAAATACCGTGACCTTCTCTCTCTCTCTCTCTCTCTCAAAGTGCATCTTTCCCAACACGTCTCCACACGTCTACTCGTCAATTTCCACAATAAGATTACACCAAAATTGAAGGAGTGGTGCAAATTTGCGCCAACTATACGGCTATTGGGACGTGGCTGCGAGTACACGGAGGGATATAGTTTCGGTTTTGGAGTATATAACCACGGGAGAGAGTTGCTTCGTAGAAGGAAGGCGGTAGCTGGATAAACGTGGAAGGTTAGCATCAGAGAGAGGGTTTGACCGAGGAAAAGCCAGAGTTGTGTCTTGTGTGTGTGTGTGTGTGTGGGTGTGTGTGCGCGCGCGCGTGCGTCTGTGTGTGAGTATCTGTATTATCGTTCGCGTTGGCGGAGGTAGGGGTATATTGGCCAGGCCTATATACATTGTTGCAATGGCGGCCGTGAGCTTTCGGCCGTCGAAGAAAAGTAGACGGTTCGGTGGGTAAGGCAGGCGCCCCATTGTGTATTAAAATTAAAGCAATACATTAAGTAATGGTAGGTTGTTGTAGAATATACATTATATTTATATATACCTACATATATACATATATATACATAGAGGGAGAGAGACGAAGCGTTTGCACAATGCTTTTCAGCTTTTTGTTAAGCTACCCTTGTAGCTCTGTCCTCCTGATCTCTCTCACTTTCTTTTCCTATCTCGTTTAAACTTTTCCCCCGATCGTGGTTTTTTTTTCTCCTTTTTCTTCTCGCAGAACTCCTTCCTATTTATTTCATCGCAGGCGAAAGAAAAAAAGGAAGGGCTCGACCTCGCGTCCGCCTCCTTACGTTTTCCAAACACGTCGTCTTTTTTCATCCCTGTCGTTTGAACGCTTTATATCTCGGGAGAGAGGAAAGTGGGAGTGAGAAAATAGCGTGCTAAAGAGAGGGGGGGGGGGGGGAGAGAGAGAGAGGAAGAGATACAAAATATGTTTGATAAAATTTTTCATGATCTCTAAACGATTTAAGACAAGGGTCGTGGACGTCGCAATGTGTACAAGTTGTGCCGTTTGCTGAGGCAACTGGGCGAAGGGTTAAAGAAAATGAGTGCCTCGCGAGGACGCGAAGGGGAACTACGAGTACGATGTTATCACAGTAATGACTTTGCTGCCAGTGTAGCGCTCATTTACGAGGCCAACGTCATTCAATGAGGGTGACACTCTGCCGTGATGTTACTCAATACATATACAGATATATTTATATACGCACGCGTATATATGTACACACGTGCACATATTATAAAAACATATTGATTGGCATCTTTTGTCAAACACCGCCGACCGAGATCGTCAACGTCGATTAGAATAAAAGGAAAAAGAAACACACACAAAAGGTTCACCTCTTTATTATTATTATCATTATTTTGATTACTATATATAGTTTTTATTTTCAATCTCACCAATCGGGTCGTAGTCGTGCTCAAAAGACAGTTTGTGCAATTTCGAACCATCGAAAGATTCATATAGAAACGGAGAAAAGCGAACGAGACGATCTTAGGGGATCATGGGTGGGGGAGGGGGCGAGAAAACTTATACGACGAATCCGTTGAATTTCATGGACAAAGGGGGGAAAAAAAGTACGAAACAAGAGATTGCAAGGATCGCTTCAAACAGGAAGTTATTTACAAAGGAATTTTAATTAATATCTCGCTGTACGTGCGTGTAGTCAAATGCTGAGGGATTTCAACACATTCGTAGACTTTTGTCCGCTTCTCACTGTGCGCCACCAGAGTTCCCTATAGTTTGCTCTCGCTCGCGTATACACACACGCACACACACGGACAACATTGACCGCGCTTGCGAGAACGTAAACGAGGGGGGGGGGGGGGGGGGGGGGGGGGGGGATGGTCAGGTTTTGAAAAGCGATACCCACGAGCATCAGAGAGGGAAATGGGCCTGCGGGAAGGCAAGCGATGGTGAGGAGAAAGCGTGGGTGGGAGGAAGAGATTCGTGGCGAACGGGGGATGCACAGGGGATGGTGGTCCGGAGATATTACGGACAACGGTATTTTTATCAGCGGATAGCGGGGGGGGGGGGGGGGGAAGAAAGGGTTCCGGCAACCGGAAAGAGAATGAAGTGGGAGAGAGGCTACCCTCATTGGTATAGGTAGACTAGGCCTTCTCAGCGCTGAGTCCTGCATATACAACACCACACGCCCGTTTAATCGCGTTTCGGACCTTGTCCATTGGCATTCCGCCAAATCCTGCGCCAGTATTCAACGCTACCCCCCACCCCTTCCGCGCAACTGTGCGAGCTCGTCTAGAGAGAAACAACGAAATTCTCACGGTTTTGTAAAAGATCGATGACCTGGAAACGCGGCATAGCCTTTAACTCATTTCGCCAATTCGCGTCATAGGTTGAGAGAAATCCTTGGATGTAAATGCATTTTGCTGTGCAAATGCAGGAAGAGAGCGAACCAACGGAAAGCGATGACGAAGATGATGAAGATAGATCTTCGTTTATGCCTTTAGCATATATCACGAGGTAAACAGAAAGAATGCAGTATGCAGGTACAACGTATAATTAAACTTACCCGGAAGTGAAGTTCAATCGTAATTGAATGCAGCACCTCTTTTGAAGAGTTCACCTAGTAGTAGTCTTCCTTCATGCCGTTGTCATTTACATGTTTGTGATTTGTGAACGCCACAACCACGGCAACCGTGTGTTGTGGCGTATTCTTCGTCGCTTCAAAGCTCTGCCGTAATGTCCAAGAGGCTAAGATATTCTGAGCTCGGGAACTTTGGGTGGGAAAGGATCTTTTCCGAAGAGGCGCTGCATACAATAAATACACCACGGCTGTGGTATATAGAACAAAGTATCAAGATCAAAGATGTGGTGACAATGGCATGAAGAGAAGTTACTACTCGGTGATCTCGAGGAAGAGGCTCGAAATACAATTGTCTTAGGAATATTACGAAATTGTAGTGCCTATTTGTACTTAGGTTTTTTTAGGCTGTAATTAAGCTGACAGAGTTGGAATACGATTCGTAGACGATATGCATATTTAGAAGAAAAAAAAAAGGTTATCCGAGCGAAGTTGACCGCGAAACGATACGAGGGAGTGGGGCAGGATTTCATAACGTCTGAATCACAGATCAAAACATTTCACTAATTATTATATGTATATTTGCCCAATAGCAAAATCAGGATAAAACAGTTTATTACAGTACTTGTTTTTTTTTTAAGTTGACTTTACTAACAAAAAATTGTACGTTCTTCGAAGGTTCTGATCAACTTTCTGATTAACAACCGTGGGTCTTCCGAAATAAACTGTTCAGTTACTTGTCGACAGCCGAGCATCCTTGTGGCGTTGAAATTTGCATCGTTGGATTGTAACGACAATTAATTGGCTCCTTTACGCTATGAGAATCCATTGAAACTTGTTTTAGGATTATTATTAAACATAAAAAACTTAAATCTGTGAAAAAAATATTTTGGATAATAATAAAAATGAAGGAACTAAAAAATGTTAAAGAACTTTCGTTGCGTTCCAACGATGCGAACTTCAACACTATGAGTCCTTGCAGTATTTTTTTTTTTTTTTTTAAAGATGTCGCTCAGTCCAGCATAACCTTCCTCGGACTTCTATGCGGCCGAATACTTTTCCGTGATGTCGTAAACGTTCGATCTCGGGTACCCAAAGAATCGAATGATTTCTGCCACCGGCCACCTAGAGCGCGAAGCGCTTCAATTATCGTTGCTCTTCGATTATATTCGACACCCAACCTCACTAATTAGGCCGTATCGAGGTTATGAACGTTTTTTGAGCATACATCCGCTTCACTCGGGTCCCAAAGAACATCTACCGTTAAACTCGAACCTAACAGGACGTTCAAATTGAACTTTATCCGGATTTTATTCACACAGCCTGTCTATTATATTTATGCAAACCATGCAATATTGTGTCTTCGCATCTACTTAGATCTGAGTATGCTTAATTACAAAATTAATTGCAAACAATGCCGACGTACGTACAGGGCTTCAATGACAAATACAAACTAAATAAATGCCTGGATAAATTAATCATTTTAATTAAGCAATCAAATCATGACAAGTGGATAGTTCAGTCGACCGTTGAATTACGTATGCGAATATATAAGCTTAACGAATATGAATTGGACGAACGGAAAAAAGCTCCTACAAAAGCATGAGGTGTCCTTTTATTTGCCCTCTTGTGTGTATCTGTGCGTTTTTCGTACACACACACACACACACGCATGCGCGTGCACACATAGGCCCATGCACACTTTCGCAAATATTTACAATTTGAAAACTCTTCATCGATAACGTAATAACATTACGCACGTACGTTCGTCATCCATCGTATATGTGGCAGTACAAAGTACCGTCAACACGATTTTCGCCTATGCCATCCGAGTATTATTGACTATCTGCATGTGTGGGTGTGTCTGTGCACAGACGAAGCGTGAAGATATATTCACCATGCGACAGTAATTGCAAGTAAACGAAGATCACGTTGGCGTACATACAATATGTATATTATATATATATATATATATATATAATTTGTGTTTTTAATGGTCCTGCTGAAAAAAAAATCCGCCCGTGTCAGTCGCAGTACTAGGTACTAAATCAGGACTCACCTTTATTCCAAGAGTAGGAGCCAGCATCCCGTAGTCGTGAAGAGTCGAAAGCATAACGGGGGGTAGGTTGGCCATCATCATTCTGTCTGTTCGCGCGTTTTCCTTCAAGTTACCTCACACAAATACACACACACAAAACGAAACGACAATACGCTCTACCGAACCTACCTGCAACAGAAAGAATCCGAAAACAATGATTAGATTTTGTCATCGGTTGATTGAAGATATTTGTCGACATACGAATATCATGTAATGTTAAAGATTTTTGCAGTCTTTTGAAATGTGGATGACATCGAGATTATCTTTGGATTTACCGGATTGTGAAAGTATGAAACACACACATAATATAAACTCGTCGTGAAATTCGAGGAATTGTAATATAAAAGGACACTGTACATTTTGATTTAATTAAACATACATTTTAATTTAATTAAAGTGTAAACTGATGAAATATATTGATGTGAAATATTTACATTACGAGTTATATATATCTGTAGCATGTATAATTATTGAAAATGAGAATAAGTCACAAGAAGAAATAAGACGAAAAAAGTAAGCGTGGTATCGAGGACTGAATGGTATCGAACATTTTTTTTACATTTTATTTTCGTTATTTTTATTATTATAGAAGATTTCTTTTTTTAATGGATTTATATTGAAGATTGCTAAATAAGTATCTTAGAAAAATGATTGAGGGAAATGATTTTGTTGGCAAAATCTGCCGAAAGAAATTGAAGGAATTCAGAAAGATTCATTTTCATTGCACTCCAAAGATACATTCCACCTCTTACGACGTTAGAAACAAGCGATCGAATGACGTTGAAGTTTGCATCGTTGAAATGTAACGATTTCTCCTTTAATTTTTAAATACTCAATTTTACTACAGGACAGTTTCAATGGAATTGCCCAAAAGAATAACGTCACACCTTTAAGTATTTTGGCCACTATGCGGGACGCTCTGTGTTCCCTCGTTCATATGGCATTCTAGCTAGGGATGCGGCGATTTGATGCACGAGCGAGGACGATACTCGTTTCTCACGAAGAATCGCTCAATTACAAAGCCAGCCAATTATAAAATTAATCCACCACGATCGAGCCGCGGTGAAAACGCAAAGCGTTGAGAGAAACGATTGAGGAGAAAGAGGGGAAGGAGGGTAGAGGCTTAAAGTCGAGAGCGCGGCTGATTCCGTGTAACCGAAGGTTCACTACTGCGGTTGCGTGTCCTGAAAACCAGAAACGCAGAAACCAGAAACGAAGTTACCCCGCAGGAACGAAACGCAGGATCAACGAAACAGAGTGAGTGAGCGAGAGAGAAGGAAATAGAGATTCGCCCGAGGTCTTACTCCGGATTTGCCTGTTAAGCCGTCTCGAGCCACGAGGTAAACCTTCTTCTCTTAGTACATACACGTAGTGCATGCTACATCTATAGAGGGCAACGTCTGTTCCGCGTAAGTATACAGATATACAAGACCCTTCGTTATTCCCTTCCAGTCCCCAATTCCTTCATCCCAACCCCCCGGCACTGTGAAACACATCGCACCCTTCTCTCGTTTCATCGTTAACTCGCACTACGATTCGGGTTGCTCGCACGCTCTTACCGATCTCTCCCCCTCCGCTCGACATACGTATGGAGCTTTCCGTCACGAGCTTTCAACCCCTCACGTTTCACTCGCGGTTTCTCTAACCTCTGTACAAACCCCACGCCGTGCTTCTACCCCTTGTTCTTCCTTGCAACCCCTGGCCCTCCCTCCCTCCCTTCCTTCTCGCGACTCTCAGTAGCTCGCCGTTAGCAGGGTCACCCGCGTTACGGGACGCGACCGACCCTTACTTCCCCGTTGATTGGCGAAAGGCCACACGTGACGCCAATCTAAGTTTCGAACTCTCGCCGATCGCATACACACCATACATTCGGCTGCTCTCACAAAGCGCCCAGTATCCACGACACTCAAGTCGTCACACATCGTGACACCGAACTAATCTGGGCTATGGCACGATTCCGCGATGCTGGTATGACCTGGAGAGAAAGCTCACTTCTCGTCGAGCCCTTCCCCAACCTTACCTGCTTTTCCGACACCGATGAAAGAGACGGGCCTCAACCTACATCACCTCGATGCTTTACCAGATACTGGAATATATGCCCATAGTATAGCAGCGGTAAGCAGGAGGGTTGTGCAAACTTTTGACTCAACAACCTCCAAGTGCATTTTCGTATATGCAAGTAGATGGAAGTAGAATTCTCTGGTGACGATGTAAGCCACAGCTCCCAGGACCACAGTGTTGGGAAATTTAATTCTGTGCCTGACGTCGCAAATTGCCGCCAAAAACCGACTGCCGAGCATTGGAATTAATCCCAAAAGTACATGATCATTTTGTTTGTCAATCTCTTCACCGTGCACGTTATTATCTCGCTGTCGGTACTGAGGTCAATACAGCCATCGGATATCCCGGGGTGTTTCGTGAGAGCAAATTGCGAGAGGGTGGAAAAATTTAATTCTATCATCCGTCGTGTACCTTGAATTATGCGCGATTTGACTCAGGTAGCATCGAGATCTCTGTTGAAGACGAAGAAAAATAATGGAAAACAGAGGTATATAGCACCCGTGAATCAATATTGAGCTAAAGCCCCTAGTCGCAGTGGGTCTGTTTAATTATACGCGCATTATGGCGGCCTTAATCCCATCGAGAAAATTTAAGATTCACTCGCGCTAATGTTGAAACTAAAGATACTAGGAGAGAGAGAAGGAGCGAAGGGGAAAGCGATAAAAAATATTTGGATATAATCGGAAACCTCCGTGCATTCAAAGAGACATACAAGGTGAGATAGGGATTGACGAACATTGCATTACTCAGATCACTTCACGACAAGGTGTGTGGTCATTTCTCCTGTCACGTTTTAATGGACAGCTACGTGCTGCTAGTTTTCACTTTTCAACCACTCGATCAATGGAGATCTCTCATTTTTTCCATTCTTCAAATTCCTCATTTTGGCTCTTCTCCCGGTACAACGTTAAATCATAATGGAAGAAATTGTGAACGCAAAACGCATGTGGAGAACAACGTCCCGTATAGACGCTAGGATAGGTCTGTTTGTCTGGGATTTTAACGCACCAACAATTCCAAATCACACATTAACATACGTGGAAACTGATGTGAGCCAAATACGGCGAGTTTTAGAATGAAACCGCGTGCAACGCTTCGCATCAACGTGCCTAGAATTGTCATTTTTCCTTTGCTGAGAAAAAATGTTCTTTTTGCGCGTAGATCGTAGGAAAGCGCAGGCAGCGAGAATCGGAGAAAAAGGGTAGTAGTATAGGGGAGCAATTTGAGTAGGAAAAATGACGTGCAGTCAGGATGAATGCTCGGTGTGCCAGGCCAATTTATAATTTCAGCCAATATTCGGTAGCCGTTTGCTGTCGTGCTTCAAGCTCGCTGGAGCGTGAGACTTTTGTCCCTGGGTCGGAATATCTCGGCAGTCAACGAGCTTCGCTATAGCGGAACAACCAACTAGCCAACCAATGTCCTCCTCTCTTTCCGACGTCAAATCTCATCGTTACACACAGCACGATGAACCTGTTGCGCTGACCGATTCGCGGGTACAGCTGCAGGAAACTCTGAAACTCGACGTTCTAAAAGCTTTCCCAAATGCACACATCCAGCCGGCAGGAACAGGAAGCTTCTATTCGCTGAATGAAACCTTTCGTTCGTCGGTGCTTGCCAATTGAGCGATATATCGATAGTTACAATTCCAGCAACCGTAGCAGCAGCACGAAAACGAGGCACCCCCCCCCCCCCCCCCCACTTTTGCCAATCTCGTTTTTCTTCCCTACAAATTCTATCGAATGCCAGCGAAACTGCATAGATGAATATAGCTGGCTTTATTATGGGGTCCACTATGTGCACCATCACTCGAATTGCGCACATTGAGTTCCGCAGGCGAGCTCCCCTTCAAAGCAGCAATAAAATATATCTTCGCTTCGTTGGATTCAAAGAACCCAATTGACCCGTGATTTTCAACTCTGATTTTCAAATGAATTAGAATCGAAGCATTTTTTTTCGTCCAACAAAGTTGATTCCTCTAAAAACGAAACATTACTATTGAAGGGGGAAATACATGTAGACGACTAAAAAATAGTCAGTTTGATTTTTTTGGGAAGGAACAAAACGTTTTACAATTATGAAACTTTAGGTACAATTTATTACATAATTAAACGGTCCAAATTAATTGTTGCATTAAAAAAATTTGCAGTATGGCGACTTTATGGCATGGTCTTTCAAGAAGGTTTTCGCGACAGTTGTCCATTTGTGGGAAATACAACGGTTTCAATATTGATCTGAAATATATGAGCCAAGAATTTTTAGTATTTTAATGTCAAAATATTGAACTTATACCTAAAAACGTTTAAAGAGTTGAAAATAAGAAAAATGGGAAATTTAAAAAAAAATATTTAAAGTTTACAGAAAACTTTCGTTATTTTGTGTAATAAAAAAGTACTTATTAAAAGTGACTTTCATAAACAAGTAGGTATAGGTTCAAGGCAACATTGTTATCGAGTTGTGTGTACAATTTTAGCACGATCGGCCAGCTCATTTAAAACTTGTTTTCCACAAATTTAAAAAATGTAGTTTTAAGAAAAACGTTTTTAAGGTTTCGAACTACGAAAGCTCAATGATTTCCGTGACTTGCCGCGCTTTACCACCGTATTCTTGAGATGTTTAAATAAAATTTGACGTAAAAAAAAATCGATTTTTTCATGCCGCTACATGTATTTCCCCCCTTGATACTATTGCATCGCATCACATGCAGACGTCTAGTATATAATTAAGTCTATTGATGCCGAAGGATATTCTGTGTTCCCGACCGAGAACGCATCTCAAACAACTTCACAATCCTGAAGTGTTGGCTGTCGATTGCCATCGCAGTTTCGTCGAGTACTCTCCTATTTTCGCGGTAGTCACAACAAGAACGGTACGAATGAAGGAGATAAGTGGTTAAAGGGTGATTTAACTTAATCGAGGATTGCTCGTGCGCTTTATAGTCATTCTGCGATGAAGAGTCAAAGTTGCTCACCAGAAGCCACCGCCATCGTTACGTGCTAGTGGCGGAGCTTCGTCACGCACGACAAGTCCTCCCAGAGGTAATCGCGCGCGTGCCTCGAATGTTATTTGAGTTTAGGAGGCGCGTTCTCCACGATGTAACATTCGCGCGTCTCACTTGGCCTGGTTGGAGCTTCGACGGTGCGTGGAGGATTAGATTCGCGTCGCATCGCTGATGCTCCCGTCGTTCGGCCGCGGAGACCTGTTGCCCGCGATTTTCGCATGCAAGACGAATCTTCGAACGACCGAATCATGTCATCAACTGTGCTTTTTTTTTTTGACACATTATTGCGAGGTGAATTGTCACAAGAGCAACGTTTTTATGTTAGCAAAAGGTTTATCCGAACGATATAGAAATTCCGTGAAGTCGACGACGGAGGATATTCTTGTTGGTTATTTATTTGCGGAACTAAACATTTCCATTGAACGCTAACGCATTTCCAATAAACGGCGTTGGGCTACGTAAGAAGTCACAGTATGCGAAATTTTAAGCGTTCGTCATAAGCTACCACGTACCCACGAATGGTAGAGAGAATCTCGGATGTTGAAAGTTCAACGAAGGGAGAAAGGGAAAAGTGTAACGGGAATGAACCTTAGGCAAGCTGGGGGTAGTATGATGGTAAGATTTACAGCTATGTCGCCGGGGTAGCATATTCATACTGCTGGAATTAACGATCCATGTGCCCCACTCCATATCGTCATAGGCTTCTGGTCTCTACGGAGTTTGTGCCCCGTTGTCTATGTGTTATGCTTAATTCCTCTTATATAGAGAAAGGGTTACATCCACCTCGACACAAGAACTCTCGCAACCGTCGCTCACAAACCGAGGAAGAAGAACTCATACGAAAATGATTCGTTGGTTCTACACGGAGTTTCCCCAAGGGTGAGCGTACGCGTAGAAGCCCCGGTTCCAACTGATACTTTGCGAATCTCCTTGCGAAACTGGAGTTGTATGAACTGCTACGACGCCGCGTAGCCACCCTTTCGATGGCAAATGCGACGCGATGGCACTCTCGCACCAGGTTCGTTCGTATTTATGGACCAAGGCCTCGTAATTTCTGACTCTTGTACGACTGCTTGTTACCCAAGCAAGAACTATTCTCTCTCCGGCTAGGCTCGATTATAACATTTATTTTGCAAAGACCTCATAGAGGTCTGATGATAAATTGAACTACCCGCGCACACTATTAAGATCATGAGAAAAAATAAGTTCAATGTACTTTCTTCGACTTAAATTGCGATTTCGACTTGAACGTGTAACGAAAAAAAGGCATCTCGTGTCATTTCTTTGTAAAGCGTGAATATTACGTAGTAAGGTCCAAAAGGTTTTCGGTCCGAAGTAGAATAAACATTGAAAACATTTTTCAAGATAATCTCCTTTAAGCTCAACACACTTGGTGTATATAGCTGGAAGTATCGCATGTCCTTAAAACAAAAATCATCTGTAATCCTGAAATAAGCCTCAACGGCCGTTTGTTCATCGTTGGTGGCAAACCTCCTTCCCCGCAAATCGGATTTCAACTTAACTAATACGATTTACTGAACCTAACGCGTCTACTGTCGCTACGGTGAATAATCGAGTCAGTTCATTGTAGGTTATGTTTGAGAAACTCGTACTTTGTGTAGTAGGGTAGGGAGGGGCATGTTAAGCAGTCAGGTAAGTTGGGACATCGAGATATCTGGAAAACTAAGCACCGCACGCGGGTGCATGAAATGGTGGAAAGAGAAGTATGGGGGAGGGGAACACATCACGCCATTGCCCGTTGCCATGCGGCGTACGAGACGGTAACACGGGACGTTTCATTATTTTTGCAAAAACGTTATTGAAAGATTTTCTTCTACCATTAATGTTAATGTTTCAAAAACCAATTAATGTTAATGTTTCAAAATCTAACTAATTAACAAGCAACTGTTGATTTATTACTGCATTGTATCAAATCATGTTGCATACGCCTGATTTCTTAAATGCAATTCTTACTTTGCCTAACTTACCTCATACTCATGCTCAACTTACCCCACTATCGGGGCAGGTTAAGGGCTTACATCCACCTGGATAGGTAAAAAAGATCGATTTTTCAAAAAGGTGCTCATTCGAAAGTACTATCCTTTGAGTGCCTATCCTGAAAATTTCATAAGGAAATTCGCAGTAATGACGAAGTTATAGCGTTTTGTAACTGACCGGGTGAGCAACGACTAATGGTTGGGGCGCGGGTAGACACGACCTTTGTCATCTGTTTGACTATGAGGTTGACACAGCAAAAGAAAGATCTAATGGAAGCGTCAACTTCTAAGGAAGATCCGTCACATGGCCCAGCAATCGACGATTTCGTGTAAGTTTAAAATAAACCAGTTATTTCAGTGTAAAGTGTACTCAAAACTTTAAACGCGTTTTACTCGAAACAGTGTTTTCAAAATCGGTACCAGAAATATCTCCGCTCCTACTGGACCGATCGGGAAGTTTTGCACAGATATGCTTCACCCAATAATCTAGTACTTATCGAGCCGTTTCTTCGATACCTGGCATAGTTTTTTTTTATCCTAAGTACTGAACAATTTTAAGGCGAAAAATCGCCTGTTTTATTCCAGTGACCGCTATGACTCGAAAAAATTAAATTTTTAAATTCCGCCTCGATAAGTACTAGTTTTATCTATCTACTTTAAGAATTTTTTTTTTTCAGATACAAAATGGCAGAGGCCCGTCTGGTACCGCAAACGCTTTCAACAAAACGCGTCCCAGGAAAACGACTGTAAATTTTTTACCGTTTGAAATTTTTTAACGAAATTTTCACACAATATAGCTAAAATGTCATACTTTAAAATGTATATCATGGTTGTTCAATAAAATTCAGTTTTATACACAAAAAAATTCTTAAACATAACCTTACTTTTAGCCGTCTCGGGTGTATGTAAACCCTTAAGCAAATATGGCCTTAGTCATTTGAGAGCGATTATCTGTGAAACAATAAGGATAACAGGAATTTCGTCTCCAGACTTGTTTTCCTCAGATAAATTTCCTATTGACCAAAGTAGGTTTCATTTTTATACGGCAAACTATTAAGGAATTACAAGGCGATAATTACAAACTTGCTCAACATGCTCCTCCCTACCCTATATGGTAATACCACCAAGCTGTCACACCGATAATAATCATATCATTTACGTAGTGTATTAAATAGTTTTCGGAATGATTGTCTAAAACCTATATTTCATTTATAAAACCCTTTGAAGATCTGGCTATGATGAATTCACATTCATCGAGAGAGAGAGAGAGAGAGAGAGAGAGAGAGAGTGTGAGATATTGATTGATTAATTGAGAGGAGAGAGGGTGAAAATGGGGGGGGGGGCAGGCATGCAAACGTTTTGGATATCTGCCATGTGCCAATGCCAACAAACCCCTCAAGTGAGCAAAACGGATTTATATTTGTGTGTGTGCCAATATAGAGGCAGAAAGAGCGCGCTTCCATTGCACTAGGCTTTTGGTTTGCGGGCAGTATCGTTTGGGCTGGTAGTCTATACTATGTTTGAGAAACAGCATTATCAAGACGGCTACGCAAATGTGGATGCTGGTGGTATCGTGGAAGAAGATGGGAATGAAGGTTGAGTTTGACCTCATTGCCCGGGCTTCGGATCCTCTTCCTCTCTCTCTCTCTCTCTCATTCTGTCTTTGGAGACTCACACGTTCCATCTTTTTCTTTGCCCTGTCTCCTGACGCCGTTCCTCGAACTGATGCATCTTCTTACTTTCCAACCCTCATTCTGACTCTCGTATTCCATAGACTAACCCCACCACCGCTCCGTTCTTTCGCTCTGCAGGCTCAAAACATAATTAAAATTTTCTAATTAAGAATTTCGATAAGGGAAAGCAGCAGACACGAAGCGGGCACCGCTGCGCCTAGCCTCTCTATCATCAAGGGTAAAGGGAACTTTCGAGTTTCCTATAAACGTATAAAAGGAGGCAAAACCCGTCGGAGGTGTTTCGCGCTGAGGCTAGAGAGAAGCGAGGTGAGGAAGATACCAGAGTTTGCTGATATACCAATCTCGCTTGTGTTTACCGAATTAAGGATTTGCACGGTTCTGTGTGTACGAGGGTGAACCTCTATCGTACAAACGAAAGATCTATCGCGTCGATCCTTCTCCGTTATGGGCGCGTGTATAAAATTCTCTTTTGTTGTAAATTAATTTCCAAGCAGCTAGATCTGAAAACGTCGAACAGCTTCTTTATCCGGATAATTAAGGATTAATGAAACACGAAGAGAACATTAGGGAAACGTGAGGTCAAAACGAATCACGAAAATTGATGAACCCACTGGTAAATTTATTGAAAAAGCAAAAAACTGAGCTTTGAGAAAAGATGTTTTTTTCTTTTTCATCCCTACAGCGAACAAATTTATCTGATTTGTCGACTCCCTTGTTTATGCGTTATCGAATATGTATCCGATGACGGGAAAAGTAAGAAGATAAAAATCTGACATCCGGTGTATGAATATTTTGTTTGATTGCCAAGAGCGAGCGAAAATCTAATAAAAAGCATTGGACACCAATTAGCCGAATGCTTTTCGGCCTCGCAATAATTGAGCTCTCAGGAATGGTACTAATTTAGAGGCAATGAAAAGTCATGAATGCTGGTGGTCCCATTGGGCATGTGTCCGCTTCCTCCTGCCACGTTACGTTACGCGCTATTTGACCAACTTGCCAATGTATTTTTCCTCACCACTCGACAGTATTAAATTGAAAATTCCTCGCTAATTTTACATCGATTTTGCGACTTGACCGCATCGCATATGCGTTATCCATCGAAGTAACGCGGACATTTTTCAACGCATGCTTTTATCGCCGCAGGGAACATAAATTCCGGCAATAGCGCTGAATTAACGATTGAGCGACGTTCCAATGTTTTGCAGAAGGCACGTCTGATGAGTTATGCCAAAAAAGGAGAGACGGACTAGCGAGGTTCATTGCCCAGATCCAAATACTATTGCAAGATCATAACGTTACAGGAAAAAATTGGATGGATATCCTGAGCGGCAAATTTGTGATAAATCGAAATGAGGAAGCGGTTATAGTGAGCGAAGTTGTTCGTGACGTGCAATTCGTCGTTCTATACTTTTCGGCCTCGTGGTGTCCGCCTTGTCAAACATTCTTGCCCAGGTTAAAAGAACTTTACAAGGAAGCGAAAAAGCGCGATGTCAATTTGGAAATAATCTTCGTACCTTCGGACCACGACAACGACGAGATGTTGAGATATTTCGCGACCACTCACGGTCCATGGTAAGCTAGTCGGTATATATCCTTCTACGAACTCTATAAATTAACAAATATTTAAGCTTGAAATCGATTTAAGGTTCACACTGACGGTTGGTTCATTGGCTCATGCTATGAGGAACAAATTTCACGTTGTTTCCATTCCCAATTTGATCATCCTCAGCAAGGATGGGAAAATTGTGACTAAAAACGCACATCGAGATCTCGAGACATTGGAAGACCCACTGAAGGCATGGTTCCCCGAATACGCGACTGACAAACTCTTGGCGAACAACGAATGATCCTCTGCATATGTATTATCTTCTCTGAGCTTTGTTTTTTTGTTGTTGCAATTTTGCTTTTGTACTTCCTGTATCCAACTATCAACCCTGACAAGGGCCATCCCTGTCGGCTTCAAGCATTCTCAGAAAATAATGTAACCCGACAACGAAATATCCCGTGATATCATTGATGACGTTCTTGTAAATAACAATATCCAGCCAACGTCTAAGAGAAGCGCCGGTTGTTCAATGCGCGAACAAAGAGCATTGCGAACGATTATTTTGTCTATGGGAGAAAGGGCTGCAACGATAACAACGTCGACGACGGTAACAACACGATGAAGTACACGGAGGATGGGAGATGGGCTCGATTGCTAGAACGAGTAAGAATTCCCTAATGACGATAATCATAACAGTAACCAAAGCTTTACCGCCCGGTTATAATTGCCCCCCCCTCCCTTCTTTGCCTTCCTCGTGTGCTCGTTATCTCGGCAACATCTTTTCAAATCGTCGAGAGAATTTTTTCCCTCGTCCCCGTTTACCGTCACCGATATCACAAACTATTATATTATTACAAAAAAACAAGTGTCATCTGGCCGCCAGTAGGCATTGTAATTTTTATATTTCAGAACACATACGATTGCACGATGCTCGATACAATGGAAAAATGTTCTTCTAAGTTTCAATAAAACAATCCGAAGAACAAGAAATAACGAAAACACAATAATATAGTTTAATGATGATTCAGTCTGAATAATAATCAATTACGAATTTTCGTTAAATCATATATAAGTCGTGTAAAATTCCCAACCAACGAAAGAGTGCGACTCCGGAGGACCGTGGATATTTACAGTGTTTGTTTTTTGTAATTATATCGATTACTGCGAACCAAGGCGGAAGAATAATTGTTTTTGTACTCTATCGATTTTGTTTAAACCCGTGTGTTGTTTTTTTTTTTCAAACAGAGCTTGCGGCGGTTACAGGGGGAAAAAAACACTCAGAAGATTGTTTTTTTTTTTTTTCGAAGAAAATACGGATGGGCGAATCGCGGAAAACCACCAAAGACAAATATCAAAATGATTATCTACATGTCAGGTTGTTTATCTCCATCAACAATGAGTCTTTTTTCGTTCTCCAATAATCTGTTTTTGCCTTAAGGCCTTAAGCCACTCGTGAGGCCAAAAAAGGGCATATTTTGTAATTTTTTTTTCAACGAAACAAAAAAATTAATTGGAATTACAAAATAGGGGTTTTATTATACACGTAATTGACTATACAAAATTATTTTTTTCACAGCGATACATGTCAAATTGGCGACTGTGCAGCATTTTTCCGATGACGCCTTTATTTCTGGAAGGTCAACGGCCGAACCAATAGTTCCTATAATTTTTGAGTTATGATGAAACACAAGTTTTTTTGATTATATATAAGAATAGCTA
Source organism: Ophion ventricosus (assembly GCA_963932345.1). Taxonomy (NCBI): domain Eukaryota; kingdom Metazoa; phylum Arthropoda; class Insecta; order Hymenoptera; family Ichneumonidae; genus Ophion; species Ophion ventricosus. The sequence continues at coordinate 18,631,532 of OZ010718.1, read as the reverse complement.
TAGAAGTACGTAGGACTTTTTTGATATATTGTTTTTTGTCAATATGGCGCATTTCTAAAACAAAAAGTATAAAATGCCATGAGAAAATCGTCAGAAAATTGTTTATAAAAAAGGAACTATGCAATATAATAAAAAAAATCCTACGTAGTGCCTCAGAAAATGTAATTCTAAATATAGAGTTAAAATTTCAAGTGAATCGTTTGAAATTTGTTTGAGTTATGAGTCCGGCCACCTTGAAAAATGTAGTTTTGAGATAAACGCGTTTAAAGTTGGTAGAAAGTCACGACATGAATCAAGAGGGGTTGCGCTAGAATTCGAAAATCGAGTACTTAGAGATTTTTCACACCCATAATCTTTTGGAACATAATTTTATAGGTACTAAGGTACATTTTTAACAAAAAAAAATCAATTTTTGTAAAATTCTAGACCGGCCTAAGGCCTTAATTTAAATTCATCGACAATTCTTTAAAATGTCAGCGTTGACGTAATCGAGAATCGCACCAGTGGATTAATTCGAACCTATTTTCACGCATCGCTCATTGACGATCCTCTTTAGATATCATTGCGCTAAATGCACCTGAACGAGAAATGCTTTAGCAAATAACACTGAAAGCTCTTTAAATGATTACCGATCGCCGAGGAGGCAAGGTAGCCGCATCAAGAGCGGTAAGTGTTAATGAATCAATTAGCCCCGCTGTCAGCGTTACCCAATGGGTCGGCAAATCTATCGCAATTACGAACTGGCAATGAGTTTACAAAATTGTCTGCACATCTTATATTTTTTATATTTCCTTTTTCGAAGGATGTTTTCAAAAAAGAAAGGACAGAGTGCATAGATTCGTTTATATTCGTGACACTGTCCATCATTCGTATTAATGTCTGACAGATTTTACGATTCCATTGTACAATCATACGGGACATTTTTTTTTTTGCACATATGCTTGTTCTAACTCTTCTTCTCTCTTTCTCGCTGCCTTTCGCGTATGGCTCTGGCTCGTTTATTAATCTACATGAAGTTTCCGTGCAAAGAGTAGTTATGACCTGTCGTCGATTCTTCGGGTATGGATCACTCTCTGTGCACACGCATGTGTGCAAGTGATCCTCGAGTATAAGCGACACTCCTCCTATAGGCATACTCGCGGTATGCCTAGGGGCTCAATGGACATTCGATAAGCGAGAAACATAGGACGATTTATCGAGTATCGAATAGCCCGGGTGATGACAGAAGCGTAGATACAATTCGCAACGAAGCACACCCACGGATGACGGCAGTTCCTAACACCATCGACTCCACTCTATGAAGGTTAGGGACGTATGTACGTACGCGGTATGCTCATCCTTCAACGGTAGACAGGCAATGCCCGTAGACAGAGGGTTGGACGTGGTTTCAACGAAGATGGAATTATTCAACCGCGGTGGCGTTAATAAAAAAAAAAAAAGTTTTCCGAAAACTCGTTTGCGTAACCCAATGAACATTTTTCATTCGGGTACGCGAACCGAAAAAAATTTCCGTCCTACTCACACAACAATTTTACCGATGCATCCTCGACCGAAGTATTTCCATCGGATAATGTATTTTGCACATTCGATTTGTGCGATATTTTGTAAAGCCGAAAAGTAAAAGTAGCATGAAAAACTATCTATGTGGAAATAAAAAATAAAAATGCTCTTGCGTTTTATAATGTTGAAGTTTGCATCGTCGAAATTGCAACGAAAATTCGTTTTTTATTTTTGTTTCTTCACTGTCATTATTATTGAAAAAATATTTCAGATGTCAAATGAAAATGTTACGCGATACCCGTAGCCTAAATTTGTTTAAAAAAAAAGTGGACAGTTAAAAAAGATGCACTCCAACGTAATTTCGGTTCGAATGATAAATTATGCAAAAAATCCCAATACAGCAGCGACACATAAATTGAATAGATACGATTTATAAAGAAACACCTCAAAATTTTTCGAAATTTATGCAACGAGACGTTTTTTTTTACTTTTACTCGGTCGAAATTTTTTTGGGAAAATTCGGAGGCGAAGGAGAACGAGAGAAAGTATTGACAGCAAGGCGGTACAAGATTAATGTGTCGCACGTGCTTGAAAAAAGTGCCCGTTGAATAGCTCGAAATTCTTCTATAACCGCTTCTTAACCATTTCGCACAAAAACAAATTTCATTGCGACTTGCGACAACGACAATTATTATTTGGACATATCAATATGTAAAATAACTAAGAACAGACTATACAGTTCGCTCTGGCTTTTAGGTTGCGTTATATTTGGGAGGAAGTGAAAAAGGAGCAACCCCGAAGGGTCGATATCGAGGGAGTGATCGATCTACGTAGTATCCGGGAGAGAATTACCGGCAGGAAAAGGTTGCCCCAGGTCCAGGCTACGTTTCCTGTAACTACGTAAAAGGAAGACGAAGTACCGGAAGGTGAAGATGTCACCGGCCATCGTAATGAAACGAGAGACAACATTGTGTATTTACACCCGTACGAAGATAACTACCAAAATTCGAGATCGAAAGAGGAATTTAAAAAAAAAATACAAACGAGCAAAAAATATCGACGAGAAACATGTGACGCAAACAAAAATTAGTAATTTTATAGTAACCGCCATAGGTTAAAATGCGATTGAAACATGCGGCTTTGGTGCAATCAGGAAAACGTGCATCGATCGAGTGATAGGTTGATACGAGCTTCTATTTAACAATTTCAACGACACAAAAAGATTGCCCGCCGTGCAAATACATTCTCTATCGGGCAAAGTTTGGGAATTTCCTCGGTGCAGTGTCTGCCCATTTAATCATTTCGACCAATTTAATCTCGTTCGAGCTTTCAGAAAAAAGATTCAGCTTTTTTTTATGAGTGCAAAATAAAAAACAAGATTTATATTATTCAGTGAGGACCTATGATGTTGAACTTTTCAACGTTAGAATGCAATAAAAATGATTTCTTATTAATTGCCGGCATTTATTTGGCAGTTTTAGACCATGGAGATCGTTCAAATGCTCTTCAAGTGCGTTATGACAGATCTATAAAATAAAATTGCAAAGAAAGAATTTGTATAATAATTTAGAAAAAGAAATACAAAAAAAAATCGCATTCCAACTATTGCGAATCGCATGAAATAACGAAGAATAAAATTTCGACAACGAAAAATCGAAAAAAAAAATGCTTTTATCGCGCACCAACGAATTGCTCCACGTAACGAGTCCCTGGGCCTTTTTTTCAACCCTTTGTTTTCGACAAACAAACCACAGAGGCCCCGAGAGCTTCGATCCAGTTACGTCGACGTACAAATTCGTGCCCGTCGATAATTCCCAACGGAATAAGCGTATCGCATCGTTCTTTTCTTTTTTCGCCCAAAATTCGTCCGGCACACACGAGCGAAATTCGAAGATGAAAAAAAAAAAAAAAAAGGAGCGTGAAGAACCTGAATAACACGGAGATTCAACCTCAATGAAATTGAAATGAAATCCGACGATACGTCTGAGTTAACGGGGCGAACTAATAGCCGCGATCTTTAGAACACGTTATAAATATAGTTGAGAATGAGAATCGGAGAGGGCGTCTGTGAGTCGTGGGTGTCGCGTATCCCCCATCTCTTTCCCGTCTCGCTCTTCCTCTTCCTCTCGCTATTTCTCGCGGGAAAGTCGCGGAGGAAAGAAAAACAAGCGACGTTTCCGCTGTCGCGAGTGAATTGAAAGCTCTTGCGAAAATAAAAATGACGCAAAACTCTCCAGTGGTGTTTTTCCTCCGCGGGGGAAAAAAAAAAAATTAACGAGCATATAAACAAAAAGGAGAAAACAACGGATGAAATAACGCCTCGCGCGTTGCACATTGGGCATATGCTTGACGATTTTCAAAAACGCTAAAATGCGAAAGAACGAGACAGCTTGAGAAACGAGAGAGAGGTGGATCAGAATTTAGATTTACGAGGATTTAATCACACCGGATGTCGTAACTGACGTGGCCACGTTACTACTCCCCTGTTTCACCCTCTCAGGCTCAGGCGACATTGAATAAGACCGAGCTGGGATTTCCCGCGCGTTAAAATTAAAAGAACAGCTCGAATCTGATCCACTCACGTGTGTATCGATACAGTGCCAAATAAAATGTATTTAAATAGATTTTTTTTCATTTTCTCACTGCCTCCTACGACCCCTTTTGTTTCGAATATTTTTTTTTGTTCAAGCTATTCTTTTTAAATATTTAATATATTCAAGTTAAATAAATAAAGATAAAAGACGATATATCGAACCAATGCGAAAAAGGAATATAGGTTCATGATATGAAAGTGCGATGAAAAGAAAGTTATTTGCTCTTTTTTTTCACTAACGAGGCTGTTATTTGGGAAAAAAAAGAAAGGTATCGTCGTACCTTTTATTAACAGGCGTGACTATTTAAGTCGCGCCTGTTAATAAATATTACATCACACTTTTCCTCAACTGCAGAATGTTACAACATTCTTCTAATGAAAACAAAGCCATGAGATTTTTAAGAGACTGAATCGTGTAGTATTTTTCCGTCTGTCTCTTTTGTCTTATACTATCAAATGAAACCAAATCACAGATTTATTAAGAATAAATAAAATATTTAGTTATTAGACGATATTAAATAGATCTTGATTTGAATCTATAAATATATTGAAAATAAATCATTTCAATAATGGAATGCAATAGGAAAAATTTAATTACACGAAAAATTGAGTTAATTCAAATTTAAAAAAATCAAATAGACACATCTATTTAATATCAAAAGAATTTTTCTATCAGTTTAGCTTTGACTCACATGAAAACAACGCCTCTTTCCTCTGAATTACCAAATTCGATACGCCCTTCTCATAGTGAGGTAACGATATAGCAAGGGATACGGAACAGAGGTTAAGCAAAATAATTCCGAACTATACATAAACGCACACACATATGGGAAGACTATTTTGTGGGGGACTATATACAGGGTGGATCAATAACTATTACCACCTTGGATATCTTCGAAACTATAAGGTTCACAGATATATTTGCTGAAATTATATTGCACGGTACGAAAGGGGCCATCCGATAGCGATAATAGTTTTTTTGCAGGTGGAGGTACTTCGGACATTTGAAGGTCAACTCCATTTTTTTAAATGGATCGGTATGTTTTTTTTCTGTATCATGAAAGAGGAGCTTAAAACGAGTTCAACGACCTATAACACCTGCAAAAAAACTATTATCGCTATCGGATGGCCCCTTTCGTACTGTGCAATTTCATTTCGGCAAATATTTCTGTGAACCTTATAGTTTTGAAGATATCCAAGGTGCTAATAGTTATTGGACCACCCTGTATATGGGGTCCTTGTTTGGATTGGCCCATATATATATATATATATATATATATATATATATGTGTGTGTGTGGGGGGGGGGGGGGGGGGGGCAATCCAAACAAGGACCCTCACACGTATATTATTATGTGCATTAAGTACGCAAAATAAAGTACGCACAAAACAATGCAAAATAAGCGAAAAGGTGTGTATTTTTTTCTATTGTCCAATGCGGTATTATCCTCAAAACAGCTAATTGTCCCTATAATCAACTAAATCTCTAGTGAGTCTAGATTAATGTGAGCGTACATGAAGTTTGCATCGTTGGAAAGGAACGAAAGATCATTTTTCTTCCATTGCTCACATTTTTTTTTCACCGATTTAGGGTTCGAAAATCACGCGAACGGTTTTTTTTTATCTTCGCTAGAGATCCACGACCTTAATCTATAGAAAAATTATAAATCACGATAAAAATGAAGAAATTAAACAATTAGAAAAGAACGTTTGTTACTTTCCGTGGATGCAAACTTCAACGCTATAAGCATATTAATATAAAGATCTCTTTCAGGTTCGCTGTGTCCCCAAAATCAACGATCCGTTTTGGAAAATTTGAGAACTATTCCCAAAATACGTAGATGTGCTGATAGTCAACATGAGATAGGTATAACGGGTTCCGAATAACCTCTCCCCATATATATATATACGTACAAATTCATATACAAACACATGTGTAAAAACAGACGAATACAAAATGAGTTCAGCATTTCGACCTCTTTTTCTCTCCCCTATAGAACCGCATCTGAGAGATAATCAATGTTGAATTGAATTCGAATTCGGTGTCACGTCGTTCTACGTATAAGTCTGGGACTGCGACACAGATTGAGTATCGGAAGAATAATAATGGATGTTTATACATAAAAGAGTCGTAAAATCGATGGGCATCTGCTTTCGAATATCATCGCGACACACGCTACGACGCATCACAAACGTAGAAAAGATTACGCGTACGGATGGATGTGACGGACATGTGGGCTTAGTCCATCAAATTTACTCTTCAGTTTTGTTTCCTTTGGATTCGATAATATCTTTGTAATAATTCCTTCCAGACTAATATATCTGCATGTTTTTTCAATCATCGTGGACAGCACATACTTCCACAAGTTCTGTTTTTTTTTTTTAAAGATTTGACGTCGATGATTATTGTCAAGGGACATTGTTCAATTTGGATATTATTAAATCTTACTTCCCATGAAAAAGAGAAAAAGAAGAGAAAGAGAAAAAATCGATTTCTAGTTTATATACATTTATTTTGGATGATTACGGTTTTCACCATGGTTTTGCCACTAGTCGAAATCCCAATATCGAACGAAGAAAAATTTCTGACGCGCGAGTGAGAGAGAAAGAGCGGTTTGGGGTGAAAGGGCTCGCAGGTAAATGGAAGCGATGTTGAAAAGGGTATGAACGAGCACGAGTTAGTAACAATCAGAGCGGAGTCTCGTGAAGTGTGTGGCAGGAGCTTTTCTACGGAGCGTCGAGCGTAACTAGCATTGACGAGGATAAAGTGGTAAAGAAAAGGAAAACTATTCTTTCTCTCGTTTGCCAGGAGAGGTTGAAAATGAACGTTGAGCCAGGGATAGTGGGAAAAAGGAGCCTCCCTCTCTCCCCCAACCGATAAGGAAGAGAATGAAAGAAAAACACAACGACGTCAAGACTAAACAACAATATATCTACGAATTCAAGAGCCACGATAGAGCAATCAGTGCTCTTAACGAGAACCAACGCTAAGTGCTGCGGTGGAATATTGAAGAAAATGTTTTCGAGAAATACACGGAGGCAATCGTGGCAAATGTCACCATTAAATAAAAAAATAAAAAAAGACAGAAAAAACTAAGGTCAAGGAGTTGAGGGTGAGTCACTGGTATAATAAAAATCCCAATCCTATTCTAATCGCAAATCAAACAATTTTGGTCATTGAAGTATCGCAGATCCACGAAGATGGCAATTTCTCAATTTTTTCTACCTTATGCGACGACGTTGAGCTTTGCATCGTTGCAATGCATGGGAAATGAATTCATTTGAATAGCCCTCTTTTTATTTGGCACATTTCTACCGTTTACTTTGTAAAATCTTTTCGTTCTCGACAAATATTCTGGTGCGACCATGTAATTCCGAAGGACGTTAAATTTATCCAGCATTAACAGAGAGCTTATTGTTAATCGGTTTTGCCTCGTTTCGACTGATCTGCTAAATGCATACAGTACGAAGTAAATTCGGATATAAGTGCGATGTATCTTACCCGGCGAGTGAAGAAAAGAGAGAGTGAGAGAGCAAAAACCTATCAGGTGGAAAACATAAAAGAGGCTACCGTGAAGTGGCCATTATTCACGCTCTCATGCCTTATGCAGGACAAGCCAACGAAGAAAGAGATACGAATAGCCGAGAATAGCGAAATTGCGCAAACGTTAGTGCACCAAGGAGAGATCCTCCGGCCAGTGAATGACCATTCTTTTTCAGGCTACCAGCGAATCGAATTGGCAATCTATCACTCCCGGCAGCTAAAATCGAAGGGTTGCAATCGCAAATCGAAGAATCCAATACGTGCTTATGTATCAGAAATAAACGGGAAACAAATAAAATCAATTTTCATTAATTTTCCAATGTTTCCAATGTCAATGCACTGAAGATTTTCAGTGCATTGACATTTTAATTATATATGGTGAACTTCGCAACGTTTGAATGCAATTAAGAACTTTTTTTTCGTTTTTAAGAGCAAGTTACCGTTCATGAAGATGACAAAAATCGATTTTTAAAGTGATTTTAACATCATTTGCATCCTTAAACGAAAACTAAATTCAGTCTAGTTTAATAATTTTGTGAAAACGCTGTGGAACGCGCCGCGCAGACCAAAACACATCCTGCATGGCTTTATTTGACGGAAGCTAGAGCCGCGATGTTGGATTTTTTTTTTTAATAAATAAAATTGGAATGTAATTTCCATTGACAGAATAATAAAACACCCAAAACCCAGTTCCAAAAGTATTTATTTTATATATAAAAAAAAAAAATATCGATGTTCATGCATTTTTCATACCTCTCAACGGTAACCTTCCCGCAACTGAGTAATTTTTTTTTACTCGCCAATATAAGCTACGTAAATCACTCAAACGTTTTTTGGGGTCCTCATTGGAAATGTCCAACCTATATATGCAAAAAAAAACAATTTTCGACTAAAACAAACAGAAAAGAATAAAAATAATAATAACCTCGTTGGGTTCCAACGATGCAAATTTCAACACTATTAAAAACGTCCAATCTCGTCACACGATATATTGGCTTCGATATTGTCTTAACGACCGTGAAACCCGGCACGATCTTTGATTGACACGTGTGTGACGACTAAATTGTATGGTCTTTGTTTTTTTTTTTTTCAGATGACAAGTCAATTATATCGTTGAGTGAACTTAATGACAAGTTGTTATAAAAATAAAATCGAACGAAAAAACAAAGAAAGAATATATATATATATATATATATATATATATATATATATATATATATATATATATATATATATATATATATATAAACTGGCAGAATTTCCGAATCGAACGTTATTTCCCGGTACATTGAGAAGTGGGGTGGAAGGGGAGGTAGCCTGTTGGTACTCGCGAAATGTGATACTCTCTGCATGCATGCGCATTCGTTCGTAGCTTTTATTCTCTCTACCTCCTCTCGTGCAATTATTCCGGAACAACGGCAACGTGGCTATCTGTGCGAATAATAAAACAACAAATTGGCGGATCGATGTGCTGGATCCTTCAACTCCCCTTTTACCACACCCCCTGCCCATTCCTGCTCTCTTTAGCGCGCGCGTTAAACGTCAAAACAAAAATATTATTTCGAAAAACTGTACCTATATGAACGAAAAATAGCTGTATATTCTTAAATTTTATCTTGCTATTAACGGACAAAAGGATACCGATAAAATTACGTAAACCTACTACTTTCGAGGGCAAAAAAGCCATTCAGGTTGATATCGACTTTGGAAAAATTCCTTTAGAGCGGTCCAATAATAAATTTGATTTCTACGGACTAATGATAAAATTAATTCTCTTCGGGTCGTCTTCAGTTTATATTTTCGAAAGATAATTACTCATCATTTTTCATGTAAAACGTCGTATTTTTTTTTATCGAATACAAACGCTCATCACTTTTCTTCCGCGCTGTTAAGTTTGAAGCTTCTTGTATGTCGCCCCGTTTCATTTTCATTTTATTTATTTTCTTCGACAGAATCGAACATTGGTTGACGAGAGGAATAGTTGGATGAACACAAACTGGACCGCTCTTCCGCAGCGTGCCGAATGTTGATCGAATCGCACAGATCTGATTTATTAAGCTACGCATTTCGGAAGAAATATTTCGCAAAAAAATGTTTAAAAAAAACCGTCAAATCATCGAGACTCGTGTAAGTATTTACCGCAGCAATGGTAGCATGGTGCTTTTCCTTTATCGTACAGTGTTCTACGACCATCATCAGTTTTGTAATGGATGAAAGAATTTATTGATACGGGAATTGCACTTTAATGGAATTTAACCACAGGTCTATCCAAGTCGCTACGACGAGTCGAGTCGAAGTCAGAGATGGGCATATCTAAATTACAATGTAATTAAATTATTAATCTGGTTACAAACTAAATAAATTACAAAATAATCTCATTGAACTGTATTTCATTACATTTTAATTGTAATTATTGAAGACATATTATGAAATCTGGTATAATGTATTTAATTACAAAGTAATCTGATTAAAATGTATTCAAATACCTTGTAATTTGATTACTTTGTTACTACTTATAGTGTAATATAGGAGAAAATATCATTTTATCCTCTAAAGTTGGATAAAAAAAAGTGATAAATTATATGTCTCGTTTGAACTACAAAATCAAAATATCGTTTAGCTATTAGTTCGCAAGCCGATTCATTCGAATGAATATATAATCGATTAATTTGTAATTAGATTAACTTGAAATTAAATTACACAGTAATTAATTACACTAGGTACTCGTGGTAACTAATTACTTAAGTAATCTGTTACAAAGTAATTAAATTATCAATTACAGTTGTGATTGTAATTGTTAATTTAATTACTTTTTGCCCATCTCTGGTCGAAGTACTTCGTGAACGAAAAACAAATATTCTCCTCTAAAATGGAGGGAACAAGATTTTGTATTCTTGCCGTTCACTTCCGGAGATCTTTTACTTGTCAATTGAATTAACTCCAACCAAGTTAATGCACATTTCAGAGCATCATCTCGAGGAAGAATGTCATTGTTACTATTTGCAAATAAATTATTTCTGCTCTAGATTGAAATTTTTTCATAAAAAAAAAATCCCATCCGAACCGGACGAAACGAAAGTGCCCGTGGAAGGTTTGCTTCAAATCTAAAATGAAGACTAAAATGATACATATCTATCCTCTCGGAAAATACCCTAGAATCGCACGTAGTGTGAAATTTTACGATTCGTCGTTAGAGCGTATTTTCACGAAGTAAAACGACCGCTTTGGCAAATCCAGGAGGATGTATTCGTACAATCGAGTAAGACACTCTCAGTAATGATCGTACAACATCCTAGGTACGTCGGGGCTTTTACAGAAATCACGAGACCACGTGGCATTTGCACATATGCGGAGGCACGCAAAGATATAGAGATGCTGCAGCCACAAGGAATTTAGACGATAAAGGTACCGTAATTAAGAGTAATTGCAGGTTGGTGGTACAAAATGCGATTTTCGTAGCTGCGTTTGCCGGTTACCCACGATGCAAAAGGATCGTTCCGCGCGGTCGCCAAACATTCTGTGAACGCTTCACGTCGAAAGTTTCGTCGCGCTATTCAGTCTTTACCTATTAACCCTTATATTCTTCTTCGTCTGTGTGTCTTGAAGCAACAAGGGAAGGTTCAGGCGAGCATCAACGTGACAGCGAGTTTAATCCCGAACAAGATACCGAGCAATTGCGAAATTAATGCAACTTCTAAGAACCAATGCGAGACTCATGGAGTTCCAAACGAAGAAGAAGTAAACGGAGTGGCTATACAGATAAAACCCACTGGAATATGCCCCAAAGACGGTCATTATATAAGAGAACCAGTGAAACATAAATGGAAAGATATGAAGAAGAAGAAGAAAAAAAAACTGCGCACATGAGAAATGAAAAGACCGAATAAGGGTGGAGAGTAATCAAACCAGGAAAAGAATAGGCGAAATATAAAAATACGGACAAAGCTGCACTGAGGAAAATGCGACTGTATATTCTGCCATTTCTTCTCCTTCTCTCTCTCTCTCTCTCTCTCTCTCTGTTTCTGGCCATCGTTCTAGACCCCCTCTGTATTCTGTGACAAAGTCAGAATATCTTATTTGATCATTCTTTTTTTCCAAAGAAGTCTACGACGCAATTTACGGAGATACATCGAGCTTAAACAATCAAGAGGTCTTACAGTCCCCAACCGTTCACAAATCCTAATTGCTCCGAATCTTTTCTTCGATTAAAAATCAACATATATGTATACGTGTACTTATCCCCTTCTCTTCTATCCTTGCACATTTAAAAAGCCCATTTTCTGAACGCAGCTGGTGATTGGAACACGATTCATAAATATATTAGTTGCGCGTTAGGTCACAGCGAGAGCTTTTAGTTTTCGTTGTGCGCGGCTTAAAATCTTCCCTGCAGAAACTTTCTCAACGTTAATCCCTATGCCGCGCTGATCAGTCTTATCTTGGTCGTGGTCGTGACGGTGTTCGCTGCGGAAAGGTCTCGCTGCGAAAGCCAGTTCCATACCCTGCCCCCCTCCAGCTTAACTCAACTAACGATGTTCCAAAGAGGCGATAACATCAACGTTGCAAAATGATTAACAAATTACAAATGTATTTTTTCTATTGATTGAGGCAAGAATCACGCGGATACTGGAATCGAAAATTAACAAAATAAATGAAAATAAAATTAATAAAAGATATTACGAGCCAGAACGAGAAAAATCTTGACTTCTCGTTGGTCAATTATTCACCTACATCGCGCCAACAATGATCTTCATATTGCAATATATACATATGGGGTATTCTAGTTCAACTCAGACAACTATATATTTTCTTCACCATCGTTGGTTATAGATTTCTATAATGAAAAACCTCACTTCTCATGACAAAAAAGAAACACCGAATTTTACAATGTTTCCCGCCCACCCTTTGCCATTCTGCGGCTGCAAAAAATCGGAAAGTCCACTCGGCCCATTCTGTAAATTATTTTTAAATTTAGATACGTTTTAGACCTATTTTGTGCATGTTTCGCCAAAGCTCAACTTGTGCTTCCAATATTTACTGTTCTTTTTTCTGAAACTTCGATTTTCGAGATGATTATTCGACAGTCAGAAGAGTAATTTTTCGATCTTGCAAGTGAAAAAGAACTTCAAAAATATGGTTTCAGATGAAATTCAATTCGTGTAGGAAGTATGTGTAGACCGAAAAAGTACTCTTCGGACTTTTAAACTGTCGAAAAATCGTCCTCGAAATCGAGATTTCCCTTAAAAAAAAAAGTAAATATCGGAAGCACAAGTTGAGCTGTGGTGAAAAATGCACAAAACAGGTCTAAAACATATCTCAATTGTTTCAGAATTTTGAAAATGGCCCGAATGGACTTTTCGATTTTTGCAGCCGTAGAAGGGCAAGGAGGGGGGGGGGATGTTTTTTATTTTGTAAAAAGTATAGCTAAAACGAACAGACCCAGCGTTGTAAGTTCTTCGGAGAACATCAATACTACGATACAGTAGTGCTTTAGAAAAAAAAAAAGTGGCAAAACTCCGGGGTGATCTCTCAAGGATGGGAATCAGTGAAGTGGCAAGTGTGGAGCAAAAGTGAAAAGGATCGGGTTGTACAAGTCCGCAAAAGGTATACGAAGGAACGTTCGAAAGAGATATATGTATTTCAAATTCGAAACCAAAAATATTCTGAAATTGAAGAAAAAATAACAGCGGTGCGTAATTTTACGAGTCACCGAGTGGCACATTATCAGTTGAATTAGCGATTTGCCGAATTGTAATCTCGACGACAACAGGCCGTTTAGGAGCTTATTAATGACGAAGAAGAAGATGAAGAAGACAAGATGTGCTAAAGGGCGAAAAAGTAAAACTGTAGCGTATATAAACCAGCGCACTGAATAAACGTCCCCTCGCGAACGCAAGACGATATCCAAATGGACGAGAATATTATTGCCAACTGGCTGAAGTTACGCGATATTAAAGGTGCATGACAGACGTTGGTGTGCCGTATTGGGGGTGTAAAGACTGGGTGCGAGCGCGCGCGCGCGCGGCCAATAAGTTGCTTGGGCCACGTTGAAGCGCGGGTGGCGGCTGCCCGTGCCCTCGCCTTCTCTCGCTTTAATGCGTCTGCCGCCGAGCCGTTAAGAGGCCGCTCGTACCTCGAGTCTAAATTAGATCCGCCGAGTTTCTATCGTTAAAGAGGCACATATACATATATATATATATATATATATATATATATATATATCTACATATGTAAATAACGCGACGCTGGTCGTTGAGAATAAGAACAGAAGAGAGAAAGAACCGTCGATACCAGAGTGACGTCAAATGGGAGAATACGTAGGATTCGGATCTCCGGAATTTGCAGATGGCCTCACAGCACAGTGAAATGAGAATCTATTTATTTACTTGAACATACATTCAATAAAGAATAATTTTTCATTAAAAAAAGTCACGAAAACAAATATATGTATCGCTGTAGAGTACGAATGATATTTATGACAATATCGTGAGATCTAAATTGACACGTTTACGTAAAAATAACACGAAGTCTACTTCAAATAAGTTACGTCTACCTCGCTCTCTCTCTCTCTCTCTTTGTACCTCTCTTTCAGTTTCCACTCATTGGCAAAACATGTTATTTGCCACTTTCAGTAGAAAAAAAGATTATGCGTACAACATATAGACGGTGGCAATAAAGAATAAATGAAAAAGCTGGAATTAGTAAATAACAAAAGTCATTAGAGATTTGTGTGAACGGGCGATTGTGAAGGGTGAGTTTCCATCTGCCAGTATACGAAGGCTTTTTTCGGTAAAATGAAAAATAACCGGATCGATCCTCCGAGCGATATTAAGACAAAAAGAATCGTCATAACCGCATAGTCCTAAAGTTTGCATCGTTGCAAGGAAATGACTTTTTTTCGATTTCTTTGTTGCATTATTCGTATTACCATATGAAGTCTCTTTACGCAGATTTCGATTGTAGATTTGTAAATAAGCATCTTAAAAAAATGTTGGCTTAGTTTCCTGGCTCAAAGCTGTCGAAAGAAATTTGAGAAATAAAAAATAATCATTGTCATTGCATTTCAAAGGATGCAAACTTTAATCTTGTGAAATTACAATGCACCGAAGAGTTCCGAGTATACATAGTCAACTGCTAAAAGCAATAAACACGTGAAACAGTGATTCTACAATTTTTTAACGTGAAATGCAATGAGGAAATTCCTTTGCGATTTCTTTCGTATATTTTTAGCGGATATTCCCCTATCAGTTGTCCCTTCTCCGATAACAATAATAATCGTATAAAACAATAAACGAGTATTAAAAAAATAGCGGCGTACGAGTTTACATGAAAATTCGTGGTTCGTCCCAAATGATTGAAAGTTCAATTCTCATTGCAATATCATGAATAATGATCCGATTTCACTTTTAAATAGTTCACTCTGTAGAATAGATATTTTCATTGATTCACTGCTGCAGATATTCAACAATATTTTATTCTTAAGCGTTACGTTGATTTGTTCATTCTGTAATTTTTCAGTCAGCTATCATGTTCTACCACAAGGAAATTAAATATATGAAAGTGAGCATTGACCGGTTAAAAATATTTTTTTGGATGACCAAAGAAAGTTCTACATCAAGACAATAGCAATGAGTTCTACATTGTCAACTCCGAATTCTAAATATAATTGAATTGAAACGTTATGCTGAAAAAATTCGACTACCCAGTACACCAATGACGTTGTGATTTGCATCCCTTGAATGCAATTAACACTTTTTTTTCTAATCGCCGAAATTGTTCGACACTTCCGGCTACGAAAATCACGCAATAATTTGTTTAGGATCCTTATCAGACTAGAACCGCAATCCGCATGAAAATATTTTCGTTAACAAATATTAAAAAAAGATAAAAAAATAAATAAAAAAAGAATTTTAACTGCATTCCAACGATACGAACTTTAACGCCCTACAAAACGTCATATATATCGCTGCTGAAACCACCTGTCTTTTTCTTTTCAATGTCCCATTCTTCGAATGCGATTGTACCCGTGAGATGTCAGAGGATTTTCCATTGAAGGAAAGTTTGAACGTTGTACCGTTGAAAGTGGCCCAATGTGGAAAAGTAAGTGAAGGACACCCTCCCGAAACGCGTATTTATGTGTACAAGGGTGTACGGCCTAAAGCTTCGAAAGGGCGCACAAGAAAGAGGCACAAACCCTCTTAGAGCGAGAAGAGCGTCGAAAGGGCGCGCACGGAAGAGAAAGAAATTCTCATAGAGCAAAGACAGGTTACAACGACTACTTTATGGACCAATAACGGTACCGTGTATCTTGTCGTTGTAAATTATCAAAGCCTCATGGATGGTCGAAGCTTGCGAGAGTAGAGGGCCCACCCTCAAATTTTCTTCTGCACACGTCAAATACAAGAACGAGAGAAGACGAGAGGCTTTGCCGCTCTCTTTAATGCTATGAGCATATGTATTATGACGCAAACCGTGAAAAAAAAAATGTTAGCTATATAAATACGTAAAAACGTAAAACTACGAGGATAAATGATAATTGGTGGATGTAAGCGTGAAAATGTAATATTACACTCGATATAAAGCGTCACTAGCAGTAACTACGCGATAAAAAGGCAAGAAAGTGTATGTAATTTTATTTGGAACGACTGTCCCGCTGCGAACAATTCAATGAAATACTCTTGCAGCGCTTATATTGCAACCCCCGCCGTGTATGGCCGCCGTCGAGGTGAGCAGCGATGTTTCTTATTCGGCGCGAGGATAAAACGAAAAGCGTAAAGGCGTGTTGTACCGTGCCGATGATGAATATAGCGACGAACATTATGAAGCAAGGAGCTTCTCTAATTAAAATCCTGCATTTTAACAGCCTCACATTGTTCTGAGTCAGTCTGTCTGCCTCTCTCGCGCTCTCTCTCTCTCCTATCTCTCTGCTCTCTTTCTCTCTCTCTCTCTCTCTCTCTCTCTCTCTCTCTCTCTCTCTCTCTCTCTCTCTCTCTCGCTTTTTCTCTTCTTTTCCGCTTTGACAATTTCAAAAGAACATTTACATACGTGAATACATGTATACATTGTCCTTGTCTTTTACTGGATCGCAATACGTGAAAGCTTTAATTAATAACGCTGTCTCAACAATGATTATCTCGGGCGTTATCTATCACGAATCTGCGGAATTTTCATTCATTCGCAAAATGCAATAATCCCGGGAAAATGTTCCACTATGCGAATTTTCGAATTACATTTTTTTTCACGTTGCCAGAGTGAAAATGAAAATCTTATGAAAAATTATCTCAGGTATTAATTCGCAAAGTTCACGGTGTTAAGATATTACTGGATGGACCGTCGGACAAAAAGTTAGTCCAGAATGGCCAAATCGTGGATTTACAAGTCTAGATCATGTATTGTTATTCTATCAAGAACAATCGTTCCTTAAATTTTCAAGAATTTTAGCGATTTTTTAATATCTATCCAGTAATACCTTAAAGTTTGCATTGAAATGCAATGAATATCGATTTTTTTGTAAATAGACAAGTTTTTGGCTGTAAAAATCGATACAACTATTTTTTAAATCCTTATTAGAGATCTATAGCCTAAATCTCCAAATAAACATGTTACATAATAATAGTAAAAATTGAGAAATAAAAAAAAGTTCATTACATTCCGGCAATACAAACTTCAACGGGATCAAACTTTATTCAATTTTCTCAAAGTTTATAGAGACGAGGATCCTTCAAATTCGAAAACGTTTCATTCAGTAGGTCAAGATCACGATCAGAGGTTGCGTGAAAACATTTTTTATTATTCCACCTCTTTTGCTCATCAGCCTCGTCGTATCGATGTAAATCGAAATCGTACCGATGTAAATTGAAATGTAATTACGAAAGGTTTCAACGAAAGTTAATGAGGGTTTCGAAATAATTGCGAAATGTCAAGTATTGCTCAATCACTTATCGACGTCAAATAACGGCCCATCTTACGTTCAATGTGAGGGCACGTAAATCAATTTCATTTTATTGAGAAAAATGTACACGGTACACGTTCGTTCTATAATTAGACTCTCACGCACTTCGAAGACTAACCAGAGAGAGAGAGTGGGGGGGGGGGGGGGGGTCGGGGGAAAGGGAGGAAGAAAACAGAGCGAGTGAAGGGCGGAAAAGGGGCACAGAGTGGGACGGAAAAGACAAATGCCACGTGCCAGTTATTTATCCGGCGGAAACACAGCGTGTACTCATAATTCCGTTTCCATGGGAATTGTTTGGCAACAGGTGGAGAAAATTTGCAGTGGACAATGCGACGAAGGGTTATCCGACGGCATGCATGACTATGAGAGAAGCCGACAACGAGAGGAGAGAGAGAGAGAGAGAGAGAGAGAGAGACTGACCAACAGAGGAACAACGAAATGCGAGAGAGAGGGGAGGACGAGAGAGAGAGAGCGAGTCAGAGGACAAATCGTGGTGGCAATGAGACCGGCCCATGGGCAACACGAGGAGAGACAATTTTGTTTCGCGTCCTCTCACGTTCTCGAACGTAGGCAATGACAAGCAGCCGGTAATATGTGAATTTCTCATTAATTCAATTCTTCCATGTATATATATATATATTTATTTATTACCAGAGCGATGGTTACCTCTCGTTAATATGAAACATACGTATGATATGTATGTCTATCAATTTATCGAATATCTACCAATTACAATGGAAAATGAAATTAATTAACGCAAAAAATACTTTCGAAGTTGCAAAATGAAAATTCACGAAGAAAAAGTAAGGAATAGCTATCGAGTGACTTTAGCCTCAATTGGAGTTAAAATAATTGAGCGAATGAAACAACAAAAGTTTAAAAAAAAAGACAAATAAAACGCGAACGCCACACTGCTTTGGCCAATCCGTAATCGTAAATAAATCTACATTTCAAGCAATGCTTGAGCATTAACATCAATCCGCGGAATTTCTTGACTTTTCATTCGCATTTGCCAATCCTATCGATATTGGATTTTTTACAAATATGATCTGTGAATACTTTTAGGAACAATACTATTTTCTTAAGAGAAAAAAATAAAAATAAACTTACCAGAATAACAAAAAAAAAATTCGATTACAATGTGAATTATTCGTCGAGGAATTAATTAAAATGAAAGTCGTCGATTCCAATCGAAGAAATAATTTGTGGGCGCGCGATCTTACGGTTACGAAGGTTGACGGTAAATTCCCGTTTTTTTCTTCTGTTTATTTAAATTTCCCTTCTTTTTTTGTATTAAATTAAAATCCCGAAAGAACAAGAAGGTAGATTCGTCGAAGCGTGTCGTACTGTAACCAAACAAAAATCTCACTTGGAAGGAGATACCTTTTTTTTCGGACAACGCGCGTTTTATTCGCGTTTCGTTATTTTTATTGAAGCTGCCCTCTTCCCGATCCCCCCCCCCCCCCCCCAACCTCTCCCCGAAAAAGGCGTAAGGCCGTTTCGGAGCGCGTGCACGCCCTGAAGTGCCTCATAAAGAAAACATCTCGAGGTTTGGCCCGCAGATTGAGGAACTCAATTTCATTTTGTAAATGCGTAATGCAGAAGGTTGAGCGAGAGACCCGCGAGCATGCTTTATCTCTCGCTCTCTTGGTTCTCGTTCGTACTCGCACCGCTCGTCTCGTGCACTCCCTTTTCTGGATGCTCGTTGTTGCGAAACGTTGGGCATCCGTCGGAGAGAACGAAACCTGGAACGCGACCCGGCCTCGATGGATGTCCCTACGGTGCGATCAATTATTTAGGGATTCGAGACTTTACTGGACCCTCAAGCCCTCTCTCTCTCTCTCTCTCTCCCTCTCTCTGCCCACGTCGCCCACTCACTTTTCATCTCTCGGATCCCGCTCCGTAGGTCATCCGTAGCGTTGACTGAATTAAAAACTTACAATTTGCATGATTAAGGTACACTTAGTTCGACCTAACGTAAAGGATGGTCAAACTCACGCACGGTCAAATGTAAAAGGTTTTTAATCGAATGAGAAAATGCTGTTGTATAATATTTCTCTCAAGAAGCTACAATAGAACTGTGTTAAGGGGTTTGCCGCTCGGAAGAATAGGTATAACAATAATTTAAAAAATTAACGCTACTATCAAATATATAAAATAATATTTATTTTACACAATTAGGCGCATTAGTGTTATTTTGAGATGATCCTCCGCCGCTACGATTTTCACGAGGTATAGGCCCAGTACGTTGAGCAATGGAAATCTAGCTATTTCTCAAATCTCGCTAATGTACAGAATTCAACAGGGTTATTCGATCGAACGGAGTCAGATGCAAAGTCATTTTGGCGAAATCACATTTCAATTTAAACGAGTAGTTGAATGAATGAAATATGGGAGATTAGGAACAAGTTGAGCGACAGAGAAACCAGCACGAAGAGAATTAAATGTTAAAAATTACCGTGCAGTAACGGTAACCAGATGACAACCCTGAAACTTCGCTTATTATTACTGAGTAAAACACAGATTTTCACGAAAATAAAATAAAATTTCTTCTTCAGATAGAAAATTTTACCAGATTTTCTAGTAAATTTTGATGTGTAACAAAATACGCAAAACTTAAATTTAAAAAATATATAATATGAGCGAAATTTTACTGTGCATTTTATTATTTTATGCCTTTCAAAAATGTCTATAAAAAAGTATCGTCTTTATAACAGTTATTTTAAGATTTATTATAAAATTTAATGAGTGTTATAGGAAAATGTATTGTGCTCTCGGTAAAAATTATCGTGCGCGCTACCCTTCTTGTATAGTAAAATTTTAGCTACGTATTTGAAATTTTCTGTAACGTGAGTTAAAAAAAACTTGTCGCATACGAATTATTATGTTTTTCTCACTTGTCACCACATTGAAATATATCACGGTAATTTTTACCGTGAAATTCACGACAAAAATTACTTTTTCGCAATGCCTGCCCCGAAAGTGCGATTTTCGATTGGTGTTTAGCGTGCGGAAAGTGGCTTATTTCTCAACGATGCTTACTTTCCCGCACTAGTGCGGGAATGTGAGACTTTCCCGCACTAATGCGGAAAAAAATCTATTTATAGCTCACTTTACCACATTGATTCGCGAAAAAACGGTTTTTTTCACAGTTGATAGTTTTTTGTTCTACGATTTTGGACCGATTGAACAAACTTGAATGTAGCGAAATTCATGTCATATGAAACGTCAACTTATCACAGTCGTATTTTCTGACAAGGAAATGATCTGAACTGATGTGATATATTTGAATATAATTGTTATTGGTTTTGTTGAATCTCAAATCCCACTTTCGAGACAGTCATTGCAAAAAATAATGTATGGGACATGTGCGAAAAAAAACGAATTACATCGCGCGTAAGTTGCCGAATTCGCCTCGACTTATGGTGCATTTCTCACTCGTACTCGTGTGAAATGCACCATAAGCCTTCGGCTCATGCGGCAACTTCACGCGCGATGGAATTCGTTGTTTTCCGCACTTGTAGCATAAATTACTATTTAATTCTCTCCGTGAGCCTGCATCCCCCTGGCTCACTCTCTCTCTCTCCCTCTCTTTTCCTTTCTGTCTCTTTATTGAAAAGAATAATTGCTTCGCCTCTCACCTGATTTTGCACACATGACGTTCGGTTCGTTGTATAAAATGGCATGGTTTACGAAATAGTTGGTGAAATGGGATGAACGAGGAAGGGAGAGGATATGTATTTTCGTGTTAACCATAAATGTCATTGAATTGTCAGTAAAGTTTGTCGTAATACACGACGATTTGCATCGGAAGACGAGCGTACGATACGGATACAGCGCGAATGGATGACGCTTTGTCCCTTGTCTCGCATCTCGGCAAATTGACCAAGCCAAGCGATGAAAACCCGTGAGCGAATAAGCTTTGGAGCTTACTAAGCTTCCCCCATCTCCTCTTGCACGTCCCATTGCGCGAAACGTACATGTACAACCGTCCAACAAAAACGAGAACATTTTCGTATCGCTTCCCAGCTGATAATCCACTCAACCGCTTGGTTGCTCTTCAACCAACTCGATATTTTATGAACAATTTTTTTCACGTGACTGGATTACGTTGAAAATTAAAGGAATAAGAAAGGAAAGAAAGGCAAAAATGTGGCACCTTTTGTAGAAAATTAGAATAAAAAATGAGAATTCATTCAATGGATATAAGTATCATGGTTTTGTGTAAAAATACTCATTTTGAATGCTTCATATTAGGCGTCTATATTATTGGGTTCATGCACAATTCCGTAGCAAAAATTGAGTAAATTTCAATCGCAAAATATTTGCCAAAAAAAAAGCGATTTTAATCAACTAAATATGTAACGCAGCCTCCCCGAGCTTCGATCATGATCTTTTTCGATTGACATTGTTGTAGAGAATCCACTTGTCAATTCCGGTAATCATTTGCTGCAAAAACGATTCGTTTTTGCAGATCGATTTCAATCAGATCGATTTCATTTTTTTAGTGGCAACTTCATTAATCTTTCAATTTCTAAACTCTGCGACTCACCAAAAAGGGTTCGCCGAAAAAGGTACGACAAAATGGAAGCAAAAGATCTAACGTGATTGTCCAAAACTCACCTGAAACATAACAAAAACACGAAAAAAAGGTAAATACATTGATAAATTTTATACAGTAGAAATATAATGAAAAATCTTATGTTATTTTGTGTCGAAAAAAAAACGATCAAGATTGGTTGGAGACAAACTGAAATGTTTGTTTTAAGTAACCATTCCGTCAGCGTTACATTTTGTCAAACACGTCAAGAAGGCGTGCCAAGGCTGCTCGAATTTCAAGCTTTTGACAGGCGAATTGAGCAACGCCGTCATGCGACGAAAATTCCATTTTTTTTTCTTCACTTGCCCGTTATCACCTCGTTAGTACAAACGATGATATTCTGTAAAACGAATAACTACGTGCTTGCTAAATTTTTCCACGAATTCTTTATCCGCAACAAAGTTATACATTTTGACTAATCAATTTATTAATTACTAATAATTGGATATAAAGAACGTTATATTTGTTTGCACTGCACGTATGTTGAGAATCGTTAGATTCATATTAAAATTACTGTCAACGAATGTTTAACGTTTTTTTTTCGCTGTATTCAACAAATTTTTATTATGTTTTCGATATTCGTTTTTTCCTGTAATAACATTAACTTTCATAATGTCATGATGCCAAAATTCGTTGGTACAAAGAAGTGCCCGACGTCGTTATCAGTTCTTCGGTAAATAAGTGTTTATGATTTTTTTTCTTCTTATTACGCGTATAAATTTAATGCTGTTTAGTTACAAAAGCGGTAGTACCGAATTTTTTAATTACTTTGTACCATTTACCACAATTTCTTATTTTTTCTTCGAGCATTCTAATATTCTCAACAATAATTTCGTATTAAAGTCTCCAAGTTTTCAACATTGGAATGAAAAGTACATTTTTTAAGTTCTTTTATTTCTTTATTGTAGTATTCAAAATATTGCTTCGCATATGTGGGTCGTATATTTGCAATAAAGATCTTAAAGATCATTGAAGTAATATTTGTAATGTATTTAATGAAAAAAACAAGAACCTTGCCAAATTGTCAAATTGCATCGAGGGGAAAAGAAACTATTCCCCTTTTCGGGTATACCCATACAAGTGCACTTTATCATCACGCGATGAAGTGCGTATTCTCATTAATTTCGTCCTCCTTCTCTCCTCGACAATTCTATGCATCCCTTCGGTAATCAACGAAAGCTCTTTTGGCAAAGTGATGTTTGTCGCAACTGGCGAAACACTCACATTGATTGCAAGGCTCAAATGGATAAGAATAAGTGCAAAAAATTGCCGAGTGTACACGGGTCGGCAAAATTTCCGTTGTTTCGTTTCCGTTTATCGGACACACTTGACAATTGCAGTCGCTCTACCATGTCTACCGTATAATTAGGTAACTCGACGAGTTGCATTGTTATTGAAACTTCCACAGTTGGCCAAATTGCATAGAAAATTGTATGGAAATTGAAGCAGCAGAACGTACGACGACAAAAAATACTGCTATACGATAACAAAAAAAAATTAAATATATTGTTTTCCCAATTGATAGATAAAAATAAGAAAAATAATACAGGAGACAAAACATTATTCTTCTTTTTCGTAACGGCTAAAAAAAAATCAGAGTCCCAGAATGACTGACAATAAAAAATCTGAGGCTAGAATAATCGACCAAATTTGCGTCGTGATCGGAGGAGGATCGCACGCGCCTCAAAAGGAAAGTTTCGAAGAAAAAATCAGCACATCGTTAGCGCACGCGAGATATTGGAGCGTACCGACGGTCAATCGAAGGAAATCATCTTACGCGCTTCGATACTCGCAGCAGGTTTCCGTCTTCTTCTGTGAAATCTCGGATTTTCTGTAAATTCGTGCAGCGGATAACTCGTTTCGCACCCGCGCTGGACGGCGACTACACGAGCGGTAAGGCGGCGGGGATTCAGGTTCGTTATTGGCTTCAGTGGGGCGGAAACGAGGAAGCGAGGGTAAGACGAGGTGGGAGGGGGAAGGCGGGAAGAGGGCAAAGAGTAAGGCGAGCGAGGGAGATGACTGGGGAAGAGAGATGAAAGGGAGGTGAGAGCAATTCCTCGGGTAACTAGGTGATCCGGACGGGGCTGGAAAAAGGCTTTTCGAGAGAGTAAAAAGCGTGACGAGGGGGATTTAACGTCGTTGTATAGGTAGCGTATACGACGTGTTATCAGCTAGTGCCGTTGAGAAACGGAGAGGAGCTCCTATCGATGCTGGAAATTCGCGGGGAGGGCTACAAACGAGGAGGAGAGGCGAGAATGATATCATCGCCATATATATTTATACGCATATGTAATATATGTATAGTTAAAGGAACGTTTGCATGTCAATGAAACAAGAGGAAGTCACTGCGTCCGCGGTTCCATTTCTCGTGGACTCTCTCTCTCTCTCTCTCTTTCATTTTCCCCCACACATTTTCTTCCCAATTAGTCACCCCTCTCGTTTTTCCCAATGAACTCTCATTTTATTCATGACGACCTACCCGTTTTTTCGCTCCGCTTTATTAGGATCCCAGATAGACACATTTAGCTCATATTGGCATCATATGGGCATTATCTATGAGGCATAGAAATTAACACAGCTATGTGTTGCTTATGAGTGCTCACCTTCAAGTCATATTTGCATCACATGACGATTCATAATAACACATCCAATTGAAGCAAAGTTGTTCCCACGCGAGTATGCATGCAATGAATTCATCAGCACCAGCAAAATCGGCTCACGAATATCCAACAATAAGGGAGTGCATATGGGGTTCATATTGGTGTGACAGGGTGACGTAAATGTTGTGTTCATATGGAGCTCATATGAGCGTCATGGCGTGAAGAAATTTTAGTGCTCATATGGAGCTCATATAGGCGTCACGGCGTGACGTAACTACGTTGTGCTCATTTGGCAATCATATGGGTGTCACGGCGTGAAAAAATTGTAGTGCTCATATTAAGCTCATATTGGCGTCATGACATGATACAATTGTTGTGCTTATATAGACGCTAGAGGGTGTATCCCGTACTACGACACTTTACAGGCTGCCGTATCTGTGCCTGAAATGAAAAAATTAATAAGTCTACGAATTATGAATAAAAAAATTCTGGTAGTATTTTTCGTTTCCATATGCTTTACTTATATTGCTGCATATATGATAATTGGATTAAAACGTGTTCTGCCTCATTAAAATTTTTGTCTAACCCCGGTTTCGAACTTCTGTCTTCTAATTCTCGAGCTGAGCGCGCTACCTACCAAACCATCCTATCACTTGTGTAAATTTATTTTTTTTTCGCTCCTTACTTTTATCACTTTAAAAAATGTCAATAAGTGGGCAAACGTTGAAGTTTACATTGTTGCAATGCAATGAAAATTAATTCTTTTTGACTACTGATTTTTTTTGCCCATTTAGGCAGTAAAAATAACTGACACGGTTTTACGTATTCTTATTATAGTTTTACGACTTCAAGGCTTTCAATAATGATTAAAAAAAACGAATGACTGCAGTTATTATTACATATATCATATAAAATGAATACCTTGTTGTCCTTGCTAAATATTTTCGTGATGTAAGAAAGACATCCAGATGCATTAAAAGGAATGATGAAAAAATGTTCATTTTTTTAAGAAGGTATAAAACATCCATTTGAATAAAAAAAAAACAACAAATTCTTAGAAATTAATTTATATTGAAATTTTATTTCATTATATAGTACTTACTATCGCCGTCGTATGGCGCTCATAGGAAGTATTACTGAAAAACACGCATATCGCCGTCATATTGCGCTCATCGAATGTATCACTGAGAAACATGCATATCGCCGTCATATTACGCTCATCGAATGTATCACTGAGAAACATGCATCTCCCCGTTATAGGGTGTGTCACAGAGAAACACGCATATCGCCGTCATATTGAGCTCACGGGATGTGTCACTGAGAAATATGCATATTGCCGTCATATTGTGCTGATCGAATGTATCACTGAGAACATGCATATCGCCGTCATAGAATGTATCACTGAGAAACATGCATTTTGCCGGCATATTGCGCTATTGGGGTGTATCACTGAGAAATATGCATATCGCCGTCATATTGCTTGCATGGCATGTCTACTACCAGTGCTCACCCAGTGAATACACCAGCAAAAATCATTGGATGACTACCATATGACGTCAATCTGCAAATATTAATTGCCGAATTAAAATTTGCCCTCTTATGAGTTCATCTTGTAGTCAATGGATGATGCATTTCGAAACGACAAATTTAAGTCACGATGTATCTCAAATCCAAGATACTGAATGAGCTCATGAAATGTATTCACCAACGTAAACGAAATTGCGCTCGTGTTAAGTACAATTCATAAGAACAATTGATTTACGTAAAATTTGCGGATATTAAATGCGGACACTTGAGCACAGCGATATGAGTTCGACGTGCTCTAAACGCATGATGCATTTGTAAACGACATATTAAGATCAAAATGTTTTGTAAATGCATGATACTAAATGAGTTCATGGCTTTGCATCAAAACATGTAGTCCATATGCTGTAAAATTTGCTTAATCAATTGTATGCACGCCGTGATAATCATGACTGTCTATCTGGGATGCATTATTAATTCGGAGCACGACGAGTTAGCTCCCTCTTTTTCCACTATACGACAATTACACCCTCTCACCCTAGAGTATACGTCGTAATTACAGCAATTATAATTGTAACAATAATGAGCATCTGTTGCGTTGTCTATACGCGAGATTCTGCTTTCATTTTCATCTCCTACTGACGACGTATGTAAATTCATTGATTCGTTCATTTTAAACTTGCAACGATATGCTGCAATATCTTCCACAGGGAATTACAATTTGAATGGTTAAGAGGTTAGAATTGCGCCAGGAATAATTTGATTCCAACGCGTGTATGCCGAATTATCGTTAACACTTCATCTGTAAACGTTTTTCCGGTACCCTCCGTCTGTACTCCTGGGTATTTCAAGTTCTGCTGTTTTTTCACTCAGTTAATACATTCGAAAAAATCTTTAAAAATTCATGCTAGTGTTCGAAACATTCGATTTAATATATCAACCATAAAATTATAGGAAAATAAATTTTTTCATATATTTTTTTTATTAAATAAATGAAGCAACTCGGTAGGAAATTCGTTTTTGCTCGGACACGAAATACCCAGATTTACAGACGAAGTGTTAATTCAAGTGCACGAATTGTGGCTGGAGACGCTGGACGTTTTCTGAAATCATTTATTCAAAGATCTGAAAAAGATTAGGTAAAAATTCGTGCTACAGTATAACTGTCAAAACTTATATATTTTAATAACAGAATTTCTAACAAAATTCTTGACATTTAATGAAAATATGGAACTTGAAAGACATATTTTCTGGAGAAAAGTGATATAAGTTATTCTAAGTAATTATATTTAAATTAAATAGAGGTCATTCGAACTGAAAAAATATGTATCTATTTTTCTAAGAAAAATGTATTTTATACGTATTTAAAATACGTATAAAATATGCGGGTGCGATAGAACCTCCCATCCAAGCTCTCGGAGGTTTTGGCGCGTCGTTAAAGATGTGTGCGGCCTGGCGTTGTCTTGATGGCACACAACACCCTTCCTATTGGTCAATTCTGGCCGCT
This sequence comes from Ophion ventricosus, assembly GCA_963932345.1. Lineage (NCBI taxonomy): Eukaryota > Metazoa > Arthropoda > Insecta > Hymenoptera > Ichneumonidae > Ophion > Ophion ventricosus. The sequence continues at coordinate 18,603,716 of OZ010718.1, read as the reverse complement.
TCTGGTCGATCGCGTGCTTCAATCTGGTCAGTTGTTGACAGTAGAGGTCCGAATTGAGTGTTTGGCCCGATGGTAGCAGCTCATAGCGGATGATTCCCTTCTAATCCCACAAAACACACAGCAAAACCTTCTTGGCCGTTAATCCGGGCTTGGCGATCGTTTGGGCCGGCTCACCGCGCTTGGACCACGATCTTTTTCGGCTATTGTTCTCGTATGTGACCCATTTTTCATTGCCAGTCACCATGCGCTTCAAAAATGGGTCGATTTCGTTACGTTTCAGCAAAGAATCGCAGGCATCAATTCGGTACAAAAGGTTCTTTTGCGTCAATTCGTGTGGCACCCATACATCGAGCTTCTTCTTGAGACCAGCCTTATGCAAATGGTTCCAAACGGTTTTCTGGCTAATCTTCAGTTCCTGGGCAATGGAATAAGTGCTCACATGCCGGTCCGACTCGACGAGTTCCATGATTTTATCGACATTTTCGACGATTGGCCTACCAGAGCGTGCCTCATCTTCGACGTCCATATTACCAGAACGGAATCGTTGAAACCACCGCTTTGCTGTTGCATTCGATACTGTATTGGGTCCATACCCAGCACAAATATTTTTAGCCACCTGCTCCGCCTTCTCACTTTGGTCGTAGTGGAACTGAAGAATGTATCGAATTTTCTCTTTTTTTACCTCCATTTTGGAACGCCGTAATACACAACTGGCTTCACCAAACACAAAACTGTCAAAGAACTTTTTTTGAAGCGTAATGTCACCTTTAAATCGCCGTATAGTATGACCCGATGCGATGTATACATCGTGAGATATGGCTCACTAAAGACATCTAGCGGAAAACGCTCAGAACTTTTTACTTCACCCAATATTTCAAAAAAAGCCTATTTCTATTAAAAGGGTCCGGAATTAATTCCACTACTGTGTATATATGAAATATTCCTCTTTCGATGAAGATTTATTAAATTTTCCTTTTTTTTTCTTCCATTTCATAATTACGAATAATTTTTCCTACCGACAGATAACCCACGCATGTACTGACGAGAAAAAAAATTGCTCGTTATTCTCAATATTGCGACCAAGCACTCTTCATCGCTACTTCTCTGATTTCAATACAGCATGCCAATGGAAACACGAACGCACGAGAACTGACGTTTCACTATTTTTCGCGACAAATGATATATATTAAAGCGCATGAGGATTACTGTCATATTTTTCATTCTCGGCAATTATCATCTCTTCAGCAGTTCCGGACTGAAGGAAAGCGGAGCGTGCTTAAGGCAGTAGTCTGCTTTACAGGCTTCAAAAAATCGATTTTTCGTTTTTGTCTTAAATCTATTCCAAAACTATCCAAGAATATGTGTTCAAAATTTTAGAGGCCAATTCGACATATTTTCGAAGCTAGATCAGTTTTAGTGGCCGAGCGTCGAGCAGGTGCGAATGCTCGGGCAGAACTTTACAGCCCGTTTTCTCGAGTTTTCATTTTCACAAGTTTTGGAAAACGGTGCCGGCGATAGTAAAAACAATATATGTCCGATCGAAAAAAACCAAAGTGATCTAGCTTCAGTATTGAATTATCTTCTATTTGAACTAAAAAAGTTGGACAAAAGTACTATTTAAATTACTTGTTTTGCAACTTAAAGTGAATTTTTTTTTTCAAAAAAGTGAATTTTTTTTTCAAACTTCGAAAAAATTTGGAATTTCGTCATTTCTTCGGTATTTTTTTAGTTCATATAGAAAAGGAACTTATAAAAACTAAAAAAAAATTTGGTTCCACTGTTTCAGATGCATCGCACGACCTCCATCACCGGCACCGATTTACGAGTGCACACTCCAGGCGCCCCAGAAAAATCGTTACAACTTTGGCAAATTTCAATAATTTGTAATAATAAAAATTGCTTTTTAAAGCTTGAATATAATATACTATCGTCTCAAAATTTCGTTTACCGCAATCATTTCCTTCCCTTTCAAAAAAATTGTTGAAAAAACGCTTTTTTTTCGGCTCCTAAAGCAGACTACTGCCTTAACACGCCGGAGTAGATAAGGCTGGCAGTGGTAAGGCTTGCCAGACGTTGATCTAATAAAATCTAGTGGAACTGGCGACGCTCGGTTGACTTGATGGCGAGCAGACTGTCTAAATGGGACGATATAAATTCAGGGTGTCAGTAGGAAAGTGGGTGGAGCTGGCAGCGCAAAAAGAGACGCCGATCCTTTCACAAGAATGACGGCGAAGAGATAAAGACGAGGAGGGGGGGGGAGTAATAAGAACCGAGAAAAGAAAATATGAAGAGACGAGTCCAAGGCGACACAATATTTATAAATATGTAAGGGTGAGAAGAGTTCACTGTTCTAAAATGACCATATATCAAAAACACAATGGCTTTCGTCTGCCATAAAAGTGTGCATGTACATGCGTAATCGTACGCGAACTATGTGCTGAAAAAGTTGAAGGGAGCGCGCTGCCCAGGGTAACGAGTAAAACGAGGCTGGTTGAGCCCTTTTCTTTGCTCTCAGTCGATACGTGTGTATTTTCTGGTATCACGAGCGCATGTACGCACCGGAATGTCAATGCATTGGCAATTTATTTATTTTCGCCTCGCTTCCCTCTGTCCCTTCATTGTTGCCTTTTTTTACTTTTTCCTTTCTCTCGTCTAGTTTGCCCCTGTTCATATTCGTAAAAGTGGAAATATGGCCATGGGGAAATCTTTCTTAGCGACACGAGGAAGAAGAAAGATTGACGGGTAAGGCAGAAAGCACGATGATCCTTCATGGATAAACTCGTGACACGTGGAATGTGATTTTAATAGTCGAGAAACGAATACCATTTTTACATTAGAGGTTATATATATGTGACGAATATAATGATACGCGGACTCATAGAGATATACTCGGTTAATTTACATGAGCGAACTTTGCCCAAATTCGTCACCGATGAATAATTCCCAAGAAGAAATTTCATTTTGGCAAATTCCATTACTCGCCGTTTCAGACGTACGTCTCTTGTCGAATTATCGTATAGTTTGACTGCTCTACGTACGCTATTACTCCGCGAAGATTCACGAATGAAGAACACGTTCGTTTGTCCCATTGATTATTCTCGGATTGAACTTGTCGACGAAACCCATCGCAACACGCACGACAAGCTTTTTACGACTCTTCAGCTGCGAGCCAAAACCATTTTTTTTTCTCTCGTTTCTTCAAAGTTCACTGAAAAATTGCGTTTTTTGCTTGAACGAAAAAAAAAAAATCGCGTGGCGCAGTGGCACGCAAATCGTGAGCGACGAGTAAAAAAAAACTGGTCTGTACAACTTTTTCTATAGGAAACTGACGTTGATTGTCCAACGAGTTCGGACGAAAACACAAAAGCAATCGATGTGGGGAAAAAAAAAAAGTTGAAAATGTACAACAGTGTATACCATACGATGGCGAGTTTTTTCGCTAACGCTCTGTAACGATTAAACATTGTACGAATTAATTCTGCATATCTTTTTATTTTTCGTTGAGCAATCGTATAAAATTGTTATTGAGAATTACCGCGGGGACCTTGTTCAAGTCAAACGACGTAATTTCGAAATTTCTGCACAGTCATTCGCCATTGCGACAAGTGTTACCACGTGAAGACTCGCGTTAAGAATTCCGAAATTCAATCTATCGAAACTAGAATGAGAATTTGATCGAAGAGACGAAGGTACAAAAAAAAAAAAACGAAAATCGCCACTTTGAGAATCACTGCAACCTGAAGCCTTGGTGTCTCGGACTTCTTGAGGTGGACTGTACACTCGCACGCTCGTCACATACCAAGCTGCGATTTGAATTACAATCGGCGCATCCCGGCGCGTCCGGTGAGTTTGCGTCTCTCGTTAAACCATTCGTCGCGTTCGTGTTTCTGTATAGATAACGCTTTGCTTACCGTTGTTTGCACGGAGCGCGTCGCGAAACGTCACGAATATTACGCCGAGGTATTGCCAAATGCAGATAAAAATGGCATTGTCAATTGGAAGAAAAAAAAACGAGACGATGCGACGCGAAGAAAAAATATATAAAAAAAAAAGAACAATTTGAAAATAGAAGGTCGCGAACAAATTTGCGAAGTCGTTTGGAACGTCGACGGGAGAGAGGGAAAAAGAAAGCGAGAAGGGGGAGGGAGTTGGAAAGGAAGAACAATTAGTTCATGCTCGTGCAAATTCAACGACCGAGCCAGTAATGAGGCGATTAATCGTCACGTTGCTCGACAGAAAACTCTTTACATGAGCTACACGAAGAAAAGATAACACCATTGGCGATGCAAATGACAATTCATTTACGCTTGAAGATTTTCAATTTGTCAAATGTGCAAAAATTTAAGAAAAAAAAAATTAGGCCGCAAAAATAGTACACGATCGTTATAATTAGTTAGCGAATATTCTACTGCTGCAATAGCGCGATATTTTAAGTCCTTTAATTTTTTCGGCAACCGAAAGTGCATTATCAACGTGATGCAATAATACTACGGTTTATCGAATGGGCAGTAGACAACCGGTCCGCGGATTGGTGAGATCGAATAAATGAATTTCAATCTTTTCAATGATCTTGAAATTTGCATCGTTGGAAAGCAACGAAAATGAATTCTTTTTAATTAAGAACACTTTTTTTGGCCGATTTAGGCTATGAAAATCACGGAAATTCTTCTACGTATTCTCATTAGAGATTCACTACCACAATTTGCAAAAAAAAAGTTTATAGATAATAATAAAAATAAAATTAAAAAAAAAAACAATCGTTGCGTTCCGACGATGCAAATTTCAACGTCATACTTTTCATACAAATATACACTTACCGTTAAATACATACAGTAGGTAAAAAAAGTATTTGCACACCGCCTGTTTTTCAAATTATCCTACGAAAAAAATTAAAATGTTTTAGCATCTATTTTTTTTTCGCACATTATATTTTTCTTCGAAAAAAAAAATGCTAAAGTATTTGATTTTATTTCGCAGGATAATTCGAAAAACATGTGGTGTGCAAATACTTTTTTTTACCCACTGTACATTCTGGCCAGTGGCATTAATATACAGAATTAATATTCAAAAAGAGGCATCGTATACTGTAGAGCGTCGATTATCCGAACGTCAATTATCCGAATGGCGATTTGGTTTATCCGAAACGTCAATTATCCTAATGGCGACTTGGGTTGTCCAAAATATCAATTATCTAAACAATAATCTTGTTCATTCGAATGCTCAGTTATTCGAACGATTACGTCCCTATATATTACGGCAATGTAGTGGTACAAAACGCAGCCTGAATGTTGTTCAATGCAACTTCTTCTTCTAAAACAATTGCGAGATTTCGTAGCGAAGAAACGAGATTCCGTTGTGAAGGAGAAGAAAATCGTCGACTTTTTCCGAAATAAATAGATAAAAACTCAAAGATGTACGAATGTTGATTATTTTTAAATACATATTTAACTTCATTCTATATTATTAAATGTTATAATGGTTATTTGCAATTAACCAAAAATCTACTTGTATTATTAACATATTAATGTTCATTATATTTTTAAATATATATATTTTATCATATTGAAAGAAACGTTTCTTTCGCCCACGGAATATTGCTGTTCGGTTAACCGAATTTTCGATAATCCGAAAGGCGCCCGGTCCCCATTGATTCGGATAATCGACGCTCTACTGTATAATAGTCTGAAAAAGATTTTTTTTTCTTTTTGAACAATTAGATGCAAAAAATGATGTGTGCGAACATACTTCTTTACCTACGGGTGCGTGTGTGCGCGCGCGTTTGCGGGTGTAGATATATATTTGTATGGGAGGAATATAGTAAACAAAAAAAAAACAAAAACTACGTGACAAAAAAAAATAGAAATTATAAAAATTCTTGATCTTGGAAGTGGTGGGCACCGTTTGTTCACTATATGCATATGTCCCGGATGTACGAAGGGGAATCGAACAACGGATTGTAGAGGCAAGGGGCCAAGCGAGCGTCGACGATTCCTCGTCGCCACTTGTTGGAAATCTGCCATATGCGCTCCTCGGGATTTTGCTCAACGAGCCAACCGAGCGAATCCGCCTTGATAAACTCGAGAAGGAAGAACGCGATAAAGTAAGGCAGAGAGAGGTCTGAGAGTCGAGCCGGGGGCCTACGTTATCCTAACCGTGTGCGGGTACAGCCAAAGGCAAAAGAAATTAAATTCATAATAAAGGCCCCAGGACTCGACGGTTGCTAATTGCGGACTCGCGATGCGCGGTCAGCACGCCAGGTTACGCATATACACGATAAACAATTTTTCTATTTATTCTAGCGGTGCGTATATACCATTTGCAGGTAATTTTGGCAAAGATTCGTTGGGAAATTAAAGGGGTGCTTTGCATTCGTCCTTTCACGCAATTGCGGCACATTTTTCCATAATTGTACGTTAGGAAAATTCAATAAACAAAGTGGGAGAGAGAGAGAACGAAGGTCAGTGACAATATTCACTATTACAATCGAACTGAACATTTATCTTTTACACGCACGGACAAACCAAAATACGAATTTTAATATGAATTGTCATGTATACGCGCGGGGGCGCGTGTGAATGTGGGTGAAAGGATGCAACTAACAAAGCACGATACTGCCACCCAGATCTTTTGTCCACGCAGTTCCGTACCTCATCACACGCGTAACTATTAAAGGGTTTGAATAATCTTCGAATCTCATAAAATACAATTTTTTGTATTGCATAAAAAAACTCAAAATCCCACGCTCGTTACCCCAATACTCTTGTCAGTAAGAATATTGAGAATTAACCTGGTTTTTTCAGCTCGCAGCTCATGCAGACTCGCCAAATGCGTATTCTCCGCTCACACATCGAATATATGTCAGAAAATATATCGAGGAATGACATTGAAGTTTGCATCGTTGGAATACAATGAAAATGATTATTTTCCAATTGCTCGAATTTCTCGTTGCTAATTTTCGTTACGAAAATCTATCAATCATTTTTTAATTCAGTTATTCAGAGACGTGTTATTTGAATTTGCAAAAAAATTATCTGTGAAATAATAAAAATGACGAAATAAAAATACAAAAAAGAATTTTCGTTGCATTTCAACGTTGCAAACTTCAACAACATATCGAGGAAATTCTATCCCTCTATAAATACAGCGAACGGATGTCAACTTTTGGGCTCTGGAAAAAAAAACAACGTGCACGTAGAATTCGATAATGAGGTCTGTGTCACTCGGTAAAGAGCTGGACAAGCTCTGAGAAGATCTCCACGTAAATCAAGTGCTACTGTATACCTTGCGTACACAGTGAACGGTATCCGATTTGCATGAATGTATGCACTTTTTTCCTCCGTTTCGACACGGTAAAAGGAAAAATGTCGGAAAGAAGGAAACGAGTAGGAGTGAATCGCGGAATGTTGCGACCAGTAACGATATCGAAAAAGGTTTGAATGCCGTGTGTGTATGTAGGGGAGGGGGTCGACTTTAAGGGTGGCCCTCTTATAGCGGTTTATTGTCTCCATGGTCAACATCGTGTAAAGCCCAAAGTCTTCAAAGGAACCTCCAGGTAAATGTAAGCATATTCATATAAACGTCATTTGAGGCAGTATTCTAATCTAGAAAAAAAAAAATCGATTTTTTTTTATTTTCGTAAACTCTACACTTTTAAGAATATTTTTGAAGGCGGGCTCACCTCATTGGCCCACCTTTAAAAATTTATATTTAATAATTCAGGCGTTGATCTGAGACCCATACATACTTATATCAATCGACTCAGAATTTCATCCCTAATCACCCATTTTAGGGACTACATTCAGTTCTAGAACACCCTGTATATATATAGATATATTCATCGCACCAATACGACTGATGACGAAAATCCATGAATTTTGGCACTGTACTATACGTATGTAGGCGAACCGCGATCTCGCTCACTCACTCTCTCTCTCTCTATTGCGCGCTCTTCGTGGCCAGGGCTAGGATTGGCAGTGCGTACATACCGCGGGTAATTTCACGGTAAACGTGAGCCGACTCCGAATCGTTGGTGAGAGCGTGTGTGGGTCCAATTGACCCGTGCGGGTCGACACCTAATTGTCAATTGACGGGCGGCGTTGCCGCGCCTAGTCCACCGTCGAAGATGAGATAACGAGAGAGAGAGAGAGAGAGAGAGAGAGAGAGAGAGAGAGAGAGAGAGAGAGAGAGAGAGAGAGAGAAAGAGTCCTCCTCGCCTCATCTCGATCGCGGAATCGACCAATGTGTCCACCGTTTTCACCATCAATCACCAACACACATAAATTTCCATATTTCAAGCGCGCATACCTTTTATCCGAAATATACACTTCGGTATGATTCCATTTCGAGAGATAAAGAGAGAGAGAGAGAGAGAGAGAGAGAGAGAGAGAGAGAGAGAGAGGAAAAACGAAGAAAATTGTGAGCATTGTGACATGAATCAAACGAGGATAATCGAGCCTCCAAACATTTTTGTACATGAGTGCGAATCCGATAATTGCCAGGGAAGGAGGGGAGTATGAAATCAAGACGAATCAATCAGATCCCCACACCACCCATTATTCTCAGAGCCTAGCCGTATAATCTCGCGATGATCATTCGGAAAATTCAGTCGAGTGATTTTTTTTTTTCATTTCATTGCGCTGCCTATGGTCCTTCGTACCTTCTGCAGTAATCATGAAAGATTTCCGATTCCCTTGTCCCATCAACCTTTTCCGCTCTTTCTCTCTCTCTTTATCTTTCTCTCTTGCTCCTTGTTGTCTGATCCTTGTTCACATCTGGTCCCCTCGGTTTTGGGGAATGCTGAAGGGGCTTCGGTCTCAGCCCGGTTGCCAGATCGAGAGCGGAGTTAATATATCAGGCTCCCTGGTATTGGATTCAAGGATTTTGAGACGCGCGCACGTTTCGCAGACGTGTATACATATATACGCTTACAGGGACAGGAGGAGAGTATGGGAAACGTACCCACAGCGAGAGCTGCGTCTAATTCTTGTATAGACGAGGCCCGGAGAAAGAGAGAGAGAGAGAGAGAGAGAGAGAGAGAGAGAGAGAGAGAGAGGAGTGAGTGAGAGTGTAAGAGAAAGAGAGAGATGTCTACCCAATTACTTAGTGGACCCTACTACAAAGTCCATGTCTCCCTCTTCTCTCTCTCTCTCTCTCTCTCTCTCTCTCTCTCTCTCTCTCTCTCTCTCTCTCTCTCTCTCTCTCTCTCTCTCTCTCTCTCTCTCTCTCTTCGTATAGAGAAAATCGCTTTTCATCCATAAGTCTACCCTTTGGGGTGACCAATGTTGGCCCTTCGACCACATCCTCGTGTCGCCTTAACGCGGGGGCAACCATCGTCTTCCTTCCTCGCGCCCTCTCCCTCCTTCGATCTCTTCGCCTCCCACCCCACCAACGAACCTGGACTGTGAAGCGTGCGCCCTCTTTACAATGGCACCAGACTTCGTATATTAAAAAAAAGATCTTGAGGATACCCTTCTAGCAAAATAAATGTTTAACAATATTGAATCACTTCAAGAATATTGCATGAAAATTTCGAGTCAAAATTCCGAATAGCAAAAATATCAATGGCAGATAAGCGGATGGTGCACAGATAACGTGCGAACAATTTAACACATTTTTGTCTCGAAGAGGAAGGCAATATGAACTGCTTCAATTCTTAGCCGATAAAAAAAAACACTTTATTCTATCTCTTCCTAATCGCAGATGCTTCAATTTATTAGTTTGCAGCGACTAGGTGTTTTTTTTTTGTTTCGAATTTTGTTATGATCAAATGTATGAAGCGAAAAAGGCCCATTTTCAAAACTATATGTTTAAGGGGGCAAATAAAATCATCAAAGTGGTTTTTCGACTCGATTACAGTACCTGCTATAAGCACACTCATATATTTTAATAATGTTCTGGGATTTTTCAACTCTGATGATTCTACGATGGCGTTGAAGTTTGGATCGCTGGGCTGCAACGAAAATTCTCTTTCGTTTCTTTATTCTCGTTATTATTTTTAAAAAAATAATTTTACGGAACGAAATCGTAGATCTGTAATAGGAATAACAAAACGAACGTTTCAGTGATTTTCGAAGGCTAAATCGGCGATTAAAATTAAGCCATCAAAATAAGTATATGCAAATAAGTGCATTTCGATTATGCAATCTTCAACCTAAAATCCGACACCGAGTTATTACGTGCAGAGTGGACCCGTGTATTTTATTGCAAACACGTCTGTTTCTCATGACGAAAGCTCAATTAATATTATTCCAATTTTTATTCCAATTTTAATTTTATTAATAATCCAAGTTTTATTCCAATATCCAGCATATATTGCGACCAAATAAATTCATAAAACCGGGTATGTTTCGACAATATTGATGACGTTGAAGTTTGCATCGTTGGGATGCAACGAAAATTAATTTTCTTCACTTGCCCAAATTTCCTTTTGTAGATCCAACCTCGAAAATCACGAAAATATTTTCTTTTAGGATCGTTATTTAACGTTCCACGATCTAAATCTGCAAAAGACAATTTTGGATAATAATAAAAATAAGAAATAAAAATGAATTTTCATTTAATTCCAACGATGCAAACTTCAGACCCATCGATTTTGATGGGAGGAAAGCCACGATCGCCAGGAAGATGCACATACGGATGATGGGGTTGGGGGTTCTGAAACGAACGATAACTCGTCAATTCTTCATTATGCACCCTCCACGTCACTGGCAATCGTTTCACCGTCGTCCCGCCTTATTCCCGGTCCCCCGTCCCTCTACTAGACGATTAAAAGGGAGTGACGCTGCACGACTGACAATAAAAACGCGTTCGTTCCTTCGTACCGCGTTTGAATGGCGATATTATCGCTGTAAAATACGACATATACGTATGCATGCACCGTATGTATACTGTGTCGAAAATAGTATAACTATATAGTAACTTTATGGTAGAGACTCCTGGTGAGAAGAGGAGTTGACGCGGAGTATGACCCGCTGCGCGCGAGGATCGCACGAGCCCGGCAACGCAGCTGCTGCGTTCGATCCTCTCAGCTTCGGTGATTCAGAGAACCGCGCGCAGTCTGTACGTACGATGCTTTTTCACAGTGTGCAGACTGTGCATTTGCGCGCGCAAGGAACATCGGTGATCGCGCTCGACATACCTTGATCTCGATCTGCTCGAAAAGGGTACACTAACCATTGAATGGACGAAGGCTAATTTATATTCAAAATACATAAAGAATATAAATTATCGATGAATAATTTAGCAAAAAAATAACAGGTCTCGTTAGAACCAATTTCTTAATTAAGTACTGAATTTTGACGCCACGCGAAATTTTTCAAGTTTGTGGTTCTATTACTATGATGATTCACGTCAATGATGAAAGGCGCCTAAAGAGCAAAGGAACGAAAAAAAAGCCTTGTTAATCCACTCTAACGAACGAATTGAACAATTCAGTGAACGTACGCGCGGCGATGGGACTCTCCATACCGTCGCTGCCACATGTCAAACTTCGTTGAGCGAGCCAAACTTGGTGGTGGTTTCAAGGACGTCCGGGAAGAAACGAAATGGGCCAGTGGCACGGGAGCGACAGTTTCGTAGCCTCCTGTCCTCGCGAGAGCAAGGAGGATAAAGAAATTGTTGCAAAGCTAGTTGTACGCGGTTTCGCTCGCTCGAGAGAGGAAAGAAGGGTTGGGAGAGAGGCAGAGAATAGAAGGATAAAGAGGTAGACAAATTTGATTGGCGATGAGCCAACAAAGTGGAGAAACTCGAGCACATTTAATACGTTACTTTACATCACTCTTAACATAAACAAGAAGTGCACACACGCGCAACAAGTATTTAGAAAGAGACAGAAAGCGTGTGTGAGAGAGCGAGAGAAAGAGAGAAAGTGAGAGAGAGCTAGAGAGAGACAGCAACACTCTACGTGTTTGAGTGCCTGATTGAATCGATTGCTCTGATTCTGCCCGTACAGAAATTTGGTGAAGAGTCCCAAGATGCACCCACGTCTCTATAGGAATTTGTTAGGAACTCCGTACACAGGGCGTCCTCATTGGGATTCAATTGGATTCGGCACTGTTCCCCCATCAACGCCGTTTGAGAATTCTTAGTACGTTCGAATTAAAAAAAATGTGAAGTCACGAGAAAAAACTGGACGTATTGAAATATAACCTGCACGCTTTGTGCGAATTATCGAACGATAATTATAGTGAATTTTTGATTATTTGTTTCAAATCGATTTTTAAGATTTCGTTTGTAAGCGATTTATACTTTTTCAAGATAAGATTCCGTTCGATCGGATTTCGTTCGATAATGTGGGAATCATTTAAGATTCAAATTGGATTCGTACAATGATGTTGAAGTTTGCATCGTGGGAATGCAACGAAAGTTCATTTTTCTTTTATTGCTTACTTTTTTTTCGCCGATTTCGGGTACAAAAATCAAGCAAACGGTTTGTTTTATCTTCACTAGAGATCCACGACTTCAATCTATAGAAAAATGATAAATCACGATAAAAATGAAGAAATTAAACAAATAGAAAAGAACTTTCGTTGCATTCCAACGATGCAAACTTTAACGCCATTTCGTACATTGGATTCCAATGGGAAATCCCGATTATAATCCATTGTAGCGAGCGTAACGTTTTAGTATAGGAATCCAATGCGATGATGGATCCCTATCAGGATGTAAGGCCAAGTATGGGAATCCAATCGGATCCCTACAACAATTCCTGCAGAGCTCTGCACATTGCTCGTCGCGTCAAAGTGCCATTATTCCATGACGATATTATCTCGGCTTTGTCAAATAATACGAGGATATCGAATATTTTATAATTACGGAAAAATGTATATCACAGGAACAGACGCATGCTCCTTTGTCCAGACTAGGATTTCGAGCAAACAAGAAATGCACTTTTTACGTTTATTCGTTTGTTCTGAAGAAGATATACGCGAGCAACATAATATTAAATATTTGTGAAAAGGAAAGCTCGTTATTTTTGCCACATTTTTTTCATTTCTCACCCTTTGGCGAGCACGTAAGTTTGTCGGCGAGAAAAAGTGTTGATGCGCCACATTCAAAAAAACTTGGATCGATAAAGTTTGAAATAAACGACGTGGACTAGCAGCCTGGCAAGTGTTCCGGTTCGTTAGCCAGGAAATTAAAAACTGCAAATAATGATGAATAGATGTAAGAACAAAATGCAGAAAGACGCGTACATCGAGTGGATTCGCGACGGACAAATCGTCTTTGTTGATCAGTCTCGGAGCCGAGTGAAATAGAGAGTGGGAGAGAGATGAGAGAGATGAGAGAGAGGAGAGAGAGAGAGAGAGAGAGAGAGAGAGAGAGAGAGAGAGAGAGAGAGAGAGAGATCGAGAGTGGGAGGGAGGGAGCTTGAGCGATTCAATCACACCGGATATGGCTGCTTGGTAACCGGACGCGCGAAAACGCTTCACGACCTCCGATTACCTATCCCCGGACAGTAACAACACCAAGAGAAAGAACGCCAAAGAGAGACTGGCCGTATACATGCGAGTTGCAATTCCAACGAAGCGGCATAAAGTATATCGGCAGCGATGCGTGCCGACCGGGGAGGCATGTGCGAGAGGAACGGAAGTAGTCGCGCCATCGTTACCGACCAATCAACGCGTGCGTGATAATCCGAGCAAAGAATACGTCGCGTACGTTAAAGGAGCGTGCGAGAGGGGGTTGATGATTCGATCTGCCTCGTGCGTCTCGTGGCCGTTTAATTTATCACCCTGATGGGGCTGGTCTTCGTAATCATCGACAAATCGATTGTGTGTTACTATCGATTCATTATATAAAGGCCTAAAAAGCTTTTGAATAGTTATCGTGTAAGACGTTTTTTTCATTGATAAAGAGTATGGTATGCAACACAGTACATGTATTAAGCAGCGTCCAATGAAAAATCACGTTTTTGACAGTGTTGAAGTTTGCATTGTTGGAATGCGACAAAAACATAGTTTTTATATATTATTTCAAATCTCTTGTTTGTTATTTCCAGAAAAACAAACCTTAAGGGTTACCTCGGTGAAGAGAAAAGCGATAATATCGAGGCACCCGTTGTGGTTGGTTGCCGGAGGTTCCCTTTTTCGAAGAGCTTTGAAAAATCATAGCCCATTTTATATTTTTTTCGTTCAATTTTTATTACGATTGGAAATTGCTTTTCCGGATATACCCCCGGCATAAAAGTACTGTCACACTGTGATGCTTGTTGAAAAAAGACAGCTCTAGCAACCGACCCCAAGGGGTGTCGCAATATTGTTTCGTTTTTGCCGGTCGAGGTCCCCTTCTTAAGAGAAGCAAGGGGGGACTATTTACAATTGAAATCGAAAGTGGAAGACCCAAAAAAAAAATAGAAACTTTTTTAACACACCCGAATCCATACACACAAACACACACACACACAAAAAGCTTGCCTCGAGGGCTTGTGAACCAAGAAACACTTGGTCCCCTTGGCCGCTGCGTGGATCAAGTTTTTTTAGCCATTATCGTGCACTGGGTGGAATATCGAGTTCGACTCGAGAAACGAGACCATGTCCGAATCGTAGGAGAAGAGACACGTAAAGTGCGAACGAGTAAATGAGAATGATGTATTTATATACGGGGACCGCGAGACAGAAATTATACGCAGCGCCAGGTACACGATAAGGACAGAGGGGAGAGGAGCCAGACAGAGAGTGAGAATCACTCGCGAAAAGTAAATCCAGTATGAAGCAACCGCCCCCTAATTACTACGAAGAGAAAAGCGACACTTGGGGGGCGTCGTTTCGCCTCGTTCTATCTTCGTCGTCGCGATACTTCGGTCATATAGACTCGAATATTGTGCGTTACCTCTCGAAAATTGAGGCTTCTCATTGTTCGCCACAAAGTTGGCGTGACGCGAATGAGTAACCCACGCACGCGCTCGGCCATACGCGAACTCAGTGCGAAAATTCACGGGTCTGTACGCAATACGAAGAAAGTATTTCAAGTAAAAAGGGGCTGCTTACAGAAACCGCGTTGTGCTGCGAGAGTTTTATATCGAACAAGGCCGGCGCTACTCTCCCCTCTTCGCGGCCTCGAGTGTTGCAGCTGTTGACGAATTATATTCGGGGCGAAAACTTTCCCGGCCCTCTCTCCTCCACTTTCTCGCTCACTCACTCTTTTTCGAGGCACGATACACAAGGGGAGATTCGTTACTCCTCGTGCGCTGAAACAGCTGAATGTCTTGAGAATATAGTGCGTATCGAAGATAAATATGTGTATTCAGCCACGAATCTAGTCTAACTCGGTCAGACTAATCTGGTCTAAAAATTGAAAACATCGATTTTTTGGCACATCAAAAAAAGTATAGGCTCTTAAGGAGATTACTAAGATATCGCGTAATGCTGAGAATTTACTGACATTTATTGAGAATACCTGCGAACAGGTGTTACGACTTCGTCAAAAATTTCAAGCCATTCGTCCGCACGATTGTTGACCAATTAATGATTGTAATATCGCGCTCGTTGCAAATTACGACACTTTGCTATCAAATGCGATACGAGAAAGAATAAATATCGTATAATATTTCATCGTACTTGCTGCAAGTCGTGCAACTTTGCACCGACCAATCCAAATCGATCAATAGTGTCGAAGTTTGTATAGTTGAAATTGAATGAAAATCCTTTCTAGTTGTTTTAGTGCCTTTAGTTTAACTACTTTTGTTGCGATTTACGCTGCAGGTCTTTAATAAAGATCCTCAGAAGCCTTTCAGTGGATTTTCGTAGCTCGAAAGGGCCAAAAATAATTTGTGGAAAAAAAAAAGAAATATATTTTCAGTGCGTTCCAACGATGCAAAGTTCAATATTATATCAAATGAAGCGACAGAACAATAACAGTTAACAGTTCTTTCGTAATCGATGAAAAATAGAGAGCTATCAATATTGTATTATCCGTACGGAATTATTAGGGTTCGCACATACAAGGAAAAAGGAGAAAAAAAAATTAACTCTTATATAATCTATTTTTATAACGTGAACGATCCTCGTTCTCGGTGAACATATGGCGTGTTGTCTCTAGCGGTTGAGAGCCTTTGGTGATGAACGATAAAGTATGCGTAACGCGTTGAGATCTCTCTCTCTCTCTTTCTCTCTCTCTCTCTCTCTCTCTCTCTCTCTCTCCCTCTCACTCTCTTTCTCTCTCTCTCTCTCCCTCTCACTCTCTTTCTCTCTCTCTCCCTCTCTCCCCCCCACTCGCCCTTTATTTCCTCCCTCTCTCATAATTTTGCCCTCTACATCTTTCTTTATTTTCCCAGACGAGGAAGGTAACCGGTATCAGATTTAAGTATGCCCACACTATCCTTTCAACAATGGATATATCCATATCGACGACGCTCGTTGGGCATACATGCGTCTGAAAAAAGCTCTCAGATCAATTGGCGTTTCCATCCTTTCGGCCGCGATGACGGAAGTCCATCTATTCCAGGGTTCGCCACGTAGCCGGATATTGACCAACCAAGATTCCAATCGATCGACAACGTCGTATCATACAGTGGGTAATAAAAAAAAAAGTATTTGCACACTTCGTTTCATTACGTGAGTTTTCTGGGGATATCCATTAACGTACATTACTTTTAGTAATATGAACGCACACAGTGTACTGTGTGCGTTCATTTCAAACTTCAATATATTGAAGTTTGATATGACCTACCAAATAAAATAACGCGTAGAGATATTCTTTTTTTTCGGAGAGTTTTTCAGAAAAGCGCTGTGTTGAAATATTTATTTCATACGCTCTGTACATTTTTCAACGTTCAGAGCCCCGAGGGGCGCAAAATCGTCGAGATTTGTATCGTCGAAACGAAAATTATTTTTTCAACCAAGCCATTTTTCTCGCAATTTTCGGAGATTTTAAACTACGAAAATTTCCCAAATGTGTTATTAGAATCCTTATTAGGGATCTACAACATAAGTCTGCAAAGAAAAACTATAAAGATTGCGACGGGAAAATTGTAACTATTTTTTTTTTTCGATAAATAATTGCAAGGGTAAGCTGTATCGTTAGGCACGCACCATGCGAATTCTATGCAAATCATTTTTCAACTAGAGATTACAGACCTACGGTATACCCGATGAATGCGGTATGTTGAGATTTAAATATTATTATTATCCAAAATATTTTTCCGCAAACGTAGTTTCTAGATATCCTATAAGGATTCCAAAAAAAAAAAAAACGGCAAGTGGTCTTCGTAGTCTGAATCGTGGCGAGAATTGTAAAAAAAAAAAAAAAAAAAAAACGTTCATCCTATTCCAACAATGAGCATTTGAACATCATCGCTTATCAGTAACGTTTTATATGCACAGTGCGATAAATGAATGACGAAAAAATTGGAAAAACAATAAAAACGATGCAACATAAATGACTGATTACGTTACTCGGCAGTATTATCCCTAATGTTGAAGTTACCATCATTGGTGGACAATGACGATCGTTTTCCTAATTCCCAACATTTTTTCATCGTCCTAGTTACGTTACGTAAATAGCTAGCACATGTTCGGGACGCTTTTCCGAGGTCTAAAACCTTAATATGTAAATATTATTTTTAATCATGATAAAAACAAATGAAAAAAAAAAAAGAATCTTCGTTGCATTTCAACGATGCAGACTTCAACAGCGCAATTATCGTGCGGCGAATGTAACCAAATTTCAATTAACCGCAGCGATACGTATTCTCATTACGTAGAAAGGGGATGAGCCGAGTATACGATGCTGCCAGCAGAGAGCAGGATCCCCGTCGTTCCTTTCGAACACGATCCGCGCTGGATACGTCACGTGGTAAAACTGGTTTTGGCGCACGGCACACGAAACTCGCGTATCCCCTTTCGTACGCGGTTAAGGGGGAAGCCCGAGTTTGCAGCGCCAAAAAAACAAGTTTCACATCTTCGTTGGTTAAAATAATATAACGAAGGATCCCAACCTCTCGAAAATGTCGAACGCGAATTCGTTGTGAATAATACTTTTTTGGCTGATCATATCCAAGAGAAAATATCACGAGCCATGTATGAATAATTATCGGATCAATGCAGTCCGCTCCTTTCTAAAGGCTATTTTTTTTTATAAACAAAATGCATCGCCTACCATTTTTTTTTTGTCCCAGACCTGACTACTTGCATGCGACGATATTTAAGTTTTCTTCTAAAACTAATGATTTTTCGCCAAAACAGAAAAACGATCTTATACTCGGCATTCAAAGCCGAACGTTCTTTTATAAAATGCAACGAGAATTCTTTTTTTTTTTTCGTTTTTTGTATTACTATGTAAAATCTTGTTTTCCCAATTTTTGTAGCAGATTTCCAAATAAGCAACCTAAGAAATGTTCAACTGATTTTCGTAGCTCAAATCTGTCGAAAAAAAATGTTAAAAATGCAAAAAGATATTCTCATTGCATTCGAACGATGCAAACTAAAATCTCACTCCTCCTCGTCGTATTTTCTGTAATGAACCGACATCAGAAAGAAAACTGGAAAATGGTTTTTCCAACGACCAAACGTCTTTCCAACTGTTTCGAGACGTCACAGAAAAAAAAAACGCTCAGCCGGTAACAGAAACTGTAATCGATTGTTCTTGTAATTTTTTTAGCTTTCCTCGGAAGAGCCCAGTTGTAGGGTACTCCGATCTCCCATCAGTTCTACGTACAATAAAACTTGTTACTTCGTGAACGATCAATTTCCCGTGGAAAATAGTTGGAATCGCAGATTCGAGGTCGAGACGAAAGGAGAAACGGAGGTTTCAACTCACCTCTTTCATGGCTGCTACAAATCCCTCCGAGAAGATGGTAGAGGAGGAGAAGGTACGGAGGACGAGGAGGGGAGGGCAGGATGGAAAAACGAATAAATGAAGAGAGAGGGAAGGAGCAGAGAATTTCAAGGTCTCGGCGTGTCGAAGCCCCCTTGCCCCCCACCTCTCCTTGTACATGGGGCGACAAGACTCTCTCCGGCGAACGCGGTTACGGCCTTGGGATATCTTGCTTGGGAGCAAAAGTGGCCCCAACTGATTGGTGGTTCGTATTATATAGAGAGACACTCGCGATCGCGACGTATCTAGGGTCCCGATCCACGGATGAAACTATATACTTGTACAACGCAGAGTTACCAGGAGAAACGACAGACGTGTTGCATAATATGAGACCGCGACTTTTCAGCACACGTAATGGATGTTTTGCGGATAATTATCGAAACGATCTACGTTTTTTTTTGCACAATTACACTGTACTCCAATAGGGGCAATTAACTCTGCATGTACGTTACTCATTTATGTACACACACGCATAGATGAGAGTAATCCATGGTTTTATTTACTGCAAAATCCTATGGTGCGAACAAATATAGTTCAACAATAGCTTGTCATTGGAGCGATCATAATATAGTTGTGCAATTAATATTATGTTTCACTATATAAATGTACATGTGCACGTGTATGAACGTATTATGCTTCATTTTTTGAGTGTCTTTATACGAAAAAAAATGATAAAAATAAATGCTTTTTACATTTAAAGAAACTTTACTTGCTGCTTCAACTTATACTTGCTAAATATTGTTTTTTACATACCGCAATCGCATTTTTGGGACGAATGAAAGAATTCCGACGTCTGCTAAATAGACAACTATCGTAATACTCGCGTGCGCGCACGTAAACCGACCGAAAAATGCTAAAGCGAAAACAAGTAAAAACAGAATTCGAATCTCTTTCGCAAATTTACGAATCCAAGAGAGAAATTCGGGTGTTCGCATATTTGGAATAAACTTTTTTTTTTCTTCCTGTATCGAAAAAAGAAATAAGAACGCAAGATTAGAGAAGAATCTCAGCAAACAAAGGCACGTGGAATGAAAGAAAGCGCTTTCGCTATGAAACACCCGAAGGCGAAGAAATATTACGGATGAAAGATGTAAGCTACCATCCTACTTTGCGAAATAGAAATCGAAGAACGACCAGAACTATACGCCGCTTTTGCTCTCGGTTGAGAAAGGATCTGTGAATCTTGCTCTCTTTCCACTCTCGCTCTCGCTCTCTCTCTCTCTCTCTCTCTCTCTCTCTCTCTCTCTCTCTCTCTCTCTCTCTCTCCTCTCTCTCTCTCTCTCTCTCTCTCTCTCTCCTCTCTCTCTCTCTCTCCCTCTCTCTCTCGCGCCTACTCTTTCTCGATAAAGAGAAACAACTCAAGATAAGGTGTCGGAACTGGCATTGCGCAACTACGGGGCTCGTATATGAGCGAACGGAGCAAGTCCTCGTACTCGCACTTGACCCACCAACATACTTTCCCTTTTTTCTTTCTTATTCATTCAACTTGGACGAAACTTCAGGTTTCTGTCTTTCACTTTCATGCTAGGTCGTAACATTTTCTCATTCGCTTCACTCGGTCAGTTACCACATTGTCTCGAAGTTGTGACGATCGTTATCCAAGAAAGATCGCAACAAGTGATTCCTTTTGAAGTAAAACTTTTCGTCAATTCTGCTGCGCATGTTATGTATTGATTGAACATTATATTTTATTATCACTATATGATTGTACAATAATAATAATGGCAATAATGTTATTACCAGTATTATTATTACTTTCGTCGATTAAGAAAATAGTTTCAGCTGCACAATCGTGCTGCAAATTTTTCGTCCCCGTACGTTTTTTTCCCAAAGTTTTCTCGAACGTACGGACACCAAATGCCAAATTTTTCACACCGCGAGCTGTCTGACGGTTCGGGCAGAGTCAAAATAACGAACCACCCTACAATAATCGAATTCGGCGAACGACAAAGCCGTAATATTATTTCGAGAAAGTACACCGCAAAATATACGAGAATTGGATAATTTTGTAAGAATTTACTTGCCACTTTCCTTGGTAAAATTCACTTTTTTTACGGCTCAAAGAGTTTCAAACAACTGTGGGCTTCGAGAGGCTGTTCTTTCTTTTTTTTTTTTCTCGTGTCTCATCTTCGACACGTATATTATCGAGACTGTGTTCGTTCCCCCGAGAAACGTCTGTAGACACATTCTATTAGGTACGATGGCACGAGTGTGTAAGAGCCAGATGAGAGACGAACGGAAAGAAATAGAAAAATCTCATATATATATATATATATATATATATATATATATTGCGATACGAGCATATGTAGCCATAGATATATGGTCAACGCAAAAAACGAGCAAACTCCGTATGGTAGGGGCAAGCGGCCACGAGTTATTTTCGATCGCTTTGAAAAGTTCTTGTGCTTCTTCTTCGACCGCTTAGAAGTTCAACAGGGCGTTTGCGAGCAATGCCATTATCATTTCTATATATACACATACACACACACACACATATATGTATATATTTATACGCGTGTATATATTTTGATATATAAACCATCTTAGTCCTCCAACATTCACGCCGAATATGACCCTTGTATTAAAGATTCCCATAGCTAGAATTGTAAATAACATTTTTTTCAAACATTGAATAAGTACGGCAAAAAAAACGGCACATCCTCAACATTGTGCTCTAACTAACCGTACATTGATTTCTTTGTCTTTTACCAACATCTAGCGAGCGTAGTTTTCGCAATGCTTGTAATTATTTTTCCAATTTTCCATACGCCCTTAAGGCAGTAGTCTTGCCGAGGCATTTTTCTATATAGAATCTTCTTCAATTTCGAGGACACATTCAGGACAGTATTAAGTGATTTCGTGCGAAATTTCAAAAGGATTCGCCGTTTCGTTTTCGAGATATTGGCAATCAAAGATTGCACGGTTTTACACGTATTCTTATAGGGAGCAGTGGAAAATTTCACATTTCACGCAATAACTCCGAAACTTTTCTACAGATTTTTTTTTAATTCTCAATTACAGAAGAACATATGACGAAGTTTGTCAAAAAAAAGTCAATAACTTTGACCGTCCAGTTTCAGAGATATAGCGATTTATTTTATTTTTTTATTTCATTTTATTTTATTATTATTTTCTTTATTACTTTATAAGTTTTTTGCATCCCGATAAGATGTAAAAACTATATTATAAGGATACTTCGCTATATTTCGAGCCTTTCATCGATTGACCGGAGAATACAAAAGTAAGAAATCAACTTTTTAACGTGACTGTAGCGAGTCTACTACGTCGACGCGATATAATTTCGATATTTATGTCAGGAGAAGAGAGGGGCGGGGGAAGCGGATGAATAAAAGTCGGGCGTAACGTGGCATTCAGCATACAATATCGATTGAAAAAAAATATAAAAATAGGAAATGAAGACATAATTTTTCTTGTTTTCGAGGTGGCGCATTTTCTCGTTTGTCAGGAAAAAGTCGCGACGTGCGCGACTCAAAGCGAATCTTATCATTCTGGCTTAGGATTGCTGCAAGCCGATAGCCTTAATCACTCCGAGATAAAAAGTTTTGTCCGCGACTGTACGTAAAACGAGTTTAGCAGAAAAAAAAGAACATTTTTGACGAGGCATCGTTGCCGGGTTTGGCAAATGTCGGAAATTTTTTCTCTCTCTCTCACTGTCTCCGTCCGCCCTTCTCTCTCTCTCTCTCTCTCTCTCTCTCTCTCTCTCTCTCTCTCTCTCGCTTTTATAGAATACAGACACGATTTTTTTTATGCCGCAGAGCCGCCCGCAGTGATATTTATTCCCCGTCGTCACACAAGTTCAAATTCGATTCCTCACGTTCCTTTCGATTGTAGACGCCTTCCTCTTTTCCCCGTTCCTCGTATCTTGGACGAAAATACTCGCGAATCTTGAATATTCAAGCCGTTAGAAAGACCCAATCCTTTTACCTCTCTCTCTCTTCCGCTCCCTTCCTTCATTTCAAACTCTCTCTTGGTCTCTCGCTCCCGACTCCTCTCTCCCTGTCGTCCTATCTCTAAAGTTACTTTCTACTTCTTTATAATTTTTTTTTTCTCCCGAATCTATTCATTCAGTTGGAAGACCATGATTCTTCCAAGCCGAGATCGTTGAAGAAGCCCAAACCCACAAATAAATAACTAGCTAAAAATTGCACGATATTTTGGCTCCATTAATAACATAAAAAAAAAACCATTCACATAAAAGTGTCCCATTTCCTTTACCTCCTCTAGCTACATTTCCATTTTTAACTCAGGCTGAGATAAGCACATTGCAAAGATATTTTTTCCTTCTATTACCAATTCGCACTCGCGGCGCAAAAAAAATATTGTCAAAGTTGCAATTCTTGAAACGAAACAGAAATATAATTATTTTGTTCGTTTATCGGCGCAGTTAAATCGTTAGGCTCGAGTAAAAATGAATAATAAGCTAATTCGTATTTTGACATACGCAGCGATAACAATGTGCTACAATGTAAATGAATACTTTCGACATTGTCGCAAATGTTTCGAATAGGAAAACTGGTAAGTCGATTTATGGGAAGAAAAAGAAATACGTTTGACGTTTTGATTGAAGCGACGAGTGCTCAATTTTCCGTCTCGCTCCGAAAGCTCGATTCTAACGAGCATTTCGGATAGAGCTGTTCAACATCGCGATTTCAATTCGCAACGGTCGAAGACGTCATGATGCCTGCACGGAGCAAAATGTTCAATTATGTCCAGCGGTTGTTTGCGTGTGTGAAGATATATGCGTGTATCGTCCCCGCTCACATTTTCATCAATTACGAAACTACCGACAAAAAAAACCCACAGTAAAAACACTAAGCCTTCCCAACTTTAAGTACCGAATATTTCGATAACGTTTTCCTGCCACGTTACCAATTTGAATACCGGCTTTGCGTCATGCCGGAAATTAATCAGCCGATGATTCAGAAGAATCATTAATGCGATTGAAGTTTACATCTTTGGAATGCAACGAAAATTAAACGAAAATAATTTCTTACGACAGATCTTGTTTACAAAAATCCCTCGACCATTTTCCAAGATACTCATTTAGCAATCTACAATATAAATCCTTTAAAAAAAGTGATCTTCTATAATAATGTAAATAAGGAAAATAAAATGTTAAAGAGAACTTTCGTTGCGTTCCAACGATGCAAATTTCAACATAATTTATAAACCTTGTCCAATCACAAGACATGTTTTCTTCGTTTTTTTTATTGTTCTTTATCGCGCCGAGTTCCATATAAGAAGCGAACGAGCGCATTGTAAATCGGCCGTGAACTAGCCATTGGTCGTAAAATTTACAGTCGCGACAAAAAAAAATCCATGTTTTCAATCAACTGCATGAAATACAAAAAATAATGGGAAAAAGGCACTCCCACATCAACTTCAGCATTGAAGTTGATTACAGCTGATTCAGCATTGAAGTTTTCCTGATTACAGAATGATATCGTGAAACGAAAAATTTCATTACTACATAGACGATCGTCCAAAGAAACGAGAAAATAATTATTTTAGCTGAAAAATTATAACGCAGAACAATGCGTGCAAAAGTGTACGGAATAAAGTAGAGCTGCGTTTAAATAAATAAACCTGTGACAATATTGGCACATGTGGCATTGGAACAGGGAGCACAAGTTAGAGATACGACACCATTACGTGTCGTATCTAACTTCGGTAGTTCGCATGTGAAATAGAGGCAAGCAAGCTCAACTCTCGTGGAAGGGGTATCGAAAGTAAAAAAAAAGAGATACGTACAAATATATATTTGTTTGCTTGTGAGTGTGTTCACCATTTTGCGCAAGGCTAAAATTACACACGGTGAAACGGAAGAAGAAACCGACCACTGCGAAGAGATACACGTGCCACTAATGAGCCGATGTGTAAAAGGCATAGACACCAATTACGGGAGGGTGGCTGAAATAAAAGTATACAAAACATCCCGGAAAGGAGCGAAGAACTACGGGAACGAAAAATAAAATGAAATATATAAGCCAAACTCTGCATCTCGTCTACTCTTTAATTAATTAAAAAAATAAAAGGCACAAAAGAAAAAGGATTTCTCAGTATTTTGGCCTTTGCACTAGCTAGCTTTGACGGATAAATTTTAGTCCTAGGAAAAGCAACGAGGGAAAATTGTAATGAAAAAGAGTTGTTCGTGAAAAAAAAAAAAAACAAACAAAAAAAGAGCAAGACAGAGCGGCCAGTCCCAATCCATCAGAATAATGAATGCGCTCGTACGTGATGTTTTTTTTTTATCTTTTATATTTTTGCACTGTGATAAGAAAATACGACGATCGCGAGCAATTTTTTTTTCACTCGCTACCAATTTCCAAATGATATTCGAGCGAGAGACAATTTACAAATTGTGCACGATTGCACGAAACGATCAGGAAACTTTTATTTCCGCTCAAATAAATAAAGCTTGGAAGAAAAATAATGGTTTAACGTGTTTGGCTTTCTCTGTCGAATTGACAAAGCAAAACCGAAAAGATTACAAGTACCCAAACAATCGTCGTTATGAATTCGATATAAAACGCGATTGTAAATTATGAGCCGAGAGAAACGTTCATTGGGCTCAATTATCAATTGGAAAATTATACGATTATACGTATGTACAAAATGGCCGGGGGGCCTGCGGATAAACATTGGTACGCGTTCGCATAAAGCAGCAATATCCTAATGAGGAGACCTAATGGATTCTATTATCGAATTAAATAAACGCCGCGTGTACGAGCATGGGAATAACAAGATGGTGGGGCAATCTGACAGGATTTATTTCGTCGTGTCGATTTATCGCGCGTGGTAAACCGCGTTCACGACGTGTGTGGAGGAGAGCGAACTCGTGCAACCTTGCTATTGTAACGAAGCTAATTCAATCGACGTCAGAGTTTAGAAAACGCGTTAGAAATTATCCTAAATCCTATAGATCCACGGTATTGACTTTTCAATCGTTGAAATCGAACCAAAATTCTTTTCTCATCTCTTTATTTTTCTTTATATGCAGTCCTTTTTTTTTTATACATTTAGATTGTGGATCTCTAATCAGAGTTCTGAAAAAACGTTGGAGTCACTTCCGTAACTCAAGTCTGGCGAAAAACATTGAGAGATTAAAAGCGATTCATTGTATTGCAAGAATGCAAACTTCAACATTGTGTAAATCCATCGAGAAGCCACGAAAAAGAAGATCAAAAAGAAAAAAAGGTTATCAACAATCGTTGCTAATCTTGACGGGGAAATCGATTATCGATCTCGATAGTGTCGTTCAATTATCACAGCGGTGTATCGTCTTTTAAGGTTTTTAGTTTCTATATTTTTATCTACAATTTTTTGGAGATTTGAGTTTTAGATTTTTATAAAGATCCTTGAAAAACGTTTGAGGGAGTTTTCGTAGCCGAATAAGGCGCAATTAAAGGGATAAAAAATCTTTGTTGCATTCCAACGTTGTTTTCAACATAATTCGAAATGTACGCACTGCATAATTGTATTGATTGGGAGAAAAAAAAGGGCGATAACCTCGTAATAAATATTGTCCTCGAACGAAGGTGGAAAACAACTGAAACAATTCCCCACACATTTTTTTTTTCTTTTTCATCCGCCCTGAGTATTGAGACAGGTTTATACGTAAGGAAGTGTCTATACAGATTAAAAGATCATGCACGAGAAGGAAAGATGGTCGAGAAACGAGGACGACAATGCGGCGTTCACTGGCGTTACGACTTAATTAAGGATTTCTTGCTGTGGTGGGCGGCAAAATTGCTCGTTTCCTGGTTGAAAAGCCTCGTCGCGCATATTACAGACGAACCTAGTACACACACAATATACGCCGATACGTTTTTACGTAAAATACCAAGCTCCATTGTGTATCTCGTCTAATCAGAAATTAACAAGAAGAAAAAAACTGCAACTGGCTCACACGAGTCGATAATGATTCGTCATTTTTTAATCACATTTGAACAAAGTTTCTTTCTCGAACAGCAAAAAAAGCTACGTTAATAATAATAGTTATAGTAATTATGATGACAATTATAAATACAACAACCCGAAAAAACTCACGTAATAATAACAGTTACAACATAATGACAACAGCTACAATATAGGGATCGCGATGATAGTAATAATAATATAAATAGTGATGACAAAGATGTTATTATTCATAATAATAGAAATAATGATAAAAAGAATTTAATTGAAAAAAAGTCGACGGTAACATTTAATTTAATAGATAATAAAAGAAATTGATTTGCCCTATTCAATTAAGTATCAAATAGTCAATCTCTCAGATGGTAAAATAGTTTTTATTCTTTTCTCTATAAATGATGAATACATTTTCGTAATTTTGCACCCATGATTCAATCGGATTCATCAATTGGATTTATGTTTAAATATGGATCGTTTAGAAAGCATTTGTAAATCTCTAAAGAGGTTTCGAAGGAAAAAAAAAAAACGTTCGGGTAATTTTCGTAGCACATTTTCGTCAAAAAGAATTTAGACAATTTAAAAAAAAAATCATTCTAAGTCATTCTATCGCTAACAATGAAAACTTCGCCATTGTTTGGATCGACACCTGTGCACATGGATTTTCGAATGGACCTAACGATTTCGACAAATTTCGTACAACTCGGCGAATATTTGGGAATCCCAACTACGAAGGAGAAGACCCTCGAAATAAACATTTGCCGAATTTCAGTGTTCGCTGTGGCAGTCAATTTTTTTTTTTCGGCAAATCTTTTCCACATGAACAAAGCTTCAAATCGCTGTTTACAATTTTACCGCAGCTTGGCGTCGTCGAGTTGAGGCGAAATTCACGTCCAGTGTGCGCCCAGTTGGAAACGACAAACGCGAATGAGAGAATTAAAGTTGAACGGCCGCCGAGGGCATCTTTCGCGGTTGCAAGTGCGTTTTACATACGTACTTTATGGTCGCAATAGCCGTGTGGGCAGTTGTAAGAAGTTCTTCGGTTTGTAACAGCATGACGAGTTCGAGACGAGAAGAGTTCTGAAAATGTTGTTCCCCGAAGAAGCTGGTCAGCTTATTTTCCTTCGGGTTGCAGCAGCGTTTCCGGTTTGCAACGAGAGAAAATGGAAGGGTGTACCACGCGTACGTTTCGCGAGTTTACGAGAAAACCCAAGAGGATATATTGAATGAGAAGTAGCTGCATAAACAAGCAGCTAATACGTGTGCCGTGGCACACGAACATTCGCCACTATCGTATAAATATCGAGAAACTTCCTTAAATTCTACGATCGCACGCATTTTGTCGAGGCATGCCGAGCCGAGTCCAGTGAAATCTCAAATTTATTTACGAGTTCCCATTTCTCCGGCTAACACCAATTGAAATATTCGAGACGCAGATGGAATGATCGACTCACGTGAGAAAAAAAAAATGACGTTGAAGCATCTTTGCAATGCAACGCAGATTCTCTTCCATTTTTATTGATACGTTTTTATTTCTATATAAAATATATTTTTGTATATTCCGGTTGGGAATTTTCAATAAAAATGAAAAAAAAAACCTTTGGAGTCATTTTTGTAGACTTAGAAACCAGTTTGAAGAAATTTGAACAGTTCACACAATTTTCCATGCATTCATGTTGAAAAATTAATTCTGATTACGTTCGAAGCCGACGCAAGTCAATCAACATAGGCTTTAACTTCCTTCGATTTTTATTAATTTTTTTATGACGCTTTCCATTTTTTTCGGCCAAGTCAGTTTGATGGATGACCAAAAAAAAAAGATAACTACACCAATAAGGTATTTCGAATTTTAGAACTTATTGATTCGTGTTGACGGTTCGTACACTCGTAGATTTTCACAACCTTCGAAAAGGTCGTGAGGTTTTGTAACAAACCATCTAAGTCCTCGCAAAATTCCATATTGGCATTTAATCGTTTTTCAAATCAATGTCACACGACGGCTACAAAACGTTCTACGGTTTTTTAAAGTGCATTTCATGCAAACTAGATGGCGTTAGTTGGATCAAAATTTGTTCGAAGTTCAGTTGTCGGGACAATGCAAGATTCCAGCGTGCGCAAAGTTTGAAAAAATCGGGAAAAAATATAAAAACTACGTGTCTGTTTGGCTTTGTTTGGGCTACAACGAGCAAAACAACTGCTTCAAAGCATTTCATACATCATAAAGAAATGTTACGACACAATGTAACATGTCTGTCACACTCCCTTTATTGCTTTATAACTGACTTACATTTTCCAAAAACTATATAATACGTGTTTTTTTTTAATTTAATAAAAACCTACCGTACAGTCAACTATTTTTAAAATTTTTACGTTGTTGAGTTATGAAAGGTTAAGAATTTTATACGAATTTTCATTACAGACGAGATCATGTTTTTAATGTCGTATCTCTTGATATAATTGAAAAAAAAAATCAGTCATCCCTGCAACGCTCAACCCTTCGAGAAGAACCGTCATTTGAACCTTAAAACGTTCACAAGTACGAAAAATGCATGTATTCCATTCTGGACAATGTTTGTTTTTACTGTTCATTTCATTGAAGTTAAAACAAAAAATGGGCAACTTTTCATCTCTTTATTATCGTGAAAGGGCTGTCATGAAAAACTGTCCGTTATTTCAAAAGCCAATTACCTAAGTACTCCGTTCAAGTTACTAATTATCTCATACGGTCGATAAAAAAGTCATTATCGTCACCAAAGGATAAAAGTAGATAAATAATTTATCAATAATTTTGTTCCCTCTTTTTTTACGATCCTCGATTACCGGTTAATTTCTCTCGAAAAATGTCTCTTTTTTTCTGTATTTAGGGCGAGCAATTTTCGAAGCCACTGGAGTGTTGAGACAATTACACCAAGTATGGTCGAGCTTCGACTACCTGTCGATTCGGGGTCTCAAAAACTGACGTGCCCTTTTTTTTCAAGCTCTCTTCCCTTTCTGTTTATCGAAGTCTACGATTCTCAGCTGTTTCACATAAACTGGCCGAGATCCAAAGAAACGCGCTCGGGTTGAAGAGGCGTCAATCTTCGCACGCACCTCGTCTCGTGTTTACGTCATCCCGTCACATCCGAAACGCGCGTGCGGAGTATATCTCATTTCTCTTTCGCCTTTCTTCTAAGATTACGGTCCGGTACTACACGATTTATCCCTCCGCCCATTGATCTCGTCCTCCCTCTATTGCTCACCACCAAATAGAGAGAAGCTATATGAATAGGCTTTAAGGGGCCGTCCATTAATCACGGAATGTATCCTTGGTCATTTTCATAACCCTCTCCCCCTGACCAAAGACAAATGACATTGAAAATGACCCCTCTCTCCCTTCCGCCTATCACATCAATCATTAATTGTGTCTTATAAATAATATAAATTAATGGTATTGAAGTTTGCATCGTTGGAACGCAAGGAATATACTTTTTTCTACTATTATTGCGTTGCTTGTATGGCTGCCCTATAAAAGGTTTCGCAAAAAAATACTCGCGATTGTCTCACTCTTCTGATTAACCCCGATAATTTAATTCACCTCTTGTTTCACGGCCCCTCAAACCTCATATGATTAATGACCGTCTCCTTACTTAAGGCGGGCAACCACTTTCGATGTTTCAAAAAATCAATTTTTTTTTAAATTTTATAAATCGTTAGCAAAATATTTTAAGAATACACCCTGAAAAATTTCAAAACGATATTCGGATTCCTTCTAACGGTATGTATATAAATGATAAAGACTCTCCGCTCAACTCCCAAGAGCGCTCAGTTAGGTAGTTTGTTTGGGTTTTTATAACCCAAACAAACCCAAACTCGACCGTTTGGCGATTAGCTCCGAAACATCTCCATTCTGGGTACATAATAATCGAGGTAGCGGCATTTCTTGCTGCTATTTTATTCAATGAAGGAAATTCAGCCCTACTCATGGTTACGAATGAACTACATATCGTAGTTGGCAGGCCGAGCTACGGATATGCCGAGCAAATGGATCAGATGCGCGTGGCTCAGCAAAATAGAAAAAAATTACTAGAGCCAAAAGAAGCTCGAAAAGCTCGTAAAGAGGAAATGTAAGCTTCAAATGAGTTGCATGAGGAAGAGGAAGGACTGCTGTATGGTGCTGGAATCGCAATGATTAATTGGTAAGACACTTTATCATTAGTTTAAACACATTTGACTTTGAGTTTTTCGTTTGTGAAACTTTAAACGCGTTTTTCTCGAAACGACATTTTTTTCAATTTGCGGGAATCATAACTCAAAAACTAATTGATGGATCATCTTCAAATTTCGAACACGTTTACATAATATAATTTATTAAAACATGTACCTAAAGTTGGAAAGATTAGATTGTTTAAAACATATTTATTATTGCAAAATGCCGGGAAAAAAATGCTAAAGGTCGATTATTTTTTTTAAACACGTTCCAACATTCAATTCTCGATTTTTTCTTCAAAATTTAGGTTCATTTTCTTAAAAAACGTCTCAAAAATGTATAAAAATTTGTTGGACTGTTTCACATGCGAATTGCGGGCTGCACAATTCGATAATTTTCGAAAATTTCATCGCGGTCATGCGATGAAATTTTCGACTTCGTCTTTAACTGGCTTGAAACGCATTGGCTGTTTCAAGCCAGTTAAAGACTGACTGTGTTGAAACTGCAGCAATGTGTCGCGTATTAGCCTTCCGCTGAAATCACGTTCGTTATCACCGCAGCGGTGAAAACGCACACTGTGGCCGCAGCCTAATCTATCCCGTGCAAGAGAACTCGACGCTTGAATATCGTTCGTAAACTTCAAACAAATCGTAATATTAGTTATCGCGATAACGCAAGATCGATAATATTTCCGTGTATTGATTCGTGTATACTTGTTATTCTTTTCTTTTCATGAGCTCGCTTCGCGCATGTATATTGGCTAGTGCTGGCGCGAGCGATATGGAAGCGTGGATGAAGGAGAGTCGAAAAGTTCTCGAGGTTCCCACTACACGTAGAGAGGACGATGTGCCGCGGGTTTTGCTTGGTTCGCTTCGGCAAACCGCGCCACGGGTTCGCGATCACGAACAGGCACGCACACGCGCCCACAGCCCGTACGCGTACCGCGTGTGAACGCACGCACGCACACGTATGCATGACAATTACGCATCCATGCGGATCGAAACGAAGAAAGAAAAAGCGTAAGCGAGAACAGAAGGGAGAGCGAAAGGCGCAGGCAAAGAGAGGGACAGAGAGAGAAAGAGAGAGAGAGAGAGGGGAGGGAGGCAGGGACGGAAAGAGGGAGAGAGTGATACAGAGAGGGGGAAAGAAAGAACGAGAATGCCGGCGTGTGCGAATAGCTTCGAGGTCGCATAACCTTGAGATCGTGCAACTGGTGAGTCCCAAGCAGCACGTGGTGCTGTTTCTTGTGCTATGAGATGGAGCATCGAGAAGGATGGACTAACCGAGAGAAAGGGGAAGACGCAGTAAAGGCGAGCGTCCGGTGTGCGTGTGTATGCTGATGGGAGAGAGAGAGCGAGAGAGAGAGAAAGACAAAGAGAGAGCGAGACAGAAACAGAGCGAGAGAGAGAGAGAGAGGGAGAGCGAGAGTGAGAGAGAGAGCGAGAAAGAGGCTTGAAAGGACACACTTTAGAGGACAAAGGAAAGGCAAGAAAACCAAGATATTTCTTTTCGCGCCTTTACACGAAGAGCATGTATGAAAAAAAAACAACCCTCACTCGTTCTGAGATAAAGCACACGGAAATTAGCACAATAAACTTACGCAAATACACGATAATTAATTTTCTTCTTGTAGTCTACTTTCAATTGCATAAGCCAATTAAGTACCGAACCAGTCGATACGATGCAACGATGAACGAGTCTGTAATACCGACAGTGGTGAACACGCCCTTGGTACGCACTCAACGAGTTTTCGACGGTAAAATCGAAATGCTTGTAGACGATTGAAATTTATATCATCGAGAGATTAATTTAAAATGCATTGACTGTCCAAAAATCAATCGAATCAAACATATAGCCGCGCGTATCGAAACAGGTTTGTCACAGTTTCCCTGTGCCCTCGTGCATATGCTGGTTACGGTAGTTCCTCGAGAAAATATAGATGCGGACATTTTGAACGGGTCTCTGGGAAACTGGAAATAGTGAAGTGGAAAGTGTGATGTAAAAGTGAAAGTCATCAGGTCATTGTAGTCTGTAAGGGCTTACGATGTAACATTATATATATATATATTGCTAAATATTATAAAATTGTCGTGTCCGCCTTTACATTAGTTATTTTAGGCTAAAATTAAACTGGGACTAGATTAAGATGGCGACAAAATATCTATCATTTCCGAAAATTTTGTCCGTCTGTCCATACGAGCGAAGTTTGCCTCATACCGTTTGGAGCTTTTGTCCCCCAAACCTTGGGTACGTAAAAACAAAGGCGTTTAAACTTAGCTTGCACTTTATTTCATCTAGATCCGTCAGGTAGAACATGATATAATGCGATTTGTTCCTTTAAAAAGAAACGGTGACGCGCAACGCCCTTTGGCATTTGTAAGGAAGCTCTTCGGTAAGTAATGTAAACAGTTTCATTAGATTTTCATCATGATCCAACTTACTTTATGCACGTTCTTTCGACGCAGTGACTACGAGTTTGTATTGAAATACAAGAAATTACTTTTCTTCTTCTTGACCCTACGTGGTCACACTGGGCAGAAACGACCCGTCGATCAACTTTTAGCGTAAATATATCATAGTTCCCGGCTTTGAATGAAATTGTAGTCACCATCTTACCTGGAGCTTGAAGTATCCTCATACCATAAAATTTTTCCTCTTCACATGTAGGAATAAATACCTTTTTTGGAACGCGCACTAGGCTACTATTTTTTTCCCAAAAGTAGCATATCTAAGGAGTATCACGTCCAAATTTTAGGTAAAAATGTTGAAAATTCACGGAACTATGATTTTTTGAGCGAAAAAGTGTCTTTTTGCGTTTTCACTTCTTTATGATTTTTTTTTAACATGTCGCCATCTTATTTCTTATAAATAAATTTTTCGTACATCATCTATAAAGTTCAAAGCATGTTTCGTAATTTTTTGAACCACTTCCGACGGACAGTTTGATCGCAATACTTTTTTTTGAAAACTGACTGGGTAGAATCGACCCAGTGTGATCACCGTGATTGAATTTGGAAATGCGACCACGAAGGATTAAGGCAATATTTTTTTTTTTCTAGAGCGCTGTTTTGGAGATGATTTTTAGGATGGAATAACTTATAAACTGTTCTAGTTTTCTTTCTGAAATTTTGAACACATGTTTATTGATCCTTCAAGAATATGTACAAGCTACAAAAAAAATATTAGTATGTACGTTTGTGTACAACGTTGCTCTGAAAACGACCCCAATTGGCGACCAGAGTTGTAGACGTTGTATGAATGTGAAGAAAAAAAAACCAAATATATTCTCAACCTGTATGAGGGTTGTGATATTTATCACAAAATAGAAAAAAATAAACAATTTTACAAAATGGCGATATGCTAAACTTTTATCAATTTTTCTTTTTTTTCTGACCATTGTGCAAGTTACAAATAAAAAAAAAAATATTCCGGCTCAACTTTGCGAACAACGTTGAAAAATCTACTGAAGGCGTATATGAAATCTGAGGTCAATCGACTAATTGGTTATCGAGATATCGTGTTTGCCGATTTGAAAAACAATTTATATAACTCGGCTAATTTTATTAGTATCATTAAACGGTTATCACAGGCGTAGTCGAATTTGTACAATAATAAATCTGAATTAAAAAAAAAAGATTTTTCATATTTCTAAACAACAATACTGCCTTAAGCTGGATAAAAAACCGGTTATTTCTTCATAATAACCTTGATATATAAGCCTTAAAACGATACGACCCGAGAATTCATTCTCGAAATATCTATAAACCAAATTTCCGATGTACACGCGAGCGAAGCCACGGACAAAGCTTATACATATATACAGGGTGGACCATTTAACGTGACCACCCCAAATATCTCCGTTGCCTTTAGAGTGACGAAAAAAATGTCAGGAGGTAATTTGATTGATTTCGAAGGGCTGATACAGTTGTGAAAAATTAATTTTTGTCAAGGTCATAGTTTTTGCATTCTCAATGTCATCAATGGTTTTTCAAATGGGAACATGTTTTTTTTTAAATATTAAGACGTTGTAGCTGATATTCAGACGAATCCAACGACCTATATCATGTCCTTGAAATGATTTTTCACCAAAATACACGTGTAAAAACGGGAAATCGTGATGGTATTGACAATAAGAATATCCGAATGTAATTGAATTTTTTGTGCAGACAATTTATTGTAACAAATGTTCGAAGTGATGACCATTAACCTCGACACATTTTTGAAGACGTCGGAAGGATGATTTCTGTCAGGATAACGTTGTGCATAAAGTTCCTGCGCTTGCACAGAGTTTCTGCCGGTCTCACCATAAATCAGAATCATTTCCACTTTCTCTGCTTGACTGTACAATACCATTTTCGATACGGTTGTTACATTTTACTTTGGATGGATACATTTATCTAGTGATTCTAATATTGGTAGATGGTAAACATTCTTCACTCTACTACAGTTTTACTACGTTACAATGCAAGTATTTACAAAGATCAGAAACATCTCCGACGATTGACATTTTTGTATCCGTTGAATAACCTGCGCCGCTATCACACCAGAAACTATTCGAAGGTCAAGAGAATCATTCATCCGACGTCTTAAAAAATGTGTCGAGCTTAATGGCCATCACTTCGAACATTAGTTACAATAAATTTTCTTCACAAAAAATTAAATTACAGTATTCGGATATTCTTATTGTCAATACCATCACGATTTCCCGTTTTTACACGTGTATTTTAGTGAAAAAATCATTTCAAGGTCATGATATCATAAGTCGTTGGATTCGTCTGAATATCAGCTACAACGTCTTCATAAAAAAAAACACGTGTTCGAAAAACCATTGATGACCTGGAGAACGCAAAAACTATGACCTTGACAAAAATGATTTTTTCACCGCTGTATCAGCCTTTCGAAATCAATCAAATTACCTCCTGGCATTTTTTTCGTCACTCTAAAGGCAACGGAGATATTTGGGGTGGTCGCGTTAAATGGTTCACCCTGTATATATACAACTGCGACGGCGGAGCGAAATGGAGAGAAAAAAAAACATCGATTTTCAACGCGGCCGATCTTTCTCGAACTCCCCAGGTAGTTTTGTAAGACGAGTCGGCCGAGTGCGGCGGCTTCGGTGCGAGGCAGGTAGTCGGTTAAATATTTCGCGAGACAGTTGGAGCGTGTATAGTCGAAGGGGCACAGAAGCGAAAACCTTTTATTCATCCGTCTCTCTTCCAGTTTCCCCGCATCGCCCTTCTTTCCTTCCTTTCTCAGCCCCGCTCAGTTAACCGGCACTCTTCGTTGTTCTCTCTCTCTCTCTCTCTCTCTCTCTCTCTCCCTCCCTTTCTCTCTCTCTCGGCCTGTCCCGCGCCGTACCGTAAAACCTTCTTTTTTTCCCCTCTAGTTTTTATTCCTTTGTCCCCTTTTCGACTCTCCCTCGATTTCTCCGCTCCGGCGAGCCCTCCGCGGTGCGAAACGAGTCGCGACCGAGCGAAGGGGCGCCCCGAAGCGTTCCGAGGTTTTTCGCGCGAGGCAAAGATGTGCCTCGATCGGCGAGCGAGGAACGACTTGAGATCAACGTGGTTGCGTGACCCTGTAGAACGCGCGGAGGCAAATGCGACGCGCAAGCGTGCGTAAAAAAAAAAAGAGGAAAGAAAAAGGAAAAATTAATTTTCCTAAATCGAGCATTGGTCTTTGCGCGTGCATAGAGCGGTGAGACGACATTTCGCCAAAGCAGCCTCTCACCCCTCGATCATTCTCTTCGGGCCTCGTTCTTATACAAAATCGCGCAGAATAAACCGACCTGTGAATGAACGAATAATGACACTATAAGATTCGAATGGACTGTAAAATAAATATATTATCAAAACAAACTCTTTAATTGCTATACCTAACAAAATGAGATTGGAGTTAGCGTCGTTGGAATCCAATGAAAATAAATATTTCCAAATTTTTTAAATTTCTCGCGACTGAGTTTGCCCTACGAGAAACATTTAGCCATTTTTTTAAAATACTTGTTCCGTGATTTATAAGATAAATCTGCAAAAAAAAAGAGATTTTGTATGATGATAAAAATAAGGAAATGAAAAATAGAAAATAAAACTTTCGTTGCATTCCAACGATTGAAACTTCAACACCATCTAACAAGAGACATTGCTCTGATAGTAGAAAAAAATATTTGATGTAATTACAACAAATAATATGGGAAGAATTGATAAATAAGTAGCGAAATTACTAAATCGCCGGTAAATGGACGAAATTACTAGTAAATGGAACTCAACTACCAGTAAATGGACGCGTAGCGTAAATAAACGGTGTAACGTATAACGACTTATTTATTTTTATTAAATGCTAGACTTTGAGATGATTGTGTTGCACAAAAATTATAATATTCTTATACATATGAGTATTATATTGGTTATTACAATTTCGTAGAAAATACACAAATTTTTGCATTTTAACGTGAAATTCTCAAAAAACTACCAAAGTTTGTTTCGACAGAGAAAGAGAATACAATATTTTGTGAAAACTAAACAAAAATAAAACGATTTTATAACAATACTTGATGAAATGTACATTATCAATTCTTAACAGTAATTAATTTTGCAATTTTCAACAGATGAGCTCAGAATTTACAATTTTTCACTGTGCTTTGAGAATGATCAGAACAGAGCATAATCGTCCATTAACTTGAAAGAGGTTTGAATACAGCGCCAGGAAATAAACATGCCTAATTCTGACCTATTATTACGCATTTAACATTTTTGCTAAAAAAAAATGAAAGATTGATTCTATCTTACATAACGAAAGTAATACTATCCTCAAAACTCAAAAAAACTTTTGTTTCCGCCTTTAGACCACCTAATGTGCACAACTGTATCGTGTGGCGTTGGCGTTTGCATCGTTGTAATGCAATGTAACTGCTTTTGAATTTTTTTATAGATCAAAATCATAGATCTCTTATGAGGATGAGATAAACCGTTTGAGTGATTTTCGTACCCTAAATTGACGGAAAAAAAAACGTGTGCAATAGAGGAAAAATTAACTTTCGTTGCATTCCAACGATGCAAACTTCCGCACCATCGCATCGTAACTAAGTTGCGCGTTGTACAAAAATTATATACCACGAACTAGAAAAATTTCGAGTGTCATCAGAATTCGATACGAATCTTAGAAATTGGCTTCAACGATACCGGTGATTTTTTTTTGCTTGATTATAGTGATACGAGTTTTTATCGATAATTCACATTCCTAACTTATTTCAAATATAAATCAGCTTTCGTCCATTCACTGATCGCTGTACTCTATTTGCTTTTTTTTCTCATGCTCTCTTCAAGTAAACGAATGATTCTCGGTGGTAAAACTGAAAATCGGACAGTTGCGTAAAACCGATGAAGGCGTTACATCTGAGTAGAAAAAAGACTATAAAAAGTGCACTGTATACCGTACAAAGAATACGCAGCGACTTCGATGCATCAAAAATGTTCATTTTTAATTGTCGGCGTCACGACTCTAGACACACACGCACGCGGGCACCCACGGACACACACACACACACACACACACAAACACGATGGTACATCGCACTCCGTTAAGTGCGGTTGAGCCGCAAGGTATGTTTGACCTTGCGTGAAAAATTGCGAGCGTTTCACGTTGCACTCGTCGCCTCCCGCACATCCAATTCGTTCTGAAAACATTGAACTTTTCGTGGTGCAACGACACGTGGGCAGCACCAGGGGTAAACGGGGGGGGGGGGGGAGGAATACGGCAAAAGGAAGGGCGAGGGATGCCGAGAAGAGTGGAAAAGAGAAGGGGCCGTCGAGGAGGAAGAAGGGAGATGGAAGGATGCAGACAATCGACGTTGCTCGAGGGATCGTGGTGAAAAAAAAAAGTAAAAAAAAAACGTTATGCACAGAGAGAGAGAAAACGGCATACCGGGAGAGGTTATAAAGACTGGGGCTGGCTATGAAGCCCGATATGAAGTCTGTGTGTCGAGGTGAAGAGTCGCGTGGCGGGATCATGTCGAGTGGAGGCGTCTCGCCGTCGAGGTCCTCACTCTTTCTCTCTTTCCTTCTCGAGTGACGCAAATGAGGGAAAGGACTTGGCCTCACGGTCGATATTCGCTCGTCGAAATTTTTGCCGCTTATTATTTCGCCCTTTTGCCTCTTTCCTTCTTCCTTTCTTTCGTTCCATTTCTCTCATCTCTCTTTTACACTCACGATCTCCAGCTCACTCGCCTTCACTATCGTGCTCACGTGTCTCGATCCCCTATTTTTTTTTTTTTTTTTTTTCACCCTCGCATTTCCCCTGCGCGCATCAACGTCGCAAACACGCGTGTAATAATGCCCACGGTATATAGTCTCGCACACCATTTCACACTATTACATAGACATCGAGGTCGAGTCAAATTATTTGATGGTTGTTTATTTTTGGTATGCTCTATGCCAAAAATAAACTATTATTATTATATCATTAACAATATTATTGTTCTTGTTATTCTGATTATCGTTGTTATTATCAATAACATTATTAGTATGATTGTAAAGAGCAGCCATATTGGTAACAGCGCAATTTCGTATATGTCCGTGGACGCGTGTGTATGGTGTAGCCTTGATTGGCAGATGTACTAAGGGAAGATAAGAGATAATCGATGCTTAGAATGATGAGACGGCCATTTTGTTTCACTTTTTACAGAAAATGGCCGCATCGCCCTCGCAGCTGCGAGTGTACACCCGTCAAGGTGCCAGCTGGTTCTCACTACTACCGAGCAACGAATAATTGTTAGTCGGGAAGAGAGTGACTTTGCCGACAGGGCAGCACAAGCACAGCGTAGACGGAGTTCGAAAGCCTTCAATCAAAATAAATAAGTAAATCATAATACATTCAATCATTTTTCCCTACGATGTTGAAGTTTGCATCGTTGGAACGCAACAACATTTTTCTTTAATTCTTTCATTTCCTCATATTCGTTATCTCAAATTTTTTCATGACATATTCAGACTGGAGATCTTCAATAAGGATTCCGAAAAACGTTTGGGTGGGTTCCGAGGCTTAAATTTGTCAAAAAAAAATTGGGATGCGAAACTTTCGTTGCGTTTCAACGATGTAAACTTCATCATTTTTCCCCGAGAGATTTCGCATAGAGGGACAAACATTGAGGCAGTCTTGTTTTCGAGAAATTTGAGGAAAAAAAAATGATTACTCTACAGACCTTTCTGAATACGTGTGTGAAAATCGTGTAATGGCGCTAGTTAAATTAACCGAGTTATAGAAATTATAAGGCGTATGCTCGGGGAGCGCGACCCAGAGACAGAGCAAATTTTAAACGCGCTTTTTCTTGAAACTATTTTTTTTTTTTTCGGCAATCACCATATCTCAATAACGAATTGGCCGATTGAGCTCAGATTTGACATACACCTTCAGTATACTGTTGCTTAACGTTGATAGCAGAATTATGTCGAAATTTCCTTACTTTTTATTCAACTCGTAGAATCGTCAGAAAAACAGGAAAAATTGATAAAGTTTTGCCTACCGCCATTGTGTAATTTTTTTTGCTGAATCTTGAAGCAAACATCACGACACTCATATAGGTTAAGAATATGTTTGGGTTTTTTTTTACATTCATACAACGTCCACAACACTGCTAGCCAATAATAGGCGTTTTCTGCAGACCGTTGTAGACAAACGTACAAAAGTGCATAATCATCATTTTTTGTTTGTTTTCAAATTGTACATGTTCTTAATGGATCATTAAACATGTGTAAGAATTTTCAGAAACGAAAAGGGAACAGTTTAACAGTTATTTCATCCTAAAAATATAGCGTTGATGTTTGCGTCATTGGAATGCAGAGAAAGTTTTTATCAATTAAAAAAATTCTTCATCTCTATTACCATCTATTATTTTTTTTTATAGATCAAGATCCTGGATCTCTTATTATTAGAAAAACCGTTTGGGTGATTTTCGTACCCTAAATCGGCAAAAAGAAAAAAATTAACTTTCGTTGCAATTTCATTGATGCAAACGTCAACATCATCTAAAAATCACCTCCACAACTGCCTCGAAATGATTGTACCAGTTTCTACGGCTAAGGTCTCGTTTCCAATAAGTTTCCTTACTTTTCCCTTTTTCTTCTAATGTATAAGATTCTTCGTGTTCCGATGGGGAAGAAATCGAGCGGATAATGAGGTTGCTCGAACCGAGGCGAGTGGCCTGTGAAAATCGCAAAACGATCGGTGGCCACGTGTGATTAGATGTGTGTGCCTCATGTGTTAGGTTCGGTTGAACATGGCGGAAAAAAATTATTCGTGTCGTGGCGGGAGAGTTTGAGGGCGAGGCAAGGCAATGAGGGAGCGTGGGTTGAAAGTGGAGGTGGAAAGAGGCTGCAAAGGGGATGAAAAAGAAAAACGAGATATGAAAGAATTTCGAGGACGAGTGTAAGGTAAACGACCCTTTTGGTGCGAACCCCGATGGGAAGTACACGAGCGTGTACAAAGGGGACTGACTGATTGAAGGGCTCGTTAGTCGCCGCCGAGACGACGACGACGAATGAAACGACAATGCATCCGGCGTCCGTGTGCAGCACCGCTCCCCGTCATCGTCGTCGTCGTCATGGACGCTCCAGACGGTCACCAGGGATTTGATATCTTCGTTGGGAGCTACTGTGAAAACGACACAATGATAGCGATATTCTCATTGGTACTCTTTGAAAAAAAAAATACTTTTTGCCGGATCCATATTTGCACGGAGAGAATTAAAAAGTAACTTTTGTCGTGAATTTCACGGTAAAAATTACCGCGATATATTTCAATGTGGTGACAAGTGAGAAAAACATAATAATTCGTATGCGACAAGTTTTTTTTAACTCACGTTACAGAAAATTTCAAATACGTAGCTAAAATTTTACTATACAAGAAGGGTAGCGCGCACGATAATTTTTACCGAGAGCACAATACATTTTCCTATAACACTCATTAAATTTTATAATAAATCTTAAAATAACTGTTATAAAGACGATACTTTTTTATAGACATTTTTGAAAGGCATAAAATAATAAAATGCACAGTAAAATTTCGCTGATATTATATATTTTTTAAATTTAAGTTTTGCGTATTTTGTTACACATCAAAATTTACTAGAAAATCTGGTAAAATTTTCTATCTGAAGAAGAAATTATATTTTATTTTCGTGAAAATCTGTGTTTTACTCAGTAATAATAAGCGAAGTTTCAGGGTTGTCATCTGGTTACCGTTACTGCACGGTAATTTTTAACATTTAATTCTCTCCGTGTGCGCGTCAACGTAGCGCGATTGTATTGAGACAAATTTAGAATTAAGGAAAAAAACAGCCGTGTACACAGATACACAATTCTTTTTCGATATTTGCGTTTATTTGGTCAAAAGATGTATTGC
The DNA here is from genome assembly GCA_963932345.1 of Ophion ventricosus. Lineage (NCBI taxonomy): Eukaryota > Metazoa > Arthropoda > Insecta > Hymenoptera > Ichneumonidae > Ophion > Ophion ventricosus. The sequence goes on along the minus strand of OZ010718.1, from coordinate 18,561,391 downwards.
AGTATTTTGCTATTTATTTTTTTTTTTGCGTCGCTCTCTACCGTCAGTCTTTATATCGTGAAACATTTTGCTCTCGATTTCGACTACTTCATATTGCATAAGCTCTATTTTTGAAAACTCTCTTGACGTTGAAGTTTACATCGTTGGAATGCAAAAAAAGTTAATTCTTTTTAATTACTCATTTTTTTTGCGATTTGGAATGTGAAAATCGTTCAAACATCTTTATGTATTGTTATTAAAAAATTCCAACATCAATGTGCAAAAAAAGCTTCGGATAATGTTAAAAATGAAGAAAACCTCGTTTTTAGCAAATAAAAGATTAAAAAAAAAAGACTAATGGTAATCTGCATTATTTGGGTGTCGTCACAAATGGCATGCTGCCTTGCAAAAGCGTAAACTACTAACATAGGGGATTAAAAACGGAGATAAACTTTTTTTTTTAATGCAAGATAGATTTAATTTCGGAAAGTGAAGTATCTCATTTGATTACGAGCTTTAGCGGAGTCTCACGAGGATAAACCGCGAGACGCAAGGGACTCGAAGTTGGGCATAGAGAAGACGAGAAAAGAGCTGCACAGGATGAAAAGCCAGACGTTGTTGGCCACCGGCGAGTTTGAAAAACCTGTCGCGTGTCGTTACGTACGTTCGCGAGCAGCGGAGCTCGCGCAGTTACGCGCGCTATACGTAAAACACGCCGTGGCTCAAGACTTAATAAAGTACAAGGCATTCAATGCAAAACTGACATCCACAAGAAGCATTTGTGTTTTAGGTTACATTTAAGACGTCCTCAAGGTCAGCGATGCTATCTCTTTCTCGCTCCGATAGCCGTTTCACGTCACCATTAATAAGGCTTGGAATTTGCATCGTCGGAATGCAACGATTATTTTCAATGCTTTCATTTTATTGTTATTGAAATTCTTAGTTTGTAGACTTGGGTTATAGATCGCTAAATAAGGAACCTAAAAGAAGATTGCGTAATTTATATGGCTCACATCCGTCAAAGGAAATTTTGGAACTTTGGAAGAAAAAAAATCAACTATATATTCGAAGGAACATTGTTCGCAAAGTGAAAAGATTTATGGTACTTAAAATTGATAGGGTCGGTATCTCAAAAAACAATATATATATATATATATATATATATATATATATATATATAATACGGCGAAACGCAAACGATTCCTAAATAATCGCCAAAGTGTCCCCCAAAGGACGATTGTTTACGGAAAAACAAAGTAAATCAACTGTTCGCTGCGGCTTTGAATGCATAGCACAAGATTGTGGGTCGCTTTTTTCGGAACATTACTAATTCAGGAGAAAACGAATATTAGGCTTGCTTCTCTCTCTCTCTCTCTCTCTCTCTCTCGCAGTCGTTGCGTCTGGGTCGATATTCGTCGTTGCCTTAAGGTATTCCTTTCGCGAAGGGCCGTATTTTGTGGTCGCACAAGCCTTTTTGAATCTCTAGTAGGTTACAATGGCGTTCAATAAAAATAAGATGTTGTTGAACTTTGTCATCGTTGGAACGCAACGAAGATTCTTCTTTTTTCGTAAATTATTTTCATTATTAACGAACATATTAAATGAAGTAAGAAGTTCTGAGCGTTTTTTCGCTTTATTTTAACGATGAAATTAACATAGTTAGGATTATCCGATTTAGATCAAATATGCGCCGTTTTGTCCGATAACTTTTGTCCATTTTGAAGGTAATTTCATAATTCCGCGATTGAAGAAGTCCTCGTCCCTATTGGTAATAAACTTGACCAGCTCATTTTCACAAGCCTTTCTTGAGGTCAGTTTTGTACCATCAAGAAAATTTAGCAAATGCTTGAAAAGGTGATAATCGCTTGGTGCCAGGTCTGTACTATACGGCGGGTGCGATAGAACTTCCCATCCAAGCTCTCGGAGCTTCTGGCGCATCGTTAAAGATGTGTGCGGCCTGGCGTTGTCTTGATGGAACACAACACCCTTCCTATTGGCCAATTCTGGCCGCTTCTGATCAATTGCCTGCTTCAATCTGGTCAGTTGTTGATAGTAGAGGTCCGAATTGAGTGTTTGGCCCGATGGGAGCAGCTCATAGTGGATGATTCCCTTCCAATCCCACCAAGCACACAGCAGAACCTTCTTGGCCGTTAATCCGGATTTGGCAATCGTTTGGGCCGGCTCATCGCGATTGGACCACGATCTTTTTCGGCTGTTGTTCTCGTATGTGATCCATTTTTCATCGCCAGTCACCATCCGCTTGAAAAATGGGTCGATTTCGTTACGTTTCAGCAAATATTCGCAGGCATCAATTCGGTCCAAAAGGTTCTTTTGCGTCAATTCGTGTGGCACCCATACATCGAGCTTCTTCTTGAGACCAGCCTTATGCAAATTGTTCCAAACGGTTTTCTGGCTAATTTTCAGTTCATGGGCAATGGAATAAGTGCTCACATGCCGGTCCCACTCGACGATTTCCATGATTTTATCGACATTTTCGACGATTGGCCTACCAGAGCGTAAACAGCACAAATTTTTTTGGCCGCCTGCTCCGCCTTTTCACCTTGGTCGTAGTGGTACAGCAACCTGGCTTGAAATTTTACCGGTATACTGGGATGTATTTTTTTCTTAATTGTAAACGAAAATCAGAAAATTGTTAAATATTCGAGTTCGTGGAGGGAAAACCTTCAGGAAATTCGAGCGTTTCATCGATGAATGTTAAAAGATACCATTAGTTTTTTTTTCAGACATCGATGCATCCAATGAAAGTTCAACTTCGAAATTTCATTAACTTCCGGTGCATAATTTTCGAATAAAAAAAAAAAGAATCAAATCCAAGAAATTTTGCCGTTACTCATGGAAAATCGTCAATTCAGCCGCAACTAATATCTCTTGCAGACCCGTTCACTTTTTAATCTTTTTCCTCCTCGAAAACGACGTAATGGAACTCACGGAAACTTTAAAGTTAAACTTTTATTGAAAGTGTCTACGTAAGAAAAGAAAAAGTTTAGTATTCTTTAGCATCCATTGGTGAAATTTTCGGCTCTTAAAGTAATAGATATTGAAGATTGCAACGTTTGAATGCACCAAAAATTCCTTCCAATTTTGTTTTGTTTCATGTTCATTATTTCCCATGATATTTTTTGTAGATTTCGATTACCGATCTCTAATAATAGTTAAAAAAAAAAAAACGATTGATTTTTCTAGACCCTAAATGTGCCAATTGGGGCAATACGAGATTGTTTTTGAATTTTTTTTTCGTATTTGAATTGAATAAATCTTTGGTTAAATTTCAAATATGCTAACTTCATTATCGTTAGGTTTACGGATAGTTTATTATTACAGGAGGACGTAGACCTCCGGCACGCAATCCACGCTCTAGAAAGAAGACAATGACATATCAAATAACTAAAATAAAAAGGAGAGAGAGAGAGAGCATGTAAGTGTGCATTCCGCGTGAAACGTTCCATACAACACACACACATTGCAATTTTGCCAACGGTAGAGCGCCATATACGTGTGTAATAGGTAAAGAGTTAGGCGCAGGCTTTTACACACGCGAGGTCGCCGCGCTTCGGGGAACGCGACGCCGACACTCGTGTGTTGCACGCTCGTCTCTTTTTACGCGCGCACACTATCGCAAAAATCTGCGTATCCATGAACGCGTCTCTTGCTTTCTTGCTCTCACTCACTCACTCACTCACTCTCTCTCTCTCTCTCTCTCTCTCTCTCTCTCTCTCTCCCGCTCTCTCTCTCGCGATTCGGTCTCGACTGTGCAAATTTACGTTGCGCGCATGGGCACTCCCACGCGCCGCTTCGCTCATTGTGTGTGCGTGAATATCTCGCTTCGCTCCTCTCTATCTCTCTCTCTCTCTCTCGCTCTCTCTTTTGAACAAAAACCGTACAGCGTCGAGAGACACGGAATACAAAAGAGAGAATAAGAAAACCAACGTATGACGCCCGATATAAAAATAATCGTGAATAAAGTTGGTACGATAAAAAGCGTAGGGATTTCGTTCCCACAGTCGCGGAGAGCAGTTTCAGAAGCCAGTGAGCTCTCGAGACAAAGAGAGAAGGGAGAGAAAGGAAGAAGGCGGGTTGAGAACGTGTGAGAGAAAAAGGGGAGAATGTCAAGTTCGATTCACTCAGGTGTCGGTATAACGAGACACCATGACTTTTCTCGTCTATGCGTCCCCGACTTTCGATGTTTACATTGCGAGAACGTATATAAATTTCTTCGAACTTCAATTGTATTCGTAAATATAGACTGCCTCGCGGAGACGCGGTACACTCGATTTTTCGTAGCTCTTTTCGATGCCACAATTATGTCGGTTGGCCAATCGATATTTCTCAAATTTTCATTTCATGTCCGTTCTTTTTTCCCCTATGATGTCGAAATTAGCAACGTTGGGATGCAATGGTATTTTTTTTTTTTTCGAATGGCCAAATTTTGCATGTTTAGTCTATGAAAATCAGTCAAGCTTTTTTTAACGTCCTTATCGAAGATATGCAGCCTTAACATCCAAAATTCACAAAATAACGAAACGAAGAAAAAAGAAAATTCGTTGCATTCCAGTGATGCGAAGTACCGTACCGCAAGGCCATACGAAGGCAATATTACAAATAAATTCATTAATCACGGAAATTCAATGTTCGATCAAACTGGGCCGTATTTTTTCGTATACAAAAAAAAATTATCTTCGAAAAATTACTGCCAGCTTCTTTTTCGTGCGCGAACCGTGATATTATTTTTATGTGCAAGCAGGTTCGCTTTGTGCCGAATTGGCGCGTGTTGCGGTCTTGTCATCCGGGATACGTGTGAGGAAAAAAAATTGTTCCCCAGACCTGCTTGCTTGTGTAAAAAAAAAAATCATGTTTCTCTTGCAAATTTCTACCGAGTCGACTTTTCGCCTGCAATCTTTACGTTTTCTACGTCATATCGGAGTAGCATTCACAAGGAATTTCAGAGGCAGTAAATTCGAACAAACTCAGTATATCGCAGTTTTACGAAGCGAGTAAAGATTTGACGATACTGGTTGTTTTACTTTGCCTAAGTTGTGGCACGTAGAACTACGTGCCGGACAAAGTTGCATCGAATTGAGAACGAAAGAGCTTGGAAAATCGTCGCTAATCGTCGATTAATCGGTGGTAATCGGTAGCACTCGCAACAGGTGAATAATCATTGCGATCAATTCATCAACGAAGTCCCTTCTCGTTCGAATCTATTCTCGAAAAAGCAGTTCTTTCGCACTGTTTTCTTTTCCTTTTCAAACGAATAACTTAAAACATTGTTTGCCCGTTACGTATATACGTTGTAAAAAAAATCATTTAAATTCGTGAAAATTGGTAATTTTGTGTGAAGGCAAAAAAATAAATATGAAAATTCTGTAAATAACAAAATCGTATAATATATTGATTTGTACGTATTGCGCAAATTCTTTTTCCTTCAATAGAAAAAGAAAAAACAGACGCCGATTTTGAATTTCGAGAGAGATATATCTTCAATCTCAGTACATATACACACAGATATGGCCGAGTATGATGAAACAAGTATTAGGTCGTGACGTGCAAATTGTGTTCAGTCTGAAAAAAAAAGCCGGATAAAATTTTGTCACGAGATAAATCGCATTTAGGAATAGTGACTCGTTATTGATCGAGGAATGTAAATGTTTACGAATTCAAATGAAGCGTTATGAATTATTCACACAGCCAAAAGTCAACGGGCTCGTAAAATTTCGGAAATTTATACAGACCCAAGAGTCCGTCGTCAAATGATTGAATATTTTTATTTTTCAGCATAGCCCAAAGCTATTCCGTAATCCAGACAATATTTTCCTCGTCATTCAATGCGAAGAAAAACGCGTTTTTGTTTTTCTTCATCAGTGAATTTTACCTCGAAAGTCCGAGATTTTCATGCAAAAATTCCTTGTCTTTGTCTCCGATCGAAAAACAATTGAAATCTACAAGTGCATTTGGCAAATTCTTTTGATTCGTAAACTTTTTTTTATTTCTTTCTCCGTAACAAAAAAATAATTTAACGTATTTTCAGGTGATTTGGGAAATATTGAAATATCTCGGTAAGTCTTATTTTCTCTCGTTAGATACAACAATGCGCGTACGCGGCTTTATTGCGCGTAAGGGAAAAGGATATAACGACCGAGAAGGAATGGGAGATGACGCCACGCTGCCGTGAGACGATGTCGAAGCATCAGGTTGCAAGGAATTCGCCACGTTCGACGCGAATATGGCTGCGCATATACCGGATCATGGGTCCAGGCAGCAGCACTGTCGCGTTTCTCTATGTGTGTATCCATGATTCTCATATAGGTGGATACAGATGTACACGCACACAAGCCTACGAGAGAGCGCGCGCGCGTACTCCATAGTCACGTCGAACGCCGTACATGCGCCCTAACGCTGCGACGCTCCTGGCAGCCGGCTTGTTGCCGCCGTTTTGTGTATTCATCCACGCGGGACACGAAATAGCCGTTAAAAATACTAATACATCACCTCTGTTCGAAGCGTATGATGAAGAAAAAAAAAAATAATTTACCGAAGAACGGAGAGCTCGAACGAGCAAAAGTAAAAAAAAAAAAATATTACAAGAAAAAGATTTACGAACCAAAAGCGGTAGGTGCGCGTCGTTTAAACGGGCGTCAACTAGTCGAGGAAGCACACGCGGCGTTCCCTTCGGTGAATCGTTATTCGAGCTTGCCGACGAATAAAAAAAAAGAAGCGTTTTGCGTCTCGGTCAAAGAACGAAACAAAATACGAACGGGGGGGGGGAATTGACAAAAGAAAATATAATTTCGATCACACTTTTTCGTTAAAGGACACACAGAGAGACCAACACGCGCACGAGGGACCGCGGTAAAGCGAGCGAAAAAAAAAAACACACATATACACGCGCGGCGGACACACAAAGCGCGCACTTTTTGTTTCACTCCCCCGGCTGTCAGACGCTAGAGCCGCGGCGTGGCGAGTAGAGAAAAGAAAAGAAGAGGCGAGAGAAGAAGCGGTGAGAAACGCGCGAACTCACGGAAAACGGCGTCTACCGACACTCGCCTGTTGCGAACTGGGCGGGAAGAGATGAGAAAACGTTTTCCCCGTCGATACGTATAAATCGATTTGATATTTAACTATGAAAGGATGAAAAAGTTGGAAAAATATAGACGGATTCGTTCAGGGAACGCGTTTGAGAGCGGTTATTATACGTGCGACGCGTCGCTAGACCTCGTGACGAACTGCTGGGGCCGGTGCTTTCTGAGAGCCGCGCGCCCCCCTCCCTCATCGCCCCTATCCCCTTCCCCTCCTCGTGCTCTTCGTGTCGCGGTGAGAAACACGAACGAACGCCGAGAGCCGAAGTGAGACGCAGTGAGTTATAAATATATATATATATGTACATACGTGCGCGTGTGTTACACACAACCGAGGCGAATACACTTATAGCTTTTATTATATTATATTTGTTGCTGTCAACCGTTTTTTCCCGCGTATTTCTTTTATTTCTTTCGAGTTTACGCGTGTCGTCGCGCGCGACGCTCGAGTTACATCGAAGAATCGCGACAAAGGACGATCATTCGCGAATGCGATAATTGCCACGTGCGCATCGAAAACTCAAAAAAAAAAAAAACAACCATAGAAAAGCAATTCTTTCGGGAAGTTGTTTTTCGAAACGGGAATATTCGAAGGTCGGAATGTCGTTATTTGCGTGAATACAATAGTGACGCACTAGCGCTACTCGGCAGGTATAAAAAAGACGGTTTCTTTCGAGTAAATTTGTGTACAAACCGGAAGAGCGATACGGCACCTACGAAATATATAACGATATGCATGTACGTGTGTGTAAATTAAAGTTCAGGGTATTATTATGTATGTGGGGGAACATACATACACACACACGCGAATGTAACAGCGTCGTGGAGATGACGTGAAAACTTTTGGCCACGAGTTGCCACTACCGGTGAACAGAGAAGGAAACAGTAGAAGGACCGAGAAAGAAAAAAATGGCGAGGGGGCAAAGGAGCGAGGGCAGCAAGAAAGCCAGCTTGCTCGTCGCCGCGAGGGGGGTGGAGTAAGGGTAACACGCGAGAAAAGGAGCGATGGGCTCGACGCAGAGAGCCAGAGAGGGGATTGAAAAAGAAGAGAGAGAGAGAGAGAGAGAGAGAGAGAGAGAGAGAGAGAGAGAGAGAGAGAGAGAGAGAGGAGAGAGAGAGAGAGAGAGAGAGAGAGAGAGAGAGAGAGAGAGAGAGAGAGAGAGAGAGCACAATTCAGTACGAACAGCCTCGCTATAACTCGAGGAGTAGGGACCGGCAGACCGAAAGAGGGGAAGGGGGGGGGGGGCTATACACTCACGGGTCGCTTAACGGCAATGCCGTGTGAGGGGAATACCGGGGAATGCTTGGCGGTCGACTGTTTGACTGCGAGCATGGAATGAAATTCGCGGCTTGAGCAGAAGGAACGCTTGGAAGGGGAGAATAAAAGTGTAGGAAAACAGAAGAGGTCTTCGCGGCAATCCTCGATCGTAATGGACGGATGTGCTGTCGAGGAGCGACCAAAGAAAGCATCAAATTCTTATATAGTATGAAAAAAAAAAAATAGTTGAGCGAGCGAAACTTTCTTACCGACCGAACTCTCGGCGGCTATGTCAGAAAAAACCGACTACGCAGTACCATGCTATAACGCGACGAGGCGTTGTCGTCGTCGTCGACGTGTGTACCCGTACTCCATGGAGACTAGATACGACAGTCCACACTCGGCATTTCGACTCGTCCCCAAAATTACGAATATTGAGCGTGGCGCTGCGGTCTTTCGAAGGTAATATGCTATTGTATACTTTGATGTAAACAAACTATCGGATTCGATTGTAGGACACACGATTAATCTATCTAAACTTAATTAAGTGTGAGTTATATAATAATTTTGAAGATCAAGGAGGTACGATTATTTCCTCAGGGTCAACAAAGAGACTAATTTTATGATACCCCACGGGTGTTCTGATTTATGTGAAATTATGTTGTATATTCGTATTGTCGATCCCGAAGTGCCAAATTTGTGGTAAATATTCTATTTATTGCATATTTACTAATGAAAACTGAAAAATTCGATCCTCAACGTCTTCCGGAGTCTTCACGACGATTTCCAAGCAGTATCGAGATTCTGTAACTCGGTAGTGACCGTTTTCGATGTCGTTATCTAGCGACAGCCAATAAGAGGCTCCCTTTCTTCTGGTCGTGCATGCGATTGGCTGTCGCTAGCCGGCGACAATGAAAACTGTCGCTACATAGCTAGGTTATGCTCGCCAAACGAATCAGCTGTTACGCTTGACGTTGGCAAATTTATAGGTACTATTTCGTCATTATGACAATATTCAACTAGAAGTTGAAACCGTTTTATAATGTAGTGCTTGAACTACACGGTGAAGTTCGAATTTCGATTTTTTACAATATCTATTATGTCTAATTTATCAAATTTCAGTTTTCCAACGACGTTAGTTGGATACTTGAGTAGCAAAAACCGTGATCACCGCACTTCCGGTCGACCGCCTTCATAAGACGACGTGCTTCACTTGCTCAAAGTGCTCGACTTTGCAATTTTATTACGCAAAAGCTGAACGGTAAATATAGCTCAAATTTTTCCAAAGGGTGCATAATATATTCGTCAACATCATATAAAAATTTCAGGCCCGAAAGATAAATTCGACTTAAACGATACGCTGTTTGTTACGAATATAGTATTGATACAGCAGCGTATTTTTTTTTCAGTGACTGCACGCAGGTGCATAGTTTTTTAATGGATTTTTTTGTACGTAATTCATCGGAGTACAAAAACGAGTATGCATTACAAAACTTGACAGATTTAATTAAATTTATAAATAATCAATTACATAAATAATTATATACTTAAAAAAAGAAAATCTTTCCTCTTCATTTTTAAACAATAATTTGCATATGTATACTCTCCAGCCCGGTTCGTTGTGAGGTTAGAACCTCGTCCGATCACTTTCACCTCGTCGACCGATATATTAGGGGGCGTTCATTAATTACGTGAGGTGTTTTTTCTTTAATTTGAACACTCCTCTCTCCCCTGGTGAGATTTGGTGAGATGTGGAGGCACCCCCCCCTGCCCCACACGTAAGATTTTCCACATAATTTTTAAATGATTACATTTATTCCATATATTCATGTATTTTGCTTCATACTACTAATAAAGACTTACTGATAGAGTGTTTTATCAAATACATTTTTTCCTGTGAAAGAAGAAGAGGATAAAAATGACACTACGTTTGAGATGCACTATATCGTCTTTAATCTAGTGTTGTTTAGTTAAAAAAAATTGGGCACCTTCCCTACTCGATCAATGGGCAACTTGATTCCAAAGAATCTATTGAAATGAACAGAAAAATGTTTGATTAAAATTAATGAAGAAGCTAATGAAGCAATAATGTAATTAATGCCTACGAATAAAATAAGAAGATTACTAAGATTACTGAAAATCAGTCATCGCCCACCACTGTCTACGAAAATATTGTATTCCACATTACATCGTTATCGTGCTACATTGTATAACGTAAGAATACATTATTCCTGGAATTTCGCAAAATATACATGCGCCTCCGTACGTTGACAATTTTCTACAGTAGAATTATGAACAACAAAAATAATGCCAATTTGCTCGCAAGACAATAAACAAGTCTAAAATTTACAATTAATATCACGCGCCAAAAAAGTAAATTTGACATTTCCATCGTTCCGGCCAATTCCAATATTTCGATCGAACGAGTCATAAACTTTATTGGGTATATAAAAAAACATATTATTGTGGCCGAGCGAACAGAAATCGCTTTTTATGACGTAATTTCCTCGCCAGACTATTCGTGCCTGATGCATTGTAAAAATTGTAACAGTAATAATAATAATATAATTCATATTCGTGCAACGCACGTTCGAAGGGAAAAATACGAAAGCCCCCGATGCTATATATATATATATATAAGAACGTAAAATAAAAAGTCCGCCAAGCGAGACACGACGGTAGAGGCAAAGGCAGAAGAACAAAACTAAACCCGACGAATGAGATGGGAGAAAGAGACCTTGCTCGTGCTGCGAGTGTAGTTATGCTTGGGGTTAGCACTGGGTTGGACGATGCCTTTGTATCGTGGTTGCCCTCCTACCTCTCTCTCTCTCTCTCTTCTCTCTCTCTCTCTCTCTCTCTCTCTCTCTCTCTCTCTCTCTCTCTCTCTCTCTCTCTTTCTCTCTCTCTCTCTCTCTCTCTTTCTGTTCACCTCAATCCCTTCATGCTCTTGGGCCGGCGCCCTTAGACGCCGGCAGGTGAAAACTATCCGTCACACAACCTTCGTACTTTATGGCTCCGCACATGCAATATTGTACGGCACTGTGCAGCACACTGGCACAGCATTCATTCGACCAGTGTGATTCCCCGACGTGCCGCACGGCAGCAATATTATTACATTACCAATTTTACTCGGAATACCTTTCAATGCTAAATTCAGCTTCAACTTTTAGGAAAAATAACCTCAATTAACCTTTTGTATCAACGTGTGACAGTTTTGTAACAAACCATCTAAATTCTCACAAAATCTTATATTGACACTTAATCCTTTTTTAAGGAGATTCGAGCGTTACCCACAATCCAAGATTAAAAAAAAATATGCATGTATGTATCGTGCAGAATATACCGAGTCTTTACGAATTGTTCGCCATTTCTTTCACCGCAAAACACCAGAGCTAAAAAATAGTTTAATGTATGTAGTTTCAGGTGCAGTTAGATGGGCAAGACTTTTACGCTACGGGTGACGTTATTTTTTTTTTGGCTATTTAGCACCAAGATAAGCCATTTATAACAACGGATTGACGTAAACTAAACCTTTGTAAACATTTAGGAAAAAAATCCCATCTTGCCTACCGAAAACCATATATATTCAATATTGAACCATCAAAGTTTGATAAAAGATTACGATATTTTTAAATCTTTTAATCTTTTAAATATTTTTCATCTTTTGAATCTTTTTAATCTAATAAAAGACTACGACTCTTTCATAATAAACATCAATTATTTTATCCTTTTTCAAGTTGGTAGTAACACAACAGTTCTTCTTTTTCACGCAATAAAAGTATAAAAATGCATAATTTTGCCCTTTTGTTATATATTTTATGAAAACTTAGCATCTACAGAATGAATCTATACCTCGTATGTATTTTTTGAGGTTTATTGAAACAAAAAAAAAATCATAAACCGTCATTTGGCTCAACTGGACCGATCCAACCTCCTTAATATCACACGATGGCTACAAACCGTTCTATCGTTTTTTCTTGCAAATCCGGCAAACTAGGTAGCGTTAGTTGGATCAAAATGTATTCGAAGTATATACGTCGCGAGACTGCAAGATTCGAGTGTGCGTAAAGTTTGCGAAAATCGAAAAAAAAATATATAAAAACGACAGAGATTACGTTTCTGTTTGGGTTTGTTTGGACTACAAGCAAAACAACTGATTTGAAGCAGTCCATACATCATAAAAGGAATCTGACGACACGATGTAACATGCGTCTTACACTCCCTTTATTACTTTATAGCCCACTGATTAAATTTTTCAAAAACTCAATAAAATGTATTTTTTTTTAATCTATTAACACCTATCATAAAGACAAGTATTATTAAATTTTTACGTTGTTGAGTTACGAAGAGTTAAAACTTTTACCCTATGAGGAATAAAATGCGTAAATTTTCGTATACATCTATATCTTGTCCATGCCGAATTATCATAGCTTTTGCATAAAGTGTCAGCCTCCACCATATGAATGAAGATAAAAAACGTCCTTAAGGATGTTTCGGAATGACAAGATGGTCATGAAAAGGCGGTGGAACTTCAAGGATAAAAAAATATTTCCCGTCAGAATTTCACTAATCCGGTAGAAAACCAGATAAACACTTTTTTCCTGTTTGGAACTTTAGTAAGTTTACGAATTTGAAACTTGTCATCGGTGCGTTGTTAGCCGCACCGACATCAATATATTGACCAGAGATAGTAGAATAATCTAGAATAAATGAGTTTGTACAGCGTCTATAGAAACTTTTTCGACCTATTGTATATATACAGGGTGGACCACGCAACGTGTGCACCTCTTTTACGACCAAAATATGCGTTGCACGAAAAAATGTTTTATACAAAAGTTATATCAAGTTGGAGATTCAAATCTACTACAAATTTCTGAATGGCAGTGTTTACATCACAGTGTTTATCAATATGAACACATTTACCACATCACACACACTTATCATGATTCACAATCTTCTCAATGATTGTAATCCAGTATTAAAGTATCCTTCGGTGATTGTGCGTGATTATTATCAGAAAGATAAAAGTGAAAATGAATTTTTCTAATAGTGATACTATTAGAGATTGATATTACGTGAAGAAAATTTTCAAGTAATAAAGTGAAATTACTCGTTAGCTATTAACTCTAGGGCTAATAAAGGTCTATACTTTTTTACTCAGAATTCGATACTCTATCATATTACGCTATAAAAAATAAAGCATTCCATTTGAAAAAATAAAGTTGACCTTCAAATCTTCGAAGTGCCTCCACCTATAAAAAAAATAAATGCACCACATAGTGTAGCCTTATAAACCATGTAACTTTTGTATAAAACATTTTATTGTGCAACGCATATTTTGGTCGTAAAAGAGGTGCACACGTTGCGTGGTCCACCCTGTATATATATAGCCGCAGCGCGTGGGCGTGCAAGGTTTTTACAAGATAACTAGCGCTACAAGTGGCAGAGTATGACACTAATAAATCCGGACATTTCGCATAGCGAAAATGCCGAGTGGTGTCATACCTCTGAGCTGAACGAAGCGATTAGCTTTTGCATCGAACGCCATTCTACCACCTGGTGCACTGCGTTCCTCGCTAGGGGTGGATTAGGGATAGAAGTGTGTGTACACAACTTTCTTATTTATAATAGTACGACGTCAAGAAATATCGTTAATTTTCTAGCTGTGTGTATATGAAACTCGTGGGGGTATTTTTCTCGTTCCATAATGCACCCCGCTTTTTCTTTGTTGAGCGGTTGCTGGTGTTAGCCGAGTCTTGCGGCTAAGTACACCATCTGCCTCTCGCTTAATTAATTGACCTGTCTGTCTTAGTCCCGTCTTCTATTTTTCCCTCGCCATTGCCTCCTCCTCCAACTTATCCTCGTCGTTTCCTCTTTTTTTTTTTTGCTTCCCCATGCCCGGAGAGACAGCTTTACGTATTATCACGAACGAGGCAAAGAAATGGCTCAGCCTCGAATTCGCATTCGTGCTTAAATAAATGAAAGCGCGAAATTACGCCGTTTCTCACTTCGGTTACGAAAAGAGAGCGCTCCTTCGCTCGGTCCAATTTTATCGGACCTGCATCACTGAACGTTCTTCAGCTTACGGAATATAATCTGGCTAATTAATTGCTAGCTTTATCATCTTTCGACATTAACAATTAAACAAATAGACAACTATTGACTGCCGTTTGATAGCGAATTAGGGTTCAATACCTTGATAACTTCGGATTGAAAAAAAAAATACGTTTTTGCAAATATAACTTTCCCAAGCTTTTGAGATGTGCGTTATTTTTTTTTTTTTTACAAGAATAGCTTATGAAAAACGGTATTTCAAGAGTATTCGTTGGGATGACCGTGATCGATATCCGTTGAGGCCTGAACGACTCGGATTCATCCTATAAATCGATTGATCGAAAGCTCGGGTGCTCGTGGTGAGCGACCGTTGAGACATAACCTCAAAGGCATGCGGTGACGTATTTCGAGATCGTTACGTGGCTGAATATTGGCTTCGTAAATATCAGCGTAGTCCCGGACGTTTATGGAACAAGCATTACTGCGCCCACTATCGCTGCCCATCCTGACCCATTTCCCCACGAAACTCCAGTCGGCAGTGCACGATATCGTGGCCTTTTTTTTTCTATACGTATGAACTTATCGATTTTTGGCGTGAGAAAGGGTGAATTGACTTCCCTCTCACATTGCAGCATCCAATGTTACTTCGCTTACCTTTTAACCTCGTTCCATCGATCCTTTTTCTTTCCACGACGTCGATTGGTCAGGGCTTTATATCCTGAAATATCAAACTCCATCGACACGATAGAGCTTCGGTAAACCAACTTCTCGTTTTTCTCCAAATATGCGTACGCAACGTATTCTTCAGATAATCGGATTACGCAAAAAAATGTTGCTTTGAAACATAAACATTTTCCATCCTCCGTGGGAAATATTCAGTGTCTGTTTAGACAAATGTGAATTGCAATTTTTTTTATCTTTTATGCATTCAGGCTTTCATTTTGCGACTCGACCACCGGCAGGAACTCTGACCTGTGATTTCAATAGATTTTTTTTTCTTTCTTTGATTTTTTGGGTACTTTGTCGTTGCAAAATCAATAGCACGAGTAACATTTGAGAAAATTCATTTTCAACAGAGTGTTCAACTTTTATTGACCATTTATGGTCTTTTCGGAAATCGGCGTCCAAAGGGGATAATCGAATCATATCCTATTTTTTTATACTGTTGAACAAATGATACTGGCACGTTTGTATCTTTGCGGAGTTTATTTTGTAAGCGGGTGTGAGGATTTTAATGGAACGAGGTGAAATTACCGTTTCCGGGTGCGAGAAAGTGATTTATCTACAAATTCAATTAATTATCTTGAATTCAATTAATTATAACGACCTAACAATCTACTAGTAATGAAATTAATATGTTTGGATTAGGCTGGAAACTGATATGTAAACTTTGAAGTTGATTAAAAAAAATAGAATGAAGTCTAATGAAAAGGTACAATTGATTGTTCAGAGTATACATGAAAAGGATAAACTTTTTTTTTAAATACAAAGTGGCCGCACACTTTTGCAGTCTGTCCAAAAGCATTTTGACGTATTTTGCAGTATATTGAAAACCTTTTTGCAATTGGCGTTTTGTATATTTTTTTGTTTTTGGAAAAAGTGGAAATGAAAGTTCACGCCATTTCTTCAAGAATCAATATTTTTCACAATTTTCGCTACTTCTTTAGTGCCTTGTATTCTCATTGAAAAATGCTTTACTATTTTGCTCCTAGGTGTAATCCTGAAGAGTGAAAAAATTCCTCCTCGGAGGGTTTCAGACAAAAGTATTTTTTTGAAACAAACTGCTGGTGTGCCGCCCTTTTGTAATAAAAAAATCTTTTAAAAAATTCTGTATATTTCTTCTTGTGTATATTTGAGGCACCAATAATTAATTTACAATAAAGTTTTTCAATTCTTTTTTAATGTACTTCAAAGTTTTCGTAGCACTCTTATGCCTAACATGGGAGTGTCGGTTCCTCACTATCTGTGATTTTTTCTCAGCGTCTCAATCTTTGGAAGTAAGATAGCAAAATTATTTTTTTTTTCATTGCCTTTGTCCTCTCTCTACCGATTATCACGAAGTCTACCAGGCTCATTATCTTCAATGAGAACGATTATTAACAAAATGATTCGTCATCATTCGCTCATTTCCACAGACTTCGTGTAAATTTTCACCGCAGGGTATCAAATTACAGTAAAAAATGGTCAAAATTGCCATCGATTCGCAACTTCTGACACCGGGGGAGCCTGTCTGACATTCATTGGAAAATCGCGCGACGAGTAAACACTATAGAAAACGAGTTCGTGGGCCTCGAATGCTTTGAAGTAGGTTGAACAGCCGGCAAACCGTTTCGAAATTGAACGATATTCCATTAACGAGAGCGTCGCGGGGGGGGGGGGGGGGTTAAAAAGTTGGAAGCCCGACAATTTCGGGATACTTTTTCACTCGAGAATACCGGCGCGATATATCATTGTTTGTCCTGTCGTTCGTGACCTTTTGCCCGTCGGCCACAAAGGAACCAGAAAACGACAAATTTTGTCTCGTCTGTGCGACAAATTTCATATCAGTTCTAAATTTTTTTTTTTCCCCCATCTTTTTGCGTTGCCGCGTATGCTCAACTTTTGGCGAAATTCGTTTCGTCATTCGTGACGATGGCCTCACAATGGCGGGAACGAAAGTAACCTTGTTGAACTCGCGTAGGATACCTTGGTGGATTCCGAGTCCTTTTTCTCGTTCGTCTAATGCAAAACCGCGCGCAAAAGCCTTGCAACTCGCTACCACCGAGCAACGGTGAATTGTACCACGTCGGAGGTTCTCGGAGTATTCTGAATTTCGAAATTCGGCCCTTCACAGGCAAAGTCCGTTTTTCGCGTCTCTCCTCGCGCAATATACCTTCGGAGTCTTTGACGAGCTCGACGAAGAGAATGCGTGACGTGGTTGATGTAATACGGGAATGCTATATAGAGGGAAGTAGAAAGGGTCGTTCACGAAACTCCGCGGGGCTTCCCTTTCATGGCCCCTCATATGTCTGTACAGTCAGCGCGGTTTCCCTCGAATTAATTTCGGAAAGAGTATCTCGACTTTTCGTGATACCAGACAACCGCGACACTAGCGCGAGCCCTGAACGCCTTCGGGGAATCCCAGTCTGTGAACCGCGCCGACTTGAATAGGATAGGGCGGGACATGTTGAGCAAGTTTGGCATTATCGCCCTGGAATTCCTTTTAACAGTCTGCCGTGTAAAAATGAAACCTACTTTGGCCGATAGGAAATTTATCTGGGAAAAAAGTCTGTAGACAACATTCCTGTTAATAATTCCTTATTGTTTCACAGATCATTGCTCTCAAATGACTAAGGCCATATTTGCTTAAGGGCTTACATACACCTGGGTAGGTCAAAAAGATAGATTTTTCAAAAAGTTGCTCATTCGAAAGTACTATCCTTTGAGTGTCTACCCTGAAAATTTCATAAGGAAATTCGCAGTAATGACGAAGTTATAGCGTTTTGTAACTGACCGGGTAAGAGGCGACTAACGGTTGGGGCGTAGGTAGACGCGGCCTTTGTCATCCGTTTGATTATGAATTTGACTATGAATGAGGTTGACACAGCAAACAAAAGATCTAATGGAAGCATCAACATCTAAGGAAGATCCGTCATATGGCCCAGGAATCGACGATTTCATGTAAGTTTAAAATAAACCAGTTATTTCAGTGTAAAGTGTACTCAAAACTTTGAACGCGTTCTACTCGAAACACTGTTTTCAAAATCGGTACCAGAAATATCTCCGCAACTACTGGACCGATCGGGATCAAGTTTTGCACAGTTATGCTTCACACAATAATCCAGTACTTATCGATCCGTTTTTTCGATACCTGGTATAGTTTTTTTTTCATCATAAGTACTGAACAATTTTGAAGCGAAAAATCGTCTGTTTTATTCCAGTGACTGCCATGACCCGAAAAAATTAAATTTTTAAATTCCGGCTCGATAAGTACTAGTTTTATCTATCTACTTTAAGAAACAAATATATTTTTTTTAGATAAAAAATGGCAGAGGCACGTCTGGTACCGCAAACGCGATCAACAAAAACACGTCCCAGGAAAACGATCGTAACTTTTTTTACCGTTTGAAATTTTTCAACCAAATTTTTACACAATATAGATAAAATGTCATACTTTAAAATGTATATCATGGTTGTTCAATAAAATTCAGTTTTATGCAAAAAAAAATTCTTAAACATAACCTTACTTTTAGCCGTCTCAGGTGTACCTAAGCCCTTAACCTGCCCCGATAGTGGGGTAAGTTGAGCATGAGTATGAGGTAAGTTGGGCAAAGTAAGAATTGCATGAACAATTCAGACGTATGCAACATGATTTGGTACAATGCAGTAATAAACCAACATTTGCTTGTTAATTAGTTAGGTTTTGAAACATTAACATTAATTACAATGAACTTTGAAATATTTTTTTCTCATACAATGGTAGAAGAAAATCTTTCAATCACGTTTTTTTTACTTTTGGGTTAAAAAATAATGAAACGTCCCGTGTTACCATCTCGTGCGCCGAATGTCCACGGTCGATGGCGTGATGTGTTTCCCTCCCCCATACCTCTCTTTCCACCATTTGATTTGACACCCGCGTGCGGTGCTTAGTTTTCAAGATATTTCGATTGCCCAACTTATCCGACTGCTCTACATACCCGTCCCTACCCTAAGTCTTAAATCACCGCAAAGTGACCAATCTTACTCCAAAAATAAAATAACCACTACTCGATTGGATGTTTCTTCGCTTAACTAACTAATATCCAATTTTCAACGTTCAAAATCAAAATGTTCGAACGTTCCGAAGGTCCCAGGCTGGATTCCAGACGGCAATCAACGCATTTTTCCAAACGCTCTGACCGTAAGCTCGGTAGTTAGAAACCTATTTTAAAAAATTGTAGGTCCTTCACAATTATATACTGGGTTGGTGTTGGAAAGGTTGACAAAGTGGCAGAAATTAGGTGGTCCGAAATTGACCGGAAAAAATGAGTGCCCAGTGAATAAGACTCAAGCCCAATAGGCCGAAACAGCTTTCACAGTTTAACATAACAACATTTCTCCACATATATATTGCGAGATGATTTTTCAAAAGCACTGTCACAAGGTAGAGAATGAGTATGAGGATACAGTGAAACTTCAGTTATACGTTTTTCAAGGAGTACAGCAAGTATGATGTATAAATGAAAATAACGTAGAAGTGAAATATAGTATGTATCTGAAACTCTTTAGCATTTATCCCTATTATGCTAATGTTTGGTTTTCCAATTGAAAATTTGATTGGTAGTACTGAAGATACGAGCAAACTCAATTTTGCAAAAAATTGAAATAAATCAGTCTCATTACTTAATTTACACACCTCGTATAACCGAGGTTTCACTGTACATGAGGAAACCACACTAAATCGTACGTAAATCCCAATGTATCGTTTATTAATAAATGTAAGGATCGCTCGTTAATAAGTATAAGGATTTTGGTTCCATTCCAATTGCTTGTTCACAAATGTAAGGCTTGTTTTTATGTAAATATCAGTACAAGAACGATCCTGCCATCAAAGTCAATGATTCCTTCAAACAACAATCAAGGTCTGATCTCACAACAGCCAGATTTGCGAAAAGCCAATAATTATGTAGATATAACAGGTTCATATGTTCTCTTATACATACATCATTTAAATTTTCATTCTTATTTATAAAAACCTTTAAAAAATCATTGCTGTCGAATAAAACATTAAATATTATCAAGTATTGAATATTAAATGTCTTTTGAATATTCAATATTCAATATGAAATATCTATTAATAAAGATCTACGATGTTTCGTTGACTACAAGTTACATGGATGAAGGACGAGGTATCATGGAGTGCACACATTAGAAGGACTCTGGAAACCTTCAAACGAAAAATGGGCTAAAGCACTGTTCGTGTTCTACCCTCGTAGATGAGATCACTTTATTGAGCTAGAAAAAGGGAGAAACCGAATGAGGTAAGTACATTCTTCGTGTCAAATAAAAATTGTCCAGACCGGGCATAAATTTGGTGAAACACCGTCGTAAAAATGATTACATAGTAGGAATCTAGCCGCTTGATGAAGGTAGGTGTGTAATCTCGACCAAATAAATGCCAACGAGGAAAATTTCGAGCAGATTAGAGACTTAACTCTATTCGGGTTATTTAGTTATAGGGACTTTATAGGGTTATTCAAGCTCGACAAAACAACGAAAATGTTTCGCTTCTTCAATACGTACATCATTGCAAATCTACACCCTCGGATTAATTATCTTTCTCAATAAGTTTTATCGCTAGCCTTTCGTATTTGGCAAAACATATGATGCAATGATTTTTCATCCCATAATCATTAATTGAAGGGTCCTTCGTAGGGGTCATTGCTTATACTTACATACAAGTGTATTTTTTTTACAAATATTCCGACATCAATATATTATTGAGTAAAACTAATAAAAAATGTATGCGTAGTAGATGTTGCATCAATTTTTTTTGCACAATAAAAACGTATAAAAAATTCACTTCTAGGGTTCCTCCCTACGAGTTTCACTAAAATCAAAGTTGCCAAGTCTCTCGGTTAATTTTTCTTGAATAAAATTGCAACATATTTATATTTAATTGCAAAAATGATGACTATTAATGTAATTTCCTGACTTAGAAATATTTTTCAACAATATTATGAGTTGGAAATTGTCAAATAATAATAAACTTTTACATGAAATTTCATTCGCAAGAAGTTGACAGCTTGCTGGAAACTCATTGTATTTTTATAAGCATTCTTGCAGCCAAAGGACGGTTATCGAAACTCCTTAAAGGCTGAACCGCTCGTCCAGTGACCAATAAATAGCAACTGTTTTAATGCATTTTCCTGATTTTAGGATCTTTTTTTATACCTTTTTTCCTGGGTCCACCCCTAAGACCGTCATGCGCATCGTTGGCGCCGCCCTTCATCACGCGTCACGTCAACTATTGAATTCGCGTGCGCGCCTCACAGGCGCGCCCTGTATCACCTGTCGTACACTCTCATTATTATTATTAATTGTGCCAGTTAATTAATTACGAAACGTTGCTGGCTGCTGCTGCCGCTGTGCGAACTCGCGACAATCCGGTAACATTCCCCGAATTAAAGACACTCAGGAACCCTGATACAGTCCGTCGCTCTGTAGTCTGTACGTACATACATCTATATATCTCTGTTCAACGTGTACTACACGTGTATTAAGAGTATACCACCGAGGCAAAGAGGGAACGCTCGCATCTCTTCCTTCAGAAAGAAATTCCAATTTTTTCTAAAATATTTTCGAATATTTCAAGTATTCCAATGTTTTTATTTATTTTTTCTATTCCCGAATATTTTAAGTATTGAAATATTTTACAAATGCTTTCCTTGTTTTTCATATTGGTTTCCTTTTTCTTTGTTTTAGTCTTCGAAATTTGTTATTATCAAGCCTTCATTTTTTAGTGAAATGGTTATCGCACGCCGGAAAACTTAGTGAATGTAATTGATTGTGAGATTCGACATATGATGATTGGCGAAAATGGGTACATTTTTTCAGGTTTTCTGATCAGTTGCATTCTTTGCGACAAAATAATTATTTCATAAACACCAAAAGATACTTTCGCATATACCAGGTGTACAAGTATGAAATGCGAATTTCAGACAATAGATGGTGCACCAATGCAGTTTGTGCTATAAAGATTTGACACTGCGCCATTTTGTTGTCTCATCAACAAGTGTCAGATACGCACGAGTGATAAATTGGAAAAGTATGTGCCTAGTGTTGTGTTGTTGTGTTCAATGTGTCGAAATTTATACCGAACAAAGAGCATTCGCGGATAGCATTCATTTTTTGTTTTCATTTGAAGAAAACTGCTGCTGAATCATACCGATTACTTCGAGAAGCTTATGGTGAACATGCTCCATCGCAAGATACGTGTGAACGATGGTTTCGGCGTTTCAAAAGTGGTGACTTCGATGTTGCAGACAAGGAACATGGAAAACCGCCAAAAAAATATTATGAGCTGTTAAAATCTGGGGAAACGGTTAATACTAAACGTTACCAACAACAATTGACCGATTTGAACCGTTCGCTGCTTGAAAAAAGGCCAGAATACCGAAAGAGGCAACTCAAAGTCATTTTTCTTCATGACAATGCTCCGTCACACACGACAAAACCGGTTCGCGACACGTTGGAAGCACTCAGCTGGGAAGTTCTACCCCATGTGGCTTACTCACCAGACTTGGCTCCTTCCGATTACCACTTGTTTGCATCGATGGGTCACGCACTTGCTGAGCAGCGCTTTGGTTCGTACGAAGATGTGAAAAAATGGCTCGATGAATGGTTCGCAGCAAAAGGGGAAGATTTTTACTGGCGTGGTATTCACAAATTGCCCGAAAGATGGGAAAAATGTATAACAAGCGATGGAGCATACTTTGAATAAAGCACTTTTTATCATTCTTCCGAATTTAACGTGTTTTTTTTTAGAAAAAAAATCCGCATTTCATACTTGTACACCTGGTACATTTAAATGATTTACCAAATACCATAAAAACCTTCGAAATATAATTCAATAAAATTATTGCCCGAGTATAAAAAATTTCCGTACTCCTAGTGGGAAATATTAATACAAATTCTTGATTGTAAATAATTAAACCAAGTATTTGAAAAATTTAGTAATAAGCTCTTTAAAAAATTAAAACGTTTCCACTATGGAACTGGTCAGTAAATATCGCTACCTCGATTCCTTCTCCTCGGGAGTGAACCCAAATTTTTCAATTTCAAGTTTAATTTCCGAACGGTATACGCAAAATATTCTAGAATTTACTGGCGAATCGTAATTATTATTTTCAATGGACCAATAATAAAGGAAGCAGCAGGGATATAAGTTGCTGACTCGGCACAGTCTCGAATTGCTTCTCTCTCGCTTTTCCCCTCTCCTCCTTCTCTCGGTAGAGCTTTCCGCAATGCCAGCGGCAAGAGCTTTTATCGAAAGCTTCGAGCCAGCAGAAACCACTTGGCTGTTCAGTAATTGAAATATTCTATGCATAATGTTCAATAGATAAATGTGTAGTATATTATAGCGTGCGGTTGATGCACAATTATTAAAGAAGCGATATCGTTCGGTCGTACGGTAACAAGAACGTGCACGTACAGGGTGTACAACATTTGAATGTGAAGACCACTTCGGAATGGTCAACTAGGAAAAAAAACTGAACTTATCATTAGATTTTTCGCACTTTTCAGCACTGTAGAAAAAGGCTTTACGAGGAGTAACGTAAAATGATAGTCTAACCATTACTTTGTAATCGCCCGGGTATATCTTCAGGGGATCAAAAATAAAAAAGAAGTATATAAATATGAATGATTTTTTAAAGAAAAAGTTCATACCTGTCATTTTTTTCATTACTTGGAGGAAGAATCAGCCGAATATTAATAAAAAAAGTATCATAATTGTATATTGCTACAATTCCACTCCAATATTATTGCGTACATATTTTTAAAATAATTTTTTCGATGATTTTTTCTGCGAAACTGACAAGGCCAAAAATTTGCTGTTTTTTATCAGATTTTTTTTTAAATAACAAGGATTTACTTTATTACAACTTTGTACTCTTTTTATTTCACATTTTGACTGTTTGAACATTAAAAAAAAAATTTAATTGACGGATGTAAAATTGCAAAATTGTTGGCACTCTAGCATCGGCTGTAATTGTCTGAAACAGATGAACCAAACATTTTTTTAAAGTTTACATCCATATACCGTCGGTGAACCAGAAGAATCGAAATATTTGAAGAATTCGCAAGATGGCAACTTAAGAAAGTAAATGTTGCAATTTTTTTATCAAATTTCCACTAGATTTTGCGAAAAAAATTACATTTTCTTATTCGAATTCCACACGTTTTTCTGGTCCACCGATAAACTAATAGTATTAGAAAGATGTGTGCCAAATTTCATTAAAATCGGTTGAATAGTTTTTGAGAAATCCTGCTAACAATTTGGAAAAATGCACTTTTGAGAAAGACCCGTTTAAAGTTTTAACAAGTGGAAACTGAATGATTTTGACGTCTCGCCGGATAATTAGCGATCCCAGCGCCTTACATTAGTCCTTCAGATTCATCATGAGACTGATTTTCCTGCTGTCGATTTTATGAAACTGGTAAAGGACCGCACTCGTCACTCATTTTTTTCCCATTTCCAAGAGATCCCCCAAAGTGTTGCTCACAGCCACTGTTTCCCACTACCGTATCGCGTTTGCACGAAGGCACAGGGAAACTGAGGAACTAGTCAGTGGTGTCACCCAAACAAAGTCATCAAAACTATCTCGCGGTTGGTTATTGGCGCGCAAGCCGGCACGAAGCTAAGCGCCTACCCATCCAAGCATTTTGGCCGAGGAGGATGTGCCTCGTGGTCGACGGTCCGGCTCTTCCGTATCTCTCGTCGAACCCGAGATAGTTGAAAGTGCGTGCCGGCATGGGTCACATGTTTATTCATCGGCGTGCCCGTTCATTACCCACATGACAATATTGGTTGATGGGAGTTGCTTGTATCTCCTGATACGCACCATTTGACATGCGGGCTAACCGTGTGGGCCACACTAACCCGTCATCGCGTTAGCTCTTGTCCGATCTATCCTCACTTTCGTTCCGTATTTCCACGGTTCTGCTCTCACGGGCAATGCCATCAACTATTTGTCTTGTTTGTGGGATTCAGCTTTCCTGAGAAGGCTGAACAAGAACTGTACGTGGAGCAGTTCGTGTCTGTTCTTGAGATGTCTGAATAAGCTTAAAATGTCTAATATACGATTTTTTAATGCATAGTTTAAGGAGTTTCGGGACATTTGACGAAATGCTACCACTCGCTTCAAATTTATACAGTGAAGGACTTGCATACACCGGAGTAGGTAAAAAAAAATCGATTTTTCAAAAAAGGTGCTCATTCGAAAGTACTATCCTTTGAGTGTCTACCCTGAAAATTTCATAAGGAAATTCGCAGTAATGACGAAGTTATAGCGTTTTGTAACTGACCGGGTGAGCAACGACTAACGGTTGGGGCGCAGGTAGACGCGGCCTTTGTTATCTGTTTGACTATGAGTTTGACTATGAGTGAGGTTGACACAGCACAAAAAAGATCTAATAGAAGCGTCAACATCTAAGGAAGATCCGTCATATGGCCCAGGAATCAACGATTTCATATAAGTTTAAAATAAACCAGTTATTTCAGTGTAAAGTGTACTCAAAACTTTAAACGCGTTTTACTCGAAACAGTGTTTTCAAAATCGGTACCAGAAATATCTCCGCAACTACTGGGCCGATCGGGATCAAGTTTTGCACAGTTATGCTTCACACAATAATCTAATACTTATCGAGCCGTTTCTTCGATACCTGGCATAGTTTTTTTTTCATCATAAGTACTGAACAATTTTGAGGCGAAAAATCGTCTGTTTTATTCCAGTGACTGCCATGACCCGAAAAAATTAAATTTTTAAATTCCGGCTCGATAAGTATTAGTTTTATCTATCTACTTTAAGAAACAAATATTTTTTTTTAGATAAAAAAAATGGCAGAGGCACGTCTGGTACCGAAAACGCTGTCAACAAAAACACGTCCCAGGAAAACGACTGTAACTTTTTTACCGTTTGAAATTTTTTAACCAAATTTTCACACAATGTAGATAAAATGTCATATTTTAAAATGTAAATCATGGTTATTCAATAAAATTCAGTTTTATACACAAAAAAATTCTTAAACATAACCTTACTTTTAGCCGTCTCAGGTGTATGTAGGCCCTTAACTCTTTGTCATATACTGAATGTACCCTCCAAATTTTAAATCGATCGTCTTCACCCGTTTCTTTAAAATTGACAATTAAAGAAACACTTTTAAACATAAAGCATTTAACATTATGACACTAATAACGAAGTTGTCATAATGTACTGAGTGATTTTACAGTTTTTCATAATATTTTTAATATTTTTTCATACTATTTTGCGTAAAACTGCTATTCAGCGACGAGCGTAGGCAGATAAAATATCGCCTTATGTTAAAAAGGGTTTTTTTTAATTGTAAATTTTATAGGAACGGTGTAGACGATCGATTTCAAATTTGGAAGGTGCATTCAGTATAGGAGAACGAATTTACTGTATAAATTTGAATCCAATGGTAACACTTGACCAATTTACCCGAAACTCCCCAATAGACTAGAGCCTGCAACTAATATTTTGTAAAAATTCCGTGTTATGACGATTTTTGTGAAGTGAACTTCACTACAGTGAAGTCAACTACGGTGAACACCCCCCCCCCCCCCCCCCCCCACGTGCAAATGGCCTTTTTTTATTTTGCCTTTTGTTCGAAACTGTATTTTATGAAACGGCGTAATTTGTATCTCAAAATCTATTAGTACGATTCGCTTCAAATTCGAATTTTTCAAGCCCATCAATTTGTTGATAACAGATGATTAAATGCGTTTTTTTTGTCGAAAATCGAGCCTCTCTTCTATAGCTTGTCACTGTCGTAATTTCCAAAATTGCAAAAAAGTATCCGGTCATACGACGTTTTTTTTCCATACTGAAATTACATTTTTTGATTTCTCATTCCTGTGCATCCGAGTTGCTAGAAGCACCTACACTGATCGGCCATGCAGCAACGGCACATAGTTTAAATAATAATGTCATTTTTTTCAGTATTCTTCTTTTAAAAAAACTCAAACTTCGTAAGACTACAGAAACATTGTGTGTAAAATCTCAACCTTGTCACTCCGATAGTCTCATGAGGAAAAAATGTTGAAAATAAACCGGTTTTTGAGGTCCCAAGCTTATGGAGACCCGTTAATATTAATTTTTCGCTAAGTCACTCATATTAGCATATATGTTTATGTTAATCTCAATTTTACGTAACATTACTCGTCTTGCATTGTTATGTAAGACGAATCAGAGACAAATTAACTTTTTTATCAGTAGTTCATGAGCTCGTCATCAGATCTGGTTATTCATCCCCCTGAATGAATTTTCCCAAAGGCTCAAAGACCCAGATCGCTTTCTTGCACTTGAGAGCGGTAGACTCGCTACACTTCGCCGAAATCTTTAGGTGAGTTTTCGAGATGCACTTTGTGAATAGACAAGTGTTCGAGACTTTCTTATCTGATAGAATGCAGTTATTTGCGTTATTCGTGTACCTCGTGCTCAGAGTTACAATAATTATAACACGTTTGGCATACTCGAGGGCTCACTGAGTGTGTCCATTACGAGTGCTGCCAATATTTGGAAACCCAAAGAATTGATTGGAAATGATTTGGACAACGGGCAATTCTATTGCGCACGTTTGTATCATCTCGTAATTGAGTATCACTTTTTCCGTAGAAATTGTCTGTGTAAAAAAATGATTTAATCCTTGCCAACAATTAATTGGAATAGAACGATCAATGGAGCGATTCTACTCTTACTGCAATATTAAAAGTTGAAATATGTTCCATAAAACCTGTTGTTACATTAATTTCGAGTGATTCACAAAATATTTATATGCATTGTCCGTAAAATACTTCCTTAAAAGTCTCAGTGGTAAGATACGAGCTATGGGAGAAGGTTGATGAGGCGTTGCGATGGTAATTTAGTCCTTCATATATAACAATCGTTATTTGCAGATCATTAGCGACATATTTATTCGGGCGGTGATCTATTGCGAGGATACTAGTGTGTGCTCGTAAATAGCCCGGTGTACCAAAGTGGTAGCCTGCAAGGTCTGTCAATACACTCGGTTTTGACCAGTTTCCAAACCAAACCTTGTATCATTCATCCATGCCAATTCCCGCTTAATTATTATATATAGCTATTTGATTCCTTGTGATATTATATGTATTACAGTAATATTAATTGCAATATTATACATAGTTATAGTGATGTGGTAGTCTAGGTTATTTAGTAGTATAGTTTTTTTTTCTTCGCAGTAGCAATACTACCTTAGTATATGTAATACTACAAGATTTATCAATAATAATATTACATACACTTTAGTAATATTATTCGCGTTATAACAAAAACGCATATGGAGTAAAATTATTCACGCTATACGAAATCTCGGTTAAGAATCTGGCTTCGACAAAATATTTAAACATCAATGCTATATGTATCAAGGGAGTAAAAAAATAAGGCTGTAATGAACATCGCTTATTGCGTACTAGGTTCCGGCCGCGGCTTCGCTCGCGTGGAATTTGGCCCACAGAAACTTCATTAACAGTTACAACCGAGTTTCAAGTTGATACACGCAAGGACTACAATTTTCCATACCAACGTGTACATCCCATTTCATCCTCTTAAGGGTTGACTTTCGAAGAATCCTTTCTTAGTGCACCTCTACGCTCTTTAAGGAACATCTCTTCGGAATTTCATTGAGATAGAAGCAGGGGATTTGATTTTTCCATACAAACTTCAACACTTCGTTGCACCCCTAATTGGAGGTTGTTTCAAAAAATCCTAAAATATGCGTTTTATGATTTCTTTTGAAGAATATATATACCAAGTTTCAAGTTCATACACCGCAAGGAATAGAATTTTCGATATAAACTTTTACACACCATTTCACCCCCTTGAGGCCTTAGGCCACTCTAGAGGCCAAAAAAGGCCTATTTTGTGATTTTTTTTTAGCGAAACCGCAAAATAAATCGGAATTACAAAATGGGGGTTTTATTATACACGTAATTGACTATACAAAATTATTTTTTCACTGCGATACATGTCAAAATGGCGACTGTGCAGCATTTTTCCGATGACGCCTTTATTTCTGGAAGGTCAACGGCCGGACCAACAGCTCCTATAATTTTTGAGTTATCATGAGACACTAAAGTTTTATCGATTATATATAAAAATAGCTATAGAAGTACGTAGGATTTTTTTTTATATATTGTTTTTTTGTCAAAATGGCGCATTTCTAAAACAAAAAGTATAAAATGCCATGGGAAAATCGTCAGAAAATTATTTATAAAAAAGGAACTATGCAAAGGAACTATGCAAGGAACAATGCAATATAATATAAAAAATTCTACGTAGTGCCTCAGAAAATGTAATTTTAAATGGTCAGTTAGAATTTCAAGTGAATCGGTTGAAATTTGTTTGAGTTATGAGTCCGGCAGATTTGAAAAATTTAGTTTTGAGATAAACCCTTACAAATTTAGTAGAAAGTCACGACATGAATCAAGAGGGGTTGCGCTAGAATTCGAAAATCGAGAACTTAGAGATTTTCCAAAAAATCAATTTTTGGAAAATCCTAGAGTGGCCTAAGGCCTTAAAGATTTTTGTCTCGGGCGAACCATTCGCAGGATTCGAAACGAAAGTTGGTCCATGTATTTTGAGCCAGGGCAACGTTAACATCCGTAGCCTCGCGCTGGCTATCTCGAGAGCGTGTGTACCATTTAAATTCTTTTTTATCCGCCGTCGGTAATCAGGGAAAGCATACACGCGCCTAGCACTAGAGTTTCCGGCACGTCGCGTCTGCATCGCTGATTGCATTACTTTCCGGAACATTGCATATTCACCAGGGTGGTCGTCATTATTCCTTCGTAACTTCGAGATACAACATTTTGCAATTAATTTACGTGTGGTTTGCGTTTTTGTTTTCTATCTTTCATAGATCCTCCTGCCTTTCGGGTCGTTAGATTGATGTACTTTGTCATTGGAGAACTATATTTCAATGTTCCAACTCAAATGTCAGCCATTGAGCAGAAAATCGATATTTTTAACGGTGCTCTCGTTTTATTGAAGTCTCGATACGGCGGGCTTCTTATTTTCGCGATAACGGAGACTTACTTCTCGTTGTTTATTTGTCTCCATCAGCGATCCGGCGATCCCAGTGCTTTTGTCTTCGACCGATACGAAAAAGAAAAGAAATGCGTTGAAAACTTGTCGTACAATGGAAACAATATCCAATTAAATGTGACTGCGGATATATAGAAAGCATTTTTTGTTGTGCAAACGGGAAGGGCTTCTCGAACGAGAACCAAAGCTCCGAGTGCGTTTGAAGAAACGTGGACACAATGTGTACGGTAAGACTCAATGGTCGATTGTTGCGGTAAGGATTACGGTGGTTCACCGTATCATCTCATGAAAATATATAAACGTAGAAATGCGTAGACTATACGAAAAGGAGCTACGAGGGTATCGTAAAACGATGTAAGAACAATCAAACGATAAGTGCGAGAGAGAAAGCTGCAGAGAGACAAAGAACTGGTAATACTACTATCATCAACGACCTTCTTTGCTTGGAAGTAAATGAGAATCATCCGACAAGGTAGCAATTTACTCCAAATGAGAGATAATCTTTCCTAGTGACTTTCGTAATAAATGGGTATAATACGACTTTTTACAAATAATTTAGCAAAATGGATTTTGGAGCCTCATTCTAGAATTTTCGTAACTTTTACTACAACGTGCTTTTGCAAAAGTGATGTAACGTATTTATTTATATTAAAACCATGTAACAGTGACTAATTTCTGTTTTAGTTTCAATTCGCACCTTTTTACTTTCAGACTGCCCACAGCGCAAAAAGACGAGAGTGACAAGTGTTCTTTGACACTGTTGAAACTCTCTCAAGCAATTTTCCCTTATGCTTGGTATGAATACAGAACTGTTATGTCCATAGTTGACATCTATTCCGAAATCGTGAAAATACATTACTTTTTTAAATACTATGTATGCTTGAATGTATTTTGCCGTATCGCAGTCAGGCCGCCGATCAATAATCTACTATTTCGCGATGTTATTGGTTGCAGCTGACTACTGACCTAGCATTTGCGCGTTTTTTCAAAACTTCTAACCTCGGAATAAACAAAAATTCCCCGTCTGTAAATTGATACCCTTTTACACGGTTCCGTTTTTTTTTATTGTTAACATTTGTCTTTTGTTCTTTCCTCCTTTATGCTTCCCTTTTTACCATGCATTCGAAGACTCTCACATATTCGTAAAATTCTTTGATGGGTTTTTCTTTCGTTCCTTTATTCATTTTTCCTTTTAGTGAATCCTCCTTGTGGCCTCTTCGCCACTTTTCCAAATCATCTGCCACTAACTTATTCATTTTTTCTTTTATTTTTCCGCATTCAAATTTTTGTTCCAAACTTTCTTCTTTCTTCCTACGACACCGGCACCGAGTTTCTGCGTTTCACTTTTTACCTCCTTTTCCTATATTTCCCCATCTTAACCTAACTCATGTTTCTTTAGTTCTTTCTTCTACGCCCTTCTCCTCCCAGTACTCTTCCATTTCTATACGTTGTTTTCAGTTTTTGTACTCCCTACAATACGTCGAATTCTCAATATTGTTCCAGTCTTGTTGTATTTCTTGGTCCATTTTTATTCGTAAAGCTCTTTAAATTATTTTTCTTACTCCCTCCATATCTTCGTATTTTATTTGCGATATTGCTCCCACTTACCTCATCCACGGCTGCTTTCATTTCCAGTCCCCAATTGGACTGATTTGCATTTAGTATGGCTTTTTCTTTTAAACTTTTTTTTTTCCCACCAATCTTCCGGCATTGTTATTATCTCACATAGGTAGTTTGCTGCTCTTTTCCATGCTTCTGAGGAATCATTTGGATACATATAGCATAATTTTGAATCGAGCATTTATTAGAGCTCTTTCACATAAGTGTTCACTTTCAAAAGTATGAAATATAGATACAAATTTCGAAAATGAAACAAAATTGAACATTTATGTAATTTGAAAAATCTATAAAAACGTAATAAAATTTTTAAGAGAGTGAAGTAACTGGACCTCATATGATTTATCGAACTTTTTCACGATTTTTTCGATTAATATAATGTTAAACACATATTGTTGCTGAACATTGTGCTAAGTAAATAATTCTCCATCGAATGAATACGATGATAATTGAATATAGCCCATCTCAGGGGTCATTTCGACATTGTATTAATGTTAAATTATATGCTCTACAAATCATAATTGTTCTGTATCATTTTAAGAGGTGAAAGTAAAGTTAAATAAAAAAAATTTACAATCGGTATATAAAAGTGTAATGAAAGTTAAAGCACGTAGTAACATTTTTCATATAATTCGAGATAATCCGAAAACCTTGAGCAATTTTCATCTTTTCAAACGTAAAAACTTTACTTTCTCAATAGAATTCCAGAACAAGAGTCTATCAGCTATTATGCATACATTTAAACTTCGACACCGTGTTGAACTTTGCATAGTTGGAATGCAACGTAATTTCTTTCCAATTTTTTTTATTTCTCCATTTGTATAATTGGAATAATAAAAAAAAAACGAAAAATTAACATGGTAGGTCTCGAATAAGAAAACTGCAAAAAAAAAACAACGTTGCAGTGATTTTCGTCGGCTAAATCTGCTGCGATCTGGGCATTTAAAACAAACTTCAACAATACATTTTGACACATTTTTCAAAGCGCAATCTCCCGACAATCCGATGCACTTGAAACGTTTAAGCCTCTTCGTATTGCAAGCAATTGAGATCGCGTAAATGCCTGCCGACGTTACGTAAGCAGTGCGAGGTCTCGATTTGAATGATTTTCTTGGAATGATTAATTTTGATAGATGCTATATAACAAGACCGAAGAGACGTTGCAGCGAGGAAGATCAAAGTTGAATATAGCCGCCCTGAGTGGCCCAGCGAGGAGCGCGCCCGCACAGTGAAAGAAGACGGAGAATAATGATAGACAGAAGCAGGAATATTACGGGACACCGAATGAAATGGTATATGATCGTTAAAGTGACATTAAAATCAGACCATCAATGTTGATGTATGTGCGCGCGTGTGTGCGTTTATATATATATCTTTATATATCTTTATATAGCAATACCATGTACCGACTCGCGTATCAACCCTGCGGTAATACGTTACTCGTCACAGGTTCACGATCCGATTTTATATTATAATTTTATAGGCTACGTTAAAAGCTCCGATCGGTGAGTAGATAATTTCATGGCTATTTCCACATTTTAGTTACTGCGATGTTATGTCCTTATGGTTTCCAGTGTAATCCTTGTGCTTCAATTCACCTCAAATCGCGCGCGAAACATCAAATTGTATCGGCAAAATCGATAAAGTCATTACAGTTCCCTGTGTGCACCGCGTCGATGATTTCATCGAGATTTTATTCGAATCGTAAAATTGTATTGAATGTTGAATATATCGAGGAATCAGTTTTTCACGCGTTGCCTATACTCTACGTCCCACTTCATTCGCATATACGCCCGATAATACTTCGCAAAACGTATATACTTTAGCCTCGGATCTTTCTGGTGAGGGACCGTATGTTCGTTGAGCGGACACGTCCGAGTAGACGGCGGAAAAAATAGGCGAATTTTGGGAATTATTATCTCAAAAACTATTTGTTCGATTTCATCCAAGTTCATTTTATTCGAAAGTATATACAGTGTGTCCCTCTTATCTCTGCCACCCGAAATAACTCGGTAATTATCGACGTCACAAAAAAATGTTCCAGACAAAAGTTGTACGGTGTGAAGGGGGCCATCAAATGCGACCAATTTTATTTATTTCGGTGGAGGCGCTGACGCACAGTGAAGGTCACCTCTACTTTTTTAAATAGAATGGTACATTTTTTTTCAACCAGCTTGTGGAGCACCTCAAGCCGCATGAAAAACATTCGGGGATCAAAGTCGTTCAAGGTCATTCAAGGTCGGTATCGATGATACAAATCTAAATAGGTGTTCGAAATTAGCTTGAAATGAGAGATATCGGAGATCGTAGTCATCGAAAACACTTCGAATAGCTTCTGTTTATTTACCAACCCGCGTTAATCTGTATCGTATGTAGCTCAATCGACGTTGTCGTTCAGTTTGATTTCGAATTTGGATAAGAGCTATTCATAATTTGAAAATGTACCGGCAATTCGAAAAAGTGAACATGGTACTGTGTTACGGTGAAGCAAGAAAAAATTCCACAAAAGCGCGTTTGTTGTCGATACTGACCTTGAATGACCTTTAACGACTTTGACCCCCTAATGTTTTTTATGCGGCTTGAGGTGCTCCACAAGATGGTTGAAAAAAAATGTACCATTCCTTTTTAAAAAGTGGAGGTGACCTTCACTGTGCGTCAGCGCCTCCAGCGAAATAAAAAAAATTGGTCGCATTTGATGGCCCCCTTCACACCGTACAACTTTTGTATGGAACGTTTTTTTGTGACGTCGATAATTACCGAGTTATTTCGGGTGGCAGAGATAAGAGGGACGCCCTGTATATCGAGGTATATTGGAGGGATATTGGAGGAAAATGGGATTAGAAGGATTAAAGTTGGATTCGTACATAGGATTTTAATGGGCAAACCCGATAAGCATCCAACGTACGAGCGTGACGTTTTAGTATGGGGATCTAATGCCATGGCCCATTGGATCTCTATCAGGGAGTAGTGACTAGTATGGAAATCCAATTGGATCCCTACGACAATTTCTGCACAGGCAAGAATCCTACCTACCGAAGTTCCGATCAGATCCCGATCGGGATATGATACGGATATCCTAGAAGGGTTATCCTCATCGGGATCCAGATGGCGCTCACTACGTAGCACAAGGCGAAGACGTGGTGGCAACAATTTGAAATACGTAATTTAAATACGTATTAAATACATTTTTCTTAGAAAATCAAATAGATCTTTTCTTAGTTAGAACGATCTCCATTTAATTTAAATATAATTACTTAGAATAAATAACCTATATCAGGTTTCTATAGGAAATATAGGTCTTTCAAGGTCTATATATTGTTTTTTTTTTCGTAATTTTTTATTAAATGTAAAGAATTTTGTTGGAAATTTTGTTATTAAAATATATACTTTTTGTCAGTTATACTGAGGCACCAATTTTTACCTATTTTTTTCAGATCCTTGAATAAATGATTTTAGAAAACGTCGAGCGTCTCCAGCTGGTACGGATCGGTATCTTCTGGTGATTTTTACATTCATGCCTGGGTTCCGATTCGATATCGAACTAGATCTTATTCTAGAAGTTTGGGATTCTAGCCTGGTTCCTATGCAAAGTTTCTATTTGGATTCTGACTAGAGTCCTTAATAATTCCCGATTAGGATCCTGGCTGGAATCTGATTTGCGAGCGTTACATTTCGCTCCCGGATCCGATTCGATCTCCGACTGGATCCCGATTAACAAACCAGGGTCTCAGTCCGATTCGGACTGTATCCATGGCAATATTTCTGCACAGGATGTGAATTATAAAGTTCAGCGTCAATCGAACGCGACGTGAATCTACATGCGTGCACATGGCAAGAGGAAAAGAACGAACGAAACATTTCGACTGGCTCAGACAAAGATGAATTAATTTAATTTTGAAAATGGCTTGGCAGATAACTCCTGCTGTACGTACCAGGTGCGATACCGGATATCTATATACGTACGCGTTCTCATGGAAGAATTTTTAACGAATACACACATGACCATAGTTTGTTCTCTCACAGGGGAAATGTGTTACACGACTGTGGCACGTACGGCATAACAGTGCAATTACTCTAACTTCACGTGGTACGTAATGTATAGCGACAAACTCGTTATATCTCCGCGAGCATATGTCCATTATGGCTAACCTCTCTGTACGATTCAGCTTTGCTTGTTTTTTTTTTGTGTTCATTTTTCTTTCACGTTCCTGAAATGTAGGCAAAATCTGACGGAATTTCACGAGGCAGTAGAAGAGAGCAGAAATTGGGTAAGAGAATACGGGGGAAAAAGTGCGGAAGGAATGAGAAAGGGACGCAGAGACCGAGAGCGAAGACCCGAATAAACCAGCAGCCCCATCGCAATAGGCTTTTGTAATACGACACTCGAGATGTACTTCTTTTGGTTGTAATAGAATGGTAAATATTTAATTAGGACGTAACCACGGTATCCCTCAAGAATACGGTCAGGCTAAATTCCCTCGCCGCATCGTGTCCCCACATCCCTTTATTCGCCGCTCCGAGCGCTTGCGAAATTAACACGGTTCGAGCCACGTTGGTCTTTGTATTTTTAATTTTTTTTTTTCTAATTAATACAATATGCCACAGTAGTGAGGCTTTTGTAATACATTTACGCGCCCGAAGGAACGCCCGTAACGGAAGTATGAGATTTGAGCATTGATTAAAATGAAGCACCGCTCGTGTATAGTGATCATGGAAAAAAAAATATTTCCAACAAAAAACGTTTGATACGAAATGTATTCACAGTTATCTCAATACTCTCAGCAGAGTGAAATATAGAAAATTGATATTTTTTTCTGGGCCACAAGCTCGATGCAGACCCGTTAAAGAGCTGAGAGCATGGGAACAGACATTACGAAATTATTTTATGCTTCGTAAAATTTTTATATGGATTTTTTTTTTAGCTAGTTTGCCTGTTATATGTAAAATCGATACATAACATCGATAATCGCTAAATATATATATTCCCCTGTAAAAATTCGATCCAAGTAGAACATAAACGACGCTCTATACGGCACGTAGAAAAAGCAAAATATTGTCACGAATAAATGTTGGCCTTGGCTATTATAACTGGACGTGACCAGACGCTGTGCGAAAATGTCCGAATTATTCGATGGGCCATATCTTACGAGTCGTAATCGCACGCGATTACCTCGCGAAGTGAAATACGAACGGGATCGTCGTGTAAGCTCTAATACCATAGCAACAGGAGAGAAATAAACCACTCGTTGGGTCATTTTAATGGAAATATCATTATTGCAGCGAGCTCGTTATTCATTCCAACAAAGTGCGAGGATGCGATGCATTAATCTCCCGGGACGATGCATCACTGGGCTCAGCGGTCTCGTAGATTTCTCTCGTTTGGTTCGTGTCACCATCCAAATGCACTTGCGGCTCTTTTCGCATGCCTATATATACACGTGCCAACCTTAAACGACTACTCATTCTACCTATTACCACCTCGCGAAGCTTTTCGACTATTTCTATTAAGTGCGGTTTCCAATGTGTTCGGGCCAAACTAGATTGGTGTGCTCATCACGAATACCACAACTTTACACGTCTTGGCAAATCTTCCTCTTAGCGAGAATGCCACAAACACACACACACACACACACACACTTGTGTGTGTGTGGGTATGCAAGAATTTCGATGAAGACTTGAGAAATGATGGTGTACCGAAACGGACGAGCGATCTTCAGCGATATTTTATTATTTTCAACGCCACGCGCCCCATTAGTGCCAAAATCCATTTACCTCGAAAACCACGCTCGTCGTTTTCCTGCATATTCGCCGTCAGCCGCGAAAAACTATACCGAATGAAATAAATTGATCGAGAAGGAGAGCATGAAGAAATGAAAGATGAAAGTAATCGAACTGGGACAAAATAATAGATGCAAAATAAGAAACGTTCCGAACAGTGTGCGACCTTCCATCGGCCTGGATATTTGCCCTCGCGATCTCTCGCATATCTACACATGCTCGAGTTTCTTCGCGCATCCATGTATTATTCAGTTGGTCGCCTTCGCTATGTCATCCTCGAGCGCGACGATGGTCCATCGTTGCATCGCTTGTATATTTATCGCAAAAAATGAATCGACGTTTCAGACACTTTTGCCCCGTCTCAGGTTCGTACGTTCTTGTTACACGCTCGAGCGAACAAAATGCTTACAAATGAGAATAATGAATTTTGCATGGATCATTGAACGAGAAATACTTGCGTAGTTGATATTGAAATCAGACTTGTGGCGAGCAACCACTTTAGATGCTTCAAAAAATCAATTTTTTTCTTCATAAATCGTTACATCCTGAAATTTCAAAACGATATTCGGATTCTTTCTAACGGTATGTATATATTATAAATGATAAAGACTCTCCGCTCGACTCCCAAGCGCGCTCAGGTATCCACGAGCGCTCTGTTAGGTAGTATGTTTGGGCTTGTATGGGTTTTCATAACCAAAATTTGAGTTTTCATAACCCAAACAAACAAACCCAAAATCAACCGTTTGGCGATTAACTCCAAAACATCTCCATTCTGGGTACAAAATAATCGAGGTGGCGGCATTTCTTGCTGCTATTTTATTCAATGAAGGAATTTCAGCCCTACTTATGGTCATGAATGAAATACAAATCGTAGTTGGCAGACAGAGCTACGGATATGCCGAGCAAATGGATCAGATGCGCGTGCCTCGGCAAAATAGAAAAAGTTTATTAGAGAGAAAAGAAGCTCGCAAAGCTCGTAAAGAGGAAACGCAAGCTTCAAATGAGTTGCATGAGGAAGAGGAAGCACTGCTTTGTGGTGCTGGAATCGCTGATTAATCGGTAAGACCCTTTATCATTTGATTAAACACATTTGACTTTGAGTTTTTCGGTTGTGAAACTTTAAACGTGTTTTTCCTCAGAACGACATTTTTTCAATGTGCGGGAATCATAACTCAAAAACTAATTGATGGATCATCTTCAAATTTGGACCACGTTTACATAATATAATTTATTAAAACATGAACCTAAAGTTGGAAAGATTAGATTGTTTAAAACATATTTATTATTGCAAAATTCCGGGGGAAAAAATGCTAAAAATCGATCATTTTTCTTCAAACACGTTTCAGCATTCAATTCTCGATTTTTTTTCAAGATTTAGGTTCATGTTCTTAAAAAACATCTCAAGAATGTATAAAAATTTGTTGGACTATTTCAGATGCGAATTGCGAGCTGCACAATTCCCACAAATCGACAACGACGATGAGGACACGCCAAGGGACACAGCGGATTACACCTTAATTAATGCATGAAATAACTTGCAAAAATTACCAGAGATGTATGAAAATATGAATAAATTATTGTCAGAGTTGCGGAAATTTCACAATAAAAAAAATGCAAAGAATCATCTAATTTCGGTCTCCTAAAGTGGTTGCCCGCCTTAAGGATTTTTATAAAATCCAAACTCGTTGAGGACATTGTATTTTTGCGAATTTCATTTTTATAAAATCGCAAACTTATTTGGGGGGTTGAAGCGCGGAATTTACGTCTACGGACCAATAAGCTACTGAGTGTAAAATACATTTTTGCCAATCTGTATTGCATTGTTCATTTTAAAGACTTTAAACTAGATAACCGCTCCAAAATTGAGATAACAATGTTTAGGCGTTTTCCTGTCGTATGCCTGCCTTCGTGCAGAATCGCATGATCTTTCACATACTCATTGAAAAATTAGAATACGTTCAACCGAGTCTTTCGAGTTTGGATAAAATTCGAAGATTTCAATTACGTAAATATTGTTTAACTATAAAAAAGCTGGTTAAAAGAAGAGAAAAAAGAGTAGTGGAAAAAAGCCAAACGTGAGAAAATGAAATGCATAAAATCGATTAAGCCGAGCAAAGATTAACAAGTCTCACGTCCAATTTGTTGTCTATTTGCTGAGAATCTTAGAACAGCTTATTCGCGCCGATACATGAATTACTTGCGAGTAATCAAATTAATTTGGCCCAGTGAATGGCGCGCAATCTTCCGTGCTATTTCACATAATCGGGAAGTGAGATTCTCCCGTTGGGCACATCTAGTAAATTAAATGCTGTAAGGAGAAAGAGAGAAAGAAAGAGAGGGAGAGAGAGAGAAAGAGAGAGAGAGAGAGGGAGAGAGAGGGAGGGAGAGAGAGAGAGAGAGAGAGAGAGAGAGAGGGATTGAGCGAGATGACGATAGGAGGATTCTCGATGTCTCGTCGTGTCAACAAACTTCCTGCTGACAGTACTCTCAATCCGTATATCTCATTTCCCCGTCCTCAAGTTCCGTCCAGCACCACCTTCGTGTAATTGAATCCCCGATTGATCTTCGACCCGGCGCGAAGTAAGACGACTAAGAAATGATGATGGACACCCCGTTCTCGTGTTCTAACACGGGGAAGGAAAACTAGGAGATTTGGTTACAAGGAGAAGAATTTATCCATCATTTAGTTTCTCGATAATATCTTTTTTACTTGAATATAAATCTCATTCAGTTTACAAAAATAACTTTAATAATAATAACTCACTAATGGCTAGAGAACAAAATTTATGTTTCGAGTTCTTTCTCCTTCTGCGATACGAAAATAATTATTTTCGAATAAGACCGACAATAGTAAAGGCGCGTCGTTGACGTCAGACTGGGCATGTCAAGCAGCGTTGGCCTGGCTTAATATTAAGATGGTTCACTGTTTAGGCTCGCACTGCCTAACCGACTATCTAACGGAAGGTAATTTCACCGAATTTCCTATAGCAACGTATCTGAAACCCGGAAACAAGATGGTCGCCTCTATGAGCACAGGTTTTCCACAGTTTTCCTGTGTTTTCGTTGTGCCTGTGTTAATCAAAAAGTGTAGGCAATACTTTGGGGGATATGTCAAGGACTACAAAAAATCAAGTGACAAGTATGGAGAAAATCTCCAAAGAATGGAATCGTGAAAGCCTGAAAAGAAGTGCCTCCAGGTTTGAAAGAAAAACAATTCCCGAACATCCTCCTCATAAAAAGTTTTGAATATCTCGGAAATATTTTATCATAATGAGTCGAGGATATGATCGCAACTCACGTTTGTCATTCATCACGTATCGCAGAATTCGTTACATATCATAATGTCGTATGTACATGGATACCGAGTTGCTGTAGCCCGGTGTTTCTCACGCGGAAGATAATTAGCGGGACGAAGAGTGCGACAAAACACATCAGGACAATGGGTGGGTTAATATAGTTGATATGTATTTCACAAATGGCAAGAGTCGTCATCAGTATCGCGGAGCTTTTTGTTGGGGAAGGGTGGCGAATGGTGGAGGAAGGACATTTTATTGCTGCATAATACAGTTCGTCGTCGTGTTATATCACATCGACAAATGGCAATTACAGTTTTCGCGCGTTGTCGTTCAATTAAACCTTTTGAGCTATATTTGCGTATGGCATCAAGCGTTCGGTATTTCCCCTTCCAATCGAATGAGCACGATTGAAAAAGATATAGATAAAGAAAACAAGAGAGAAAGAGTGGGGGATGAAGAGAACGACGAAGTCTAGAGTAATTGGTGATCGTTGGAAAACATCAGTCTATTTCACGAAGTCGAGTAAACAGTCAGTGCACACTGCGAACTCGGAAGAATCCACAAGTACCATCAAATATTGAAGTTCGCAAGCTTTTTTTTGCTCTGTTTGCGAAAAAAAAATTGCAAACTCACCGCTAAAACGCGAACGAAGCTTCTGGGCCACATTTTACCGTAATTTTCTTGCATATTCCTCGTTTTCTTAATTGTTCGGTTGACATGTGGTCTGCCCTGTACGGACTTTTTCTCCTTGCGCTTGTGGACGCCCGCGGTTTTCCGGTGATCGAGACAAATTATGGTACCGTGCGGGGCAAATGGTTGTGGAGTGCGAGAAATCTTTCCGTAGCTTCGTACCTCGGTATTCCTTATGCAGAACCTCCCATAGATGAATTGAGGTTTAAGGTAAATTTGTGATCCCTGATGATTCGATAAATGTTGCCGCAAGTTTGATCTTGCGTCTTGAAAAGCAGTGATTTTTATCAAAAAAACTTCTGACTCCGGGATTATAAATAATGACAAACTATTTGAGTCATCAGTCACTGCTTATTTTCTTCGACAAGTTATCCATCTGTCATTCTTTATTTTGTGACACTAATGAAGTAATATTACTTTTACCAACCAGTATCATGCTCGGTCCCCGATTCTTCATTGATAATACAATCCCAGATATGCCGTTAAAAAGGCAAATATTTTTCAATCAGTACCATTCTAAACCTCATATTGAAAATACAATCTCGCACGATTGAAGATTTTTTCTTCTTCACTAACTCAGTGGCCATTGTGCTGCTGAAAAATAGCTGAATTAAGAATTTTGATACTTCCGGCAGAGCCCTGAGCCCTGGACTCGAAATTGGACAGATGTACGCGATGCCACCCAAGATGGTTCGATGTGCGTTCAATTGGATCGACAGGAAAAGATTTGGGGAGACGAGGATTGTCTCTATCTGAATATCTTTGTTCCTCTGGTAAAATTCCGCTTTGTGATAAAATATCGCTCACGACTATTAGCGTAAACATGTTTATTAATAGACACGATGCTCGTTGAATATCGCACGTATTTTAGCTAGATTGCACGACGAGGTCGCGAGACGACTCGCATACCCGCGATTCAATTGGTGGAATTGAGTCAAGGTTGCAGTTTTTTTTTTCGCCATATCGTAGAAATCCCTTACTCGAAACCGATTTATTATCAGTTCCGCCCAAGTCGTCGAAAAATGGTGCACTGACAGATTTTTCGAAGAAAGACTCTGATGCGAGTCGATTTCGAAAAATTGCGACAATTGTCCAGTGTGATGGAAAGTTACTAACGAAATAAAACAATAAAGGGCATTGTTCGGGACGCGTACGAAAAATTCCTGCGTAATTCAGTGTTACTGTGAAGTGATTATTTTTCGCAGATCGTGGACAAACAGAATCTTCCGGTTCTTGTGTTTGTTCACGGTGGTGGATTCGCCATTGGCAGCAGTAACAGCAGATACTTTGCACCTGATTATCTGGCGGATCAGGAGATAATCTTGGTCACTGTCAATTACCGTCTGGGCATCTTCGGTAAATCACAATCAAACCTCTACCGCTTGCTTGAAATTCCGTACATATTTTTCGTTGTCTTCTCTTTACGAGCAGCGACGTTT
Organism: Ophion ventricosus; assembly: GCA_963932345.1. NCBI lineage: Eukaryota > Metazoa > Arthropoda > Insecta > Hymenoptera > Ichneumonidae > Ophion > Ophion ventricosus. The sequence goes on along the minus strand of OZ010718.1, from coordinate 18,518,362 downwards.
TAAATCTTGGTAACATTAAGAACAAGAAAAACAAAAAGAAACGAGAAACAACAAAATTGTACGTGAGAATCAACGATGGGTAAAATATTATAGGATTCTTGTCAACTGCTACGGAAGTAGTTCCGGGAAATGCCGGTTTAAAGGATATTCTCGAAGCCTTGAAATGGATTCAGAATAATATCGCTAACTTTGGTGGTGATCCGAGTACGGTGACTCTCGCTGGTCAAAGTGCCGGAGCCGGGGCCGCTCACCATCTTGCCCTTTCGAAAAGCACCGAAGGTCTCTTCAATCGTTACATCACTCACAGTGGCTCGGCCATAGCGCAATGGGCAATTCATCCGCCATTTTACATGCGATTGAAGTATCTCAAAGTCGCGGAGGAACTTGGATGCGTAGACAATAAAAAAGTCGTTCATTTTCAACAATACGTTTCCGACTATTTCGACGGCCACGTCGACCTGATCGGTTACGACGAGGCTGTCAAGAATGACGAAAGGATCATTCGCTGTCTCAAAGAGAACAGTCATTCAAATCTCGTCAATGCCACGAAGATATTCGTGAGTAGAGAATTTATCATTGTTAGAAGAATCACTGCACATTTTTCGCACCATTTTGATTTATTATACAGGCCACGTTTTCGAGAAATGTTCAATTTAAAGAAAAGTTCTAATTAGTCAGAATTTTATTATGAATTCTCAACCACACGATGAAGTGAAAAATTATTATTAAAAAAAATGAAAAGCTCAAATTATTCTACATATTGACAGTAGAAATTCCAAGTCTTATATTTAAATTACATTTGTAGATGTACTCTAGTATGTCAGTTTAAAAATATATGCATTCAACAGAGACCAATCATGAATGCATATTTAATTTTCGTTCTCCTTAAGTCAACTATTTTGGAAATACAGGGTTTTGCAAAAATGTAGGAGAATGTTACTCAATTCTTGCTTCTTGTTACAAGATAGCACAATCATACAATTTATTGAGAAAACGATTTTCGATAATGTGACAAAAAATAAATCGACTCCGGCTCGAATAGCTCGCGTACAGTTTTTCACATCCGAATTTGAGTTTTCCATTGAATTCCCTTTGAAGCACATTTGGAAATACAACCCATCCTGCAACTTCGGCCCGACGATAGAAATCGAAAGCGAGGATCCGATAATAACTAAACATCCCTTAAGAACAATGGAACGCGGTGAATTTCGTGATATTCCGTGGATAAACGGATTGGTGATGGACGAAGGATTATTAAAGACATCAGGTATGCGTCAGCAAATTATGATACAGGCACTAATACTGTTAAATTAACAATTATTTTAAAATTTTTTCAGAATTGTTTCAACATCGACATGTCTTTGAAGAGTTCACGAAGAATATCGACAATCTCACCACTTCCTTCCTTGAGTACGACGAAATCGTCGCCAACGAGACAGAGTTCCTCGAAGGTCTCATTCAATTTTATTTTCTTCAAAACTTTGAAAGTGACGATACACTCGTTCACGATCGCGAATTGACTGAGGTAAAGTACTTATAATTGACCCTATCACATTTATGATTCTAATATCAGTGAATCGAATTTTTAAGATGGCAGGTGACGGTTTGATAACGTGGTCCAGCTATCGGGGTCTCAATAATCAGGCCAAAATGATGAATTCCAGTGCCTACTTTTATGTCTTTTCTTACGAGGGCACATTTTCTAGTACCTATACGCACGGAATGGCTTATCGATACGGTAAGAGCAACCTCGATATATCCAAATTTCGATATTTGAATCTACGTGGAATTAAAATTTCAAAATTCAATTGTAAATATAAATTTAAACGTAAAATATAAATTTTCTGCATGTAAGAGGAAGCCGACAAAAAAAACTAACGGACAATCTTCACGATAAAAACAATATGTAATTAACTGTTTAAAGGAGTCTCACACTCGGACGATTTGAATTACTTGTTCCCGTTCTTGAACCGAATGTACGAGGATCTTCAGTTTCACAATACGGAGAGCGATTGGACAATGATTAATATAATGACAGAAATGTGGTCACACTTTGTCAAACATGGGTACGAATATATTATACATGAAAATAAGAGAATCTTCAAGTTTTAATTCAGATTCACAATTATATTATTGGAGCATTAATTTTTCTAGTATTTGAATGCAATCTTTAGAAAGCGTATTTTTTTTTCAAATATTCTTCTCTTTCTTTAATATTCCGTTTGCCACAATCTTTTTCTATACATTTTATTTGACCAGAATAATCGGCAAATAAATTAATGATTAATTTAACTGCCGATGTTATTGATACAAAGAGTACATTTTATTATTAAATCACGTAAGGATATTTGATGGAATAGTGCAAATGCTGTTACAGCTCTTCAAATAGTAATATTGAGCGAAGAGCTCCAGGCAAAGGTGTTTTTCACGGTATTTTTTTATTGAAAATTGCTCTATATCAACTTCTAATAATCGACTCAAAAAATGCTAGAATTATTAACATTTTTGTCTTGTAAGAACTTAATCGAGATTTCAAATTTTCAACGATACATTGCAACTGTAACGTTGAATATATGAAACTGGAAAAAATCGACGCCAATGACATGTACTTTTGTAATATTCCCGACCCCAGAAGCCCGAATGCCCGGCTGTCACCGGATTGGTTGCCGTACCAGGAGGATTACGGTTACATGAGAATAGGTTCCGGAAGATCGCCGGAAATTAGGATGGAAAAGGACTTCCTGCCGACGAGAATGAGCTTTTGGGATTATTTGATGGCCGATGTGAGCCGACCAATGGACAAATTGTTCCTTGAAAGTTTGATCGACGATGAACCCAGCGACCTCGCAGAGGAAGAACAATCTTCCGAGGCGATCATTTATCAACCGTGCTTTTCGCTCGCTCAAAGTATTTTTCTATTTTTAGCTCTTCACAGACTTTTTCACCGATAAAATATAATAGTCGCGGAAATAGTAAAAAAAAATCCGGAGTCGATAATCCTCATAGGACTAGAAGAAAAATACGCCAAGCAAAATAATTACAACAACTAGAGAATTCGTCAATTATTCCAATTGGACTTCGAACTTGTCGATAACACTGAAAGAAAATGTACGATAATAAATCGGCAGGTATATATAGTCATGTATAATGTTACGAGCACAGAATTGATTTTTTTAACGAAGCGAGCCAGCGGGAGTTTGAAGCTTCTTATAAAATACTCAACTCGGTTTAACCCCTATTTGCCTGCCAATACCATTAAATTTCTGAAAAATTAGTGACAACTTGTCATCCGCATAGGTGTTTTTTTTTACGATCTACGTTATTGTTTCTCGTGGCGTGTTGATCGATGTGCATTGAGGATGAAAATTTGGAAACAAAATACTGGATAAGGTGGTAAATAATTAGATAAATGTTGGAAAATTCTATTAAAGTCCATGTTTCGTTTAAATGTTTATAATCTGCAATTTACGTACTCCTAACAACTTGAATATTGATACTACTAATATATAACATTAAATCTAAGTATATATATATATATATAATGTGTATAGTACGTAATATAATATATAACATGTAATACTACAATACGACTAATATATGATATTAATTCCAAATTTGTTTAAATATGTCTATACGCAAATATATAGGGTAAACCGACCAGTAAAAGGATGAATAACGACATTGAGATTCAGATCGACTGTAACATAAAAATATCAAAACAAACTTTTTAATTGCTATACCTAACCAAAGATATTATTCTGATAGTAGAAAAAAATATCCGAAGTGATTGCAATAAATAATATTGGAAGAATTGATAAATAAGTAGCAAATTGACTAAATCGCTACTGAATGAACGAAAATATCAGTAAATGGACACTGACCATCAGTAAATCGACGTGTAGTGTAGATGCACGCTGTCAAGTATACCGATTTATTATATATTTTTATTAAATGCTTGATCTGGTAATCACTCTGTTGCACAGAAGTTCTAATATTCTTATACATATGAGTATTATATTCTCTTTTGCGATTTTGTATAAATTACACAAAGCTTTTTTGTATCTTAAAGTGACATTCTCAAAAAACTACCCAAGTTTGTTATGACAGAGAAACGGAAAATTAAATTTTGTAAAAAAACGAATAAATTTTTTTTCTGACAACGTTTGATGAAATATACAATGTTAATTCTTAACAGTAATTAATTTTTTAAATTTCACAAGATAAGCTAGATTTATCACTCTACTTTGAGAATTATCAGCAGAGTCCATAAGTCCATTCACTGAAAGAGGTTAGAATACAGCACCAGTGAATAAACACGGCTAATTCTGACATATTATTACGAATTGATTTAAAAGATTTGCAAAAAATAAAAAACTCATTCTATCTTAATTAATAAAAGTAATACTTATCCTCAAAACTCATAAAAACTTTTGTTTTCGCCTTTAGAACACCTACCGTGGGCAGCCGTATTATAACTAAATTGTGCGGTGTACAAGTACCACAAACTAGAAAAATTGCGTGGGGCGTCAAAATTTAATATTAAACTAAGACATTGATTGAACGACACCTGTAATTTTTTTCAAAATTATACTGATTTGAGTTTTTATCGACAATTCATATTCTTTACTCATGTTAAATATAAATCAGCTTTCGCCCATTCACTGGTCGGTGTACCCTATATATATATATTTTTGAGTCTTTCACATTTGACCATAATTGGAAATGGTTTTCCCTGGGAGGAAACGAAAACAACATCGTTATCTTCCATCCGTCATTCGAATTTTCAATGATTTTGCGATATTTCTCGAAGAAGGTCAGCTTTGGGCAACCAACACTTGAAATAACATTATTATTTTCCCTTTTTACACATCGTGGGATCTCTGAGCATTTCTTACTAGGGTCTCCTTCGACGGGTAGCAAGGACATACTCTATTTTCAATTCTAATCGAACGTGGAAGACCCAAGAAAAAAACAAAAACTTTTTTTGACGTACTTTAATAAATACGCGCATGTGTGCGTGTGTAAATACATATACATATCCGGAAAATGATATGACATTTTTGCGTTTAATTGATGTTATTAATAATGGTTTTATCCCGAGTGGCGGACAGGAATCGAGCGACTCACGACACAATTATGAATCTCTCGAGAGCGAAAAAAGGGGACAGTCTGGCCAAATAGCGAATCAGTGACAAAGCAAATGCGACGGGAAACGGTTAATACGACGAGGGATCAAAGCAACGCCGCGAGAGGGTTTCATTCAGGAAATCGAAAAGCTCTCCATTTATAACTTTTGGTCCCGGTATTTTTTGACAACGCGGAAATGGAAGGATAATCATGGATGTTGGAAACTTTTTATAATGAGAATATCAGTTACCTAAACGGGAAAGAAAATTAGGATGTTCCGCGCAGAAATTTTCGTAGAGATCCAGATTGCCATACTTGTGCGCACTTCCTGATAGCCATCCATTGGCCGTCGCATTGGATCTTTGTACTAAAACGTCACGCTCGTACATTGTATTCTAATTGGAATTCCCCATTGGAATCCAATTTACGGATCCAATGTGAATCTTAAACAATTCTCACATTATCGAACAGAATTCGATTCAATTCTTGGTGGATCCTATTGCATTGTACACGTTGAATTTTCCAAACAAAATATATAGATATACAAAATTATAGGATCTTAAAAAAGTACATCTTAAAAAGCGATTTTAATCGCATCATTGAAAATCCATTGTAATGATCGTTTGTTATTTATTTTACTGCACTTTGACAGATCACCGCCCATGTACACGCTCACGAAGCGTGCAGATTAAGTATCGACACGCCGAGTTTTTTCTCGTAACTTTTCACATATTTTCGATTTGAACGTGATAAGAGTTCTCAAACGGCGTTCATCAAGGAACAGCGCAGAATCCCATTGGATCCCAACGAGAACTCCCTATAGGGGTGCCCCTAAAAAATCCCTATAAAGATATGGATACATCGTGCGACTCCCTAACAAATTTGTGCAGAGATCACGAAAGGATATTTTTTTTGGGAGATCCAACAAATTTCGGTTGAGAATTTCAAATAAAAAATGTTTAAACGACGCCAATAGGATAATGGTGTGCAATCCATTTAGATTTTAATGTGGACTCTACGTGCGACCTTCCTATCAAATCCCTATAGAGATGTGTTAGGAACTGGAGACACCCCATCAAATTTCCACAAGGTTGTAGAACGTCTCCAAAATGACGACGGCGTTGAAAACAGTTGATGATTTTTATTTTTCTTCACTATCTCGAACCGCGCTTGCACGATATTGTATGGGGGAAAAAAAACGTCTGGAAAGAATGGTAAGAACAGCGAAAAATTAGTGTCAATCTTGTTCTTTGTTTCGTATTCTTTTTTTCAGGTATATATCGTCCTAATAAATCACTCGATTAAACTCGTTCCTTTGACGCGCGTTCGATGCACGCCATAGTGCGTCCCTCTATTTTACGCTTCGATGAGCAATTCGAGCTTGAAATCCGTGGCTGTTCTCCAGTTTCCCACGCGCGCAGAGCGACGAAAACACAGTCGTTGTGCAGGATCTGCCGGTGAACGAAATGCCTCGACAATTTGTAGTGTTTTCGAAGCCGAAAAAAAAAATAACGATGTCGTGGCGAGGCAGCAGCGAAGGAGAGACAGAGACAGAGAGAGAACTCTATCGAAAAATCAAGCGAACGCAGTTACGCAGAGGCGATGGGCAGGGGGAGGGGAGGAATAGAAGAAAAAAGACAACAGAGGCGGCGTTCGATTGCTAAGCTGAGAACAAAGCTATGTTTTTGAACCGGCTTGGTAGGGGATGCAATAGTCCCGTAGATTTGCCAAAACTATCGTATTTTTGCATTCTCCGTTTGACCAGAGCTTATCGATTGTGTATACCTATACAAACGATAACGAGAGCAACACGAATGCAACACGTTGCAATGCTACACGTGGCATTGTGCGGCTAGGGTTCAAGAGGCTCGTAGTGAAGCTTTCTGTGAGAAAACAAACTGTCATTCATTGGCAATGTTTTAGGCATCTAAAACGTATGCGCAATCGGCCGCGTTAATCATGGAAATTGTATGAAGAACGGTAGCGAGAGGTGCACACAGTACACACGTTAATCCAAACGATTGATCCTACGCAATGACTAACTGCACGAGCCAAGGAAAACCCAAAATAGTGAATGCCATTCACGTATATTTTTTTTTCCGTTACTGGTCTCTCCAGACACGCGTCAATGGTAGATTCGATGATCAACAATCAGATCGATTATCTTACGGTTGAAAAATGCTCGAGTATCCTTTGCGTGGTACTTACGAACGATCGCGATCTGACCGATCAACAGGGGGTCGATAAACGAAGCAAACACGAAACGAAGAATTGCCACTCGAGCAATCGAGATAAAAATCCGGATTCAACATACTTATGTTACTGTCCAACGGTATGTATTCTCTGTGGACTCTTCGAACGCTCTGAATTCACTGCGTCGGTTTTTTTTTTTCGCTACACGCACTGTTTGCACATCATCAACGCACGAACCGTCACCTCTCGGCACGAGTTTCAATTGCTCTCAACGGGCGGTCGTTGATTGACGATTTACATAGACAAATAAGTTGGCTGTGACGACTCTCCTGCGCATCAGCCGGATGTTTATTCTCTTCTTGAATAATTGTTTTCCGGTCGACTACCGGATCTGTTACGTTCCGTGCTTGCGCGCTCGTCATTTGCCGACTGGATTCCCGAAGGACTTTTGAAGCAGAGAAAACAGCATCACCGCGTCACTCGATCCGCGAAAGGACGCGTACATCCGATTCGGATTCATTCGTCCCCTCGTTTCCGCTTTGCGCTTCGCTTACCCCTGTTCCAGAGTTTGCACTTTTGCTCGAAGGACTTCGAAAACATTCGTCCTATCGTGGCACGTTGGTTTGCGTTGCTTCGTCAAACAACGCACTTATTGATAATGAGAAACAAATGAAAAAGCATTCATGTTTTTACACTCGGTAATTAGTGAACTGTGAATTGCGATGGGGTCACGAACATTTCGATGCACATTCTACAGTGTTAATTCCGGTGAACTTCATTTTCTCAACGAAGATGATACGAAATGTTTAGATAACCACTTTGACAAATATTGATGCTCTCGAACTGGGCACTGTATACAACAATGCAGGCATGGCTGCGCAATGCGATTGGTAGATTGTTTCTCAAGTCTATAGGCTTGAGGCATAATAAAGGAACATGCAATTCATCTTTTTGCTACGCCATCCCGTACAGAAATTTGACGTGCTTGGAGTTTGCATCGTTGGAATACAATTATTTTTTTTAACTTCTTTATTTTGATTGTTATTAAAAGTCTTATTCTGTAGAGTTGGCTTGCATATCGCTAGCTGAGGAGACTAAAAATGATCGTGTAATTTTTGTAGCTTGAATCTGTCAAAGAAAATGTGAGAACATTAGAAAAAAATATATTTCGTTGCACTCCAACAATGCAAACTTCAACATCATGAAATTTATTGGGGAGTTCCCACATCCCTATAAGGATATGATTGGAATCCCAGTGGATTCCGCACGATTTCCCGATTAACGTTGTTCGAGAGTTTTTTATTTAAAATTATCAATTGGAATTCGGTGAATCTCCCGAAAAAAAAATATCCTTTTGTGATCCTGTGCACAAATTTGTTGGGGAGTTCCAAGAGGTGCCCACATCTCTATAGGGATTTGTCAGGGACACCGTACAATTGGATTATGCTCTGTTCCCCGATGAACGTCATTTGAGAATTCTTACCACCTTCGAATCGATGATATGTGAAAAGTCACGAGAAAAAACTCGGTGTGTTGAAACATAACATGCACGCTCCGTGAGCGCGTACGTGTGTGGTGATATTGTGCCAAAGAGCAGTAAAATAAATAACAAATGATAATTCCAGTGGATTTTCAGTGATGCGATTAAAATCGATTTCAGTATATACTTTTTTAAGCAATTTATACATTCTTAAGATAAGATTTATACTTTTTCAAGATTCACTCATTTTGTATATCTATATATTTTGTTTGGAAAATTGAATGTAGAAAATGCAATGGGCTCCATCAAGAATTGAATTCTCTTCGATAACGTGGGAATCATTGAGAATGATTGTATTGTATCGGATTCTGTCCGATAATGTGGGAATCATTGAGAATTCAAATTAGATTCGTCCATTCTAATGGGGAATTCGGTCGACTACGTAACGTAACGGAGTAACGTAATTTTTTCGGACGAAGCTTCTTTTTGAGTACGTTCTCCCATCAATCATACCTGGCCTATCTATGCTAATAGACACTAAAGATCTGAAACGTCAAGCAATTATTCCGATAGATCGGACTCATATGGAGGTCTTTGTCACCAAATTTTACCATGGTATTAGTGGCATGTATGCCTTGGAGATGCCAGGCGATTATTAATAGTTGAGGCGACTGGACCACTTATTAATAATAAAGCATCACGGTTCATATCATGTAATGTGTATATATATATTTTTTTCAATGCCTTCTTCCAAATAGTTTTTGAGTTTTGCTGTATAGCGTATATGTATTACGAAACAGACGGTGGTATAGGAATCCAGCGCGATGATCCATTGGATCCCTATCAGGATATCAGGATAAGTACCCGTGCAGAATTTTCTTAGGAATACCTAAGTTCTGATTCCCTAGAAGGGGTATCCTTGGGGGATGTGGTGGCAAGAATTTAAAATACGTATCAAATACATTTTTCTTAGAAAATAAAATACATATTTTCTTAGTTCGAATAGTCCCCGTTTAATTTAAATATAATTACTTAGAATAAATGACCTATATCACTTTTCTTCAGGGAATTTAAGTCTTTCAAGGTCTATATATTGTTTTTTTACAACAAATTTTATTAAATTTGAAGAATTTTGTTCGAAACTCTGTTATTAAAATATATAAGTTTTGGCAGTTATACTGTAGCACCAATTTTTTACCTAATCGTTTTTCAGATCTTTGAATAAATGATTTCAGAAAACGTTCAGCGTCTCCAGCTGATACGGATCGGTATCTCCTGGTGATTTTTACATTCATCTCTGGGATTCAACACGATATCGAACTAGATCTTGTTCTAGAAGTTCGGGATTTTAGGCTGAATCCTATGCAAAATTTCTATCTGAATTCCGACTAGAGTCCTTAATAGTTCCGGATTAGGATCCTGGTTGGAGTCCGATTCGCGAGCGTTACATTTCGCTTCCGGATCCGATCCGATGTCCGACTGGACCCCGATTGTGAAACCAGGATCCTAGTCCGAATCGGACTGTATCCATGACAATATTTCTGCACGGGTATGGGAATCCATTTGAAGCCCTACGACAATTTTCGCACGGGATATCTCTCCAATGATTTGTCGACTTCATTGGTCGACAACAAATGTTCGTTGAATATGATATCTGATGCACCCCCCTAGCACTCTCCGAAGACGTCTCATGCGAAACTTTTCTCTTGCCGGGTGTAACCTCGCGTCGCGGAACGACGGCGATGGTGTGGCTCTCATAAGCTCGAAAGAGCAAGAGAGAGTTTCCTGTTCGTATTTGCAAAATGCAAATCGGGCCGGAGCATCGATTACGTTGCAGGAGCAACGAGGGCGAGAGAAACGAGCCCGCGAGTCAACGTTGCATGATAGCAGGCCGGAGTCGACGGTAGCGCAACAATGCTCTAATGTGCCATATTGTTCGACAGTGCAAAAATTGACCCTCGTTACCTCGCCAACAATGGAATACGAACGGGACAGCTCCACCTTCCTGGCGTTACAACGAGCATGCCTCGTTTCATATCGTTACATATAGAGTGCAATGTTACCTGACGCACTATATACACATATACACCGAATATATATATATATATAGACGTAGATACGTGTACATAAACATATGTTCTTGTGCAGGTAAAAGTGATTTTGAAGACATTCGACTTCAAGGACTTCATAGTGGCCTATTGTAGCCATACTCAACATTTTGTGAAGCCCAATGTCTTCAAATCACCCTGTAGATGAATGTAAGCATATTTGGATACAGATTATTCCGGGGATCCTCGAGTCCCCGAAGTCGGCAACTCGTTTGAAAAAATTACGGGCGGTCCTCAAACAAATCGATTCGCCGATACCCGACTTTACATAAACACGAGGGTTCAAAATATCCTCGGCCTGTGTATACGCATATGTATGTGAGTGTACGTGCGTATTTTCTCTTTCATTTGTGTCTACACACACACACACACACACACACACACACACACACACACACACACACACACACACACACACATATATATATATATATATATATATATAGAACGTAATCCATCTGTTTGTGCGTTTATACTTCCAGAATAGGTATATCGATTCCGTTTCAGCTTTTTTTTCGTTCACTCGTTGCTTTGTTCTTTCCACCGATTGCAAAATATTTATCTCCGCCCCTGCCCGTCTGTATGTCGATATGCCTGCATGTCATACAAGCATAAAAAAAAGACAATGTAAAATTCATAGTAACAGAAACGCTAGTTGTACAATGTTTATAAAATAAAAAAATGCGTGTGCGAGTCATGGTAGTCGGGTGGATGAAATCTCTATAGTATTTTATTTATCAATATCATTTATCACGGCTGTCTTTCGCGCATGACGTTGAAAAAGTGAATATCATAGTGACATTCGGGCTATCTAGAGACGAGGCTATGGATTTTATCTACGATGTAGAGGGACGCGAAATAGTATATATACTGATATAGCGATCGAATTTTTGACGAGTGAAATATACGTATAATCGGTGTGTTATGGACCAGCAATCCAACGTCACTGAAGCTGTGAGCTGTATAGATATGTATATGTAAACATATATTTGTACAATTGGTTCATGAGTGAATGTGCGAAAAGAACTGATACACAATTCATTTCGATCTTCGGAAGTGATTTTGTTTGAGATAAAACACAATGACGTGTCTGAGTACGACAAAGCTTGGATGATCTCTGTCGATTTTTCTCTTAAATCTTGGTCCGTTGTTTCGTTATTTGTCTCTTTGGAATTCTTTTAATCGAATACAGACCTGCCTCTCGACATAATGCGCTCCGGTTTAACGAATCCTCTACCTACGTACATGCATACTAAGATTTGCGGTGGCGAATGTCGATACCGATACATCGATCGGCCTCGGCTCGAGAGCTTTTGTGACAATCCCGGAATGTAAAATTCTTCATAATAGATATTGTAATCTCTTGACAGATATAACAAATCCGCAAGCTACTTATCGATTTTTTAAGATAGATTTTTCGATTCTTTTATAGATTCGATTTTTTAAATAGATTTTTTTTATTTATTTATTTTCCGTGTTCAATTTTATTTCGTTCCAACTTCTTCGTGTGTAATTTATTTCTTTAATTTTCAATTCTTCAAGCAATCAATTTTTTAAGCAACACCAATAGCTAATGTATTTTTCTAATGTGAAATCTCACCAGATGGAATAAAGCCATATATTCCGGGCAATTTGTGCTTAGGATGACATTATTCTATTTGAGTAATTTTTGCGAGGATGGGCAAGGTGATCTTCGAAAATCTACTGGCCCCAACTTTTTGACAGCATTCATGCTCTTTTTTAAAGTGTATATATATACATTGCACACACACACACACAGAGTGAATAGCTACCAAGTATGACCGTGACTCGAATGGTGAATAGATCTGGAGTACATTCCGTCACGATTTAAAGCGACTTTCAAGTACACGATGAAAAAAAATTGAATACAATATGAGCCCGCGTTGATTCAGCGTTTATCGTACTTAATCAAATGGACCAGGTTTTCAAAGCCTTCTGCGATCCAAGTCACGTACGTTGGAATGCAAATGGGTGGTGAAAAATATAATCGCAGAGCTGCACATAGTACTGCGATAAACTGACAGAGAGGGTGTTCGTACTCTCTACAATCGGGCTAATCGAGACGAGAGATTTTTTTGTGTTTCCCAGCCGGTATGATGTACGCACGGTGGCCATAGCGTACATGAGTAACGTATGTATTTCGCCGAATCGTGTATACTTAAATCATCGAGGCAGACGAGCGCTCATCGATGTCCCCATATTTCGTGCATCGACGCGTTTACGAGCCGATTGAATGCCGAAACGGGAATGGTTGAACGTCGCGTTTATCTACCCTCGTTTCATAGAGTTCAGGCGTTAGGGAGACAATAAAAGAGTAGAGGGCGGAGCGAAACGTGGAAAGGTACGAAAGAAGAGATAATAGAGCAATCGCACGTGAGCTAGGTAAAATTGTTCTCCAGGTACTCGTACACGCGGGATAGCTACTGGGGAAAAAAAGCGAGCCCTGAAACTACCGCTGCTGTCTCTCTCTCTCTCTCTCTCTCTCTCTCTCTCTCTCTCTCTCTCTCTCTCTCTCTCTCTCTCACACACACACACACACACACACACACACACACACACACACTCTCGCTTGGATTGTGACGTTCTGGATGGACTCACTTATTGCCGGAAGCATATTCAATACTCATCCGTTTTTTTTTGTCCGGTGACCATTGAACGCTTTCACCTCATCACCGGCTCTCTCGTTCTCCGGTACGTAAAAAAAAACGAGACAAATCGATCGTCCACCCTAGATGCACCTTCTATCGCTCCAATACTGCAACCTCTTTCCTTCAACTGGCCTGCTTTCACACTCTTCCGAGCACGTTGCTTTTCATCTTACGCTCAGCTTCGTAGGACAAGAGCATAAAATAAATATCTTTTTTTCTCACAACGCAATCTCGCCAACACGCCCTATTTCATCTCGCGATTTATCTTGAAGGGAGCTCGACAACGCAAGCGATTTTTTCACGCCTGTATGCTTCGAAGTAGTACGAGCGCACCGTTGATTGTTAGATCGTTTTTATATGTTACAGATAATGTACATAGACGCGTGTGCTTAAAAACTCAAGCAAGTTTATCGACTATGAAAAGTAAACAAATAAATTCAAAATCGGTAGATTCACTATAATTTCTTATGATAAATATGGTATTTCTCAGTTAGATGAATATAGGATAAAGAAGCGTAAGACGGTCGAAAAATTTCGATGATTACAATGGTATTGGAAAAAAAATGCGGTTACCGAATTTTTCAAAGAGTGGTCAACGGCAGAGATCAATCGGCAAGAGTAGGACTTTCTCTCAACCAAGATTAGTGCCATTATGAATTCGGGGCCGCTGATTCATTAGCCATGCTAAATCATAATGTGAAAACAATTGCTCGAAAACACTATTACATTCGTGCGCAACTTCATCCTCGAATTTATAGTTGGTAATGAAATTATAGCAACAAGTGTGCTACGCTTGAACACTTTGCATGTTATGCTTACAGGTGAAATCTTCTTCCATTCTATCAATGTAAATAAAAACTAGCCCTGTATCAATATTCTACCGGTTGCAAAGCATAGAGTCAAGTGACTTTATGCACAAGCAAAATTGTACTTTAACATATTACGATTTTTTCGATATTGAAATGCCCGTGTATACATTTGTTGGGGAGTCCTCAAATCTTACACATCCCTATAGGGATTTGATAGGGATGCTGCACGTAGGGAGTCCGCACGATGTAACGAGAGTTAGGAACTCTCGTTACAAAGCAAAAAACAAGGAATCTCTAGATCGATTTTCGACCTCGCAAATCTGACGTAAACATAAAAAGGTAATTCCGCTCGTCTCGTTCGAAGAAAAGCTTAATTTCGTTTTTTTTTTTATTGTTTTGGGATGAAAAGTCTTTATTGCGTGATAATTATTTTCAACTTTGAATTGGTGGAAAAAATGGAAGGGCTTGGAAAATTTGAAACGGATGCTCGACATTTTCATTCCACTACTGGTGGTCGGGCAGGAGTGGTCGACGTCAACAACCATATGAATCGGATCACTCAGCCGGCACAGCACAAAGAAGGCACATTATAGCCGCGATCGTCTCTATCTGTATGATTTTTTTTCATCATCTTTTCAAGCGCGCATTCAACGAGTATGTCGTCGGAAGTTGCACTCGCGCACGTGAAATCTACGAGAAATGAAAGAAGATTTCTGAATGCTGAGCTACGTCTCCTTACTCATTCATCCTCTATGCTGTGAATATAACACACAAAAGCCCCTAAGCAGTTACGCCGCTTTTCCATCTTTCCACTATTAAACGCGTACATGACACGATACAGTAGAACTTCGCTCGTGCACTAAGTACACTTGGGTTCAAGCGAGTCATTTACCGAAGCTACACAAGCATCGTGCATTGCTATACCCGTTCTTCCTTTGTAACACAAAAGGATCAACAATATGGATTCAAGAAGAAGGAATTCAATCACGGTGGGCAATGTGCCAGAGCTGTTGTGACGTCCGGTATCCTTTTATAGAAGCTCAACTGTATGCCCCGCGGTACGAGTGTACGGGATACTGGATGATTTGAAACTCAGAAATCCAAACGAGAGCATAACGCAGTAAGCCCTCGAGGCACGACCGAGACGTTGACGTTGACGAGAGTTCGAGGCGCTGCAAATGATATGTGTACACGATGCTCTTGGCCGCGTGCGTGTGTTGGACTTTTGCATCCGCAAGTCAGAAGATACGCGCAGATACTGACAAGAGCGGGTAAAGTAAATTTGCGATGAACTGTTCAACGTCAATGCGTATCTCGATTGCGCATTAACTAAAGGTAATCGTAGCTCGGCATTGTTCTCTTGATCACGACTCGTTCGACTCGTTACTCCGAACGGTGGAAAAATTATTTTGCTGCAGGCGGCTCAAGGTAGCAAATATAAAATGAAAATTCTCGATGCTTATCCAGTCACTTCAGAGGATGTTGAAGTTTGCGACGTTGGAATGAAAAGGAAATGAATTGCTTGGTTTTGGTTTGGCCAATTTAGGCTATGAATATCACGCGAACGTTGTTATGTATTTTTTTTATTAAAGATTTGCAACCTCAATTGGCAAAAAAGGCTTGGATCATGATAAATAATAAAGAAAGAAAAAGTGAAAAAGAAAATCGTTGCATTTCAGCGAGGTGAACTTTAATTCCATCGTTCCAAACCGTAGCAATGTTTGCAAGCTCACATTGGAAGACTGCAATTTTCTTTAGAATCCTGTAACCTTGCCTTTTTTGTGGTTAGGTACGTTTGTTCTATTTTTTACAATTCTGCTTGAAAATTTGCAGTTCTGCTTCTTTATTCAAGAATTAATTACGCTAGATCGTCTCATTAGATCGTCTCTGTTGGATCTGTTTCTCTTTGCATCTCTGGACTCCTTCCTTACTCCACAAAAAAGTTCGTTCCACATTTAACTTTTATCGGGGATAGGAGATCAGAGATAGTGGGCAGTGAGCAGCCCTGGACATAATCGAATTTTTCGCTGATAATAAAGTGGTACTACGAAACTTTGTTTTTCAATTTTGGGCACCTGCGGACAAAGATTTTGCAAGTATCTTCGGACACATTGTTTTTAACTAATTTAGTATGTGAATACATTACTAGTTTAACATTGATATAAACACCTTTATTATTTTTAATAACAACAATTATTCTGTTATTATTCTTAACCTTGAAAAAAAAATTAGTAGAAGTCTTAAAAAAATAGCATGGGCGTCAAAAAAATTAAGATATTATCAAAGAAGAAAAATTCTATACCGAAAAGTTTATCAACGAACCAGAATACAGAATGTATCATGTATGGAGTGATATTTGATGAAATTTGAATGCAGTGTCATATTTGTAAAGACTGGGCTCACGGGCCTTGACTTGATATTAATCCTTATGATTAATATTATAATGTCAATATTTGTGAGACTAAAAAAAAATAGCATCTAATAGATGGTCCGATGGTTTTGAATTTCACATCGCTGGAACGCAATGAAAATTCTTTCAAGTTTTTTAGTGCCTTTATTTTGCTCATTATCCAAAATCCTTGTTTGGCGATTTAGGCTGCAGATCTTTAACAAAGATCCTGAGAAACGTTTGAGTGAATTGTCGTAGCTCAAACGGGTGAAGAAAATAGTGGAATTAAAAGCAATGTATTTTCGTTGCATTCAAACAATGAAAACTTCGGCATCATATGGTCAGGCGTTACCTGTCATTTTTTTGACAGGCCAAGATTAGCTGAAAGACGCAAAAGTTTATCGATCGAGGCACGCGGGTCTTCACAGATTCATTATTCGAGCAAACGCTAAATAAACAATATTCCTTTCACATGAAAGCGGCTAGTGGAATATGCCGAGTAAGGAGAATGTGCGGCGGAGGGGAACCCGCTGAGGGGATTTCGGGAGCGTTGAGTGGTGAAGCCTCTCGGCTTTAGCTTGAAATTTGCGTCCGCGCTTCGCCACGAGGGAACGACCAGAGGGTTGAGAGGGAGAGGGAAGTGAGGGTTTCCTAGCTTCCGCACCGTTTTGACGTGAAAACGACCATGGGGCTGTGTGCTTCCGTACACCCCCTTACGCGTTTGTATTTGCCGTATGGTACACGCCAGGGGTGGTGTACCAGGAGGAAGCGACCGGTGCATGCTGCTTTTACCTAACCCGGCAACCCTTCGGGGCCCGATGAGCCATCCTCCCCGCGCCTCCTCTCGCACGGTAACGTACACATAAGCTCCGCGACGCGAAGAGCGTATCTAGCCAGTAAATTATGTAGGTAAAGCCTCATCTCTCCCGCTCGACAAATTCAAATCCGAGGATTTGGCGTCGTGGCTAAGGGATTAAGAGTGCGGTATTCATAGTGCGCGGAGAGGCACCGGGACAACCAAGCATACAGAGTAAAATAACCCCCCCCCCCCTATCGAAACAACACAACTACGGCTACTTCGATTTTCCTACATGCACGTGTTTGTGTATGTATTTGAATATATGTCGCATATATATATGCTTGGCAAACCCGCTGGTCGTGCATTAGACGCACATGATATTCTATCGAATATAGTATATAGAATGCGGAGCTCTCTGTCCAGGCTTGTCACGAATATAGTAAAAGCGATTTCCAGAGCTTACGCAAAGGCGATCTGGATGGGTGAAGGAGATTTATTGTACTCGCGGGAATCGGGATCACTTAGGAACATACGAAGAATAATAAGAATATATGTACCGTAAGTCGTAAAAACCTCCCTCTCTCTCATGCGACAAGGACAACAACAAAAAAAATACGGGACTTTTTACTTTCTTTTCCGGCTATTCGTACACCCGTAGAAAAAAAAATAATTTTATATTTTATGAAACTCGATACCAGCGAAAGCGTATATTTCCTACGTATACGGAAAGAAATATCGCCGGGAAACATAATGCACTGTCGTACTCTTTCGTCCTGCGTGAACAAGCTTTTAGAGATTCGCGAAGAATCCGAGGCATGAAAAATTATACTCGCGCCTTCGTCGCTCTTTATTTTTTTTCATTTTTCTTGTTCATTCAACTTTACGGAAGAAGAGGAAGGAACAAAAGAAAGAGCGAAAGAAAAAGAGCGTTCCACAGAATTCTCTCTGTCATTATCGGAAAGATTTATGTAAGATGCCTCGATTCAATGGGCTTTATAGCCGAGAAACTGCGCGCAGCTCGTGTAGCGATGAGAACGGAAAAGCGGAAAGCCTCGGAGAGGAACGAAAAGGATCCGCGGCTCTCGTGTAGAAAGGGCAAAATAACAGGCATGCGATAGAGAATAACTCCTGAGGGCGTTGCAACTTTGTTCATTATTCTAACAATTAGCGAGGGCGAGGTAGCGAGGAGGAAAAGAAGGCCACCGTATTTCTCGTCGTCGTTAGACGCGCCGCGCGTACAGCTCTTCTCCCGGTATAGTGCAGGCGACGTGCCACAAAGATTCCCGTGAGCGTCTATGCGACAGCGAACGTACAAACCGCCCTCGGCCTCCGCTTCTTCTTCTTCTTCTTCTTATTCTCCCTACGACTGCACGAATCCGTTCGTCGTTCCACTTTTCCCCACAGCTCAGGCTGCTTCAACTCCTTCACCAGGGTTATAAGCTACTCACCGTCAGGACACGGCGTGTACTACGTACCAGAAGAGAATTCGCTGTGAGCATCACAAGAGAATATAGTTTCAAACATTTCCAGACTTCCTCCACCTCGCCCTTCAGCTTGAGGAGAAAATAATACGAAGCACTGCCAAACAGCCCAGCTGCCCGTTACGTACACCGTCGTGTGCACGGATATACACGTCGCTGTATAACAACTCCGTCGTCGTAAACGTTCCCGCAACTTTTCCGGCTGATCTTTCCCACAACTTTATGGTCTCGGCATCGCATGTTTATTTTCACCGTTCTTCACCGAGGCGCAACAGCAATGTCGTATGATAGAATTAATGGATTGTGAAATTCTAACGTATAGGGGTAAGTATAATATAACGACGCTCAATGAACAGGAGACGCGATCCCGTGCAGATATTAGCAGGGGAGTTCCCAGATCTTACCACACCCCTATAGGGACTCGTATAGAAATTTCGTAGGGATACCTAAGTTCCGATCAGATCCCGATCGGGATATGATACGGATTCCCTAGAAGGGGTATCCTCATCGGAATCCAGATGAAGCCCACTACGTAAAACAAGGCGGATACGGTTCAAATACGTATTAAATCAATTTTTCTTAGAAAATTGAAAACATATTTTCTTAGCTCGAACGATTTCCATTTAATTTAAATATAATTACTTTGAATAAATAACCTGTATCACTTTTCTCCAGGAAATATAAGTCTTTCAAGGTCTATGTATTGTTTTTTTCGAAAATTTGTATTAAATGTAAAGAATTTTCTTCGACATTCTGTTATTAAAATATATAAGTTTTGACAGTTATACTGTAGCACCAATTTTGGCCTAATCGTTTTTCAGATCCTTGAATAAATGATTGCAGAATACGTCCAGCGTCTCCAGCTGATCGGTATCTCCTGGTTATTTTTACATTCTAACTGGATCTTGTTCTAGAAGTTCGGGTTTCTAGCCTGGATCCTACGCAAAGTTTCGATTTGGATTCTGACTAGAGTCCTTAATAGTTCCGGATTAGGACCCTGGCTGGAATCCGATTTGCGAGCGTTCCGTTTCGCTCCCAGATCCGATCCGATGTCCGACTGGATCCCGATTGAGAAACCAGGATCTTAATCCGAATCGGACTGTACCCACGACAATATTTCAGCATGGGTATTTGATAGATATGCCGCAAGTTGGGAGTCCACATTGGAATCTAAATGGATACCGCGCTATCTCTATGTGGATGTCTTCGGGATACCGCACTGTTCCCCGATCAACGCCGTTTGAGAATTCTTACTACGTTCGAATGGAAAATGTGTGAAACGTCACGAGAAAAAACTCGCCGTGGTGAAACATAACCTGCACGCGTCGTGAGCGTGCACGTGTGTGTTGATATTATGTCTAACGATAATTTAAGTCGTTATTCAATTATTCGATTCAAATCGATTTTTAAGATATATACTTTTTTTAAGCGATTCATACTTTATTAAGATCTACTTATTTTGTATATCTAGATATTTTCTTTGGCAAATTCAACGTACAGATTGGGAAGAGATCCATCAAGAATCGTATAGAATTCTGTTTGATAATGTGAGAGTTCTCTAGGTTGCAAATTGAATCCTTACTTCTGGCAATCACAATACTTCACCGTTCGAAATGCGAACTTTGAGTGGTTCGATCGCGGTTATTTATAAGCAAAGTTAAACTGGATATGAAAATAGCCTTCGATTGTCTCGAGTTTTCTCATAGGTACAAAGCAAAAACAGCTTGAGCTCGTGTACACGTGACGGGAACTTTGGGTGATTCTAAATCCGGAGGTTCGGGATACGGTACAAGAGAGTGGTCAGTGTTCGGGGCAGGCTGAGTATCGTTTTTGTGACGCGAAATGGACAGGTCCTGGACCACAACCGCCTAAGTGGTGGAAGCTGCTTTTGACAAGCCGCTCGCTAAGACGACCGCGCGTTCACCGCCTTCCTCCTAAATCCACGATAAGTTTCACGTGAAATTATGTGGGACGAATCATGATCTCTTCTCGTCCCAGAAGAGTTCTACGAGATAATAATGTAGCAGCTATCTGAGAGCAAGACTTTCAATCATTCGACGCGGTCTCTATTCTTTCACGTCCCGTACGATCATCGTGTATAGCTGCTGTAAGAATGCTAGGAGAGAAAACTCGTTTATCGCGTGATAATCGTGCGGTGTATATATGGGTAGCGTTGCGTCATGGCAGTAGAGCCTTTGGATATGTTACAAAGCATACTACGTCATATATTTACAACGAGCCCGTTAAAGAGATAGAGGAGTAAATTGATTTTGCTTCCGTGTACTTACACGCTTCGGAGCGAACCCTCAACGAGTAGTGGTAGTGTAAAGCACAGGGGAGAACTTCATGTACCATCGGCAACAGCAACAGCAGCGGCAGCCACACGAGGAAGGCTTTCCAAGTCCGTAATTAAACGCAAGCGAAAGCGACAAAGGATTGTCGTGAGGTAGTGGCCTAAAGCGTAGGCTTCAAAGCTCTCGGGCTTCCTACATATCATCGTCGTGTGTAAAGGAATTTAAGGCTTCGTAAGCACTTGGCTCGCTCATACACATATGCCACTTTTCATCTATATAAACGTGCACCTGTTTGTTTGGTGCTAGCAGGGTCACAGTGTAGTAACGAACGACTCTTGAGGCAAGCTTGTATGTGTGGGTGTGTGTGTGTGGACTTTTCATCAGGCACTGGCTTAATTCCCGCTCCATTGATGGCCTCATTAATCATCGATCCGTAGTTCGTCTCGTATACCCAGCGTCAAGAGGCCTGTATTACATCCGTGGAGTAGGTTGCTACCGAATGACCATTTTGTATGGGCCCAAGTAACACAAATCGCCACGGAACATCAATCAAAGAGTGCTTGTATGCGCAGATCCATGTACGCGAATTATAACTATAGAGGGAAATATGTCGACGGACGAGCGCAGTGATTTCCGTGGAATGGGCCATCAAACGACTAGGCCTACCGTGTATTTCGAGGCTCTTCAGCTTCCCATTGGTACATAATAATGCTGGTTACAGAATCCCTGAGCTTTGATCAACCGCGTGCAACAAGGATGAGCGGTTATGTAGTTTGGCGGTATGTCTGTTTTCCTTGGGGACGGTGTTCGGGTTCTTTCAAAATACATATACATTTTTTCGATCTGCAATAATCTCAAACTTTTTCATTGCATAAGTTAATAGCCTATGGTCTTAACTTTAATTTGAAACAAAGATCTTGTTAATATTCCAAAAATGGACCGAGTTGTGACGATTTTTTTGAAAGAACAGATCGCCTGCTTCGCTACGAAGAATCGGTCTGCTGCGAAATACCCTTTTTTTTGCGTTTGTCCTCAAAACTATGTTTTATTAAACGATGGAAGTTGTATCCCAAAATCTATTCATCCAATCCACTTCAAATTCAAACAGAGCATAGTTAATAAGATTTTCTATCGTATGAATGGGAGCTTCTTCATATGGTCATCCACTTGTTAATAACGAATCATCGAAATTTCTTCTTTGCTCGTAAATCGTTTTTTTTTTCTACAGCACGCTATTTTCGTAATTTTCCAAATTTCAAACAAGTATCCAGCCTTACGAAAGTTTTAGTATTATACTGAAACTACGTTTTTTTTATTTTTCATTCCAGATCACTCTAGTTGCCAGAACCACCTGCACCGGTTTGTTATGCAGCAACCGCGGCACTCTATTTGAGTAATAATAACTTCATTGTTTATTATTATTTTAAAATAAAAGAAACTCAAACTTTGCGAGACGATATATTAATTGTGTGTAAAATCCCAACTTGGTCGTTCCAATACCCTTGTCACAAAAAATATTTAAAAACAACCTGTTTGCTGAGCCCCAAGCTTATGCAGACTCATCAATCTTTGTGCCTAACATTCTCAGCTTGACTACTTGGATCAGCACCTCACAAATATCTAAAGAAACCATGACCCAATTGGACTTGTGCCAGACGAAGTAAGCGTTCGAGACCGTCATTTTGAGCGTGCTTAAACTGAAGCACTGATAATAATTTTCTTCCGGATTGTCGAAAAGTAAAAAAGTATCAGGGTGCACTTTGCATTCATGATCAATGGCGTAATCGTTTATGGTTGATCAGGAGGAATCTCTTCAAAATTACCGAATCGGGGAGGATGCTAGGGTCGGGGTGAGCGGGGGGAGAGAGGGGGGGATTCTACGAGGGACAAGACAAAGGGGTATCATCAGTGTACACGAGTATACGATGCATCAACCGATATTATCTTATGTGAGTAACCCAGCGTAGCGACGCGGCGAACGTGATCCCAACGCCGTTAGGAATTCCTTTTGTTGACGACGTTTCGGAACAATCTCGTGTCGTGGCTCTCCGGAGCCGATTGTTCTCGTCAGACAGGGATATGCGGTCCAAACTCAGAGATGGATAATAAACAGGGAGGGGGGGGGGTGGAGATAACGGAGAAACTAGGGAGAAGCCCCGATAGAACTCGTTGACTTTGAGAATGCCGGGGTATTCAGCTCCATCGCGTCAATCCTGGAGTTTGCATAATGCACGAAATACCATTCGACTGATTGCGAAATTATCGAAAATACGTCAAGAGAACACCCAGACGCTAAGGATTAAATCGAGTCATCTATTCAATTTCACTCGGTTGCACAAGTTCCTTGACAATTGGAGCTCTATGCAAGGCTTCGTGGTTTTCGCACGTTCTCTCCTATGTATGGACTTATAATTTTGTACAGATATATTACAAACTTATAATGATAATTTCCTAAATTCATAATTTTGAATTATGTAATTATATAATGAAATTATATTTGAATGTTTCGATTATAAATGCAAACTTATAATTTCATACAGATATATTGCAAAACATTTGTATTTTCATAAGAATAATACGAATATCGAGAATCGCCGATAAAACAACGAAGTTAAAAAAAACAGCGTATCACTTCGGACGACAGAACTGGCGAGATCGATGAAAAATATCCAACTAATAAATTCTAATAAACTAATCAACTAAAATCTAAAGTTAACTCATCAACTAATGAACTCTCCGAATAATTTAAATAATCAATCAATTAATATACTATCTAAATAATCAATAAAAAAATACAACAATCAACTAATCAACCCTCACGCAAAGCCCGAAAGTTCTGCTGACAATTCACAGAGCTCGTTAGAAGATATGGCACCTATATTACGATTGGGGACTAGAGATGTGCATTAGGGAATTGAACGACTGAAACATCGCCTGGTGAGAGGTATACACGTAAATACCTAGTATATACGTATGAAACTGGTTTAATTATTTTGTTATTTCTCTCGCGTATAAACGAGGCATAAATTTTCATGTATGAGCATCACATGCAACTCCTATTAAGCTTCCACAGAAATGTATCACGGCAGGTTCGCTCGCACTGTTCGGCATCGCAAAGTAAAAATACGACGAAGTCCTTCAACACTTAAGAATATTTCAACGAGCCCTCAACGAAAGCACAGGAATTACGGAGCCGATTATGAGACGGAAAAAACGAAAGTTTAACGACATCATTCCTGTTATATACATGATGAATGGGCGCTACATTATAATGGTAATAAACTATTGCCATAATAAAGCTAACGTGTCGTAATACGCGGCAAAAGGGTACATCCATTAATTCCTCTCGCCAGTCCCATGGGTTGTTCAGCCAAAAAAAAAAACTGTTTCACTGCGAGTAAGGGTCGTTGCATTTATGAGATATAAATATACATGTGTGTATACATATATTACAGCGAATATTTCGAATGGCGGTCCATTCGATTGTTAAATCCCAATCGGATATATGCACTGTCGTCTCGAAGTAATACGTATATTTGTACACAGCGTACCGCGGTCGAAATAGACCCCGATATATCGCTGATTGATTTATGCAAATTGCATCGAATCGTTGGCATTCACGTGGAGCACGGATTCTCTCGTTTTCCTCCTCGTTTTCACGATCAGATGTTACGGCGTGGCTTCTTTTTTTGCACGCCAATAAAATTAATCGGCGCGTAAATCTACGGGCGTTACTCTCACACTCACTCACTCTCTTTCTCTCTTCCTACCCCCCCCCCCCCCCCCCCCCTCTCTCGTAGTAAATCAACTGCGACGCTTATTAACCTAGCACTGTTGGCTCGGTACACTCGGTTAGGGTTCTCATGCTTTACACCATTATCCTGTGTCCAGCTTTAACGTGTTATACTCGGGCTTGCGCGGATGCTCATCGTATTTGGTGTATATACGAATGGTATATACATATAATTGCGGTACGTACGATTTGCACCCGTATAATCCTTGGACCACCTCTCGTGGTTCACATCAAAGCGAAGCTCCGCCTAATATATTCTCTATGAATAACGCCTGTCAGCTGGACAGCTCAGGCGATTTCGCAATGCCGCTCGTGAGAGTTTAATTCTGCGCATGTACACCGGTGTATTCCTCAAATGTATACCAGAGAGAGGTCCTCATACCAGTCTCTCTCTCTCCCTCTCTCTCTCTCTCTCTCTCTCAATGTCCCCGGGCTCCATGCGCAGTGGTGGGATCCGCGTTATCCCGGTGACCTACGGGCAAGACCGGACGCTCGTCCTACCTGTCATATGTTTTACGTACCAAAGTGAATTGGTAATGCTGATACGAGGCCACTCGATCCACCACTCCAGTTCGTTCCCAGTTTCTACCAACTCCGCGTCAACTAATAATTTCTTTTCAAAAAGTACACCTCCTCTCCGCTCGAAATTACCGGAACGTACCGTCCTTTCCATTTTATAAACCTTGCTGATAAATCCTCGACCTGGGTCAAGTGAATTTGAATAAAGTATGAAATATCGTGAATACAGTTTTGAAGCAGCCCCAAAATGTCACGTGGACACCCTTGCTCTGTACTGATTTTTACGGTACCTTAATAAAAGCACGGAGCACGGTCACTCGTGTTCCACTTCATTTTTCAACGCGGCAACACGTTAGAAATATCTTCAGCCGTAAGAACAATACTTGTAACTATGGCCAAATTTGTTGAGATAATTTTTTTTAGGAAGAAGATGAACAGTTGTGACTAGCTTTGCGAAATTCCAACGACCAGAGACTTTAAGAAGAGTTAATTACCTCTAAAATACGGAGGAGTCGATACGATTTTTTTTTTTGCAATAGATCGCAAAAATTTGATTGTGACAAAGCTTGTGAATTATTATGTGGCTCCGCACGAGCGTTTGTCAAGCCCGGGCGTACTTTTGACAGTTCGGTCATAACGCTCGATGTTTCGTTAGGAGGACGACTCAAGAGGTAATTATATCGTGGCTGTGAGAACTTGCGGGATATGACGTAACGTACATTTGTATCTATTAGTTGATGGGCCGAGACCGCGGGTTAACGATAAGGCAAGCTCGCACGATCCTTGTACAGACACACTTTGCGCGCATTAATCACAAGGATGGATCACCGGATAGGCTGCGTCCAAGTTACGGCGGATCATCCGCGGAACTGTGGCGCGCGCGCGTAATTCTCGAATGAATACAAAGTCCATCGCGTGCTTATGATTCTCTCCAAGGATTCTTGGGTATATTTGAGAATGGCGTATAAAAAAAAGCTGTGCTTTCGTTTCCTCGAGTGCTCTAGACCTCGGTCTCGTTCACCAGCCAATTTGACAATTCCACAAAACACATTGCTACGTCGAACAACTTCAGGGACGAACGTCGATGATTGTTTCTCGGTTGAAGACTCGGTAAGAGTACTGGATGTATAGGACCCAAGACAACAAGAAAGAACCGATTGGATATGATCTCGCGTGCTGAGGAAACATATCGTTTTCATTTTATCGCAATTTCTCTTATACTGCGCGTAGTGTATAGATACGAGCCGAGCCCTTTGCATCGTTCCGTTGAAAAAGATTCTTATCCATTATGCAAGTGGGCGATCCTAACCATCTCTCATTCCGTTGCATGAAGGACCATAAAGTATACTCTCATAAAAGATGAGTGGACGCACTACGAGAAATTCATACGAGATGGAACAACCGATTCGAGAATTCAATTTCATTCGTAGATATGGCTCTCTACATTGATTGATCACGAAAATAGCTTTGTTGCGGGATAAAGAAAACAGATTTCGCCGATTGTAAACAATATATAAACAGTGTACTTATACAACGTATCTGGTTTTTTTTGCGTCTGATAGATTGTTAAAAAGCGTAAAGATGCTGTCGTATCGGCTCGAGCGTAAAATTGCCTGATTTCGACGCGCTGACGGGTCATGCGAGTCCTGGTAAAATTAAACTGCTTGTAGCTTATTCAGCGTCGTCGCGCGTCGCTTTGCATCGTTCCAAAAGCTTTCCATCCCGCAATCCCCGTAAGGCATTTTCCGTAACAACGATCTCGTTGCCTCTACCACTTGGGACTTTGTTTGCTCGTACAACCGTTTCGGGCGTAGTAGTATGCTAGCAGGCTTTTCACCTGGTAGTTATTTTCCTTTCTGTCGACCTCCGTGGCATTTTCCTACGAGTATAACGTAGTAAGAGACGCACCGATAAGAATATACGTGCATAAGGCAAAAGATGAGTACGAGCATTATCCTGAGGATAATTTAATAGGGAAATTGTTTGCGACGAGAGAGTCAAGCCTAGGGCCGTTTCAGTGAATTGGTTTCCTGAACTGTCAAGAAAAACATCAACTCGCCTACTCGCGTTTATTTGCCTCGCTTTTTTCCCTTTCGAACTACAAAACCCAATCATCGCAATCGTTTCGTATTCTTGCACAAAAGTTGAAGGGAGGAAAATTATGTTCGTTACCAGTCATGCGTACACTGAAGTACGAGTTCAAGCATCGAAGATACCTTCAAGTGCAATCTTATATTTGTCTCCGTATTATAATTTCTTTTTTTTTCTTCTCGAACAAGTCGATGCGTTATAATTTTTATATTTTTATGACTCTGTCAGTTACTTAGCGATACGCAGTTAAGAACAATAATTATGGCAGCGTATGTTTAAGAATGATGATTAGAATGATCTTCAGTCATTTCAATAGAAAGATGATTAGTTCGCAAATAAAACCAGTACATAAAATTCAAGAAAATATGAGTATGCTAATGTTCTTTTTAATTTCTTAGATTTTTTATGAATATCTCGAATTCGCTTGGAAGATATTCCCAGAGTAGTGTTCTTAACTAAGTGCTTCCAATACGAGAAAGAACTAGAAACACCAGGGTTTATTGAATCTAAAAAGAAGAAATCCCCCAAAAACGCCAATCAGCACGGAAATGTCAGTTTTGTCAATAATGATGAAGGTACGCAGTGAACTAGCTTGTCATCGATGTTGCTATGCCCATGAACATTCTTTTGCCAAATATAGTAGAGATCGATACGACAATGGAGGCTATTGCTGCATTCGGTTCATTACAGCGTGTGTAGAGGTACCGAAACTAACGCTCCTCCATCGAGTAGTTGGAAGGCAAGGGTTGAACGAGCATTCCAAGGGGTTGCAAGCCAAAGAGGTACGTATCGAGTAACTCTAACGCACCGCTGATGTAGACAGCGCTCGCAGTGCCCTCTGTTATACGGTAAGACAATTTGGGTCAGGTTGAACCAGAAGGGAGGCTGGTCGGAGAACCCGTGGATGATCCCCGATCGAGAACAATGGTCATTAGGGCATCGCACACGTCGGCGATGATGTTCGCCCCAACGGATAAACTCCTCGCTTCTACATCTATATCCCTATTCTCACGGTTTCTCCCTCACGAATTCCTATTCACTCTCACGTTCACTCGGCCTCGGGCCGAGAGAGCTTCGCGTCCTACCTAGATGTATATACGTTTAACATGAAGCGTTTCACGCTCGGCATCTGCATCTCGACAAAGGAGCTCTTCCGGTTATTGGCTCGTCGCAGATTGCGAGCAAGTACAATGCTCGTCAGTAATGTCGGAAACGACGATTTTCTAACTGTTGTAACACAATTGATTACACTCGAAATATCGTCAACTATTAAGTGCAAAAAGATATTCATCGAGCAAAAATCACGTGTACCAAAGTTTTGAGAAGTCACCGTCTCTTGGAAAAATAGAAGTTTCATCCAAACGAGTTGGGAATGTACGAAGAAGTTGATAATGAGAACAGTAACATCTATAGTGATTTACAATCGAGCAAATGGCCGCGATGAAAGTTTGACAAAATGTTCGCATTGGCAATTCAAATAAACTCCCCACGAGATTATTCTCGTTGCTTCGAGAGCTTTGTACTACATGAATGTACTAATGGGCAAAAGAACGACAGCCCGGATATCGTCGTGGTACGAAACTTTCACGGAGATTTAGTCGGTTGCTCTCCCACCAGACGTTCGGATACTTGGATCATAGCCAACTTTTCGTTGAATATAAAAATATGTACGGGTGATTCTGTACTACAGCGACACACTTGTAGACCACGAGGTATTGAATTTTTTTTTTTTTGATACTTTATGTCACGTTGAAGCATATATCAATATACTTTTATTTCTGATGGTTCTTGGTATTTTTGCAAATTACGACTTTCATTCGTCGTGGGGAAAAATTAAACGTATAGAATTATCAACTTTTCGAAATCAATAAAACCGTACATTTTTTGTAAATTTTTTAAATATCTACAGTCAAATCTACGACGAGATGTTTTTTTTTCCACATATAATTTTATTTTAAACGTAAAATAAAATAGGGAAGCAGGAGGTTGAAGAAAAAGTTGGTGGTGGATTCGACGATGAGAGAAATGTCGTGCTAGTTTCTTCCAGCAATATCGATAGTTCGTATTACGTGTATTAAAAATATCCTGGGTACTCCGATAACTTAAGTTTGCACAACACACATATGTATATAACTACTTATGTAATTACGATCAATCGACTCTCAACAGTCCGCCCCTTCAACTCGTATACGCGTGTACAAACTTCCATTCTACGTTCTGGGGTAATTATTATAATATTCCTCGTTATGAAAATTCAATTGTGAAGCAGAGATCCATTGTTGAACTGTTGCTGGTTTAAGGACATCTAGAATCCATGTAACGGAATGATTAACGCATAATACGTTTCACATTTAGCGTACTTTATTCCAGCGAAGCGATAGGGCGAATTTAATTCTGCAAATTTCGTCGTTGACAAGCATGTTTGCAAGTAATTATAAAGCCTCAGTATGCAAGCGCCTCATACAAAATGGTTAAAACTGCTTTCTGCTAGTAGACTCCTTAGAAATGTGCAACGTTCCATGTTTTGTCTTGTCTTTTCTGAGACAGCTTCGGCAGAGTTTTATCAAAGTTCTCTCATCCCATTAGAGATTCTACTGATAACAGCTACTTTTGATCTCTCAGCAATATCCGCCCGATTCTCACTCTCTCTATATTTGCCTATTTTTGCTGGCACACACAGCATATCCGATGTACCGCCAAGGTAATGTAATGTAATTAACAAGTCGAACACGTGAATAATAGCAATCCATGGTGTGTACAAAGAGACCAAGGCCCCAAAGAGGAACGAACAAGGAGCAGGATAATAATTTTAACATGCGTGGTTTTAGATTTATCGTGTTACTGTTAATTAGATAAAACGTGGATCAGCCAAAAGCCGAAGCAACGCGTGAATGTTTAGTAGGCTGTATACACGACTAGCTTTCGCCAGCGGCTTCGCCCGCGTGGAATTCGGCTTCAAGCTATTAGGGCTTCGAAGCAGGGGTGTTTCTGAACGGACTACATTAAATCGAGGAAAGACAAAATGTGCTACAAAAAATGTGGGATACACGCAAGGAACACTAATATTCCATAAAAACTTTTACAATTAATTTCATTCTTTTAATTTCGAATTTCATTGAGATAAAAGTAGGGAATTCGATCTTCGCATACAAACTTCAACACCCCGTTGCACCCCTAATTAGGGACTGTTTGAAAAAATCCTGAAATATGCGTTTTAAAAATTTGTTTTGAAGAATATTTATACCAAGTTTCAATTTGATACACCCAAGCAATACAATTTTCCATACAAACTTTTGCACCCCATTTCACCGACTCAGGAGTTGATTCTCAAGAAAAAATTTTCTTAGCAACACCTCTACACTTGACTAGCCCCAAAAAAAAAACTCCCTGATTCGGGCTCTCACCCCTTGAAATATTACATAATAGTGAAACAAAGAAGCTTGTGAAAGGACCAGCCTGTAGGTTAATTTTAACAGGTGACTCATGAGATTGTTTTATTCTCCATTTGATTTAAACGTAGAAAATTCAAGTCTGCTCTTCAGATACGGTGAATTCTCAAAAAAAAATGAATGGGCGTTAAAATTCAGTCGACGAGGTGCCTCTATAGTCAATGAAGTAGTACATATGTTTTTACCAATGCATTGTGGATAATAATTACAGATACAGTTGTGGAAGGTGTGTTTCAAGATGTTTACACGTAAAAATGGCTTCATTATCCTATAACTAATGTGTCAACTTTATATCCATATACTTTTTATCGGGATACTTGTCTTATCGGTATGGCAGGATGTAGTAATTACACTGCCGGAGTAATAATATGTTAGGCCCCGGTCGCTCTGATTACCCCCAAACACACTTTTATTTACGCCGTCACTGTCGGTTCTCCACCTTTACCGACAATCGTGAGCAGCGAACCTGACGCGAAAAGCTGGAACTACGACCTACGTAGCATAACACGGCAATATGGCCGCGACCGTGAGTTGGTGTCTCCGATCGTGGTTGTCGGATTTCGTCTTCGTTTTTTTCAACGAAATAACTTCAAAAATATTTTAAACGGTGCAGTGAAGTGATACGAATGGCCCTCTCGTCCGTGGTATATGTGAGTGAAATTTTTAACAAGATAATTCTCTCAGCTGGTGAAAATGTGTTATGGCGAACGACGAGTCACCTCCGATTTTCGATAATTTACTGTGCTGAAAAAGAAAATTTTACACGGCGAGTGGGACCAGAGCGCCGTTCTTACCAATCAAACAAAATTTTTTTCTGTATTTAATCGTTCATTACGATTGTATTTTCGGCGAAATTCGACGACCACGATTTTTAGTTCCATTATTTGCCATTTGGCGCTTTGTATACCTTCGCTCGATGTGACAAGAAAACTTTATAGCACAAGAAATAATGTTGAATTATATCGACGTTTGAAGCGGCAGATTGTACTGACAGGCATCCACGCGTACGTAATGCCACCGGTCATCTTGATCAACAAGTTTTGAAGATTGAAAAGAAAGGGTGCATGATTATAAAGGCTTTAATTTGGGGTTATAAATCCGTTTACTATATATAATAATCCCACCGATTAGTACACACCACTCATTGATTGTATCTATTAAAAATGGTTTGCATTGGAAAAGAAAACGTTAATTTATCACGTGTAAATCAAATGGAGAATAAAAAAACCTCGTGAGTCACCTGTTAGAATTAACCTACAGGCTGCTCCTTTCGCGAGCTTCTTTGTTTCATTATCGAGTAATTTTCAAGGGGTGAGAGCCCGAATTGGGGAGTTTTTTTGGGCCAGTCTACTCTACACCTTCTGAGGAACATAACTTCCAAACTTCATTTTTCTATCTTCAGCGATTTGGCCTGTATGTTGTCTATATGTCAGTCAATCAATCACGGAACTGTTCTATATGTATATAATAATAATGGAAGATAATAATTACGAATTAGAATACTGTGAGCTGGAAAATGGCATAGCAATTGCAAGACAGATGGAATAAACTTACCGAATCCAATTACGAATTGGATGGGACACTTTCCATCGACACATCGAGCTGGTTTAAAAATACCAATGTCCAATGCGACTCTACCATTACGAATACATCGCGCGATCTACAGCTCGACTGGGTCAACGGGCGATACGTAAAAATGAGCCAGATCATGCCGTCAAAATGATTGATTCGACACTATGATGCATACGAGAGAAGACCGGATATGCCTTCCTCTGGAATATCGAGTAAAACACGTATCGACGGAAACCGCGGCGTAGCACAGCATAGGCACTCGCGGTTGTTATGCAAAGTAAAACGACACCGTAGAAAAAAAAACGATAGTTCTTTTAGCAGTGGCGCGCGAGCCGGTGTTTAGAAATGCCACCTAGGAAAGTCCGACGTTGGTTACATTATTCTTTCTGTGTTACTGCGTGAACGTGAAACTCTGGTGGATTAGCATTGAGCCGCGGTGGCTATATGCCGAAGTAACGAAAACGAGAAATCCAAGAGGGAACGAAGCGGAAACATGAGCATGAGGTCCGGCTCGAGAACGCTGGACTCTGGTCGGCTTTTGCTCCGCTGCTCTTTGAAGGGTACTTTACTCTGCATATTTAAAGCACTCCGAGTGTATATTTTCCCGCTCTCTCCATCCGCCCTTCTCTCGACTCTCTGTTTTCTTCGTATCTCTATCTATTCCGCTATTCGAATCTCCGACAGGGCTCCTAGCTTCCCTGCCTCCGTGAAATGCGCTACTTCTACTGGGCAGACGTTCAAATTTGAATTTTAGATACCTAGGCGCGGAAGCGCGGGAATCCACCGCAAGAGGATATCCCTACCGAAGGAATCTGTACCCGGGGACAAGTCTTCTAGTTTCGTGAAGGGCTCGGGCTACGGGGGTTATATTCAGTCCTACTGTGCGCATACACGTTACAAGATGGAAGATGGATTAGAGTAGAATGAGAGAAAGAGAAGGGGAGAGCGGAAGGGCAGTGAATTGATCTAACTGACCACCATATCGGTTCGTCCGAGTAATCTTGTTGCTTAGTTCTTCCACTGGCCTTTTTTCTCTTGCCCTATCTAACCCCTCCTTGATTGTCAATACGATGGCCCCAACTTAATTGTCATTACAGAAGACTTAACATAGCTGGTACATTTTCATTTTTCGATGATCCGTCACCATGATTCTCCGATGTCAGAGAATTTTCTTATATATATACATATATATAGTTGTATAGATACGTGGGATATAAAATAAATAAAAAAAAAAAAGCATCAGTGAAAGTTTGAGAGCGGCGGGCATCGGTCACCAAGGCAACGTGTGTTTTGAAAAATTCGGAAGAAAGGCGATGCGAAAAAAAAGTGTTCGGGGAGAGAGGCGATCGAAGACGGACGCGAAAAAGGCGGTAGAAAAGAGAAAACCATTATTAAACGATATCGTTAATAATTTGTGATCAATTTACAATCATTAACTTTGTCTGTTTTAAAATAAATATAATTTAAAGAAAAAAAATATACCTCCGTCACTTTCATTCTTAACTCTGCGTGTGTACACTGGGTCTATAAAGGAATAACCGAACAGTCGCCTCGTGTATATTAAGTAAGCATTCTTAATTTTGCCTCCGATCATTATTCGATCAATTAGGAAACGTATGAAAATATACCAAAAGCGTGTACTTACGTGTCGGAGGTGGTGCAGCGAAGAAGTACCGTTTTCGCTTGTACATGACTATCCCTCAAGGTCCGAATGATCCAGGAGGGTCATGATGACGTGATAGGGATTGAGAAAAAATGGCACGCGGGAGTTTAAAAGAAAGTTGAGTCGACATGTACGCGCTTCCAGAACTGAATTTGAAAATGTCTTTGCAGACGTGTTAATAATCGGTTGCCATGTTTCACAGGCACACAATCAATACTGTGAAAATGGACTATTGTAACATTGCACATTATACATTGAATTCACTGTGCGATGCGCGTAACGCAGATGAGCAAAAGGTTAATTAATCCTAAAAATTCAACACAATGCTTTTAATTAGCAAATGGGAGTTTGGAAATAAACAACAAATTGAAAATTGCATAAACAGCTATATGATCGTCGTACCATTTTCAAAGCATCGATTGAGTTGTTTTTTTTTTACCGGCGACTTCGTAGACTCGGAACGTTTCATAGATCCCCACGGGAATATGGCGCAACCCGACACCTCTCATTATACGCGCGAAACCGAGAGCTATTGTTTTATGCTTTTTTTTAAGCATTGATTATCGAGGTATTCGTCAAAGAATTCGATTTTTCAAACGGCGCGAAGAATATTTAATAGTTGAAGAGAAAATAAGGTAGAGAGAACGAGAGAGACAGAGAGAAAGAGAAAGAGAGACAGTTTGAGGTTGAAGACGCAGGGAAAAATAATGTCATATAAGCGCTCAGATGCGTGGTGCAGCTCCTACCTTATGCCCACTGAGTAGAGTGCCTCTGTAAAGTAAAACAAAAAAGAGAAGGGTTAGAAAAATGTATACATGAGAATTACGATGTACGAGGCATAAAATGGTATAAATAAGACGATAAGAATAAATTAATAAATTGTGAAGTCTAACTGAATGTAATTCAAAGACATGATATATGAGTAATGATGACGGTGAGACACGATAGTAAGCATAGAGATAGTCGATATAGAGTGAAAAGGGGCAGATAAATAGCGAGCAAGAGAGAGAGAGAGAGGCAGAGTGAGTAAGAGAGATAAAGAGAAAGACAGAGAGAGTCGAGAGTATATAGTTTGACAACAAAAACTTTCGGTGATTCACCGCAATCTGACGATTCGAGGCGTTTTATGCAAAATTTTATCGAAACGGCGAAGGAACGGCATTTTATTCTGCTCCCTTACTCGAAACTTGATGTGGAATCGTTGTGACACGTTCGCGGGAAATCTTATCGCGATGACATTAATAACGCAACGACGTACAGGTGTTTATGATTATGGTGGACACGAACCGACCAATATTATCGGATCAGTTTTATTCGTCGAGATGACGTAAGTCATTTCTTTCCATATGCCGTATGATCGGTTTTATTATTCTGTACAACGGCACGCGTGTGGATTGGCGAAGGGATCGATCGATGGTCGTATTCGGCAAACGTTGTTTAAATTTCACGTAATTTATTTTCAAAGGAGTTTAATGTTTTGGGAGAATAGTGGAAAAAACGTTAAATGCGAGGGAAATCGATTGTACACGCGATAGGAAATAAAATAATACACCAAGACTCGTGAGATTATCGTCTAAAAAGATTTTATTGCATTCCTTCGTAATCCTATAGTCCGGTTAATAAAATGTAGAATGTATGTAGACTATAACTTGTTATTATATTGATTTCGTGCTACGTTTTCCCAGGTACGGGTAATCTGTTTTTTTTTTGTGTGAATTTTATTTCTTATCTGTTGTATACCACAGTATATTCTCAATAAAAGTTCATCCGGGTCCTACAAGTATCGTACAAGCGTGGTAGCGGTATGCTGAAAAGGAAAGCGCAGTTTCGCATCCGCAGCTCGGCCATTTCTATTGATGAAATTTTATTATCCCGGTATAGTCGCGAGAGCATAAAATTTACTATACCACCGATTCAAATAGTCATCCGCACTCTTTCGCAAATAAATATTCGCGCAAATAATAAGCAAGAATCAAATTTTTATGTGTACTTGTCGTGCGGCAGGGTTTGAAATCCAGAATGCGTATGTTGGAAAAGGTTCGAAGACCTTCGAACTTCAGCGTATCCTAGATCGTAAAAGTCGCCAAAATTACAACAAAAATTACCGTATATGCTTATGAGATATTCATATCACGAGATTAATTTCCGTAGTCTTGGCAATTTTGACCTACTGTTCTGCAACATTGCTCAATATCGCTAGAATCGCCATTTTTTGAGGAGCCATATTCCCAAAGGGGCCTTTAGCATGGCCTTCAAGTTTGCATCGTTGGAATGCAACGGAAGTTTTTTTTTATCTTTGAAAATTTCTTTATTTCTATTATAATCCATTTTTTTCACCGACTTAGGCCGTAATTCTCTATAAAAGATAGAAAAAATCATTTGATAGAATACCATTTGATATCTATCATTGATAGGAAGAATAATTTTCGTACCCTAAGTCAACGATAGAAAATGTAAGCAATAAAAGAAAAGTTATCTTTCGTTGCATTCCAACGATACAAACTTCAACATCATCCTTCAGCTACATCGATGGGATAAACATTTTTACAGTCGTGAATATTGAAAATAGGCCGTACGCCTACCCGAGGCGTGGATACGAAGAATCGTTTATGTAACAAAAGACACCCTGTGGGAAAAAAATTGTTGTACAAACGAATTCTGTGGTTTCGATCCAGCAAGTAAATTTTTATGCGCGACAAAAATGTACAATACTTCCCACAATTATTCGCGTCTAAAAATTTCGTAGCAGATCCGTGACGTCGAAAGCCTCCCCAAAAATAATTGTTAATTTTTTCAGTCTTAAAAACGGTAAGTTGACACAGTGAAAGTCCACGATTTTTGGTTGGCCGCTGGAAATTGTACAGTGTCTCCGAACAGCTTCGCAAGCTCTTGCATTCATCTTTGTTGCGTCCCTCGTAGCCCCCCCCCCCCCCCCATCATCATCTCTCGTTCCTCTTCACTCCGAAGGTTATTATAAATTTCGAAGAAGGAATTCTAATTAGCCAGGCGGGCAGCGGGTGGGGAGCACGAGGAAACAGGAGTAGAAGCTCTCGAGCGAATTATCATGCTACCGAATGGTTGGCATAGTTATAGCTTCGAGTTGCTAGGCCGCCTGTCGTCCCGCGATAACGATAACGAGCTTCGCGGTTTGCGCCCTTTCCTTCGTAAGTACCGCCGACACCTAGGTTGGTATAAGCGGGCCGGAGATACACGCGGGCTTAACGGGGTGTGCTTTCAAGTTACAGCGAAGCGACATCCGAATAGAGCTCGATATGCGCGAGCTTACGCACCGGCTTGTGTGCGCCCTTGAGCTTGCCTTACTGCACAGCTAGACGAACGTCGCGACGTGCACTTACACGTTCGAAATTCATCGTGTACGCGATCCCTCACACTTTGGGGTATGTCGTGGATTGGGTTATGGTAGATTTTGGGGCGATCTTTTACAGGAAGAGAGAGCGAAAGAAGTTTTGTGGCTGCAACTCTTTTCGTCAAGTTTCAATTTCTCTGACGATGAACGGGATGGAAACAACGTGTTGATGGAGTTTTAGCTTCGAATTAGCCTAAGGTACGATAATCCCTTACGGCGGTATTCTCGTCTAGAAATTAAAAAAAAAAAGTCGATTTTTTTTGTTGGCATTTTCTTAAAGTATAGCCTTGTAAGGATATGTCCGCAAAAGGGCATTTTAACGAATTCATTTAGGATTAACGAAACTCGTAGGTTAAACGTAACGACACCTCGTTAACTGGCTCTGTCGAGTGAGCCACTCACAGTCAAGCATTCATTGGCGGGTAATTCAAAATCGACGGGTGTTTAAAACGTACATAGTATTACAGCATTTGCACTTTATAATAAAATGTATTTATTCGGCCGCTCGAAGCTTTTAACGTTTTCTCGACTTTTTCGAATCAAAAACTTTTTATAAAACGTTGAACGCATTTCACAATGTAAAATTCACCTGGCGCATTTCACTGAACTGGAGCCGACAACGCTTTAACGATGGTCAGTCGTGCCAATGGCAGAAACTGCCGCTGTTGCCAAGTCTATCGGTTATTTTTTCTGGAATAAAATTGCAACATTTTTATATTTAATTCCAAAAATGAACAACTATTAATATCATTTCCCAGCTTGAAAATATTTTTTAACAATATTATAAGCTGAAAAATGCCCAATAATGATTTATCTTTGCATGAAATTTGATTCGCAAGAAGTTAGCAGCCTGCCAAAAACTTATTGTATTTCCATTTCCACTTATACAGCCAAGGAACGATATCGAAACTCCTTAATTCTCCGACCTATGAAGGATCACCGATTACGTCCTTTACCTCCTATGCTGGCAGCTATAAAAGGTATATCAACGTGCTCTTCCTATATACCAAGGTACCTTTAAACGGAGACTGATTTGTGGTCGTAAGTTCTTTCATCCCCGTTAGAGATCCAGAGAATCGCCTTGTTTACCGTCTGTACAGGTTCACTGTAACGCACGCTTGGTAAACATGACGATTTATACATTCTCTATTTTGGAATAGGGTATGCCGAATATGTACGTGTGTTGAGCAATGAGATGGCTGTCACGCTCTCCTGTATTCGACTACGCGGGTCGTACTCGACGGGGCGTAATGTCGGTATTGGCACTCGAAGTGCCATGGCCTGGTTCACTAGACTACCCTCTCCCAGTCTCTCTCTCTCTGACCAGTCCATCGCCCCAGCCCTCTCGTCGCTATGACGTCCGAGTTTAACTCGCCACGGATCTCTCGTGCACACCGTGATGACCGTTCGACCAGGTAAATGTAATTAGGGATTGATCGGACTGTAAGCATGGCGCTCTCTCTCTCTCTCTGTCTCTCTCTCTCTCCTTCGGCTTTCTCTTGCTTAATTGCCCTCTAGCAAAGGGCACAATGATTGCCTGGCCAAAGCTACCTCTCGTTCCTCTCCACCTCTCGATGTAGATCCTTCCTTGACAAGAAGGAAGATCTTGAGCTTCGCATATTAGCTGCATTCATAGCTGCAAACAGGCCAGCGCTACTTCTGTCGAGCATCGATGAGGACTAACGTTCGTTGTGAAAAGATATGTAATTACGTTACGGTTGGGACAGATTACTTTACTGAGTCGCGGAGGAGGCTTTTACAATTACCTTCTCCAGCGAATCATTGATTTATCGATCATAGTGTGGAATTGTATAGATAAAGCTAATCCTTTTGGCTGAATGGGAAAATTGTTATATGTTCGTTTATTGCTGGCCTAGGAAAATAAATGTGTAGAAAATTTTAGTATCAACACGTTGTAATAATAATAACGCGTAATATTCCTATTTTGTGCTAGAATTCTGTACCGAAAATCGATACTGGAAATCCGTATAATATACAGGGTGGACCACGCAACGTGTGCACCTCTTTTACGACCAAAATATGCGTTGCACAAAAAAATGTTTTATACAAAAGTTACATGGTTTATAAGGCTACACTATGTGGTGCATTTATTTTTTTATAGGTGGAAGCGCTTCGAAGATTTGAAGGTCAACTTTATTTTTTCAAATGGAATGCTATATTTTTTATAGCGTAATATGGTAGAGTATCGAATTCTGAGTAAAAAAGTGTAGACCTTTATTAGCCCTCAAGTTTAATAGCTAACGAGTAATTTCACTTTATTACCTTGAGTACAGTGAGTGACTAGTGTCTTATCGCAATTAACTTAAGTGTTCGAAGTGATGTCCATTGGCATCAATACAGTGATGCAATCTATTAACTAATGAAGAAACTGCATTCTGAATCATATCCGGACTTAGTGTAATGCAAGCTTCACGAATACGTTGTTTCATATTCTCAGGTGTTGTTGGTGTTTCACGATACACTGTTTCTTTTAATGTGCCCCACAGAAAATAGTCTAAAGGTGTAAGGTCTGGTGAGCGTGGAGGCCATATTACACCTTGTCCACCACGACCAATCCATCGATTGGGAAATTTTGTATCCAGTAGTTCCCTTACAATACGCGCGTAATGTGCAGGACAACCTGGTACCACATACGTGCACACGTTGCGTGGTCCACCCTGTATATGTATATAAATCATAAACGCTGATTTTCGGACAGCATATTTTGGAAACTGCTATGAGTGGTTTTATTGTTTCTCGAGATATTTATTAGTGATGGCACAAATACCCTACGGAATATAAAAAAAATCTTTTTTTCTATACAAATATTTTCATTCTACACTATATACATTTCACGTATATTTCGCGTATTGGAAACCGTACATGGAAAATATGTTTCAGCGACGAAATATTGAAGATATTCGAAACACTTCATAGTCCATACAAAAAAATACGATCATTGAATAGGCCGTGAAAAATGAAATCATTGCCTATCGAAGGTGCTCCATTCTCATTATTATTTACACATCTCTTTGCGACCCAGGGAAAATCTTTATATTCGTACCGTCATTTAAGAGGAATGTTTGATGCAATTTTCTTTGGCAGCCCTATCGGTAGACTCGTGATTTTAACATCCCTATATGGAACTGGGGGGCGGGGAGTGTTTTTAACTGTGGGAAACCAGAGATTGAAGTTTCACAGTAACGCGATTCGGTCGAAATGAGCATACCACAATTTGCGAATGTATAATGCGAGGTCACTTGTGTTTGTGTTTGAGACACATGAATAATTATAGCTTCATTAATACAAT
Source organism: Ophion ventricosus (assembly GCA_963932345.1). Lineage (NCBI taxonomy): Eukaryota > Metazoa > Arthropoda > Insecta > Hymenoptera > Ichneumonidae > Ophion > Ophion ventricosus. The sequence goes on along the minus strand of OZ010718.1, from coordinate 18,477,249 downwards.
ACTCGTCAGCGATCCGTAATGTTCATTTGGGTACGAACGAGCAATGCGGAATACCGCAACATGTATGCCATGGAATTTTGTGATTTAAAGCGAAAAAAATCTTCGGCGCGAGCGAGAACCGAAGGATGGAGGATAAAAAAAAGACGAGTACACATGGGACGAAACCAAAGGATTCGATAATACCTTTAATAATGGTTATTGAGGCACGAATAGAAAAAAAAAGTATTTTCATATTCCAACGTTCGAAAAAAATAATACTGTGTATTAACGTTCATTTAAATAATGTATGGCTATGGAAATCTACAGGATCCGCATAAGAATAAGCGAGTTGGGCCTTATTTATATTATTATACATACACGCACACGGATATATATATACAGGGTGAGGGACATAAAGTGTTGCCGAGCAATAGCACTCAAACTATTGATCATATCCAAAAATGTTTCAAACAAAAGTTTCATTGTTTGTTTTATTTTCGGTGTCACGGAACACTGATTAACGTATAGCTGAGAAAAACGGACCTTGAATCGGACGCTCGGATACAAAATTAATAACGTATAAGCACAAAAAACGTACAAGTAAAGAACGTAGAAATGACCCGGTGCGTTGGTCTAGTGGTTAGCGTGCTGGTTAGCGGATCGGGAGGTCGCAGGTTCGTCACTTTCGTCGTGAAATATTTTTCTTCGATATTTCTTGGCGAAAGACGACTAGTTCCGTGACTGAGAGGCGAACTTGGGACCGGCTGTATCGGTATAGCTTTTCCGCAGTTTCCCTATGCCCATGGCAGACATGTCATGGTGAATACGATACAGAGGGGGAAGTCGGCTGCGGCCGCAAGGTGGGGGACGGGAGGTAGACGGGGGAATTGTGGAGGGGAGGTAAACGGGGAAATTGTGGAATCGGGGAGATATAAAAGGGTGATGTGGAATGGGTGACAGAACGAAGTTGAGATGTGAGTTGGGGCTCGTAAAAAGGGAAAGAACCTGTACGGCTGGAACAAACCAATAAAAAAAAATAGTTTCAAATGCTTTTTTACGTAGAAATGAAATTTTATTACATTCTTTATAGGCGAGATCTGCCGGGGCCAGAAAAATTTGACATGTAAATGATAAAAATGTATAAACGATGTTTCACTGTACACACACACACACACACACACACACACACACACACACACACACGTTGTGGAACGAGAGTAGTTTCCAAATATTGCGTAATAAAGGGTGTCCCAAAATGACCTGACATTTTTATTTATTAATAAAACGTATTATTTACTTGCAAAGTAAGAATATTTTTATTTTAATATAAGGTACAAACATGGAGGTTATGTGTGGATGTGCGCGCATGGTCTGCTGGCTGCAGTTCTTGTGTCAATTGGATCTCGTAAGCATGCATATGCAGATCTTTCGTAAAAATTCACTGCACAGAGCATATCTTGAAACTTTCAATTGCTGAGCACGATGGCGAATCACGGTGGAAGAACTTTCGTCAACACTAGCACTCACTGCAGCTATGTTTTCATTCGACCGACCGGTACGAGGACGGCCACTGTTTTTAGCGGTCAGAATTGAACCGCTAACCTCAAATTTTGTGATTAAATTCACCACAGTGGTGCGAGATGGTACGTTATGATGACCAAAAGACGTGCGGACTTTTCGAACCGTCTCTGCAAAATTTTCACCATTTTTATAATGAACTTTCACAATTTTTGTGCGTTGCTCGACTGTGCAATTCCCTATGATTAAACCTCATTACCTCCTGATGCCAGTTGTCAAAGATTGGTACTGTATGTTCGCCACAAAAAAAATAGCGCACAATTTAAAATGTCAGGTCATTCTGAGACACCCTTTACAAGCAGGCATTGAAACGCATCCATGCTCAAATTGCGTTCGCTAGTCTAGAAATGATTTATATAATTCTTAGTTATTCATGTAATTTCCCTTCCGATGTACCGACTTCTTTAGAGCGCGGCATGCGCGACAACCTTGGTAATGTGGGTAATGTCGGCATAAGAACAAAGATGGGTAAAAACCACGGCGCAAAAATGAATTCATTCGGGTGAACCGAACGGCCAAGGGGCTGAAATGCTTTTCCCGTTAGTTATATACTGACACGAACTGGCTTTTTCAGCCTTAGAAACGGTAGTTGCTCGCCCGCGGGCTGACGATCGTGCTAACGAAAGCAGCCGCGCACTGACTTGCATAGCGAACAGCAGCACGAGCGGTAACAGCGGAATTAACAAAAAGCGAGAGGAGAATGTTCGGGCGGGAGAGGTTTCACTAGCGAGAGAGGAGGAGGGCGCGAGCAAAGAGAGCTAAGCGGACCGGGGGCACCGATTGTCCGATGGTACGCCTCGGGGGAAGCTTGGTAATTTGAAAATTCATTCAGCTATGACAAAATGAGCTTGCGAACGAACCACTACGAAGAAGTGAGAACGTCAGTACGTGCAGGGGAAAGCTAGCGGGCGAGAACATAACTCGCTGGAGGCCGGCGAAAAAAAAAACAAAATGGGATTGAAAAATGAAAGAGTGGACGGAAACCGAGCAAAAAGAGGAAAAACCAAAGAAATCGCCAGGTATGTGTGTGTGTGTGTATATATATATAATTATATGGAAGTGATAGATGAAGTGAAGCAAATGTACCATGAAAAATCCACAGCTCTCTTACGCGACAGCAAAAAAAACATCGACTTAAGGCAGTATTCTAGTCTAGAAGCCTAAGATTTGGGCGTTTTTTCGGGCTTGATAAAAAATATATAGAAATATTTTTAGTATCGATTTTTTTACAGTAAAAAAACGTCAAAACGTTTTATTTATTTTCATTGATGTTTCAAGAACTTTTAACAAACATGTTGTGCCAAAACAATAAAAATTGAAAAAGTTACGGGATTCTAAATATGGCCGTGAAAAAAGCGGTTTAGACGGTTGAGATGATTCCAAAGCTCCCATTCATCTGAAACAGAAATAAAACCAATTCTTCGATCAATAAGAATGTCATTGTGGCAAGTGCCAAAGAGCAGAAAAAAATGTATGTCGACGGCCTGAAAAAAGTTAATTTTTCGCCTTATTTTTTTCAAAGTAAAACATTTTTTTAAATAGTAATAATGATAATTTCGTAATGTCCAAGGTACGGAAGATAGAGGGATATAGACTGAAGATCCATACCAAATTTGAAGTCAATCGGTTGAATGGAACTCGCGATTTTATGTCAACCAGGTTGAAAGAATAGTTTTGGGAAAAACGCGTTTAAAATTTTGGGCACTATTTCAGACAACTGCAAATATCTAAGTAGTATTGGCATGTTATACTTACGTTATTTAAATCGGCCATTTCTGCTTCGTAAAGTATGCATTCCTGGGCTTCGAAATGATGATTTTCTGAAGCGCTTCAGAAGAGATTTTTCCAAATGATTTTGGAATCATCTGATTGTCCGATTCGCGCCGGTGCGGCCTCTCAATCCGGTCGTATTCAAATCGCCATAACTTTGTAAATATTGGGATTTTCGAAATGTCCTTTTGGGGGTATATTTATAAGAGTCTATAAGGAAATGCGAAAAAAAAATGATTTTTTTCAAATTTCTCGGCTAGAATACTGCCTTAACATGCATATTGGATACTCTCCCTCCCTCTCTGGCTGTTTTAAAAGCTGCATATGAAATTTAGCTCCGTTGGTGGCTATTGGAATGCTTCTGATGTGAAATCCTGTGGCGATCAGTGTAATCGCGAGGAGCCTCGTAATTTTATTTTTCTCCCGCTCGGAAATTAAGTATCAACGGACTCTGACAGCTTCTGACATGAATCGAATTAACAGCAGGGATATTATTAAGTAAGTATGTCGTTAAATAATGGGCAGCCACATTGCTCGTGTCGTTTTTCTTCTGGCCATACGTTATAACGCTACAAAGCTGCACTTCAAATACTCCTCGGATAGTCGATTCGATAGTTGCATACAAAAATCCTTAGATTCATTATATACCGTGATTGAAGGTGTATGAATATGTATGCACCACTTGATTCTCCAAAATACACTTCAAAAAAGAGAACAAAGCTTTTCAACATTTTTTCTATCCCATAGCTTATTTCAACAATAATGCAATACACATCATTTAATGAAATCCTCCTGTACGTTCTGCATCCCCAGACAATACAGGAAGAAAAAACCAAGAAAATGCTTTTTTATTCACCGCACATTCACATGTACATTGTACATACATTTCACTCATGCTTTTAAACACGTTTTCAAACCTTGCTTGCCTTGACCTCAGCCTAGTTTATTTGTTCGAAGCCGTTCAATATTGCGATGAAAAAATGGGTTTAAATCCGTTATTAGCCAGTGAGAGTTTATTTTTTCAATACAAAAATATTTAGCAGATTAGCATTAGGTAGAAATTGGAATATTATTAAATATTTTTGGTACGTTAAAGTTCAGAGAAAAACAGTGAAATTAGGTTAAAAAGTACCAAATCCGTACTTTAATAGAATAAAATTAAATCTCCAACATGATCGAATTAACATTCCCTTTTCGACCCCAGTCGCTCCTCCCTCCTTACTTTTGTTGACAATTCAGACGCAATTTACTTTACGATGCAGAGCTGAAACGATGGGAATAACGCACGGAGTCTTCAAAGCGGATACCCCCCCCCCCCCCCCTCCCCCTCACTTGTCCTTCTACCAAAGTAGAATTTCCTTCAGTTCCTTTGATAGAACGTCCTTTCTACCAAAGGCGAATTCTCATAATGTAGAAAAATAGCAATAAATTGTTGAGTAGGCAAATAGATAGCGAATACGAGACACTTAAAAAGGTGGTCAATTTAGAACGAAACGATTTTTTTTATTTCTTCGAATTCTTCATTTTCATTATTACCGAAAATCTTTTCTTAAACATTTATGCTGAAAATCGCTGATAAAAATCCTTATAAAACGTACGAGTGATTTTCGTGATTGAGAATTTGCCGAAAGAAACGTGGGCAATTAAAAAAAAAAGTATTTTCATTGCGTTTCAACGATGCAAACTTCAATGGCGTTCAATTTAACGAACCAAGTTTATCATCGAACGGCTTTAATACTGTCATGTGTATATGAAGAATAATGCATGGATTACACAGGGTACTGACAGGTTGCTTCTCAAAGGCAATTAGCAGCTCGATCTGGGGTTCTCTGCTAAGGCTTTGCAAACTTTGTGGTCGGGCGTTACTGTTGTATTCCGTTTGATGCCAGGGTGCAAATGTTTACAAACCCATTAGAGCACCACTGTCTCCGCTGAATGTGTGATCGCCGCAACTGTACATTTCTCTCTTCCCTCTTCCTCTCTATCGCTCTGTCTCTTTCTCTATCTATCTCTTATCTGCGGTCGCATAGCCATTGAAACTTGGGACGTTTGTCTGATTACCGATTGTTCCGCACAATCCAAAGCTCGTTTAATCGGTGAATCTCGGCAGGCTCTATCATCAATTTATAATTCAATAGCTTTTTTCATCACTGTAGTTCTACCAACTGTCAAAAACATTCGTATGCGAGAAAAGCTCATTTTTACTCTTGCAATGCAAAGGGTTTTTTTGGAACCGCTCTCTCTCTCTCTCTCTCTCTCTCTCTCTCTCTCTCTCTCTCCTCTCTCTCTCTCTCTCTCTGTCTCTCTCTCTCTCTGTCTCTCTCTCTCTCTCTCTCTCTCTCTCTCTCTCTCTCTCTCTCTCTCTCTCTCTCTCCTCTCTCTCTCTCTCTCTCTCTCTCTCTCTCTCTCTCTCTCTCTCTCTCTCTCCTCTCTCTCTCTCTCTCTCTCTCTCTCTCTCTCTCTCTCTCTCTC